>HG995295.1:0-1200000 GCA_905332915.2 Hecatera dysodea
TGCAGGAAGGCCGCCTCCTTGGCTGCCTCCCGGTCCAACCGAGTGAGAGCCCACCGAGGGAAGGGAGACCTGCCAGAGCGGGCCATCTCCCCCCGGGAGCTCGAACTCGAGGTGGAGATGTCGAACCGCACATATCTGTGGTCCGACATGGTCTCCACCGTCTCCACCCGCCAGTTCACGATGCGTGCGGCTAGCAAGGGGGTGGCAAACGACACGTCAACCACCGAACCTCCGCGTTGCCGCACACACGTGTGGACCGACCCCCTGTTGAGGAGGGTCACACCGCAAGACGCCGACCAAAACTCGACGGCGCGGCCCCGGACGTTGCAGGAGGCAGCCGGGTTGCCCCAGGCCTCCGACTTGGCGTTGAGGTCGCCCAGCACCACGACCTGGCGTGGCGCCGCCCTCCCGACGACGGCAGTGAGGATTTCGAGGAAATTCTCAAAGTCTGCGAGAGGGCGGTTCGGGGAGAAATAGACCCCCACAAGGGCTAAATCTCCCCACGCGGCGGCCACGTATCCCTGACCCTTCTCTAAAAGCGAGAGGGGAGGGGAGTCCGTGGAAGACCGCGACACCACTGCCACCAAGCCGTCTCGATCGCCTACCCAATTGGCAGGGATCGAGTAAGGCTCAGCGACCACCACTAAGTCCACCAACCACTCGGCCATGGTCTGCATCAGCAGATCCTGGGCAGCTCGGCAGTGGTTGGCGTTCGCCTGGAGGATGCGATGCTCGACTCTATCCATCAATAGTCATCGCACCCCCCTCCTCCGCAGCCGTGCTAGCGGCAGGCCCGACTGGCGCCTGCGCTTTGCCCTTCTTGGTGGGGGGATTGCACATCCTCCCCTTCATCATGTGGTCTGCCGGGCGGCCACTGGCGGCACACACTAGGCAGTGTGGCTTGGCGGCAGTGCAGGACACGGCTTTGTGGCCGACCTTGCCGCAGCGGTAGCAACTGTCCGTCCTGTCGACCTGGGACGGACAAAGGGCTCGGGTGTGACCGATACCGAAGCACCTGTAGCAGCGCAGAGGCTGGTCTACAAGTGCTCGGACTGCACCCGAGCTGAAGCCTACGCAGAGCCGTCCCTTGTCGACGACGGCTTTAGCAGCGGCGACTGGGCACTCGAGCCGAATAGTGCCCATGCCACCGCGGCCAGGTCTTATATCCCTGGCTTGCACCGCTGCGACACTACAGCCACCAATGGATGCGACCGCGGCCACCACCTCCTCTTTAGTGACCGAGTCGTCAAGGTCGGCCACCTCCACCGCCGCCAGCTTTACTGGTCGGGCCACCTTGGCCACGTCCGCGACGGCCTCCTGCAGCTTGGCTGCGAAGAGGTCGGCGCTGGCACTGCCCTCCGCACCCGGGAACTCGAATATCCGAGCCCCGGTTTGGGTCCGCCGGCAAGAAACTTTGCCGATTCCCAGTTGGGTGGGATCGGCATTGGCACGCGCCCGCACTAAAATGGACGCGTACGTCTCCCCTCTTTCCGCAGCCTCCGCGGTGAGCGTCACCACGACGGCTGCCGACTGAGGGGGATTTCTCCTCCTCCGTTTTCTTTTACCCTTCCCAGTTACCTGCGACTGCTGGCTGGCAGGTGCGGCGTCGGGGGTGGCGGGAGCGGCCGTTGCCTTGCCCTTCCCCTTGCCCTTCCCCTTCCCCTTCTTGACCACTTCAGTCCAACCTGCATCGTTGGCCGGAGTGGTGGAAGGGAGAAGCGCGTCCTCTCCTGGTGGGGACGGTCCCGGCTCTTCATGCCTCTTGTCCGCCTTAGTTGAGGACGGCCCCGGCTCTTCACGCCTCTTGTCCGCCGCAAGCGGGGGCCGGAGGCGTTGTTCCGGCAAGAGCCGGTCCTCAATACCTGCAATGCAGGCTCTAGTGAACGCCCGCTCCTCCATAACGACCTTTCGGATTATATCCTCAAGGTTGGAGGAGGGGGCTTCCACCGCAGGTCTGGGGTCTACCGCTGGCCGGGCGGTGGCGTCAGCCAACTTCTGATGAAGCTGGCTGACCTCCGACTGCAGGCGATCGACCTTCGCCTGCAGTTGCCGCGTCTCGTCGGTCGCTGTCCTCCGGACCAGCTCCTCGACTATGCCGCGCAGGCTCGCAGCACGGCATTTGAGGGCCTTCTGAAACGTGCCCTTCAGGTTGGAGGACTTAGAGGCGACCTCCACGATCTCTTCCTCATCCTCCTCCGCCATCCGCTCCAGCTCGGCCAGGGAGTGGTCCGCGTACAAAACGCGAGACGCACCGTACCCAGACCTGGTCCGAGCAGCACGAGCACGCTGCTCCTTGGCAGCAACGCGCTCTTCCAGCTCCTGCTGGTGCAGCGTCCGCCGAGCCAGGTCTAGCTCGCGTTGGGCGTCCGCGAGACCCACGACATGCGAGTCCGCGGCTGTTGCCGCCTTTTCGAGGCCGAGGAACCCTCGGATGTCGCCTTCCGGAATTCGCGCTTCCGCGAACGGATTTCCTCTGCGTCGGAGACGCTTGCCAGGGACTCGCTCTCCGAGTCTGACATCGCAACCGCCCTGAAGCTAGCTGCAGACGGCGCGCGGCTAGCTTCTGACGCTGAAGCGTCAGAGTGGCCCTGAGAAGGGCCTTTTGGTTGGCCCTTAGAAGGGCCTTTGGGTTTTAAAAAACGCCCTAGGGCGTCCCGCGGTGGAGCAGGCATAGCCTCCCGCGAAATCGTAACAGCAAGTCGAGAATGTGAGCTACGATGCACAGTGCACTTTGGCCGATCCCAGTCTGCCACTCCGTTACGGTGACAGAACTGGGTCGTTTCCAGGGGACGCGACGTGGACGCAAGCACTGTGGGGTGGTCCCCCAACCTAACCTAACCTAACCTAACCTTTTTTTTTTTTTTTTTTTTTTTTTTTTGCGCTGGGAAAAAATGCGTTACGCATACCTCCCGCTCGGGGGAGCGGGAGGCTATGTGGGACTCCCCGGGCTAAGCCCGGTATACCCACTAAAACGACCCAGCGGCATTCCCGCATCGCCTTAGTGGAGGGGGACTGGGAGACCGGCGCAGCCTTTGCGTCCAGTCCTTCTCCGACGAACACCCACCCAACCCATCACGCCCTCCCCGTAGGGAGAGGGCCGGGAATGACGGACGAAGGCGGTGACGAGTGCAATGCGGGCGGAGGCACCCCCGTGCCGGTCGCCCGCGTGTCACCACCAGGAGGAGGGAGAAAACGACCTCTTCTCCGACCTCTCCTTCGTCTACGGAGCGGCGCAGCGAGAGGGTCTTCCTCACGCGCGCGCTCCGCCGCCTCCTTTTGCGAGATGACATCCTCGCAGAAGGAGGCGACCGCTGCCCAAGACTCCTCGCTCTCCAGCATGGATTTGACCACGCCGGGGAGCGAGAGGTCCTGTCCGATCTCCGCAATGAGACTACGGCGCCGCTCGGACCAAGCTGGGCACACCTCGAGAGTGTGCTGCGCATTGTCTTCCGCGGCGCCGCAGTCGTGGCACGCCGCAGTCTCCTCCCTCCCGATACGGTGCAGGTACGAGCCAAAACAGCCGTGTCCCGACAGCACCTGCACCAGACGGAACGAGAGGAAACCGTGTCGCCTCTCAAGCCAGTCCTGCAGGACCGGACCGAGCGCGTCCAGAGTGCGGCGGCCAAAGGTGGCGGCGGCGAGGTCCTGCGTCCAGTGGACAACAATGGCGTCCCTCGCCTCCCTCCGCACGGCCTCCCTCTCTTCCGCGACGGGGCGCTCCCCGAGCGCTTTCCGGCGCGCCGTCCATTCGTACACTCTGGCGAGCACCCACGCCTCCAACTCCCAAGGAGGGGTGCTGGCCAGAGCGCAAGCCGCCGAAAAGCCTACCGAGCGGTAGGCCCTCGCAACCCGCAGTGCAATGGCCCTTTGTGGCCTGCGGATCGCCGTCGCGTTCTCCCTCCTGTGTAGGGAGTCCTCCCAGATGGGGGCGCCGTATAGGGCCATGCTCCGCAAGATGCCCGCATACAGGCGCCGGCATAGCGCACCAGGCCCCCCCAGGTTCGGGAGGAGCCACGACAGGGCGTCCGCGGCTTTCAGCAGGCGCGTCGACAGCCCGCTGAAATGTGGGCCGAAGCGCCACCTGCTGTCAAGTATCAGACCCAGATACTTCATCTGGGTCCGTACGTCCACCCTGGTGCCCTCCACAACGATGTGGGCATCCGGAGGGCAGCGCTGCCGAGGCCCGTGGAAGAACACGGCCTCGGTCTTGTTCAACGCCACCCTCAACCCCAGGCGGCGAATCCTCCCTGCGACTAGGGATCCGCCGGCCGAAGCCAGACAGGCCGCCTCCCTGAAGTTTCTGCCCCGGGCAGTGAGGAGAGTGTCATCCGCGTAGCAGATGACACTCGTGCCCTGGAGCAGGGCTCCCCGCAGGAGCCAGTCGAACCCGATGTTCCACAAAGGAGGGCCTAGCACCGACCCCTGTGGAACACCGGACTCTGCGCCGTACCGCCTCAGAGTGGCCGATTTGTCTACAAGGAGGACCTCGCGGTCCTCCAAGTAGTCGGCTAGCAGGTCCCTCAAGTATTGGGGCACTCCATGATACCGGAGCGCCTCCAATATCGTCGAGTGGGGAATGGAGTTGAAGGCGTTGGCTATGTCGAATGACACCGCCAGCACTCCATCCCCCGCCTCAAACGCCCCCCTCACCTGACCCTTGAGTAGGGCCAGCGCGTCGATGGTCGACCGACCCTGTCGGAAACCGAACTGGGCGTCCGACAGGTCCGGGCCGACCCTCCGCAGATGGCTGTTCAGCCGACTGGCGATGATCCCCTCGAACAATTTACCGACCTCATCGAGCAGAACGATGGGCCGGTACGCCGAGGGGGAATCGACCGGACGTCCCTCCTTGCGCAGTAGGCATAGCTGCCCCTCCTTCCAAAGCTTCGGGAACCTCCCAGCGGTAAGGCACGCGCTGAAAAGGTCCCGAAACCTGTCCTCCATTTGAGCGGCAGCTATGGCTACCACCCGTGCTGGAACGCCGTCCGGTCCAGGGGCCGTCTTTTTTGCTCGGAGGCTGAACAACCCCGCGCTAAATTCCTCCGCCGTCACCGGAGGGACCTCCTCGTCCTGTGACGCCTCCCTCTGTGGAGGATCCATCGTTGGTGGGGTGAATTCGGTCCTGCGTGGAAACAAGGACCGAACCACCCCATCCAGCAGGGCCGGCTCGAGGGTCTCGGTCAGCGGGGGACCGCGGGGGCGCAACTTGTTCCGCGCCGCCTTGTACGGTCTCCCATAGGGATCCCGGTCGAGACTCTCCAGCATCTCGGCGTTCGCCGCGTCCCTGGCAGCGCACATAGCCGACCCGAGGGCCGCCTGCGCCTCTCTGTAAGAGGCGTACAGGAGGTCCTCGGCTGCCAGATCACGTGCGTTGCGCCGTCGGCTTCGCGTGTAGGCCCTCCTGGCCGCCACGCAGTTGGCACGGAGCCCCGCCAACTCTTCCGTCCACCAATAAACGGCACGACGGGGAGGGGGACGGCGAGACCGAGGCATGCTGGAGTTGCACACCTCGGTCAGGGATCCCCTGAGCTGCACGGCTGCGACGTCGACGTCCAGGACCTCAACAGGGGGCGACAGCCAGTCCTGCAGGAAGGCCGCCTCCTTGGCTGCCTCCCGGTCCAACCGAGTGAGAGCCCACCGAGGGAAGGGAGACCTGCCAGAGCGGGCCATCTCCCCCCGGGAGCTCGAACTCGAGGTGGAGATGTCGAACCGCACATATCTGTGGTCCGACATGGTCTCCACCGTCTCCACCCGCCAGTTCACGATGCGTGCGGCTAGCAAGGGGGTGGCAAACGACACGTCAACCACCGAACCTCCGCGTTGCCGCACACACGTGTGGACCGACCCCCTGTTGAGGAGGGTCACACCGCAAGACGCCGACCAAAACTCGACGGCGCGGCCCCGGACGTTGCAGGAGGCAGCCGGGTTGCCCCAGGCCTCCGACTTGGCGTTGAGGTCGCCCAGCACCACGACCTGGCGTGGCGCCGCCCTCCCGACGACGGCAGTGAGGATTTCGAGGAAATTCTCAAAGTCTGCGAGAGGGCGGTTCGGGGAGAAATAGACCCCCACAAGGGCTAAATCTCCCCACGCGGCGGCCACGTATCCCTGACCCTTCTCTAAAAGCGAGAGGGGAGGGGAGTCCGTGGAAGACCGCGACACCACTGCCACCAAGCCGTCTCGATCGCCTACCCAATTGGCAGGGATCGAGTAAGGCTCAGCGACCACCACTAAGTCCACCAACCACTCGGCCATGGTCTGCATCAGCAGATCCTGGGCAGCTCGGCAGTGGTTGGCGTTCGCCTGGAGGATGCGATGCTCGACTCTATCCATCAATAGTCATCGCACCCCCCTCCTCCGCAGCCGTGCTAGCGGCAGGCCCGACTGGCGCCTGCGCTTTGCCCTTCTTGGTGGGGGGATTGCACATCCTCCCCTTCATCATGTGGTCTGCCGGGCGGCCACTGGCGGCACACACTAGGCAGTGTGGCTTGGCGGCAGTGCAGGACACGGCTTTGTGGCCGACCTTGCCGCAGCGGTAGCAACTGTCCGTCCTGTCGACCTGGGACGGACAAAGGGCTCGGGTGTGACCGATACCGAAGCACCTGTAGCAGCGCAGAGGCTGGTCTACAAGTGCTCGGACTGCACCCGAGCTGAAGCCTACGCAGAGCCGTCCCTTGTCGACGACGGCTTTAGCAGCGGCGACTGGGCACTCGAGCCGAATAGTGCCCATGCCACCGCGGCCAGGTCTTATATCCCTGGCTTGCACCGCTGCGACACTACAGCCACCAATGGATGCGACCGCGGCCACCACCTCCTCTTTAGTGACCGAGTCGTCAAGGTCGGCCACCTCCACCGCCGCCAGCTTTACTGGTCGGGCCACCTTGGCCACGTCCGCGACGGCCTCCTGCAGCTTGGCTGCGAAGAGGTCGGCGCTGGCACTGCCCTCCGCACCCGGGAACTCGAATATCCGAGCCCCGGTTTGGGTCCGCCGGCAAGAAACTTTGCCGATTCCCAGTTGGGTGGGATCGGCATTGGCACGCGCCCGCACTAAAATGGACGCGTACGTCTCCCCTCTTTCCGCAGCCTCCGCGGTGAGCGTCACCACGACGGCTGCCGACTGAGGGGGATTTCTCCTCCTCCGTTTTCTTTTACCCTTCCCAGTTACCTGCGACTGCTGGCTGGCAGGTGCGGCGTCGGGGGTGGCGGGAGCGGCCGTTGCCTTGCCCTTCCCCTTGCCCTTCCCCTTCCCCTTCTTGACCACTTCAGTCCAACCTGCATCGTTGGCCGGAGTGGTGGAAGGGAGAAGCGCGTCCTCTCCTGGTGGGGACGGTCCCGGCTCTTCATGCCTCTTGTCCGCCTTAGTTGAGGACGGCCCCGGCTCTTCACGCCTCTTGTCCGCCGCAAGCGGGGGCCGGAGGCGTTGTTCCGGCAAGAGCCGGTCCTCAATACCTGCAATGCAGGCTCTAGTGAACGCCCGCTCCTCCATAACGACCTTTCGGATTATATCCTCAAGGTTGGAGGAGGGCTTCCACCGCAGGTCTGGGGTCTACCGCTGGCCGGGCGGTGGCGTCAGCCAACTTCTGATGAAGCTGGCTGACCTCCGACTGCAGGCGATCGACCTTCGCCTGCAGTTGCCGCGTCTCGTCGGTCGCTGTCCTCCGGACCAGCTCCTCGACTATGCCGCGCAGGCTCGCAGCACGGCATTTGAGGGCCTTCTGAAACGTGCCCTTCAGGTTGGAGGACTTAGAGGCGACCTCCACGATCTCTTCCTCATCCTCCTCCGCCATCCGCTCCAGCTCGGCCAGGGAGTGGTCCGCGTACAAAACGCGAGACGCACCGTACCCAGACCTGGTCCGAGCAGCACGAGCACGCTGCTCCTTGGCAGCAACGCGCTCTTCCAGCTCCTGCTGGTGCAGCGTCCGCCGAGCCAGGTCTAGCTCGCGTTGGGCGTCCGCGAGACCCACGACATGCGAGTCCGCGGCTGTTGCCGCCTTTTCGAGGCCGAGGAACCCTCGGATGTCGCCTTCCGGAATTCGCGCTTCCGCGAACGGATTTCCTCTGCGTCGGAGACGCTTGCCAGGGACTCGCTCTCCGAGTCTGACATCGCAACCGCCCTGAAGCTAGCTGCAGACGGCGCGCGGCTAGCTTCTGACGCTGAAGCGTCAGAGTGGCCCTGAGAAGGGCCTTTTGGTTGGCCCTTAGAAGGGCCTTTGGGTTTTAAAAAAAAAAACGCCCTAGGGCGTCCCGCGGTGGAGCAGGCATAGCCTCCCGCGAAATCGTAACAGCAAGTCGAGAATGTGAGCTACGATGCACAGTGCACTTTGGCCGATCCCAGTCTGCCACTCCGTTACGGTGACAGAACTGGGTCGTTTCCAGGGGACGCGACGTGGACGCAAGCACTGTGGCTAACCTAACCTAACCTAACCTTTTTTTTTTTTTTTTTTTTTTTACGGGGGGAAATCCTCATGGATGTCCTCCACCCTGGGGCGGGCGGAGGGGTCTGTCAGACTCTTACTGACTAAAACCACCCCGGTGTTCCATCTCTCACCTACGCCGGGGATCGCGGGAACGTATACCACATCCGTAATCCCCGGCTGGTGCCGGCCCGCCTCTGCGGGCCACCTCGCGTCTACGGAGGGAGTGAGGTGTTAAACACCCTCCGTGACTTCAGAGAGGGGCGCACGGGAACACCTCGCGCCGCCACCTCGGGTCCGGATGAATGGGGGGCGACAGACGTCCCCAAGTCCGCCGCCCCTGGACCCAGTTAGGGGGGCCGGAAGAGGGCAGCATACGCCCTCCTCCGACGCCCGGTGCGCCTGCTGCGGGCGGGGTCAGAGGTCGAGATCTCTCTTTCCCTTTCCGCAGCCTCCTTCTGCGAGATAACTGTTTCGCAAAAGGAGACCACCGCGTCCCAGGACTCCTCGCCGCCGACCATAGATTGGACTACGGCCGGTAGCGAGAGGTCACTGCCCACCACAGAGATAAGGTCACGGCGCGGCTCCTCCCAAGCGGCACACTCTGCCAGCGTATGCCGCGCCGTGTCCTCCCGACAGTCGACGCAGTGGTGACACCGAGCGTCCGGCTCCCTGCCTATGCGACACAGGAACTTCCCGAAGCAGCCATGCCCCGAAAGGACCTGTGTCGCACGAAACGTCAGGGAGCCGTGCCTTCTCCCGAGCCAAAGGTCGAGCACTGGCCGGATAGCCTCGATAGTGACGAGGCCGGCGGAAGGGCGTGAAAGCCTGTCCCGCCATTCCGCCACCAGGACCTCGCGCAGCTGCGACCGACGCAGCTCGATGTGTCGCTGCATCAGTCGCTCGCCGCGCGCCCGCGCGTCCTCGCGCCACCGATACAGTGACGCGAGAACCTTCGCCTCCAGGTCCCATGGCGGAGATCCGGCCAGTGCGCAAGCCGCCTCGTAGGAGATCGTGCGATAACCCCTGATGACTCTGACGGCCATCACCCTCTGCGGCCTCCGCAGAACAGTGATAGTGCTGGCCGTCAGGTCAGCCGCCCAGATCGGGGCCCCGTAAAGGGCCATCGATCGCACGATCCCCACGTACAACCGCCTGCAGGCGGTGCTCGGGTCCCCCAGATTGGGAAGCAGCGTTGACAACGCCCCAGCCGCACCCAACAACTTTGGCGCCAGCCGCCGGAAGTGGGGGCCGAAATCCCACCGGCTGTCGAGCACCAATCCCAGGTACTTCATGGTGGACTCCACAGCGATTCGGACCCCCCCGACCACGATGTGTGATCCCGGCGGCGGTGCCCGCCGGGGGCCATGAAAAGCTATGGCCTCCGACTTGTTGAGGGCCACCTCCAAGCCGAGGCGACGTATGCGGCTCACCACCTGTGAGACCGCAGCCGTCGCCAGCAACGCTGCCTCCCTGTACGAGCTCCCCCGGGCAGTGACCAGCGTGTCGTCAGCGTAACACGTCAGGTCCACTCCCGGCTGGAGCTCGCCCCTCAGCACCCAGTCGTACCCGATGTTCCACAGGGGCGGGCCCAAGACCGAACCCTGCGGAACGCCGCACGACATGGGGCGCTGGTGTCTGCCATCACGTCCCAGATAGGTGACACACCTCTCCGCTAAATAAGCCCCAACTACGCGGCGGAGGTAGGGAGGCACTCGATGATAGCGCAGTGCCTCCCGAATACAACTCCAGGGCAGGGTGTTGAAGGCGTTGGATATGTCCAAGGACACCGCCAACATCACCCCACCCCGGGACACCGCTTCCTCCGCCAGGACTCTCACACGCGATATCGCCGTGATAGTGGAGCGCCCATGCCGAAACCCGAACTGGCATTCCGCCAGGTCCGGCCCCTCTCCGCACAAGTGGCTGACGAGGCGGGCTGCGACTATCCGCTCGAACAGCTTTCCCACCTCGTCCAGCAGCACTATGGGCCGGTACGCGGACGGTGAGTCCGCAGGGCGCCCCGCCTTCCTGAGCAGGACCAGACGACCAGATTTCCACTGAGTGGGAAACTGGCCCTGCTCTAGGCACGCTGTGTAGAGTCCTCTCAGTTGGGGCTCAAGCTCCTTCAGAGCGAGGGCCAACACGCAGCCGTGAATCCCATCCGGCCCCGGGGCAGTATTCTTTGCCCGGAGCCGCATCACGGCCGCCCTCAGCTCTGCCTGTGTCACCTCTGGGACGCTGGCGTTCTCCTCGGGCTCTGCGGCTGTGGGCAGAGCCATAACCTAACCTAACCTAACCTAACCTTTTTTTTTTTTTTTTTACGGGGGGAAATCCTCATGGATGTCCTCCACCCTGGGGCGGGCGGAGGGGTCTGTCAGACTCTTACTGACTAAAACCACCCCGGTGTTCCATCTCTCACCTACGCCGGGGATCGCGGGAACGTATACCACATCCGTAATCCCCGGCTGGTGCCGGCCCGCCTCTGCGGGCCACCTCGCGTCTACGGAGGGAGTGAGGTGTTAAACACCCTCCGTGACTTCAGAGAGGGGCGCACGGGAACACCTCGCGCCGCCACCTCGGGTCCGGATGAATGGGGGGCGACAGACGTCCCCAAGTCCGCCGCCCCTGGACCCAGTTAGGGGGGCCGGAAGAGGGCAGCATACGCCCTCCTCCGACGCCCGGTGCGCCTGCTGCGGGCGGGGTCAGAGGTCGAGTTCTCTCTTTCCCTTTCCGCAGCCTCCTTCTGCGAGATAACTGTTTCGCAGAAGGAGACCACCGCGTCCCAGGACTCCTCGCCGCCGACCATAGATTGGACTACGGCCGGTAGCGAGAGGTCACTGCCCACCACAGAGATGAGGTCACGGCGCGGCTCCTCCCAAGCGGCACACTCTGCCAGCGTATGCCGCGCCGTGTCCTCCCGACAGTCGACGCAGTGGTGACACCGAGCGTCCGGCTCCCTGCCTATGCGACACAGGAACTTCCCGAAGCAGCCATGCCCCGAAAGGACCTGTGTCGCACGAAACGTCAGGGAGCCGTGCCTTCTCCCGAGCCAAAGGTCGAGCACTGGCCGGATGGCCTCGATAGTGACGAGGCCGGCGGAAGGGCGTGAAAGCCTGTCCCGCCATTCCGCCACCAGGACCTCGCGCAGCTGCGACCGACGCAGCTCGATGTGTCGCTGCATCAGTCGCTCGCCGCGCGCCCGCGCGTCCTCGCGCCACCGATACAGTGACGCGAGAACCTTCGCCTCCAGGTCCCATGGCGGAGATCCGGCCAGTGCGCAAGCCGCCTCGTAGGAGATCGTGCGATAACCCCTGATGACTCTGACGGCCATCACCCTCTGCGGCCTCCGCAGAACAGTGATAGTGCTGGCCGTCAGGTCAGCCGCCCAGATCGGGGCCCCGTAAAGGGCCATCGATCGCACGATCCCCACGTATAACCGCCTGCAGGCGGTGCTCGGGTCCCCCAGATTGGGAAGCAGCGTTGACAGCGCCCCAGCCGCGCCCATCAACTTGGGCGCCAGCCGCCGGAAGTGGGGGCCGAAATCCCACCGGCTGTCGAGCACCAATCCTAGGTACTTCATGGTGGACTCGACAGCGATTCGGACCCCCCCGACCACGATGTGTGATCCCGGCGGCGGTGCCCGCCGGGGGCCATGAAAAGCTATGGCCTCCGACTTGTTGAGGGCCACCTCCAAGCCGAGGCGACGTATGCGGCTCACCACCTGTGAGACCGCAGCCGTCGCCAGCAACGCTGCCTCCCTGTACGAGCTCCCCCGGGCAGTGACCAGCGTGTCGTCAGCGTAACACGTCAGGTCCACTCCCGGCTGGAGCTCGCCCCTCAGCACCCAGTCGTACCCGATGTTCCACAGGGGCGGGCCCAAGACCGAACCCTGTGGAACGCCGCACGACATGGGGCGAACCTTTTTTTTTTTTTTTTTTTTACGGGGGGAAATCCTCATGGATGTCCTCCGCCCTGGGGCGGGCGGAGGGGTCTGTCAGACTCTTACTGACTAAAACCACCCCGGTGTTCCATCTCTCACCTACGCCGGGGATCGCGGGAACGTATACCACATCCGTAATCCCCGGCTGGTGCCGGCCCGCCTCTGCGGGCCACTTCGCGTCTACGGAGGGAGTGAGGTGTTAAACACCCTCCGTGACTTCAGAGGGGCGCACGGGAACACTTCGCGCCGCCACCTCGGGTCCGGATGAATTGGGGGTGACAGACGTCCCCAAGTCCGCCGCCCCTGGACCCAGTTAGGGGGGCCGGAAGAGGGCAGCATACGCCCTCCTCCGACGCCCGGTGCGCCTGCTGCGGGCGGGGTCGGAGGTCGAGATCTCTCTTTCCCTTTCCGCAGCCTCCTTCTGCGAGATAACTGTTTCGCAGAAGGAAACCACCGCGTCCCAGGACTCCTCGCCGCCGACCATAGATTGGACTACGGCCGGTAGCGAGAGGTCACTGCCCACCACAGAGATGAGGTCACGGCGCGGCTCCTCCCAAGCGGCACACTCTGCCAGCGTATGCCGCGCCGTGTCCTCCCGACAGTCGACGCAGTGGTGACACCGAGCGTCCGGCTCCCTGCCTATGCGACACAGGAACTTCCCGAAGCAGCCATGCCCCGAAAGGACCTGTGTCGCACGAAACGTCAGAGAGCCGTGCCTTCTCCCGAGCCAAAGGTCGAGCACTGGCCGGATGGCCTCGATAGTGACGAGGCCGGCGGAAGGGCGTGAAAGCCTGTCCCGCCATTCCGCCACCAGGACCTCAAGCAGCTGCGACCGACGCAGCTCGATGTGTCGCTGCATCAGTCGCTCGCCGCGCGCCCGCGCGTCCTCGCGCCACCGATACAGTGACGCGAGAACCTTCGCCTCCAGGTCCCATGGCGGAGATCCGGCCAGTGCGCAAGCCGCCTCGTAGGAGATCGTGCGATAACCCCTGATGACTCTGACGGCCATCACCCTCTGCGGCCTCCGCAGAACAGTGATAGTGCTGGCCGTCAGGTCAGCCGCCCAGATCGGGGCCCCGTAAAGGGCCATCGATCGCACGATCCCCACGTACAACCGCCTGCAGGCGGTGCTCGGGTCCCCCAGATTGGGAAGCAGCGTTGACAACGCCCCAGCTGCACCCAACAACTTGGGCGCCAGCCGCCGGAAGTGGGGGCCGAAATCCCACCGGCTGTCGAGCACCAATCCCAGGTACTTCATGGTGGACTCGACAGCGATTCGGACCCCCCCGACCACGATGTGTGATCCCGGCGGCGGTGCCCGCCGGGGGCCATGAAAAGCTATGGCCTCCGACTTGTTGAGGGCCACCTCCAAGCCGAGGCGACGTATGCGGCTCACCACCTGTGAGACCGCTGCCGTCGCCAGCAACGCTGCCTCCCTGTACGAGCTCCCCCGGGCAGTGACCAGCGTGTCGTCAGCGTAACACGTCAGGTCCACTCCCGGCTGGAGCTCGCCCCTCAGCACCCAGTCGTACCCGATGTTCCACAGGGGCGGGCCCAAGACCGAACCCTGTGGAACGCCGCACGACATGGGGCGCTGGTGTCTGCCATCACGTCCCAGATAGGTGACACACCTCTCCGCCAAATAAGCCCCAACCACGCGGCGGAGGTAGGGAGGCACTCGATGATAGCGCAGTGCCTCCCGAATACAACTCCAGGGCAGGGTGTTGAAGGCGTTGGATATGTCCAAGGACACCGCCAACATCACCCCACCCCGGGACACCGCTTCCTCCGCCAGGACTCTCACACGCGATATCGCCGTGATAGTGGAGCGCCCATGCCGAAACCCGAACTGGCATTCCGCCAGGTCCGGCCCCTCTCCGCACAAGTGGCTGACGAGGCGGGCTGCGACTATCCGCTCGAACAGCTTTCCCACCTCGTCCAGCAGCACTATGGGCCGGTACGCGGACGGTGAGTCCGCAGGGCGCCCCGCCTTCCTGAGCAGGACCAGACGACCAGATTTCCACTGAGTGGGAAACTGGCCCTGCTCTAGGCACGCTGTGTAGAGTCCTCTCAGTTGGGGCTCAAGCTCCTTCAGAGCGAGGGCCAACACGCAGCCGTGAATGCCATCCGGCCCCGGGGCAGTATTCTTTGCCCGGAGCCGCATCACGGCCGCCCTCAGCTCTGCCTGTGTCACCTCTGGGACGCTGGCGTTCTCCTCGGGCTCTGCGGCTGTGGGCAGAGCCATCGGCGGCGGAATATGCTCCGCTCGAGCCGGGAAGAGGGCTGCGACCACGTCCTCCAGCAGCTCTGGTTGGAGACTCTCCGTAAGCGGGGGCGCCCATGGTCCGAGTTTCCCCCGGACCGAGCGATAGGGACGCCCCCACGGATCCCGGTTCAGAGTCTCCAACATCTCCTCCCTAGCTCGCGTCCTCGCCTCGCCGATGGCCAGCCGCAGAGCCTCCTTAGCCGCGCGGTACACCTCATACAGCGCGGCTTCTTCGTCAGGGACCCGACGACGTCTTCTTCGGTATCGGGTGTACTGGCGTCTCACCTCCACGCACGAGATGCGCAACTGCGAGATCTCGGCGGACCACCAGTACACCTGGCGCCTTCTGGGTTGTATGTGGACCCGGGGCATGGACGCGTCACAAATTTGCGTCATTGCCCCGTGGAACCACTGCGCCTCCTCTTCGACGTCGACGGGTCCGGTCGTTGCCGACTCCCGGATCCAGGCCTGCACAATAGCGGCCTCCTCGAGTAGCTCCCTGTCGATGCGCTTGCGCGCCCAACGCGGACCGTCCGTTCTCGGGGCCGATGGACTGCGGCCGCCCGCGGTCTGGGCGGAGACGCTGAAACGGATGTATCGATGATCCGACAACGTCTCCACCTCCACGGCGACACGCCAGTCGCGGACACGGCTCGCGACAGCAGGGCTAGCGAACGAAACGTCCACTATGGATCCGCCCCGCTGCCGCACGCACGTGTATACCGAACCCCGATTCAGGACGGTCAAGCCGGTCGTGACCGCCCACTCTTCCAACGCCTCGCCCTTGGCATCGGTGACCGGGGATCCCCACGCCGCAGACTTGGCGTTGAGATCCCCGAGCAACAGCACCGGGCGAGGGTGGTACCTGTTCACGACGGCACCCAACTCGACAAGGAAGCTCTCGAAGTCGGCGAGGCTCTTGTTGGGCGAGAAATACGCCCCAACAGTGCCAATGCCGTCCGCGAGGGCGGCCACCCAGCCGTGACCTCGGGACGGGTCGGCAAGAGCCCCGCCGATGATGGCCACCGAGCCGTCCAGGTCACCCACCCAGTTATCACGAGGGGGGACGTAGTACGGCTCGGCGACCACAGCCACATGAATCGACCACTCTGCCATGCTCTGGAGTAAAAGATCCTGAGCCCTGGCAGAGTGGTTGATATTGCCCTGGAGGAAATGGAATTGTGCCATTAAACACAGTCCATTTCCTCGGCACCATTCTTAGGCCGGGAGTCGGCCGAAGAGCAACCAGGCTGAGGGGGGTGTAAAGAGCCCCCGACAGCCTTGGTCGCCTCCTTCTGTTGCTTGCCCTTCTTGGGGGCGGGCGCGCCACAGGCATTGCCACCCGTACTGTGGCCCGCGGGCCTCCCTGCAGCTGTACAGAGGCTGCAGTTCGGTGTCGCGGAGCACTGAGCCGCCTTGTGGCCGGGCTGACCGCAGCGATAACACTGGTCGCTGCGGTCGATGTCGGCGGAGCACCGCGCCTTGACGTGCCCAACGACAAGGCATCGGAAGCACCGCATCGCCCTGGGCTGCAGCAGCTTCACCCGCGCTGCAACCCACCCCACCAAAAGCCGCCCGCTGTCGGCGATCGTCCTCGCCGCCGCCACCGGGCACTTCACCCAAATGGTGCCGAGCCCAGCAGCGTCGGCGCGAATCTCGCCCACACGTACGTCACCCGGCGGACATCCACCACTGCGGGCGACGGCCGCCACGACCTCCTCCGGGGTCGTCGAGTCGTCCAGGCCATTGACGCGCAATTCAGCGGTCTTCACGGGCCTGGACACTCGAACGTCCTCTTCGTTGAGGGCCTCTCTGAGTTTGGCGGCCAGGAGGTCCGCCTTCTCACTTCCCGAAGGGCCCGACACCTCGAACAGCCGCGCCCCCGTAACCGCCGACCTCATTCTGAAGCCGGTCGGTGTACCCAGATCAGGGAACGCGACCTTGGCCTTCGCCTGCGCGAGGACCTCCTTGTAGGTTAGGCCCCTCTCGATGGCTCCAGGCTGCAATGTAAGCACTACAGCCGCGGAGCGTGGGGCCTTACCCTTGCGGGACCTCCTCTTCCTCTTCTTCGGCGCGGACTTAGGCTGCTCTGGTGCGGGCGGCGCCGTCTGCTTTTTGCGGCCCTTTTTGACGACCGTCGTCCAGCCCTCTTTCGTGGGGTCAGACGCGGTCGCCGGGGTCGCAGTTGAGCTGGGAGGGGGTGCTGACGCACCCTCCGCGGGCTTCTTGGGCCCCTCCGCGGGCTTTTGACCCCCCTTCCCAGCTTTAGCCGCCTCCTCCATCCTCCGCTTGTCCGCCGCTAGCGGTGGCCGGAGGTTCTGCGCCGGGAGGAGTCTTGTCTCTAAGGCCTCCAGGCGGGCATTCATCATGCCCCCGCATTGCTGCATGCAGATGCGGACAATCTTTTGGATGTCCGCATCGGGCGCAATTGCAGGGGCAGGGGCCAAAGGTGGGGCCGCAACCACCGGAGAGCTGGCGGCTGCAGGAGCCGCAGGCTTCTGCCGCCGGTCCGCTCTCTGTGCGGCCACCTCCCTTTTGAGGTCCTCCAACTCAGCTCGGAGACGGCCGTTCTCCTCCCACAGCTTCGCCGTCTCCTCAGAGCTAGTTCTATCAAGGAGGACCTCAACCGCCTCCTTAATTCCATCAGCTGCCTCTTTCAGGGCGCGCGTGAACGTGCCCTTCAAGCTGCCCGATTTTGTGGCAACCTTCAGGACAACGTCCACGCCGTCCAGAACTTGGCGGCTGAGCGCCGCCGCCGTTAAGCCTTCACTGGAGGCCGCCTGAGCAGCTCGCCGCTCCCGAGCCTGTCGCGCTAACTCGCTGACCTCATCAGCCGCGACCGCCTTCCGCTGCGCCCGCTTTGCAGCGTTAGCCTCCGCTTTATTGCTGTCTAGCAGCAGCGGAGACGCAGCGGAATATTCGGCATCACTTTGCCCCACCTGCATGGCGCCGTCGGAGTCACTCACTCCGCTGGCTGCCGGCGTATCAGGGCGCTTTAAAAAGCGACCCCGAGCATCGCGCGTCGTTACTGAGGCAGGTGGAGTGCGACCTCTCCCACTTCTCCCCGTCGACACCTTAGCGGCCGGAAGATTTTCCTCACTTGAGGACAAACTCACCGACCTCGTCAGGTCCGACCTCTCGTCGCGCGTACGCTTTCCCCAAAATTTGGAGGTAGCGTCCGCACCACGCCCACTCGACTCCCTGCCAGGAGCCTTAAAATTAGATCCGATCAGATCCTCAAAGGATTCTGATCTTGAGCCTCCTCGACCCTTGTTGCCGTCGCCGGCAAGTGGCACCTCCACGTTAACCTCTTTTTTGTTTTTATTTAATTGTGTGTCCATTCTGTTCCCACGAGTAACATAGGTATATATGTCCACCGGGCAGAGCCTAGTTACACCGGTAAGCCTACATACTGCTGGGGGCGGCAGGTACCAGCAGGTGGGAGCGCTAACGACCGTACACCCAACGGCCATTCATCCCCTCGCCGCGCTCCCAAAACTTGGGATTGGGTGGTTTTTTATCTTAGAGGTGTCCTTCCTCTGGGGCCGGGCGGTTAAGCCAAGCCCCCCGACGGCGGCATTCAACATGCCTCCGTCCGCTGTCCGGCCAACCCGACTCAGCGGACCCGCCGGAAGCTCTCTCGTCAGGATTGCTCCGTGACGAAAGAGCAACTGCCGCATTGGTGCGCCTGCACCGCAGCGGCATTGGTCACGTCCTTCGCCAATCGACGACTGTCGATCGGACAGGAGCGACCCCATCTCCAACGTTCCTCCACAGTACCCTCTGCGAATCAGAGGGATACGTAGAGGAACCGTCGTGGAGCACCATGCTCCCCCACCCCGCAGAAATCCGCCACAGACAATAGCCCCTCCGACATGGAGAACCTATTGCCCGTGCCCAGGGTGCACCGGCCCGACAACTGCTCTTTCCCCCGAACGTATCCGAAAGGAACCAGCAGCCATCAGGCTCACGAGGAGGTTTTCTGCACGCACCCCACATGGGGCGAACCTAACCTAACCTAACCTAACCCAACCAAAAAAAAAAAAAAAAACCTAACCTAACCTAACCAAAACACAAGTCGTGATATCTTTGACTCCTGTAGTGCGTTTTTGAAGCGGTTTTCGATCCCGATCGTCCTAAATAGGCGACCGCTGACCTACAGACCAATAAAAATTGACCTCCCCTCAAGGGTGTTTTTGATTTGAACACTTACCCCTATTTTCAAAATTTTTCAATCTTCAAAATTTTATATCTCCTAAACCTAACGATAGATTTCTTTTGTGTTTGCGGAATCCAGTTCTCGCCAAGATTACCTAGGTTTTACTGCGCTGTGCGCGATTTTAAAACCCACCAGGTCGCTGAAAACTCGGGTTTTTCGTTAAAAATCGTGGTTTTTTGAGGTTTTTCGACCATAATCAAAATTTTTTGTTCTAAAAGTAGTGCTGAAAACCTCGCTGTGAGCTCGCCCGCGTCGAGACGCCCACCCGCCCTTTTTACTATAGGGAAGGAAGACAAAGATTTTCGCCAAAAATTTTTATTTTTGATTTTGCCTCTTGGCTGTTAGCCCAGGTCATAAGCAACGATTCTATTGTTTTACGGCCACTCCAGCACTATATTCTGGAGCAGACGGGCCTTTACTTAGTCGATAATATAGACTAAGTAAAGGCCCGTGAGTCCTATATTATAGGACTCAAATCAAATTGACTTGCTAATTTGCTCACCCAGCGGGTGCTTTGACCATCCTTTTAATTTGCTGGCCCCCTCTTTACAGGGACCAGTGATTACTGACTAATCTTTTGGTATAGACCATATTTTATTATATTTTTAAGACAATTTTCCCCGTTCTCTTAGCTGCGCCCTATACACGCAAGCCGAATAACTATACAAAAAATGGTTCTCGGAATTCGCACCCCAGTAAAAGCGAGAGCGCCAGTGGCCAGTGCCAGCGGACCACAGGAGACGGCATCGTCTTCCCACTCTGGAAACGCGGGGCCCTCTGGAGCGCGCGAAGCGCCGAAGGGGATATCCCTGAAATTCGACGCCGTTCGAGAACCCCTAGTGGGAACAGCCGAAACGCCACGGGCGTCGGCGGGGGCCTCTGGCGCTCTCGCTCCCACCACCACCCCCAGCACGTCGGGCTCGTCTGGACAGATGCTGGAAGCCGCAAGGACTTTTATCCGGAGACCAGAGCGTAAAAGGAGATCCGTAGACATTATGGAGGCGTACACCAAACAGACGGAGGTCTACGCTGCGTCCTCAAACGACAAACTCCTACAGGACGTGATGAAGACGTTTGAGGATATTCCGGCTAGGGTCAAAGACTACCCTCAAATGAGGAGGGATATTAAGATCTTCTTAGAGACCCAGTCGGATAAATGTCTGCGGATCCTCTTTGAGCTCAGCGGGCGAGTAAAGAGCCTAGAGACAGCGACGAAAACTGCTCCGCCTTCAAAAGCGCACACCACGCCTTCGTCATCCGACCATCAGGAGACAATTATTAAAAGGCTGGAGAAGGTGGAGACAAATATCGAGACGCGGCTCAACGACCTTGAGGAGAGGGTCACAAAAAGCTTCCGCGATATGACCGACCACTACACCGAAAGCGGTGCCGACATCACCGACAACGTCGTCGGTAGGATCAACGAGATCAGCCAAAAAATTGACCACACGATAAAAGGGGTGGGGATCGTTGGTCATGCCGCGGCTGTTCTCGAAGATAAAATCGACGGCGTTGTCGGTGAGGTCGTCACCAGAACCGACAAAATAACGGAGGTCATAAAGGAAGTGGCTCGCGACCCAAAGCCTGCCTCACAGCCCACCTACGCCCACGTCACGGCAGCCAAACCCGGGCATCGGCCGGCACTTCACTCGATGGCGGTCACTCTTGAAGGCAGCCAGGAGACTGCTGACGAGGTGCTCGCCAGGGTGAAGAAGGCGGTCGATGCCAGGGGAACTGGCCTAAATATAAGCAAGGTTCGGAAGGCTAAGAACCAGACCGTTATATTGGGGTGCGACTCAGAGGTGGAGATGAACCGAGTTAGAGAGAGGATAGAGAGCCGAGGTGAAGGGTTAGTAGCCATGAAAAACAAAAACCCGCTCGTCGTCCTAAAAGACGTCTTTTTGGACAGTGAGGATGACGAGATGGTGACGGCGCTCTACTCCCAGAACCAGAGCATCTTTAGGGACTTGGACCAGGATGACAAAGAAATTACGATCAAGTATAAAAAGAGAACAAGGAACCCTAAAACAGCGCACGTTGTCGTCCAGGTCAAACCCAAAGTATGGCAGAGGATGACGGAGGCTGGGGCGCTCTACCTTGACCTGCAAAGAGTTAGGGTGGAGGACCAGTCACCGCTCATCCAATGCACCAAATGCTTAGCATTTGGGCACGGCCGAAGATTTTGTACGGAGAGTGCAGACAGGTGCAGCCACTACGGAGGCCCGCATCTGCGCGAAAAGTGTGTGGAATTTGTTGCGGGAAATGAACCGCAGTGCTGCAACTGCCTGCACTCAAAGCTTCAGAGGACCGTGTTTACTACCGGACGTCGAGGTTGATCGCCCAGTAATGTAATTTAGATCTTACTGTGTATATAAGTAAGGTGTAGTATAAATAAAACAACCTGATACTATATACTGGTCTCATTTTGAACTTTATTGACATGAGCCTAACTAAACGGCGGAGAATCTTAACACCGACTTCTAATTCGATGCCAACGCCATCTAGTTACAAAAATTGAACTATAATCTTGTGTGAGCGGGTTTTGAACTAGCATGGTTCTTAACATACCGCCCACCAAGGACATTACTGAAGGATTGTCCTTCGTAAACTAAGTCCTGGATCTGACATTTTGATCTCAGGTTAACCAAAACCTTAAATTAAGCTACCTTAACTAAACTTAACATCTAACATATTTTGTAAATCTAAAACAACTTATTTTCTTAAACTTCTGAAATAACAATGTGTAAAAGAATCAACCACTATAAATTAAATATACAACTTAAATCTATGTGAATTCAGTGATTTGCAACTGGTAAAATACAAATTTTGGATGTTGGCCTCTTAATAGTAGAGGATTTAGTACGCAATGTGACTACACGGGTGATATTATCAGCACCGGGATGCTTGTCTACTACGCGACCTAACAACCAACGACTTGACGGCAAATCGTCTTCCTTGACTAATACAATATCACCAATATTTGGTTCAGGAATTTTTGAAGACCATTTGTACCGGTTCATGAGATTGGACAAATATTCTTGGGACCAGCGTTTCCAGAATGACTGTAGCATCCTTTGAATAAATTGCCACCGTGATAAATAACTTACATTTGTACATTCATATTCCTTATCTGGTACATGTACTATTGGCTCTCCAATTAGGAAATGTCCAGGAGTTAAAGGTATCGGTTCACCAGGATCACTAACGTTCATGACGCTCATTGGACGCGAATTCAAACAAGCTTCTATTTGATTGAGGAGTGTGCTCATTTCCTCATACGTCAAAGTAGAATTACCAATGACCCGTTTGAGGTGAAACTTCGTGGACTTCACACCTGCTTCCCAAAGTCCACCGAAATTAGGGCTATGAGGGGGAATGAAGTGCCACTCGGTACCGTCTAATTTGATCTCTAAACCTTTTTCTTCTTTTTGTTCTATTTTATCTAATTTATTGTTTCGTACAATATCTGTCCTATTGTTTTGACTTTATTCCTATTCGCTCTTGTTTGATCTTGTTGTTCTTTAACTTCATGGGTTTGAATTGTATCTATTCTCTTAAGTACTTCTTGACTGTTACTATTCCATTTCTGTAATATATTATAAATCCACCTTTTCCAAGTAATGCTATCATTTGCTTATATATTTCAATGCCTTCTTCTACACAGTTACATCCTGTCATTAAATCGTCCATATAAAAGCAATTTAAGACCTTATCTGCAGCTAGGGGATAGTTTTCACCTTCATCAACGGCGATCTGACGTAATGTTTTGACTGCTTGGTACGGTGCAGAAGCTGTTCCAAATGTCACAGTCATAAGCTCGTAATCTTGTATCGCTTTGTCCGGACTGTCACGCCACAGTATTCTTTGGAACATAGCATCCTCTTCAGCTACCTTCACTTGACGATACATTTTAATTATGTCCGCCACAAGTCCTATAGCATGTACTCTCCATTTTAAAACTGTGTGACGTAAATCAGCCTGCAGTTTTGGACCAACCATGAGCGTATCATTTAGTGACACTCCTTTGTTGTTCTTTTCAGAGGCGTTGAAAACAACACGTACTTTAGTTGTGGTCTTGTCATCTCTAATGACTGCGTGATGTGGTAAATACACTGCTATTTCCCTCTTGCTATCATCTTTATTCACGTGCCTCATATGACCTAACTGTAAATATTCCTTTATTACTTCTGTGTATTTTTCTTTTAACTCTTTGTTGTTTGCTAATCTTCTCTCTAATCCTAGAAATCTTGATTTAGCTATGCCACGTGAATTTCCAGACTTGCAAGGAGGATCTTCGTATCGGAAAGGTAACCTGACTACATATCTACCGTCGTGTTCTCTCTTAGTAGTCTCACTATAAAACTCTTCGCACTTCTTTTCCTCTGGTGTTAATATTAATTTAGTACTAATTTTATCTTCAATTTCCCAAAATTTCTTTAAAATATCATCTACTTGCACCTTGCAATGCATTACATTAATTGTATTTGAACTATTATTTTCAGGAGCCACTGCACCTGATAGGACCCAACCTAATCTAGTGTTCTGTGCTACAAGACTGCCAGAAGGACTTTTAATTAAACCTTCCGTAATAACGCTGCTATAAACATCAGCACCCAATAAGATATCAATTTTGTTGGGTGAGTTGAACTCTGGATCTGCTAAACAAAGATTGTTGACCTCTAACCAGTCGAAAGCATCCGTGCTTAAGCTTCGCTCTGGTAAGTAAGAGGTGATCTTGCTTAAAACGTAAGCATTAAAAATAAAATCGAAACTAAGATCGACGCGAGACTTTATCGTTATTTGTACCATGTACTTTGTCATGGTTGACCTATTGTCTCCTAATCCTGAAACGAACCCTTGAATTGGAATCTTTTTCAGGTTAAGAAATTGAACTGCTGCTTCTGTAATGAAACAAGCCTGAGAACCTTGATCGAGTAAGGCTCGGACTGTTTGGTATACACCCGTCTTTGACTCAGCTTTTAGTAGCGCAGTGGCTAATAAAACTTGTCTGGGTTTGGGTGCCTTCCCTGTTGACAAGCAAGCAACTATCTGATTAGCACTAGTCGAAGGAGTAGCACTATTGGCAGTTGGCTTAGCTTCACAGTCTTGGTCTTCAGCCGACTCACTATTTAAATGTAACTGTGAGTGATGACGCTTTTGGCAAATTCTACACCTGCTGTCCTTTTTACAGTTTTTAACCATGTGGTTACTCCCCAAGCAGTTAAAGCATATTCTGTTTTTACGTACAAATTCACGTTTAGCGTCAAGTGATTGTTTTGAAAACTTTTTACAAAAACATAATTTGTGAGCTTCACAACAGAATTCGCATTTGATGTGAGATGCGGCGTTCGTGGCAAGCATTGTCTTAGGCGTATGAATGTTTGAACTATTATAATTGACTTGGTGACCTGAAATCTTTTTTGGTTCTATGCACTCAAATGCCCGGAAACGTTGCTCCAAAAATAATTTGAATTGCTGAATGGTAGGAAAATCATTGGAAATGCTACTGCTTACGCTTATTTCCCATTGTTTACGCGTTTCAGCATCTAACTTAAACGTCATTATGTGTATAATGATAACGTCCCATGTACTCACCATGTACTTTTTTTTTTTTTTTTTTTTTTTTCTGGATGGGAAATCATCAAATGACCCCTCCCGCCCTGGGTGGAGCGGTAGGGAGTGTCAGACTTTTACTGACTAAAACCCACCCGTGATCCTTCTTGTGCCCTATGCGTTCCAGGGCCGCGGCAACTCTTTCGAACAAATTCCGCAACCCTAGCAGGCACCGACCCTATGGGGTCCCGTCCTTGGTGCTGACGGCTCCTTCGGCGCGCGTGGAACACAACGCGTCGTCGACTCAACCTGGTATCGGACGGCGAGCCACCCACGCTCACCGTCCCCAGGCATCAGCCACTGCGCAGCAGCACAGCGGCCGACTTGTCTCTGGAGGAGGCCGAAATGGGACCATTACTGGCACTCCATCTCAGCACCCTCCCGAGCGTTGGGAGTCGCAGCACCCGCAGCAGAAGCGGCAGAAGCGGCGACGGAAGCCGCGGCGGCGACATAGGCGGCGGCGGCGGCAGACCTCTTGCCCTTGGTCGGGGCGGATGGCGCGCAGGCCCTTCCCCCAGCCCAGTGCTCGGCCGGCTTGCCAGCAGCCGCACATGCACTGCAGTGCGGCGTGGCCTCACACGAGCCGGCCCGATGACCGGGCTGACCACAGCGGAAACAAAGACCGCTGCGGTCCACCTCCGAGGGGCACATAGCTCCCGTGTGGTTGCCCACATGGCAGCGGTAGCACCTCAGAGGCCTGGGTTCCAGCAGTTTTACCCGCGCAGACACCCATCCCACCAAGAGCCTTCGGCCCTCCGACACAGTTCTGGCCGCCGTCACGGGGCAGCTCACCACAAGGGTTTGCATGCCCGTGCTGTCAGGCCGGAGGGTGCCCGCCTTGACGAGCTCGGCAGAGCACCCCCCAGTCCTGGCGACGGCGGCCACAACCTCCTCCTCCGTCACGGAGTCATCCAGGCCCACTATGCGCATGTCGATGCGCTTAGTCGGCCTGGACACCCGGACCTCGTCCGCGGGTAAGACCGCCCTCAGCCTTTCGGCCAGGGCGTCCGCGAACGGGCCACTCTCCGCTCCGGCGAGCTCGAGCTTCCGGGCACCGGTCAAGGTCCTCCTGACCCCGATGCCCCCGCTGATGCCCAGCTCTTGGAGGCTCACCGCCTCCTTCGCCCGCTTCAATACGGCGAGGTAAGTCACGCCCCTCTGTTCCGCTTCCGGCTGCAGTGTTAATACTACAGCCGCGGACTTCGGGGCGCGAAGCCTCGCCGCAATGGCATTGGCCTTCCGCCGCTGCTTCCTCGCTTTCTTCTTGGCCGCCTCTTTGGCCTTTCTCTTCTGGCCAGCAACCTGCCACTCGGCCTCGGCCGCAGGAGGGTCCGAGGGTGGGGGTGGGGGCGGCTGCGGCACCACTGGCGCTGCAGCCTTAGCCGCTCCTCCTCCAGCCTTCCTCCTACCCCTCTTTGCCGGGGCCGACTTGGTCGTCGCCGGCGTCGCAGCCGCCGGCGTCACAGGCGCCGGCGCGGCTGCCCCCTTGGCCTTTGCCTTCGCCTGGCCGGACGTTCCCGGGCTGGCAGCCACGGCGGCCGCGTACGAAGCCGCCTTCTGCTGCTGGCCTGGGGCCTTCTGAGTTGCCACTGTTGGGGGACGCCGGACCATGTCCTCCAGCACGGAGAACTGCCTCCGGAAGGGAGCCAGCTCCTGCCGCACCAGGTCACGCACCTGGCTCAGCACTTGGCCCCCCTCCGGCGCTGCAGGACTCAGTCCCCCTCGCGGCTCCACAGAGGCCGCTCTGGCCATCCCCGCAAGGTCCCTCCGGAGCGACTCATTCTCCCGAACGAGTCGCTCCGTAAGAACCGCGAGGCGGGCGACCTCCGCCCGCAACTCCGACGCCTCCTTTGAGGCAGGCCCGCCAACGTTGGCCGCCGCTGCCGCCAGGATGGAGGCTTTGGCCGCGCCGATGGCCTCCCTCTTCGAGGACTGCTTCCTCTTGAAGGCCACGGCGCGGATCGCGGCCTCCACCACCTCCTCAAAGTTTGCCCTCTGCTCCTCGGCAGCGGGTGGTATCTCTCCCGCGGGCTCTGAGTCGTCAGAGTCGAGAGGAGGCGGAAGAGTAGAGGGAGCCCCACGACCGCTCCCCCCAGGGCGACGCCCCTCCTCCACCACCCCCCCGGCCCGACGCTCCACCTCCCGGGTAGAGGGAGCCAGCCCCCTCCCTGCCTCACAGCCCCTGCCCCGCCTAGCGGTGGGGATTTTGCGGGCGGAGGCAAATTCGCCCTCGGAGGACGACCCACCGGTATCCTCCCGTCTGGGCCGCTTGCGGAAGAACTTGACGTTCTCCGCAGCAGCCCCCTCTCCTCCGTTTCCAGAGCCCGCCGAGCTGACCGTTACTAGGTCTGGCGCGGAGCCGGAATCCGACTCCGCACCACCCCGGCGCTCAGGCGAACCCTCCTCTACAAACTCGTGCGCCATCAGCTCCTTAAAGGAGTCAGATCCGGATGACGACGATGACTCGGAGCCTCCTCGGCTCTTGTTGCCACTGGCAAGCGGAAGGTCTTTGTTGCCCACCCCATAGTACGAAGGGCAGCCCGCCGAAGCGGGGCGGGATTCCCCGACCGCTGAGCAGTCGGGACCCGCCTGGGGACTTATTTTACATCGGCCTTTTTTCATGGTTTTTCCTTTTAGAGGGTATGGTCCCTTGCTCCTCCGCCCTTTCTCCCTCACAGGGCCTCACCTCCTACCCGCTCACTGCCTTCTCAGCCACGTCTGATGAGCAGACGCGTACCAGAAGGCAGCGAGCGGGTGTGTCTCTCTTGGTCTGGTCCCTCACTTGCGACCTTCCGGCATGAGTGGCTCTACCGGGAAAGCTCGCAAGATCATTGGGACGCTCAAGCCCCACCACGACGACAACGTGGAGACACATTCGGTGGGGCTCACATTTATACCTAAATTTGACAACGCATTTAAGCAATCACTGGTAGTATCTAAAAGTTCCTTCAAGGAAGTCGCCGACTCAGTTTGCAAACGTCTTACTCCAAATAACCTTTTTAATATGCAATTGGCAAGATATCTTTTATTGCTATACCTCTTGTCTAACAAATCCCAGCATTGACTATAATTCGCATCAGTAATTGGTGTATTCCGTATCAATTGATCAGCTTCACCTGAAAGATGACTTTTCAAATAGTGTAGCTTTTGAACGTTATCTAGTGATTCATTTTTGTGGACTAATGATATAAACAAATCACGAAATGTTGTCCATTCTCCATATTTTCCAGAGAAAATTGGAATGGTGATCTTTGGTAACTTAACGAATGAACATGCTGACTTAAATGAACTGTTAGGAGAACCATCACTGCATTGTACTGATTCCCTTGGACTTATTTTATTATGCGCTGTTTTTAATAAACTCTTATACACTATATAAGTGTCTTCGGTTGTATCATAAATGTCATCCACATTTTGATCAATATCATCAAATTTAAAGTTTTGATAAATTTTTGTCTTGGTTTCTTTAAACGAATCCCAATCCTTTTCTAACAATTCCTGTCTAGTTTCTATGTATTCGAGGGTTAATCTTTCTTTAGGACTCTTTTTGAAATTTGTTAATCCTTTAATAATAACCGTTTGAGAACCTCTTAGTACGTTAATTAATCCCTCCATATTTGAGACAGTTATTAACCTCAAAAAAGCAAGTAAATTCAAAGTACAACAATCACACAAAACTAATGTAAACAAACCGACATGTGTTTAAAATAAAGTTTAGACTTGATAGAAAATACTAGTCCAGTAATAAAAAACATAATATATTCTAAGTTCTAAAGAATTTCTCAAAATTTTGCAAGTGTTTTAAATATGTTATAAAATCTGGCGGAAATCGGGCATAGGTTTCCCGTTCCGTCGTTTTTTAAGAAACTATTCTAAGTCCTTGACTAACATGCAAACAAATAATACAAGTCTTAAAATTCTACAGAAAATGCCTAAGTTAATTCCTTGGAAGGTATAAAGTTCAAAATTGCTTGTCAATAACTCCCTTTGTTTATGAAATAAAATGTACTCACAATTTGCACTTTACTCACACTATACGATGATTCTGGCGCGCCCTTGTGGCGACACGTTGAACTCTTGGATGTGACGTCCTTCTTGTGACGACACGTTGAACTGCGGGGGTGATGATGATCACCTCCAGTTTGATCTGGATGCAAGTGGTGTCCCCTCTGGTCTCCACTTTCCTGCCGCTGCTGCAGAGCTCGTCCACGACACTGGACGGAGCTGTCGCTGCCGATGCGGAGGACCAAGTACTCTAGCCGCAGCGATCCACTGCGAGTACCCGGGCAACGCGGAACGAGCCGCGCGCGAACTCAAAAATGGTTTTTTATCCGGTTCGTATGGACCAATCTTTACTACCGGACGTCGAGGTTGATCGCCCAGTAATGTAATTTAGATCTTACTGTGTATATAAGTAAGGTGTAGTATAAATAAAACAACCTGATACTATATACTGGTCTCATTTTGAACTTTATTGACATGAGCCTAACTAAAAGGCGGAGAATCCTCGATGCCAACGCCATCTAGTTACAAAAATTGAACTATAATCTTGTTTGAACTAGCATGGTTCTTAACAGACCGATCACAACGCCTTCAGTGTGGAAGTGCCCGGTCCGCAAGAAATGGGACTATCTGGCCCGGACGACAACGGCGAATGCCTGAACTGCCCCCCCCCCCCCTCCCCCTAGATATATAAACTATATAGTTAATATATATAAAAATATCAAATACGTATCCCAAAAAACCCTAAAAAACCCAGAAAAGTTAAAAAATCCAGTGTAAGAAATGACAATAAATATGAAATATCTAAGTATATATTTATATATTATTGCCGTAACCTTAAGATATTTAAATGAAAGCAGTAACAAGAAGATAATCCATCTCAACCCCTACCCCCCCCCCCCAGCCCCCTTTTCCCTAAAACAGCCTAAAAAAGCCAATTAAGAAAGATCCTAACTGTATGCTATTAAAATATAAGGGAGAATAGCAAATCATCCTGTAGAACTAAAACCTAACAATGTGATGCAATAAAAAGCTAAATGGAATACCAGCAAAAGTCTAGCCTACAAAAATACACACATAAGGAAATAGACATATAAAACGAATAATGTAAGAAATAGACTAGATATGTAAAGTAGAAAATAGACTAGATATATAAGTTAGAAAATAGTATGTATTATAAAGATGTAACTAGAAAATAAAACGGTATCAGAATAAGGAAACATATGTATAAATACTAAATAGTTATAAGATAAATGTCTACAAATAACGTGAGTAAAATAGAACTGATTAATGTATTAAAATAAGGAAACATGGGTAAAATTGCAACGTAGGAACTAGAGAAATGTCCAAACAAAAAATGTTAAGTAAAAACAGAGATGTGTAATGTAGGTACAAATACAACATAGTAATAGAGAAAAAGTCCACAAAAATGTTAAAAAAAAAAAAAGAGCTGTGTAATGTATTAAAATTAGGAATACACGTAGAAATATAACTGTGAGAAAATATTTTACACATAAAGTTAATAAAAATAAGTTCGTGTCCCTAAGTATCCTAAATATAGAAAGTAAAGAAGTAGAAAATAGATAGAATAGCGGGAGTTTCACCCGGCCAGGAATGCAAATGATGTATGAAAGAAAGATAGAGTGAAGCTTAAAAGAGCGAAGAAGAATAAATGCAAGAACCTACAATACTCAATACTCAATTCTTTATTGCATTCCACAATGTTGGCTTAGGTGGTAAACATTTTTGAAAGAAACAATCGTGGACCCTGTAGGGCACAGCAAAAGAAAGATATGTATGTGGAGATGAGGACTTATAATCTAAATTAAGAAACCAACTAGAAACTAGAATAATAAGATCCCGTTGTTCCCATGAACGGGGAAAAGCATTAAAAAAAAAAAAAAAAAACCTAACCTAACCTAACCTATTTATATATATATAACCTAACCTAATTAAAACAGACTTTATGCATCCGCCATCTCATAATGATACTTCGCATATCTTCTTGCAATACTGGGCCAACCATGAGCTCATCATTCAGAGAAACGCCATTATTGCCTTTGCTTGATGCGTCAAATACTACCCTTACTTTTGTTGTTTCTTTGTCTCTTCGAATTACGGCGTGATGTGGTAGGTAAACAGATCGGTTGTTCAACTCATCTTCTGGAAAAAAGTGGGCCTTAAATTAGGCTTTTTTCGTGCATTTTCGACTAAGTTCGTTTGGTTTAATGTGAATTGCTGGCGGGGTGAGGCGGGTGTTCGTGGCATTGACGCTGGCCGCGTCAGTCGAGCTCGAGTCGTCCGGAGAGGTGAGTGTGTTTATTGTGCGGCCGCTGAGTTACCAACGACAAACGGTGAGTTTTTTAGATATTTGATTGTTTTTTTATTGCGTTTTGTAATAGAATAAGTAAATATTTGCATGCCATTAAAAATTATTAAGTATCTATTATCATATGACCCAAATTTTAGAATACCTACACGTTATTTTTACAACTGCGTTACCACTACACTGCGTTACAACGAGAAGTAACGCAGTTGTAGGTGCAGTAACGCAGTTGCAAAGTAAACAGTTTTTGAAGTGTATTTATCTATTTTACAGTTCATTTGATTAATTATTGGGTTATTTTGTTACAGTATATTATTTTCAGTATAATGGTGTTAACATCGGCAGAAAAATAACAGCGTTATGGAAAAATTGAAACAGGACCCTGTAAAAAATGCTGAGGCTAAACGAAAACATTTTTAGGGATATCATGATACTAAAAAGCTTGTATAGGATATGATAGAGAGAGAACATAGATCTGCAAAGCGTAAATGGAAGGGGGCAAACAAGAAACGTTGAGAACGTCAGAAAAGAGTGCAAGTTATTTTAGATAATACACCGGCTTCAACACCACGATCAGGAACTCCGGTTTCTCCAAAGATGTAGAAGACAAGTAAGACGAGACAGATCTGTAGTATACAGTCAAAATAATAAATTGGAGGAAGAAAACGAGAAATTGAAAATAAAATGTAACAAGTACAAGAAAAGATACCAAAGACAAAAATAAAAAAGTCAGAAGACGGAGACAAAATGTTAAAGACCGTCTAGCTATCAGGCGTATTTTTGACGAACATGTCAAAAATATATTTTAACATGGAACTTTTTCAAAGCTGGCAGTAAGGGTGCGGCGGATGATGTCGGTGGCTATCTAAAACGCACAGCTGACCAAAAAGTAGCTACTGGCTTAGACATTCCTGACGCGGAGACTTTCTTTAACATTTTGAAAGACTTTAGCACTCTTTTCATCACTAACGACGACATTCAAAAGATAGAGCAGGCTGTTCTCGAAGGCATAATTCCTCTCCGCTGTACAATGCAGGTCCATCAAGTTTTCTCAGGTTCCTGGTTCCTGGCACAGTAAAAATATGGAACAGTATGGAAACTAAGCCCATTTGTTGAAATAATTACCTACGCTCCAGTAGAGCGTTAGGGTTGTCACTTTTAATGTTTGCAATAAGTGTTTTATTTGAACGAAGTTCTTTATCACGGCTTGCGGTAGGAGTAGACTGGAAGAAATAGTCACGCGAAAATGCGTTAGTGCATGTTATTCCATGCGACTTTCTTCTTTGGTCAAAATGTAAATAATGTCATTGTAAAAAAAAAAATACAAACTGAATATTGATTATCATTTCTATGCCATTTTATTCCATTTCAATTATACCTAATATCTGCCCTACAATTTTGATGAAGGATTTTTTATGTTGAAAAATTATTGTTACTAATTTTGTAAAGTAAGTACGTTCCTAAGTGTATGTTTCGAAGGCTAAATTTCCTTTGACTAGACTAGAATATAATGTTGTCGTAAAATTATGGTCATTTATTTTTTCATGCTCATAAGAATTCATTTATTCCATATGTTATATAAATTATAATACAATATAAATTACAATCAGTCTTCGGTATAGGAATTTAATAATAGTATTAAAAATCTGTGCTTGGGTACCTACTCAGTTTTTGCAAAACGAAAACCTGAGTGGCCCATCTATAGCCATTATAATAGCGTAGGTATTATCTATGAACACGGCACCCGCCACTGAGAGCACCGCGAAGGTCCCTTAGCGGCCTCGTAGATGTGCGCGTCTGTGTGAGTGTGCCGTTTCGATCGTTTGTTCGTAGTTTCTGTACTGTTCCATATTTCTACTGTGTTCCTGGTTTATTGCAGCATCGTGATCTTAGTTGCTTCTGCCAAAAGGGCTTTTGCGCTTGCTTTTCACCTCAAACATATAAAGAAAGAAAGAAAAATGTTTATCAGCCAATTCCATTTTTTATTTCAAATACTTTACTATTGTTTTTATAGCGTTTCTATTAATTAAAGCGAAAAAAAGCACCCAGTGCTGTGATAAGATAAACACTGTGTTACTTATTCAACTACTGCGTTACTTTGTTGTCCCTCTTTTTCTGAATACGTTAAGAGCTATAAAGCTTAAATATAATTTTGAACCAGCACATTTTTTTTTTTTTTTATCTACCATATTTCAACCTATACTATAAATGTTGAGCTTAAATTGCTATTATTATGGCATATTTTGAGAAATTACAGTAGCTTAAATTAAAATAACGTAACACATTGGTAAACTTAATTAAAAAATAAGATATTAGACTAAGATGATTGTGATTTTACATTATAAGATTATTGTAATTCTTGTCTAAGTTTATGTCTGATAGGTTTTTAAAATTGAGGTAAAAGTTCCTACCAATAAAACTGATTATTCTAAGTAAGTAACACAGTTGTTGTTTTTCTACTCCTTTCCTTGTTCCCTTGTTGTTTCCTTGTTTTGTTGTTGTTGTTTATTTAAAAAAAAACAATAAATAGTAAAAAAACATCGCTGCTAATGACTGAACTGTTTACTTTAAATATTGACAAAACTAAATTAATCTAAAACAAATAAAAAAAACGAATTTGTTTTCAATTTATTTTTACGACATTGTTAGTCAATTCGGGCCCTGGAAAAAAATAATGGCCCACGTGCTACGAAAATTAAAAAAAAAATACCGTCCATACACATACATAATACACCTACTACTGTTTTACTTCATGAACAAAAAAAATTTTTTTTTGTAAACTAGTGAAATCTAAGTAGGTACATTAACTTGCTACTTCTCGTAATCCCGTTATGTCACATTCCCGATACGACAACATGCCAAAAGTTTTAAAAACAACTGAAGACAAGTGGCGTTTGGTCAAGATTTTGTTCTTCTAATCTTTATAGGTCATACATTGGAGAGCTAACTTGACAGTTTTCTTGCAATTTGCATAATTTAGGGAAAAAATGTTTGCTTTTACATTAAGTCTGATAGAGTAGTGGTCCAAGGAAAATATAATATTTGGCTGTGAAAGCAAGTTTTGTACTTTTTGTGGGGCAAACAATGTCTTTTCGCCTCTTGCTAGTAAATTCAGTGCGGTAGCGAAGGGCTGCGAGTTGTTTTAGTACGGTGCTCATTATGAATAACTGTCGATCTGTCAGTACTTCACAAGATTTATTTGATTTTATTGAGGTTAGTGAGAAAGAGGAAAGGGCAGGAAGTAGACACCTTGAGAATTGCTCTTTGAGCTCTTTCGATGGGTATTAATAAAGTTTTGCGTGTTTTGCATCCACCCCATGAGGTAATGTACGAAAAAAAGTATTGACATAGAGCAAAGTAAACGCGCCTAATTATATTTGGGTCCGCAATATGTCGTAGCTTTTTGGATACGAATCAACTTAATTCGAATTCTATTAAGTATTTAAAGCTCCCATATGTTGTTTGAACGTTAGGGTTTCACCAATCAAAATGCCCAAGTATTTTTTTTTATTTGTTTTTTTTTTAATATTGGGACACATAAACGAGCAATCTGCAGGTACTGTATAACAATGAGTATAATAACGTTGAAGGAATATTAGAAGTTTGTTTGCATATCGAAAACTTTAAATAATTTGTCTTATCTGCATTTAGAGTTAGAGAGTTATGCTGAAGCCCTTTATTTAGAATATTGAAGCCATCTTGCGCGAGCTTGTAGACTTCATGTTCCGATTCAGCCGAAAAGAGAAAAGCGGTATCATCAGCAGAAGGTATTATTGTGCCATGCTTTAGCTTTAGATTAGACAGATCATTTATGTATATCAGAAACAAAGTAGGCCCTAAAATACTTCCTTGGGAACGCCAAATGACGTATTTTTTGGTCAGCGCTGAGAACACCGCCAATCTTCACGCACTGGATGCGGTCTTTTAAGTAACTTTTGAAAAGTTTCAGCTGAATGCCTCTTATGCCCATTGTCCCAAGCTTCCGCAACAGAATAGGAATGGAAAAAATCCGAATGTATGGTTACCCTGTTGCGGATTTTGTTCGAAAGAGTCACCGCAGCTCTCGAATGGAAAGGGCACTAAAAGACCTAAGTCAGTAAGAGTCGGACACTCCCTTCCGCTCCGCCTAGAGCGGGAGAAGTCATTTGTTGGTTACCTATCCAGAAAAAAGAAATGGTTACCCTTATCAAGTTCTTGAGCCAGAAAGTCAGTCAGATGATGAATGGCATCGGCAGTTAAAAGTTTAGGTCTAAACCCAAATTGTTGTTCCGACAAAATTGATTTGTCCTCCAGCAACAACCGTTTGTGTATGATAATAAAAATTGACGAAGGTAAAAAGCATCAAAGAAGAAAAATTTGTCGCGAGTAGTGAGGTCGTCATAGTAAAAATTGTAGTGAGTAGTGTAGTAGTCTTCGTTTTTTATTACGGGAAAAAAAGAAAAAAATATGTATATCTGAAAGAAGAAACTGAGTTAACTGGGGTCACGGCTGACTTAAAGTTTGTTATAATTAAAGTCCGTCTATTTTTTTAAAAACTAAGTTATTTTTTCAAAAATAAGTAATTTATAGGCCACCATGGCCTAGAAATTACTTATTTACGCCATTTCTGAGAGTGCAAATCATTTGATTTTGATAAATAATTTATTTTTAAATGTTGTCAAAAATTAGAGCCGAACTTAATTTTCTTAGCTTTTATTTAAATAGAAGTGTTTCATTTTTATTGTTTTCCCAGAGAGTTAGTATCCTGGCGCGGGCGGTTTAGCAAGCTTAGCTTCAAAGGTTCCATTCCTATCATTCGTAATTTTCCGTGATATATGTACGGGGCGGACGTGATCGACTGGACTGTAGGGTGGCCAGGGTAGGTTATCCTATTCTTCAAAAGTGGACTGTATGGTGACAACCCACCTAGGTATAAATGATCCAGACGCGTTGACGCTCCGTCTATGAGCTACGGGCCATGAGGATGCAACCCTTAGCTGAATACTTGCTATACTTGCTGTTATTCACACAATATACAGTGTGAAATTTTAATGGTTGTTTTCCCGAAGCGAAATGAGTTTGTATCGGTAATACAATCGATTTAAATATATAAAAAATATTAGACTCCATAAATGGTAGATTAACAATTGTGATAAACAAAACTCGAAAGCGATTTGAACCAACAGTAGTGCATCGCGCGATATGTAGGTACGCGGCGGCACGTGCGTCTTTATGTAGGTATCTACCTACGTTATGTCTAGTGCACTACCTACTATTGATTCTCGCTCTTTCGAGTTTATGAACAATTTTTTAATGATTTGAAAAAAAAAACATTTATTTTTTTTAGTTTAACTTTGTGTTTCGATAGTACTACTGATGGGTAATCGTCCTGCCGCGGGAAAACAACCATTAAGATTTCACACTGTATAGGGGTAGGTATTGAGGGCTTACCAATAAAGTCACAATAAAACACTATTTAACTTGTTCACTATGCACTTAGCGATTTGAAGGGTGAAATTCGCGACTATATGATTCTACATTTAGGTATAAATTCGAAATATCTTGCAAATGACTACAAATTTCTTTAAGTTTCTATATTACTATTGTACGGCGCAACTATACCGTATCGACACCCAAAAAATCACCGTGTGTGATGAAGTTTATTAACGTTAATTTTCATTATGCTAATTCTAGATTTTAGGCTATATCTAGGCTTAGGTCTATGTGAGTAGGGGTTGTCGTACCTTTATGGATAGCCCAAGGTAAGCTCCATACAGCGGAGACGAATTCACCCCTTCATCCCCCTCCATGTAGGGGTGGTATGCCGAAAACTATACAAAACTATTGCAGGCACGAAGCTATTACCTACTTGGGGTGAATTTACCGTAAAACTATGCTAGGAGGGCTATACAGCTATATGTATCACTATAGATACGACAACCCTCTACAAAACTACATATGTTTCAACCCTGTCACTCAAGGGGTTGCAACTCTATAAGCGTATATGTTTCAGGGGGATAAAAATAAACAGTTTTATTTAAACCTAAATTACGGCTTTATGCCTGCATACACTATAAACATCTATATATCCCCTGAAAGGATTTTTCAAGGCGGTTCTATTTCAGACATCTAGAAGTCTAGAATCTAGAATTGTATTTTCGGGAAAGGAAGAGGGTAGATGCAAAGTGTTTTATTTTTGTGCATACCTTCACCAGGGCTATTTATCAAAAACCATTGACCAATCACGTACCAGCACCCTCCTGCTCTGTGATTGGTCAGTGTCGCTTTTAGCTATGCGACTACCTTTGACCTAAATATTTCAGGTCTCAAATTACCAAGCCCTTTCTATTTACCTATGTATGTCTGTCTGTGTGTGTATATACCTCGATTACCTTATATACCACCGATCACCTTTATATACCTTTATATACCTTGATTACCTTTATATACCTTCGATTACCAGGGTTACCATGTGTTTATTGTTATGTGTAAGGGATAGGATACCCTACCTAACTATATTCAATTTACTTGGAAGAAATAAAGGCTCCAAGGGCTTATATACTGCCTCTTGAGAGCAAACGACTGTAACGAATGTGTTTTATTTCAATAACAATCTATACATATATCAACTATAGCTACCTATAACTATCTATACTATGCAGCTTTATTTGTTACAGCATTCTATGTACTAACTAACTACCTATAACTACCTATACTATGTAGTCGTGGTTTTATTTGTTGCAACATTCTATGTACTACTATAGCTACCTATAACTACCTATACTATGTAGCTAAGACGCATCGTCGCGAACAATATATTTTAACTAGCTGCTGCCAGCGACTTCGTCCCCGTGGAATCCCCGATTTTAAAACATTCTGTATCGCTGCTCCGCTCCTATTAGCTTAAGCGTGATGATATATAGCCTAAAGCCTTCCTCGATAAATGGTCTATTCAACCCAAAAAGAATTTTTCAATTCGAACCAGTAGTTCCTGAGATTAGCGCGTTCAAACAAACAAACAAACTCTTCAGCTTTATAATATTAGTATAGATTTAATTTCTCTGAAACGACAATTTAGTCTATAAAATTCGGGTAAAAGTCTATGAAAAATATCATAAAGAAAAAAATATCATAATGACCTCTTTACAGGGATTACGTTTTATCTGTTACACGTTATATAATAAAGTATAGTATTATTGAAATTGACAAGCAGAAAGATTCCATAGGGCGTGGTGTGTTCAGGCGCGATGCGCGTGGCGCGCGTGCGGAGCGTGCAGGGCGCGCAGGCGCAGCAGAGCTCCGTCGTGCTGCGCCCGCAGCTCCCGCGCGCACGCACCGCTCAGCCAGCCCAGCGCACTGCAACGCGTGCGCCATTCCTGCTGCAGCTGCGCGCCCTGTGCCGGCGAGCCCGACACTACCGCCGTCACTTCCATTTCATCTGTTTAATATTCAAGGTAAAAAATAATTTCATTATAGTTTAGGCAAAGTTTATATCAGCGGAAGTCCGCATTAGACCCCTCGCCCACGGCGACTTTTTGTAGCGCAGCATCGCAACTAACGCATGACTGTATAGATGCAAACACGCGACTGTGTCGTGTCGGGCAACATCGGGGAGAGAACGAAGGGTGGCGCGTGTGTGGAGAACTGAGCATCAGTGCAACACACTTCGGCTGCTTACGTAAATGCGGCATCGGCACCAAATACATTTTGGCTAATGTTGCCTCAACAAAGTCTATATTACAAATCGCGATTCAGTAACGGCACAAAAATGCCACATTCTTGTGAGTTGTGCCGTTACTGAATCGCGTTTGCATCGCAACAGTATCACGTTTGCATCGCGACTGAGAATCGTAGTGTGGGCGACGGCAAGCAGCGAGCGACCGCATCGCGACTGTAACGATAGGAATGCGCGACAGTATAGCTACAAAAAGTCGTCGTGGGCGAGGTGCCTTACAGTTTAGTTTTGCGAGTATCGTTATTCGTCGGACACATGGAAAAGCAACGTACCGCAGAGCTGCAGCCAGGGCAGCAGCGGCGGCGCGCGGCAGGCGCGGCGCGCGAGGCGCACGCGGTGCAGGCGCGCGGCGTGGCCGTGCTGCGGCGCGTGCGCGGGCTCGTCGTGCGCCCACACGGCGGCGCGGCCTTCGCAGCGCGCACCACACGTGAACGCCACCGAGTAGCTCCACGTCGTGTAATTGCTGCTGTCTGCCTCCACCCACCACGATGTTCTGTGTACCGACACCATAGATTTATATTTCTATGACCGACACCGAGTATTGTTAAACTTTTCGTTGTCTCATCGTTTTAAATAAATATTCTTTTTAAATGTGATAGCATATTCCGAAGCCGACGGCAAACGTAAAAAGGAATGATATGGTAGTTACTCACACATCAGGCTGGTTGGAGAAATCAGCGAGGTGGTGCGCGACGTCACTGGGCTTCTGCGCGGGGAGTACCTGAGCCGAAGACACGTGCGCTGGCAACGTGCGCAGCAGCAGCGCAGCCAGCGCCGCCGCCGCAAGCAGCGCGCGCGCCGCTACCTCCGCGCGCCCCACCCGCCACGAGCGACTCCAGCGCGCGCGCATCCTCAGCACCACTGCACACAAACGTAACTCTCCAATGTAAGCTAATAAAGCAATGTATTATAGTTTCTATAGGGGTCACTGATCACCCGTGAGTTGGTGGGCTTTTGTCGATAAACAACACACCATATGGCCTCTCAATTTGAATAGCTAGCTAGATAGTAGAAACTGTTCACTCGGCACCTTTCCACTTCGAAAATGTATAAAATAATAGCCAAGGTAACTTATACCAATTGCAATGTGTTTAAGTGGCCCAGTAGGTAGGTACCTAGTAGCAGTATATTTGAAGACTTGATGTTTTATTTACATACAATACTAGGTACTTACTAATATTATTAAGAGGATAGATTTGATTGTTTGTTTGTATTGAAAAGGCCCCGAAACTACTGAACCGATATGAAAAATTATTTCACTATTGGGAAGCTACACTATCCCCGGGTGACATAGGCTATAATTTTATCCCCGTATTCCTGCGGGAACGGGAACTACGCAAGGGAAACCGCGGGGCGCTACTAGAATATAAATCCATGAATAATTTATTTTCCCCAGAGCCCATTTCAATCTCATTGCACCTTTCCACCGTGTACGTGAACAAGGTCATTAAATAGACAATCCCTTTAGATTTAGACGATCCTAGACTACCAACATACCAACACTAGCTTGTAAACATTTACAAATAAAAATAATTAAAAACCTTGCCTGCCATGACAACAAGTGAACTAAAAAATTAAAAACAAGATTCTACACAAAAAGTCTTATAACAAACATTTTTAATATTATATGTGTTAATTTAAACCCAGAGAAATCAAATAATGCGAAATAAAGTATTTTTGCGTACTTTATTCTTCTCAAAAAGTATGAAGTACAATTACCCGAAATAACGTACAATACTTTATAATAAAGTACGGGTGGCAACCCTAATTATAGTACCTATACGTAGTGCGACTATGTATAGGTACTATAATTGTCACAAGCTTGCTTGCAATTTTCATAATCATAAAAATATTTTCGTATTTGTTTATGAACCATGGCACCCCTTTTAGCCTTTGGTACCCGCAAGGTACCCGGGATAACTCAACGCTTCTAATGATACTACATACCTACATTGATATCAGTTAGGTAAGCCGTTTTGATGTTATGGTGGAATAAAGAAACTCACAAACATATACACACATACATGAACCCTTAAAAGTTTAAAACGTAGGTAACACTTCCTTTTTTTGCAGTCGTGCAAAAAGCAAATTCAGGCTGGTTTCCATCAATCACTAATATGACTTAGGTAGGTAGGTATATAGCCAAACAAACCGACCTTCATGGTATTGAATTATGATTATTGGTAGACTCGCGTTTTACCACTATCGCACCTGATGGTAAGCGATGATGTAGTCGACAATGCAGCTCGCTTGTTTAGAAGTAACATATCACTCTTGACAACCGGTACAAGTTATCAAGATATGCACCTACAGCTTTTAGTACTACGTAGGTACCAACGTTTTGTATTTACCTATCGGTAGCGCATCATCGTCTTTGGCAGATCCGTCCGAGCGCCGAGCGCATTCTCAATACATGATCGAAATTGCGCTTGATAAAGGTTGTCCAGCTGGCTCGCCGTGAAGGAAGATGAGACCTTTGCTAGGACTCCCAACGTGGATAGCCTAAGATTATGTTTGAGAGATGTTTACTTAGTTATAATTTGTAAACTGGACCCACCAAAAACATTTTCATGTAAAAAGTTTGCTAAGGCGAGTCTACGTAGCTTAGCTTACCCTGTGAAAAAGTTATCAAATCTCGTATAAAGCCAAGCTCTATTCCTACAAGCTCTACACTACATCTCACTCAAAATGTTCGACTTCAGAAAGTACCCTAACAATTTTGATCAGTGAGCAACTGACTAAATTGAGGGTTTCGAGACATATGGTCCGGCGGCCCCCGTTGGCGGCGACTCAGAGGGCCCCGGGCCAGCAGCAGAAGGCGGCTTCGTACGCGGCCGCCGCGGCTGCCAGCCCGGGAACGTCCGGCAAGGCGAAGGCAAAGGCCAAGGGCGGAGCAGCGCCAGCGCCTGTGGCGCCGGCGGCTGCGACGCCGGCGACCACCAAGTCGGCCCCGGCGAAGAGGGGTGGGAGGAAGGCTGGAGGGGGAGCGGCTAAAGCTGCTGCATCAGTGGCGCCGCAGCCGCCCCCACCCCCAACCTCGGACCCTCCTGCGACCGGGGCCGGGTGGCAGGTTGCTGGAGAAAAGCGGCAGGCCAAAAAGGCGGCCAGGAGCAAGGCCAAGAGGCAGCGGCGGAAGGCCAACGCCATCGCGGCGAGGCTTCGCGCTCCGATGTCCGCGGCTGTGGTTTTAACACTGCAGCCGGAAGCGGAACAGAGGGGTGTGACGTACCTCGCCCTGATGAAGCGGGCGAAGGAGGCGGTGAACCTCCGGGAGCTGGGCATCACTGGGGGCCTCGGGATCAGGAGAACCCTGACCGGTGCCCGGAAGCTCGAGCTCGCCGGAGCGGAGAGTGGCCCGTTCGCGGACGCCCTGGCCGAAAGGCTGAAGGAGGTCCTCCCCGCGGACGAGGTTCGAGTGTCCAGGCCGACTAAGTGCATTGACATGCGCATAGTGGGCCTGGACGACTCCGTGACGGAGGAGGAGGTTGTGGCCGCCGTCGCCAGGACTGGGGGGTGCTCTGCCGAGCTCGTCAAGGCGGGCACCCTCCGGCCTGACAACACGGGCATGCAAACCCTTGTGGTGAGCTGCCCCGTGACGGCGGCCAGAACAGTGTCAGAGGGTCGAAGGCTCTTGGTGGGGTGGGTTTCTGCGCGGGTAAAACTGCTGGAACCCAGACCTCTGAGGTGCTACCGCTGCCATGTGGGCAACCACACGGGAGCTATGTGCCCCTCGGAGGTGGACCGCAGTGGACTTTGTTTCCGCTGTGGTCAGCCCGGTCATCGGGCCGGCTCGTGCGAGGCCACGCCGCACTGCAGTGCATGTGCGGCTGTTGGCAAGCCGGCCGAGCACTGGGCTGGGGGAAGGGCCTGCGCGCCATCCGCCCCGACCAAGGGCAAGAGGACCGCCGCCGCCGCCGCCTCTGCCGCCGCCGCGGCTTCCGTCGCCGCTTCTGCCGCTTCTGCTGTGGGTGCTGCGACTCCCGGTACTCGGGAGGGGGCTGAAATGGAGTGCCAGTAATGGTCCCATTTCATCATTTCAGAGACAAGTCGGCCGCTGTGCTATTGCGCAGTGGCTGATGCCTGTGGACGGTGAGCGTGGGTGGCTCGCCGTCCGATACCAGGCTGAGTCGACGACGCGTTGTGCTTCACGCGCGCCTCAAGGAGCCGTCAGCACCAGAGACGGGGCCCCATAGGGTCGGTGCCTGCTAGGGTTGCGGAATTTGTTCGAGAGAGTTGCCGCGGCCCTGGAACGCAAAGGGCACATGGAGGAGCACGGGTGGGTTTTAGTCAGTAAAAGTCTGACACTCCCTACCGCTCCACCCAGGGCGGGAGGGGTCATTTGATGATTTCCCATCCAAAAAAGAAAAAAAAAAAAGGTTTCGAGACATTAATAAAATCTGAAGTATACCTAATAGCTACGACATTCAAACTGTATGTTTAATGATTGTACTGATCGCATTCTATAATGAAAAATTTAACTACCTATTTAGCATCATCCAAAGCAGTTATCAGAGTTCAAAAAAGGACGAAGCGTTTCGAGAAAAGGTAGGTAGTGCCCTTGCTCTTCGCTTGGCTCGTCTTGGCGGATTAGAATGATGGATAAATCTTACCTACGATTAGCAGCAATGAGAGCGTACAACAGCGGGCGGAGCAGCGGCGTCAGTGCGCTGACAGCGGCTCGCCGTGTGTGGCGGCGGAAGCTGCCTGCAGATAGCGACGTCCGGCCTCCGCCGCGCCGAGCGCTCGCACTCGCAAGCAACAACGTACGCGCTTCTATTATTAGTTCGTCGTTTAAACCACAGCAGAGCGCCTCACTGGCTCGCATGAGATCATCGCGGCAAGTAGTGTGATGTACCTACTGAGAGCTTGTCGTTTGTTTCATTACCCAATGGGAGGATATTGTCGGTACTGTATCACAATCACAACCGGGCTAGATAAGCTAAAGCTGGCCTTGTGTTGAACACGTGCAGGGTTATTCTTATGTTATGAAACTGTCTATACAGGATGTTTCAGAAGTACGTTGCCTTGTTTGCCGACAACACCTCTTTGATTTTTTAAATAATTAGACGTAGTAATAATCTTGGCATCATAAATAATTCTCTTCTGCAGGTCCAAAATTGGTTCACTGCTAGTAATTTAGTTTTAAACTAGCTTCTGCCAGCGACTTCGTCCGCGTGGAATAGTTACTTTACCCCCGATTTTGAAACTCTCAGCTCGGTTTAAAAAAGTTTGGTGTTTCTATACCGATTTCTATGATTTTTTTTTTTATTGAATTGGTGATAATGTTAACTTTTTTTAATTAGGGATGAGTGAGAGTATAATAAACGTAAGAGTAAACAAATATAATCAGAAAGCTCCGAACTGCTAAGCTATCGGGAGTTACACGTGTTATTGTGAGTCAACCATAAAAGATAGACATATGCTGTTGTGGGATATTTTTTAGATAATTTTATGTAAAACATTTCCGTCATACATTATTTCTATGTAACTTTAACCATTAAGGCTACACACGCGACGGAAGCTTAAAAAATGGAGTAACTTCTCCCGTTTTCCCAACATTTCCCTTCACTGCTCTGCTCCTATTGATTGTAGCGTGATGAAAAGTATACTATAACCTGCCCAGGAGTATGAAGAATAATTGCACCAAGTTTCGTTAAAATCGGTCGAGTAGTTTTTGTTTCTATAAAGAACATACAGACAGACAGACAGACAGACAGACAGACAGACAAAAATTTTACTGATTGCATTTTTGGCACCAGTATCGATCACTAATCACTCCCTGATAGTTATTTTGAAAATATATTCCCTGTACAGAATTGACCTCTCTACAGATTTATTATAAGTATAGATATAGATAGGGAAAAACGAAGTGTATAAGACTTACTTTACCAAATATCATCAAACGTAATAAAATTGTGAACAGGGAATAACCGGAATTCTCTTAATACTTATAGGTACTATAACACTCTTGATTCAAGGTAACGTTGGGGTTCTCATTTAGCTTCTTTTGCAGGCAGCAGGGCGGCTAAGCTCGGCAGCAAATGCTGTTTCGAAAATCCGCCAACGTACAGATGTCATCGTATCACGTCTTACGGTATCTTATTATGGGGAGGGGCAAATAGACATCGAGTCCATTTATATTCTGCAGAAAAGATACATGAAAGCCGAACAATCTCCGCGGGCGCGATTCGAACATGCTACTAGAAATAGGGATTAATTAAGTACTTCAACCAGGTTTCATACTGACCAAAGTAGCCACATCTTTCAAGGGGTGTACTGTTTGAAATGTTATAATACAATTCTTCCGCATATATTAGAACTGAATGAAACGAAATTTAAATCTTCGAGTAGGTAAGCGCGCTATGCAGGCAAGATTATTATAAGTTGGGGATAACATTGTAGATAAAAGTTTTTAAATGCTGGTCCTGCTGCTGCTCCAAAGCCACTAGGGCGCACAAATTAATCTATTAGTACCTATTCGAAACCATTGTTGAACCCGCTAAAGATTATAAGAACAAGGTTTTCATTGTATAAATATAGCATTGAATGATTTCATTCATTAATGGCACATGTGTGAGTGCTATTTATCTTAAAGTTATACTATACTAGCTGACCCAGCAAACGTTGTTTTGCCATATAAAGTAAGATCAATATTTAGGGGTATGAATGATGTTCTATATATATAAAAGAAAGTCGCAGGTGAAATGTAGGTTTCTATTGGTGAAATAATTTTTAAAATAGAAAACTTAAAGCTAAAATACTTCTTAGCTGTACCTATCCCACGGTTTCACATGCCTGCGCCATTTATTCTTTCTGGCTCAGTGTTCTTTTTTTCGTCTCCTAAGGATCATAGCTTGATGTTAAATAATTATGGTTCTGGTATCCTGGTACTTTGTAAGTCTTCACTCACAATTCCAGCCCCAGAAATGCTACGACATGTTTATGGTCTGCTGGTACGCGTGAATCCTTACTTCTTAAGTTTTCGACATGTTTCTTTCTGGTCTTCTAGTACTTGTGAATCTTTAGCGCATGGAATTTTTGACAGCTACGAAACAAAGGAACATTTTTATGGAAAATGATTCATCATTCACTTCCAGCCTTATTCTATGAAGGCGACCTTTCTAGATTTTATTAATGTTTTGTTTTGGTTGCTAGGTTACACTCTTGTTAATTTTGAATTATCTACAACGAAATAAATGTATTTCACCTAAAACCATTTTCCACTGCGTTTACTTTAATAGAGTTTTCACTTTGATTATATAATGTCTAGATAGAGCATCAAATGCGCGGAAACGTGTCAAAAAATATCAGCCAACTGTTGGCCTATAAGTACTTACCCGCCGATTAGTGCCGATCGAGCCGCTTTGGTGTCACTACGTATTACGCACGCTGAGTAATAAACAAAAAACAGCGATAAAATGACGGTATGTGTTATTAAACTGCGACGGAATTATAAATTAAGGGTAAAAAGTACCAAATACATCACCTATCATCGCTAAATAACTAGAAAACTACGTATTTATTTATTGTTTTTATGATTACCAAATTACGCCATTTTTTGTCAGTGTTGCCAGTTTCTTTTTTTATTCTCCCAACTTAACATTTTTTTTTGTGGGTATATTCGTTGGTTTATGGTAACGTTTATATAATTTAGTTGACGTAGTTTATTATTCGATTTATAAAAAGGTGGAGTTTTTTTAATTCGTCTATACTTTTACTTTTTTATAATAATTTATAATTTTGGCGAATAACGTTTATGAGCCAATTTTAATGATTATTTTTGCATTGGGTTCAATAAACCGATTTAAAAAAAATGCTAAGAGTAATTTTAATAAGATTAATTTATTAAGTCTTTCTTTATAATTATGCTTTTGAAGCCGATGCCTAGTAAAATTTGTTATTAGCTCGGTAAATAATTTACTTGGTACACTCCAATTCAATCTTTATGACGGCTCTGAAGTACGCTGCTCCCTGCGCAGTACCGCATTCCTCACCCCCGCTGACACTCGAATTTGTTACTGCTCGAATTTGTTACTCGCCTCATGTTCCTAGCCGCCATAAAGTTTTAATGCTGTACCGTCTTTTTGTCCTCATTTTGGTAATGATTAATATCTGGTACTGATTAATAGTATTAAATCATAGATTCAATTTATATAAACTGCCTAAAAAGTTTATTATTCTAATTTTATTAACTTAGCTGATTTAATACAACATTCACACACACAACTCTACTTAAATTGTATATTTTATTTATTTAAAAAAGAGGAAAAACAGACACTACTAAAACTGAATAATACTACATACATACAACTAAACTTATCTTATTTTTTTAAATATGTGATCTATGGGAGAATTCTATTAGCTGGTATCATTATTCACGCACACAGAGACAAAGACGCATAGTGTAAAACACCGTCCGCACGCACACATGTTTGAAATTGTTGCCTCCGTTTTCTTTGCTTTGACCTTTGACAGTAGGGCGACGCTCCATCTAGACATTATATAATCAAAGAGTTTTCATTGTTTTTAAGATGTATTCTGCTATTCGGGGCGGAGACAAATCCAACGAATCAAAAACCAAGAAAATTGGTCCAGCAGATCTCGAGTTATAAGTGTTGTAACAAACACGACTTTGTTTTATATATATAGATATTTTGTTCGATGTCGGACTCCAACGTGCCCTGGCGGCTGGGGCTGTCATGCATCGTCTCTCTCTGAAGGTGGCGTATGTTTTTCATTCACCATTTGGCTTCGTCAGATGGGACTAATCATCTCTCAACTGCCCCAGTTTATTTAAATTATTTGTACTTTGAATTGTTACTTTTATTGCGGATGCCTTTATCGTACGTATTTCTACATCGTTCTCACATAATATGTATATGTATAACTAGCTTCTGCCCGCGACTTCATCCGTCAGTGCTCAGCTCCTATTGGTCTTAGAGATAATATGATATATAGCCTATATACCCTTCCTCGATAAATGGCCTATCGAATACCAAAGCCAGTCGTTCCTGAGATTAGCGCGTTCAAGCAAACAAACACTCTTCAAGTTTATATATTACTTAGTAGGTAATATAGATTTCAACAAGAACAATGTATCGGTCACCGGAAAATAGCAAACTTCGTAAGATTATAAAATATCTTGAGTGTTCACTATGGTTCAGTTGACAAATTATTTAGTTTGTAGTTTGTACGGAGCCACTATCCACTCTAACTACAAGTTCAATCAGTTTATCACGGCCAATTTACTCGGAATCTTTTGGACCGATTCAGTAGAAACTGTATCCATATGAATATGTGAACTAACAGACGCGTAACGTATTTTTCAGTATGTAATCACTGTTGGGGGACAAATAGAATAAGTATTTAAAAGTTTTTAGTTCAATGATATGGCTTAGTGTGAACCCTCATACTTAGTCGTATTTTTACCCACGACGGAACGGAGATAGTGTATGCGTTTGGGGTGAGAGAATGTTTGTTTGTTCGTGTACTACTATTCCAATTTTAATGCAGTTTTCAGTGATGGGTTAAGGTTTGATTGTTGCATGTTCTTAGATATGTGTTACGGTGACAACTCACGAGGGGGCGCTGCAGCAAAAATATGTTTTTGCAAAAAAAAAAAAAAAACTACTCCGATATTGATGCGGTTTTCAGAGATAGGTTTGTAGTTGATTCGTGAGAGTTCTCAGCAGGGACGGAGGTCCGATTCCGGTTCCGACTGGTCGGAACATGCGATTGATTTTCCACTTCCGACTCCAGTTCCGCTTCCGAAACTTTTAAATCGGAGGTTAATATGCAGTGGAGATTGCTCTTTCATTTATTATTATTTTGCAGTCGTTTAGGTCATGAGTTTGCGTTTCAAGTAAAATTATTGATAAGTTAGGTACCTATTTTACTTGGACAATGAAACCAGAAACGAATTTATTTTCTACAATGTTTGTCCGACGACTGCAAAGTGTAAACTTTGTGAGAAGATGTATTCACGGAAGGGAAGTACCACTTCTTTAAAGTCTCTTCATGCTGCTGAATATGAAGAATTAATTAAAATAGAATCTGAAAAGGAAAATTTATCATCACAACAGCCTTCGACTTCAACACCTTTTCAAGCAACAAAAAACAAACTGCAGTAATATGTTTTTTATTAAAGGAACTTTATACAGAATGTTAACTAACAGAGGGCGTTCCCGCTAACCCGCAATAATATAGCATCCATATTATGATTAAGAATATTTGCACACACAGAATATTTGCTGTGCCTCTTTGTCGCACTGTAGCTCGTGCTAAGTCCCCAATACCTCGCACTCTGGCTGCACTTAATGATCTCTTGGACTCTAATTCAACAATTGACCTGTTTGCGGATGAATGGACGAAGATTTTATTGGCATGTCAGAAGTACTGTGAGAGAGATTTGAGGAAGTGATTTTATTGTAGTATTTTCATTATGTCATAGTTATACCTAATCTTAAGTTAATTTGAATTACTGTAATTGCTGTAATTGGTTTATATTTTGTTACCGTTGCAATTACATAAATAAATAAATAAATAAATAAAAAAAAAAATAAAAAAAAAATTACCATACGAAAACAAAATGTTATTTTTTAATATTAAAATAATCACTAAAAATGGTAAATTGATACGTTAAAGAAACACTCTGTACACGCGTACTTGCCGGTTTGGGCATTGCTACTACGAGTAGATACTATACCGCGTTAGGTACATACACTATTTTGATTTTTAAACAGGATGTTTAGAATTTATTGTCATTTCATTTTAATTCGGATTATTTTATGCTTATTTTTCTATTCTGATATTTTTATTTTAATCTATTAATGATATAGATTAACGAGTTTAAGGGAACGCCCTCCGTTATTTACCATACTGTATAATGAGGAGCTCGTGGCTAAGTAAAAACCGCCGCACCGATCGATCTTCAAGGTTAAGCAACGCTTGCCTAGGTTGGTCTGTGGATGGGTGACTATCTTAACTTATCGAGTTTCTGGAGGCCTCGAAAAGCTCACTAAGCCGTTGGTCCCGGCTGTCATTTGTAGATCTTTGGCAGTCGTTATGGATAGTCAGAAGCCAGAAAATCTGACACCATGTCTCGCCAAGAGATATCCATGGGTTGTGGAGGTCTGGTAGGCCGCCGCTCCACGTAAAACACTGGCATTAAGCTAAATCCGGTTTGACTGGGAGCCGACCCTAATAATCTTCGGACAAGTTCTCTCTAAAAACTTTTTACAAAAAAATACAACCGACTTTTACACAAAAAATCAAAAAAGTGCAAAATAACTTTAATTTCGGAACTCGGTGTTTGTGGTTGCTTTTTCGTTTTTTGAACACCGACTTCCGAAATTAAAGTTATTTTGCACTTTTTTGATTTTTTGTGTAAAAGTCGGTTGTATTTTTTTGTAAAAAGTTTTTTATTTTTCACTTTTTAGTGGTACCTACATCCCCTCCCCACCCCCCACCAAAACGAACCAATCACATTGGTGTAAAAAAACGTAATGCTCCTTTGCAGAGTAAACTAAGAGGTCGTCAATGTAGATAATGTAGATATTTTTTTTAGATTTTTCGAAAACCATTCTTGGGACCATTTGGGAAGTATACCCTCTCCAACAAAAAAAGAATTTTTCAAATCGGTTGACAAGCGACGGAGTTATGCGCGAACAAACATTAAAAAAAAAAACAAAAAATACAAGCATCTGAATTGAGAACCTCCTCCTTTTTTAGAAGTCGGTTAAAAAGTTTGAAACACAAGGAAAAATTAAAAATGATGAAAACAAACCACGACGGTTAAAACATAATTGAAAAAGAATAAAATAATTAATAAAAACCCCCGACTTAGAATATCGGGCTCCCATCACTATCTGCAAAAGTAGCAATTGCTACTTTTGCAGATAGTGATGGGAGCCCCCGACGGATATTCTTGGGTTACATTAACTCAACAGATATTCTATTTCAATTTTTATGTAAAACAAACACGCTTGGTTGGAGCCCTTTTGCATTATATACAGGCGCATAAAGTATTTTTTTATGTAATTGTAAATAAATAATTAGGAAGTTGTTTAAGAAAATACCCACCCTATATCTACAAATCTACTCAGCAAAAACTGTTTAAAACTTATAGTGTTTAATCATTTCCAATGCCGCGTGGGAGCCGCCAGCTCGTTAGTTGGAGCCTCTGAATGTGGGTGACTCCACTGGGAGCTCGCCTCGTCGCCGCTCAGGCTACTACTAAATTATACGCATTGCACCTTGTTCAAATTTATTTGTTTACAATTAATTATAATTACGCATTGCAATCGACATTCACACAGTATCACCGACATCATACACTTAATATTTCACTATTAAATTAGACCATTATTTTATTATTAATATAAAAGTTACAATTACACAGTGCCACCGACACACCACACACGCCACCCGCGCGCGAGCTGAGAGCCGACGCAACACGGCACGCCAGGCCCCACATTACATTACACTGTGTTGCGTTCGACTTACAATAATTACAACAACAGTAACATTACACACAGTTCACTTCAAAACACTGCATTGTTATTTGACTACTCATTACCTAAATATTTTTGTGACTTCTTCAAGTGAGATGATCGGTGGTCCGAGCACAAGCATCCTCAGCATCACAATAAACTGCAGTTAATTAAACAAACCTGTAGCTGGTATACGAGCAGCTTGCAAGCCACTGGGCCACAATCTTCTGATTTGTGAAAGTCACAATGAAATGACGTGCAAACTACTCGTATACTTACTTGTGGTTACAGCCATGAGTATTGTGTTCTATCCATACGCACCATTTGTAATAAACTTAAGAATGGAAGAGCGAACGACCTCGGCGCGGTGACAGCGGGCAGCTTTTTGTTGGTCGTCCACCGAGGAAGCACGCCGCCCCGCGCTTTTACTTGTAAGCACTTACATCACAACCATTTCTACGTTTTATTTATAATCATTTTGCCGCTCTCTTATTGAATAACGATTTGATCTCATAAGGTAGACACATTGCAGTATGTTTCAGAATAAATTAAGTGCGACACAGGAGAGGAGCGCTGTGCGCAGTCAGTCGGCGACGCCCGGCGGGTCGGGCCGGGCGTCCGGCTCGCGCTACCGGCGCCGCCGCCGCCCCTTGCGGTAGCCCTTGCCGTACCAGCCGCCGTCGTCCAGCGCGGCGTCGGCGGCGCGCGGCGCGGCGTCCTGCGCGCCGCAGCACGCGCACAGGTAGCGGCGCCCGCGCGCGCGCCGCCACGCGCGCGCCGCCAGCGCCGGCTCGCGCGCCGGCCCGTACCACAGGCAGCGGCGCGCCGCGAAGTGCCGCGCGCACCACGCGCACTCGGGCGGCGCGGGCGCGGGCGGCGCGATGATGGTGTGCAGGCCGGGGTACAGCGAGGCGCGGCACAGCAGCACGGCGCGCCGGATGATGGCGGCCGCCAGCGAGCCCGCGCCCTCCGCGCCCGAGCCGCCGCTCGACTCCGAGCAGCTCGGCTCGTCCTTGGGCTCGTCCTTGAGCCGGTCGGGCTCCGGCGGCTGCAGCTCCAGCAGGCGCCGCAGGCGGTCGCCGAGGCCGGCGTCGCGCGGGCGGCGCGCCATGCGGAAGCGGCGCAGGTCGGCGGTGCGGCAGCGCGGCGGGAAGCTGGCGGCGGGCGCGTGCGCGGCGCGCAGCAGGATCGTGGTCTCCCCGGATTGCATGCTCACCTGGTGATGGAAGAACCAATATTACCTCATTCCCAATTATTCTACAATAGACGGCACGACACCTGAGCACTCTAGGTGGCAGTCACTGAATAAACATTGGCTCCGCGAATATTTTTAGTTCAAAATTTATAAAACAAACAGCATAAGCACGAGTGTAATTTTAACGTTAAAAAAAGCGCAGTTATCACCTCCTTCCAATTCAAATACGTTTATTTTCCCGATAAACATATTATTGATATCTTACTGTTATTTCAACCGACTTCCAAAATAGGAGGAAGTTCTCAATTCGACTGTATTTTTTTTATTACAATTACTCATCGCCACTGTGGAATAACCATGCGTATCCAAAGACTTTAATTGTCCGTGTACACACACATCACAATATATTACAAGAAGTATAAACAGTGATTGATAATAATCGTTGACACAAACAGGTCTCTACTATGATCTACGTTTTTTAAGCATTTCGAAACCTTTAGGTATTACATCATATAATCAAGAATAAACGTTACAAGAAAAAATGTGATTAAATCATTTGCTACGGGGATTGGTGGCAACAAGAAATAACGCTATCTGACAAACCGTTTATCCCTATCGTTGCGTTTATATATCAGTTCGTTTCATCGTCAGACTATAGTATCATACAGCTCGCTCGTGAAGCGTGGCACGAGCGAGTCGTTACCTGGAAGGAGTGCAGGCGCTCCGTGTCGTCAGGCGCCGGGTCGGGGGGCTCGGGGCGCGGGGGGCTGCAGCCGCGCGGGGGGCTGCAGCCGTGCGGGGGGCTGCAGCCGTGCGGGGGGCTGCAGCCGTGCGGGGGGCTGCAGCCGCGCAGCCGCTCCGCCAGGTGGCGCAGCGGCAGCTCCTCGTCCGAGTCGGAGGCGGACGGCGACGACGGCTCCCAGTGCGCGGCGCCGGCCGGCGGCGAGCTCGGCGCCACGAGCGGCGGCCGCCGCGTGGTGTGCCGCTCGGGCTCGGCCAGCGGCTCGGCGTGCGCCAGCACCGGGTCCAGCGCGCCGCGGTAGCGCGGCACGCGCAGTCGCAGTCGCCGCGCCACCTGCTGCATCACGGCGTCGCAGCGCGCGTTGATCTTCAGCGCCGCCACCGAGTCCTTGGGCGTCCACTGCAAGTTGACGATGTAGAGAGCGGGGCGCGCGCGCGGCGCCGCCTGCATGCGCCACAGGCGCGGGTAGCGGCGCAGCACCTTGAGGCTGGAGCCCAGGCACAGCACCACGTCGGCGCGCGCGGCGTGGCGCAGCGCGCCGGCCCAGTTGAGCGGCCAGGCGGCGCGCCCGCGCTCGCCGAAGTGCACGATGGAGTCGCGCAGCTCCTGGCCGCACGCGTGGCACAGGCGGCGCGTGCCGTGCGCGTGGCGCGCCGTGCGCTCCGTGGTGTCGAAGGCGCGCAGGTACACGCGGCGGCAGGGCGCGCACAGCTCCGCGAACATGTCGCCGTGCAGCTCGGCCAGCGCGCGGCGCGGCAGGCCGGCGCGCAGGTGCAGGCCGTCGCAGTTCTGCGACACCACGAACTTGAGCGCGCCGCGCGCCCACAGCGCCGTCAGCGCCATGTGCGTGAACGTGGGCTGCGCGCGCGACACCTCCACCCGCCTGCGCACACAAATGTTTTATGTTATGAAAAATGTATGCAAACCGAGGCATTGTAGCTATCGAAATAAAGTTGATATTGGCTTGTTGTATGTTGAAGCAATGCTTTCGAAGTTTCCTGCAGAAAACCTCTAACGTCTAACGTTCCTAACCTAATTCCGATAAGTGTTTCAGTAGGTAATCTAAAAGCAATGAACCATTAGTAGTTTCTTTGGACCTTCCTTACGTGTGTCCGAAACCATTGAGCCCAAAAGGGATCAAAACTGTTTGATCGGGAGCTGGCACAGCTACGCGCCGCTTTAAAACAAAGAAAGATAAATAAAACTTCTAAAGTATTTGTTTCATTAGCTGACCCGCGCAACTTCATCTGTTTCACATTTTTCATTAATGGTCTATTCCTATTGGTCGTAGCGTGATGTTATATTATATAGCCTTTCTCAATAAATAGGCTATCCAACACGCGGTAAACGATTTTTTCAATTTGATACTGATTCTTGAGATTAGCACGTTCAACCAAACAAACAAATAAACCCTTCAGCTTTATAATTTTAGGCCGGGCACCTGGAAACAAAGTTGAAATTTCAATGTAAACGGTCGAAAGTACAGATCAATACAACGGAACGCTTCGGCATCCCTCGGAGCGCTTTGGCAGTCTTCGGGATACCCAGCCGTGCGCACGAACCCGAACCACCCCGAACGTAGTTTCATTACAGATCATTCATCCAAAATCTTCTCTATGTTTTATTATTTTTCTCTTGTTTTTCAGCGACTGCGATGAGCACTAGGTCCCAATCTAGCGTTAAGACGTTTCTATGGCTGTTATGAAAAAAGCTAGGAGCGAGCACGGTGTCTAATGGCATGCAAAAGACGCGCCGAGTCGTGGAGTTGCGGAAACCAGCATGATCTACTAATACGTTGTCTAATTAGGTATTTGTTTTTTTTTTGTCTAAGCACGCCTCGGCAAGCCTATGGACGCTTCGGTACGCTTCAAGATGCCGTACCGTGCCGCCAATGTGCGCCGGCCTTATAATATACATAGATAATTTTAAATTATAAAAAATCTAATGAAAGTCTAGGGATGGGTTCACCCGGATCCATCGCGCTTAAAAAAGTAACCAATATCGAAACAATTCGAAACTTATAGACAGTAAGAGACGGATGGACGGAGGCTAAGTATAGAGCGGCACGCACCCGACGGTCTCGCCGCGCTGCAGCCGCGTCCACACGCCGTGCGGCCCGCGGTAGTCGGGGATGTCGGCGGCGGTGCTGATGCCTGCGCCCGTGTATACCTGTTTCATATTCAGCATGTTACTTACTCACCGAAAGAATAACAACTTTTCTTAATGAAAATTAAATTTCATTACTGCAACAATCATTAATCCTGTACACATAACTACCAGAAATGGTGATTTTATAGCTAAAACTAGCGTTGAAGTTCTCAAGATCTGGGCCTCAAGTCTGCTATTACAACAGTGTCAGAATGGTCTATCATTGATTTTATAATGGTTGTTTTTGCCAATTTGTTATTTAATTAATATAAAAGCGTCTATAACTAATATAAAAAAGACTTTCCAATGGTCAACCACTGACACACCAATGAAAGAAATGGCATAGAATGGTAATCTCGTACATAACAAAATGCACCAACAACAACAACAACAACAAAGCAACAACGCAACGCAACTATTCTGTATAGTAATCTGTGGACGACTGTGGATAACGTCTTGAGTAGTATTTGTTACTTTTATTATATGTTTCTATATTGTGTGCCTACTATGTAATATACTGCTGTTTGTTATTCCTATCAAATAAAATAAAATTTAAAAATAAAATAATGACAATGACAAATTTTGACAATTTCTTTGATCCGTGACCTACCATGGCTGCCATTAGAATGTCATTGTCAATCCTTGATTTTAATAGCTCGGTTATCAAAAAGTAATACGAGACCATTGACCGAACAATGACCGACCATTATGAATTTAGCAGATTACGAACTTTTAGCAACATGATGACAATGGGATGGTGTTGGAAGGACAAATTTATAAAAATAGCAGACTTGGGGCCCTGGTCTGACTCAAGGGTTCTGTTCACTGGTTATCTGTATTAATATGAATGAAACCCTTTTAACCTGCCCCAGAAGGAGTATTATGTTTTGTTTCAAGCATATCATTATATGCACATATATGTGTATTTCCTACCCACCCTTTAATCTAAACAGCTTAGTGAATTGTTACAAAAAAGTTATTTATTTAATTTAAATAAATTGCTTTTTTTATAACCAGCTTCAAAAAAGGAGGAGGTTCTCAATTCAACTATTTTTTTTTTTTTGTTACCTCATAACTTTGTAGGTACTGGGTATACCGATTTTGATGATTCTTTTTGTATTCGAAAGCTGGTGCTTGTCGAGAATTTTATTGAGAGCTGACGATTAGTATTTGAGTTATCCCTTATAATACGTGGCTTAGGGAACATTGATGTTCTTATTCGATCTTGTGGATGTAAAATGAAAAAATAAGGTGCTTTAGAAGCAGTGAACGCAAATAAAACATAGAAGCATTCCTAACTCAAAAAAATGACCTAAACACATTGCGCCGCGCTAGGCGGGGCTTACCGATTGCGCCGCTCACGTGTTTAGTTACACGGCCTATTCGTTACATGGTAATTTAAACCCAAATACTTGGGAAATAAGGTCAATTTTTAACTGTGCATCGTATTAGCAATAATGTCGTTGGTGTGGTTCGGCGAATCAGCGACGAGGTTTCGATGTGTGTGTTTGTTTGGATTTTTGGGTCACGATTCGTGCTTAGATCACTTGAAGTAATGCTTCCATGTTTTATTTGCGTTCACTGTTTAGAAGAGCATCTTAGCATTTCAAGGTGACCTGAAATACAAACAATGAAATCTTTACTCTATATAATATTATTAGTATAGATATGAGAGATTTGCTCCCAATAAATTAACAACTGAATATTTCTACAACAAAAAAACCAAAGTCCATTATGGTTCTGAGGAATCATCACACATCTTCAACTTACATGTCTTGTGATGATAAAATAAGAAACAGGGCACTCATTGGTGTGAGATCATTTAATTCGTAACTGTATGGCATACATTCATATGTATGCCATACAGTTACGAATTAAATGATCTTCTCATTGCCTGACATAGGTTGGGGATTTTTTAATGTGTATGTGACTCCACATTAGCCTTCACATTATTTTTCTTCAAACTAGGGCAAATCTAGGGATATCTGAATATATAGCACTAGGGCTGTCTGACCGGTTTAAAGCACAGTCTGAAGTCAGCAACCAAAGGAAATTGTTCCCGACTGTGATCAGTAACTAAAGTGTTTTTACAACAAATATTTGTAACCTGCCCACACGGAGTGTGTGGGCAGGTTACAAATATTTGCCTTGAAATTTCCTTTGAAAATCATTAACACTTTATTTATTCCGCCTACTGATGGTCATGATGCTTCATGGATTGTGTAATAACAAGTTTGATTGTCCAGATATCACCAATAACCTATGCTACATTGTACTTAGAACTGTTATGCGTCGAGAGGCGCGTGTGTGCCAGCTTTTCCACACCGTAAGGTGCAGAACTCACACTGGTGCACGGGCACCTCTACGACGCATTGTTGATACGTATAATACCCACTTCATTGATTTGGATATATTCGCGCTTACTCACTTTAAGTTCAAAAAGTTGGCTATTGAATCTTTAGAATAACTTCGTACTTCGTAATTTACTGTAAGAACAACGCATGCATTAAACCAATCCTTACACCATTATTTTGCGGGCATTGATGTGGGTTACACGTTTACCTAGTTTTTTACTTTATCATGTCACATTTATATTGTAATGTGTAACTGTTTTATGTCCCAATAAAGTAAAATAAAAATAAAATAAAATAAAAATAAAAATTCCTTACTATTCACAGACAATGATTATTATCTACCTGCAAGAAACTATTTTCTTGTTTACTATAATATCTAACTGACCCGTGGCTAATGTTTAGTATTTTGATAGGGGAAAGCTGCTTAGTTACTACACTTTTTGAAATTATGTTATGATCTAAGAATATTATTTTTTTAACAACAATACAAGGTTTAATATTTTCCTGAGTAGGTACTGGTGGGGAGACATCTGAATTTTGGGATTCCATGCCATGGATAGTTGCTTAATCGATATAATTTACGTTTAGGATAGATGCCTTGCTGAGAGAAAGGAAATTTATTCTGCCAAAATTTTGATTGCACCTGCAATGCAATTGCTTTGCAATTGCATGGGAACGTTCCCATGCAATTGCACAGAGACATGCAATGTGGTCAACTTAGAAGTAGTCATAACCTCCTTAAAGATAAATAAAATAACACGAATTTTCCAGCTACTCTGTCGTAATGTCGTAGAAATGAGCCCATGGTAACATGTGAGTTGCTTCAAGTGCTCACCACTAGATGTTTGGCATTCCGAAGAGCGCGCGCGAGGCGGCGGCACTTGTCGCGCAGCACCCGCGGGCTGTCCTCCACCTCGGCGGCGCGCTGAGCGGCGCGCGCGCGGCGCTCCGCGGCTGCTGCGTTGGTGGATACGGGGCGGCCGCGTCCCTGCGCGCGGGCTGGCTGGGCCGCCACCGGCGCCGCCGAGCTGTCGCCGCTGAGGCGTGCGCTGGACCGCACTCCACCACGATCCGACATGTCCCCAGCTACTGGACGCGCCTGCTCTTCAACTGGTTCCCCCGTTGACGCCCGCCGCTCGTCGGCCCCGGCCTTTTACACATGTCGTTCAGAGCTGACGGTCGATCACGGCACTCGTAAACAATCAAAAGACCCAGCCGTTTGCCATTCGTCCGTTCGTTCGTCCGACACACAAGCACAGATTATTAATAATTTTGACGACGCTGCATGTGTCGGTCTGTCAGCTGTCATTTTTTTTTGGGAATTTAGGAACATAGCTACAGAGGCCTTTTAGTTCAGTCTTTTTTACATACTTTTGAATGCGCATGTAGCTTTTGTAGTATTAGTTGCAGTGGATAATCCCTAGAATCAAGTAAAATAATGTACTGTTAAACTGGATTGACGAAACCTTGGAAATCTGGTTACCTCTTACTTGAAAGACGATTCAGACATAGAACGGGAACGTAGAGCGTTGTCAGCTTGAGTGATTGGGGACGCAGATGGAAGGCATTCTATCTGATCTGTCCCCTTGATGCGTATTACGATGAGGTTGATGATTCGTAGACGGAATGAAATTCCAACTTGCAGTAACACACGGTAACAGTTAAAAACAACATGGATTGTATAATATAATAAACTATTACTTTTTTTTAATGCTTTATTTGTATAGACAATTTCACAATTCAGCTAGCTAATAGCTATGCAGTTTGGTAGGCGTATAAAACTTCTGCCAAACTGCATAGCACTACATACTAGGTTACATAGTATGGACTAACGTAGTCCTTGTCTCGAGGCGGTGAACAAGTGGGCGAGGGACGCTAAGGGTTAAAATGGTTTTCGGTTATTTTTCACTGACGCCTCATTTAATACTGACAGTAATACCGGAGCTGCGGTTTATTACCAAAGCCACCAAAGCTCTAGAATCATACTACAGTACAAATGCCCCAATGAGTCTTCTGTAGGTATTCACTGGTGAGTGTGGCCACACTGAAGCCTGTCTTTTTAGAGTCGCACACTAACATTGAGAAAGCACTCTTACTCGCACTCGCACTCACTACTTCACTCTGGGAACCACTTTCTTGCTGGAATAACGTTCACCTTTGACAGAGTTGTGGATTGTCAGAAGTCAGAAAACACCAGTTTATTATTATTGCCAAGAAGTAGGTAAGTACCGTGTTTCGCAGTTACTGGTTTATAGAAAATAGGCAGTCCCTTCACGTAACACACTGGTATTCTGCGTAATCCGGTTTGACTGTTAGCCGACCCCAACAAAGTTGAGAAAAAGCTAGGCAGATGACCATATTTAATATTGACTAGCTGAGCCCGCGACTTCGTTCGCATGGATGTCGGAAAAAATATGTCACAAACAAAAAGCACATACATACGTACAATCAATATCCTGCATTCTCTAACCCCTCTTAGAAATCTATACTTATAATAAATCTGTAGAGAGGTCAATTCTGTACAAGGAATATATTTTCAAAATAACTATCAGGGGGTGATGAGTGATCGATACTGGTGCCAAAAATGCAATCAGTAAATTTTTTGTCTGTCTGTCTGTCTGTATGTTCTTTATAGAAACAAAAACTACTCGACCGATTTTAACGAAACTTGGTGCAATTATTCTTCATACTCCTGGGCAGGTTATAGTATACTTTTCAGCACGCTACAATCAATAGGAGCAGAGCAGTGAAGGAAAATGTTGGGAAAACGGGAGAAGTTACTCCATTTTTTAAGTTTCCGTCGCGTGTGTAGCCTTAATGGTTAAAGTTACATAGAAATCATGTATTACGGAAATGTTTTACATAAAATTATCTAAAAAATATCCCGAAACAGCATATGTCTATCTTTTGTCAATTTTAAACCGATCGGGCTCAGAGTTTCAAAATCGGGGGTAAAGTAACTATTCCGCGCGGACGAAGTCGCTGGCAGAAGCTAGTAAGAAATAAAAAGGTAAAACAGGGTAACTCTTCCGTTTAAAATACCGACTTTACTTTTCCCATTCTCTTGGGATGTTCAGTTAGTCTACTATAAAGAACCTCCTATAGGTTCTGTAAGTATAGTAGATTACGTATAAGTCGTATAGTGATCTAACACTTGGTACTTTTGTGGAGTATTCACTAACACAGGTAAACTGTAATAAAAAAAAACAAACCGACTCAAAAAAAAAAAAACACTAAGTATATTAACTTTAAAACAAATAATCTGGTTTTAAGAGTAAGTTTTAAGTCGTTGTCAAAAAGAACAGACAAAACGTAAAGTTAAAATGTTGACTTGTTTGTATGCTTCTCCTTTCTTTGTAATAGTAATAGAACAATGATAATATTTACATGATATAAGAAAAAAAAAACAGTAGGTAATATAGTATAGCTGCATTGCTGCATACACACATCGGCAGTGGCTTATTTTTTGAGCAGAAGCCTTTGAATACTAAGAGGGTACATATTATACATAGAAGTGCCCGGGTGGCAGCCCGGCGCTAGCGCGATGGTTCAAGACTGCAAGCTCGTCTGCTCGTCCTTGCGATGGCAGCACCGCAAGGACGCGCTGTCAGGCGTACTCAGTTACACACCTCAGGCCGCAAACAGAGTAAAGGGAACACTCACTGTGTCGTGTTGTTTCGTGTCGCGTCAGAAACATATCGGAGTGTTAGAAACGTATAATCCCAATGTTACTTATCGTTCGTTACTTATCTCCAATTTTATCATAGTTATTATTAGCTACCATTTTTTACTTATTTTAGAGTTTTAAGGCGAGAATAATAGGTACGAAAATTAAAGCCATATGGTATGATCAGAATTATATCCTGGTAATACCACATTTCGCTTTCACAAAACTATCACTAATTATAATGACTGATGTAAACTGTTTCAGTATAATAGTAGAGAAGTTTACACAGTGCATGCTAACAGCTCTCTGTACATTAGTACGTAGATTCCAGTCGGATCGCTCCCGAGCTCCAGGGCACAGGGCAGCTGGCAGGGCAGTGTCCGGGGCGCGAGTCGCTATAGCCGCACGCCGACCAGCGTGAACAGGCGGTGGTGCGACAGGCGCGTGCTGACGGGCGGCAGCGAGCTCAGGCCGTCGCGCACGCCGCCGTCCTTGATGTTGTCGCGGATGATCTGCCGGCGCGCGCTGTTGCGCCGCTCCTGCGGGTGCTCCAGCATCGTGTAGCGGGACATCGTCAGAGGAAACCTGGAAAATATAAACAAGCTGTTTGTATTGACTTTCCGTGTCTCATATAGGTACAGCAAAAAATCATAGCAAAAGTAGTCTGATGCATTTGGTGTCATTTATTTTAGTTCAATCACAGATGAGAATGAGAATGGCAAATTTTTTACAAAAAAATACAACCGCCTTCGGAAATCGGTGTTTTTGGTTGCTTTTTCGTTTTTTGAACACCGACTTCCGAAATTAAAGATATTTTGTACCTTTTGGTTTTTTAAATTTTTGGTTGGAAGTGTGTTGTATTTTTGTAGTTTATTTTTTAGTAGGGGAGCCCAAGCGGGGATTTCGGGATTTACTAAAGCGCGGCAGATTAATATACAGATACCTTGTACCTGGTAAAGTACCTCCACCAAACATGAGGCCCATATATAAGGCCGCCCGTGAAGGATACAGGATCAGATTAGTAAAAAAAATGATCATCAGAAATTCTCGAGCGCGTCAGATTAAGGTAGGGTGAGTTAATTACATCCTAAAAAGTGTATATTCCACTAATCTGACAATTTGAGCGTGACGTAAAGAAAGGGGAGGGCAGCAAAGTTGTAAAAAAAAAACGTCATCTCGACATTCTCGAGCGTAGCTGTTTTTTTTTATTTTGAAGGGAATAATTCAAGAATAATGAAAAATATATAATCTGACGATTTCCGCAAGCCGAAATAACAAAAATACGTCGATAAATTTGAATATGAAAACAATATATCTAGTTCTCCACGAGGCATCCTCAGGGGACGTGTTGACTCGCTGACCGTTGAGTTGCGACTGAGAAATTAGTTTTTTTTTTTTTTTTGAATGGACTACTCGCAGTTCAGCACATTGAGGCTGGTTACTGCTCAACCGGGCAATCCTGTGGTTGCCTTAGATTCTAAGGCCCCCAGCCAGGGCTTAAAACTACTTAAAAACTAAATGGCCGCTCGCTAAGGGCATCCCCTGTGGGACACGGGCCTCGGCTTAGCGGGGTCATTGAGGGGGCGCAGCAAGGGACAGGCTGGGTCTGATTGATTGAGAAATTAGTACAAGGCACCCCCCTTTTATACACTGCCACCGTTGATTATTTGTGTACAACTACCCACAAACATACGCAGTAAAGGGGAAGAAACCAAATTCGTCTGGTCATTCAACAGTGCAAAATTATTATTATTACTATGTTTCAAAATCTCTAATTGTTCCAAAACACACAGCCGGAAACCCTTATCACAAACATGTAGTACTTATATTAAAACTATTGTTGTCGCGCAATGAATGGCCGGTATCAATTAAATGTTTCGCGAAATTCGATTTGTCCGAATGGCCATTTCTATACGCGGCAACATGTTCCCCATACCTTATGTCAAAGTTACGGCCCGTCTGACCCACATATACCCCGTTGCATTCATCACAGACCAGCCTATACACCCCAGACTTTTTACTATTTTCTAAAATATCTTTTCCGTTACAAACACGGCGTATATTCTGGTCCGTTCTGAACGCTACATAAACGTTGTTTTTTCTAAGTAAATTACTAATTCTATCTGAAATGGGGCCCATACCCAAACTAACTTACTAACTTTGACATAAGGTATGGGGAACATGTTGCCGGGTATAGAAATGGCCATTCGGACAAATCGAATTTCGCGAAACATTTGATACCGGCCATTCATTGCGCGACAACAATAGTTTTAATATACTACATGTTTGTGATAAGGGTTTCCGGCTGTGTGTTTTGGAACAATTAGAGATTTTGAAACATAGTAATAATAATAATTTTGCACTGTTGAATGACCAGACGAATTTGGTTTCTTCCCCTTTACTGCGTATGTTTGTGGGTAGTTGTACACAAATAACCAACGGTGGCAGTGTATAAAAGGGGGGTGCCTTGTACTAATTTCTCATTGTCCGGTTGAGCAGTAACCAGCCTTAGTGTGCTGAACTGCGAGTGGTCCATTCCAAAAAAAAAAAAACTAATTTCTCAGTCGCAACTCAACGGTCAGCGAGTCAACACGTCCCCTGAGGATGCCTCGTGGAGAGGCGAAACACGTGTCGGTAATGGTGTTGGGTTATGCATTGCCTTCCTGCATGTGCTTAAAATCCTTGCATTTGCCCAGTAATCTTGCATGTGCATAATATAGCGGGCGGGAGGGAGGTGCATACCTGCAACCCACTAATATTCGCGGAAATTAAAACTAGATATATTGTTTTCATATTCAAATTTAAAATGGATTTCCGCAAAGTAACGCCTGACTCAATCAATTTTATTTCGTCGATAAAGTTAAATGCGTGCAGCTGCGTGATGCCTACATTTCCTTCTCCGCGTTTCTATTCCTCCCTCACTCTTTCTCTTCCTGAGCTTTTCAATTAATTAAGTTCAATTAATTAAAAAAATAAAAATTAACTTCCCGCTAAGAAAATCGAAGATTTTCAAAAATCGGGAAGTTATTGTTTTCACCAAAAATCTAGTTTTCATCAGATCTCGACGTATTAAGGTCATAGGAAGCTTCCCTGACTACCCCCGCGATGTTGTCACTATGTCTGTATGTAAGTGTGAAACGGATACAAGTGATTGCGAGAAAAGTTAGAGCTTATTTATTTATTTATTTAATACTTTACGCACACAAATGTACAGAGGCGGACTTAATGCCTTAGGCATTTTCTACCAGTCAACCTTTGGGTGATGCGGACAATAATTGTGGTTGGTGCAATACGAAAACACAAAAACAAAAAACAGAATCGCGATTAATATTAAATGAATACAAAGATAACATATAATATAGATATCGTGGAACAGGTATCATGGACAACAAATGACATTTTTTATATATTTTAATGCAAGTTTTACTATAGGGATTTTAATATTAGCGACTGAGGGGCATTACATTTCATTATCTAACTACTGTCACTAAATTACAAAGTTATTTAGTTATTTACCTTATTACTTATATGATGTTCCATTGCTCATCATCAGCCTAGCCTTTTCCCAACTACATTGGGGTCGGCTCCAAGTCAAGCCGGATTCAGCTGAATACCAGTATTTTACGTGAAGCGGCCGCCTACCAGACCTCCACAACCCATTAACTGGGGAACACGGTACTTCTTGGCAGGACTGGTGTCAGATTTTTCTGGCTTCTAACCATCCGTAACGACTGCCACAGATCTCCAAATGACAGCCGGGATCAACGGCTTAACGTGCTTTCCGAGGCACGGAGAGAAGTCTCGTTATGTTAAGATGGTCACCCATCCACAGCCCAACCTCTTAGGCAAGCGTTGCTTAACCTAGAAGATCGACCCGTGCGGCTGTTATAATTTAGCCACGAGCTCCATTGCTATTCCATTTAAAACTAAACGTTAATAACTAACAAAATTTTTGATTGTTTGTTTGTTTCGATATGATGAGTGATATCACGTAGAAAATACAAAAAAACTTTTTACAAAAAATAAAACCGACTTCTAAACAAAAAAAAAAAACAAGAAGTATAAAATAACTTTAATTTCGGAACTCGGTGTTTTTGGTTACTTTTTTGTTGTTGAACACACCGACTTCCGAAATTAAAGTTATTTTATACTTTTTGTTTTTTTTTTTGTTTAGAAGTCGGTTTTATTTTTTGTAAAAAGTTTTTTTATTTTTCACTTTTTAGTGGACCTACACCCCCTCCCCTCCCCCACCTAAACGAACCAATCACATTGGTGTAAAAAAAACGTACTGCTCCTTCGCAGAGTAAACTAAGAGGTCATCAATGTAGAAAATGTACATAACTTTTTTAGATTTTTGTTGATTTATCGAAAACCGCTTGGTTGATTTCGATAAAATTTTCATGGGACCATTTGGGAAGTATACCCTTTCCAACAAAAAAAGAATGTTTCAAATCGGTTGGCAAGCGACGGAGTTATGCGCGAACAAACAAAAAAAATACAAACATCCGAATTGAGAACCTCCTCCTTTTATAGAAGTCGGTTAAAAACTAATTTACACTACTTTTTAATTTGATTTGAAAAAAAGAATTTTTCAAATCGGTTGACAAGCGACGGAGTTATGCGCGAACAAACAATAAAAAAAAAATAAAAAAAAAATAAAAAAACATACAAACATCCGAATTGAGAACCTCCTCCTTTTTTAGAAGTCGGTTAAAAAGTAGTGTAAATTAGTTTTTAACCGACTTCTATAAAAGGAGGAGGTTCTCAATTCGGATGTTTGTATTTTTTTTGTTTGTTCGCGCATAACTCCGTCGCTTGCCAACCGATTTGAAACATTCTTTTTTTGTTGGAAAGGGTATACTTCCCAAATGGTCCCATGAAATTTTTATCTAAATCGAGCAAGCGGTTTTCGAAAAATCAACAAAAATCTAAAAAATATCTACATTGTCTACATTAACGATCTTTTAGTTTACTCTGCATTGGAGCAGTGTGTTTTTTAACCAATTTCTAAAAAAGAGGAGGTTGTCTATTCGGATGTTTGTATTTTTTGTTCATCAGATCTGATGATGAAGCCAAGAGACAGGCACCGGAACTCCAGAATAAGACAATGTATTCTAGCCGTATTTGGGTTTGTTGGAATTGTAACGGTATGCACTTTCCAGGGGAACCACTGATAATTATATTTAAAAAAGAATAGAAAATTTTTTCTTCATTCAAAATAACATTCTGGGATACATTAATGTTTGTACATAATTCCCGTTATACGATGATCGTAATCTTCTTGGCTTTCAGTGGCCAATCGAGTACGAATTAAACTAAGACGACGATTAATAACCTTCTTGACTTTCCTAATTCAACCTACGTAACATATAGGTCCTCTGCTTTGCTTCTATCTGTTTTCGCGCTGGTCGGGGTTCCCATTCGAAATGCGTTAAGCATTTCTTTCTCTAATTTCTTTTAAGCGTTTTCCTTTTTCATTCTCAGTTTCAGGGCCACGCCGTTTTTAACCAACTTCTAAAAAAGGAGGAGGTTTTCAATTCGGATGTTTGTATGTTTTTTTTTTTTTTATTGTTTGTTCGCGCATAACTCCGTCGCTTGTCAACTGATTTGAAAAATTCTTTGTTGGAAAGGGTATACTTTCCAAATGGTCCCATAAAATTTTTATCGAAATCAACCAAGCAGTTTTCGAAAAATCAACAAAAATCTAAAAAAACTATGTACATTTTCTACATTGATGACCTCTTAGTTTACTCTGCGAAGGAGCAGTACGTTTTTTTTACACCAATGTGATTGGTTCGTTTAGGTGGGGGAGGGGAGGGGGTGTAGGTACCACTAAAAAGTGAAAAATAAAAAAAAACTTTTTACAAAAAATAAAACCGACTTCTAAACAAAAAAAACCAAAAAGTATAAAATAACTTTAATTTCGGAAGTCGGTGTGTTCAACAACAAAAAAAGCAACCAAAAACACCGAGTTCCGAAATTAAAGTTATTTTATACTATTTGGTTTTTTTTGTTTAGAAGTCGGTTTTATTTTTTGTAAAAAGTTTTTTTTCTTATACGAGAAGCATCTTTACAAGACCTACCCATATTTTAAAAGATTAAAAATATGTCACTAAAAATTATATTTAAAAGTGGGGAAAATACCCAATATCTGCAAATATATGTGGTGGGGAGAAAATGACGATGGAAAAAAATGAAATAGCATCACATGCACTTTACAAAATTAATAATAAAAATTGGAAATTTTGAAAAAACCCACTACGGTAAAAACGTAATTGAAAAAGAAATAATTAATTAAAACACTCGAATTACAGATGCAACCCAAGAATATCCGTCAGGGCTGCCATACCGTCGTGGGTTTTTTTCAAAATGTTCAATTTTGCCTTTTATTTCAAACTTTTTATAGAGATCTTTATTATGAACATTGTACTACATATAGTGATGTAACGAATGTCATATTTTGGACATTCGCGAATGCGAATGCGAGTGCGAATATCTGCTGCCAACATTCGCGAATGCGAATATTCAGTTTTTTTTATGTTGGCGGCAGTCCCGTTTCGAGAATAGCCGAGTTAGGCTAAGAACTCACGGAGCGATTTTCACCCGCGAGCGCTGCGGTTGCGGGCCCGCAGCTTCTGTAGAATGCAGATATATATGTAAAAAATTAAAGCACAACTCACGAAGCGTTTTACGCCCGCGGTGAGCGCGGTTGTTTACGGTTCCCGATGCACCGGCGGGCAACTAGTAGAATCGCGCGGGCCGCGGTCGCCCGCAGCCTCGGCGGGTGGCGCCCGCGCGCTCTGCGATCGGTTTGCGTTCGACCGCGGGGGCGGGGGGTACAGAAATCTAACGCCATTTTGCACCAGTGACTTGTGGCATCGTGACATGTTTGTGCATGTTTAAAATTAAACAAACATAAAATGGATATTGAAATCGAACTACCAATTAATTTGGTCGTAGACGTGGTTGGCGGTCATCGCCCGCCACGTCTGCGGGCAATGATCGCAACCGCGACGGCTGCGTAACCGCGCAAATAACCGGTGTCGTGAGTTTAGAAATAAAACCGCAGTTCCACAACCGCGGCGGTCGCGGGTGAAAATCGCTCCGTGAGTTCTTAGCCTTAATACGAACACATCCGACTGAAGTGTCATTCCGTGCGCACCGGTGTTTTTGTAAACAAAACAAGTGAATTTAAAGTTTACAGTGTGAAGCCGAACTGATGGCACGCGGGGTTCTACAATCATTGAGAGGATCATGCAAGGTGGGTCTCGAGGTGGCCTCGCACAAGTCCGAGGCCATGTGCTTTCATGGCTCTCGGAACAGATCATTATCGGAATCCCAGAAAACGGTAGGAGGAGTTCCCATCGGCGTCGGGTCAACGATGAAGTACTTGGGTCTCGTCCTCGACAGCCAGTGGAACTTTGCGGAATATTTCCGACTTTTGGCTCCCATACTGGGGCGGGCCGGGGCTGCTTTCAAGCGGCTCTTGCCCAATCTAGAGGGACCAAACGCTTCCTGCCGGAGGCTGTATGATTCGGGGATCGTGCGGTCCATGGCCCTTTATGGAACAGCGGACAGAGCTCCAGCAGGATCTCACGGAAGTATGGAGGCAGCGACTGTTGCAACCCAGCGCTGGGCCGGCCACCATTGCGGCGATAAGTCCCCTGTTTGAGGAGTGGTTGGAGAGACGTCACGGCGTCCTCACCTTCCACCTGACGCAGGTGCTCACTGGACACGGCTTTTTCGGGAGGTACCTGTTTCGGATTCAACGGGAGGACACGTTCGGGTGTCAACACTGTGCGGATCGCCCAGAGGACACGGTGGAGCATACGGTGGAGGTCTGCCTTGCTTGGGCGGAGCAACGCCGTGTCCTCGTCGAGGCGATCAGCGGAGGCGATCTCTCGCGCCCGGCCCTGGTTCAAACCATGGTCCGGAGCGAGGAGGCATGGGAAGCGGTCGCCTCCTTCTGCTAGCAATAATGCTAGCGAAGGAGGAGGTGGAACGCGTGCGAGAGAGGGAAACCTCACGCCCCAGCCACCGCAACAGAAGAAGACGCCCCGGGCGTCGGGAAACGCAGGGCGATTCCCGGCCACCGTAGACGCGGGCCTCCAGATGGCGAGCTATGGGTGGCTCGCCGTCCGATAGCAACCAGGCCCGAGTCGACGGCGCGTCGTGTTCCACGCGCGCCTCAAAGAGCTGTCAGTAAAGAAGACGGAGCCCCATAGGGTCAATGCTAGGCTAGGACTGCGGATTTTTTTCGAAAGAGTCACCGCACACAATAAGTCACTTCTTTGCCATTTATTATTAACCAACTGTTTTTTTAATATTCGCAAAACATTCGCAGTAATTTCGCGAATGCGAATATTCGTTACATCACTACTACATATAGATATAGTTTATTCAATAAGAATAATTATTCTATAAGTATTTATTTTATTACCAATAAAACATTATTACCAGGGGCTTTGTTGTGTGGGTATATGTAACTCAACTCGATATCATTGCCCATTATAAAATTTATAATAAATAAGTATGTAAGACATTTTCAACTAAAGAAAGAAAAATAAATGTGTCTCAAATAGTCAAGGTGTGTTTATCTTATCACTCAAGTGAGTACCTAAAATATTACAGCTACTATTGTTTTTCAAACTTTAACCCATCACTGAAAACTGCATCAAAATTGGAATAGTAGTTTTCGTAGTTTTGAAGATAAATGGCAACATTGGTTTGCACAAATATCCTTGACTGCAGCGCCCCCTGTTGAGTTGTCACCGTAACACGTATCTAAGAACATGCATCACTGAAAACCGCATGAAAATCGGACTAGCAGTACTGGAGATAAATGGGAACATTGGTTGGTTTGCACAAACAAACAAACATCCTCTCACCCCAAACGCATACACTGTCTCCGTTCCGTCGTCGCGGCGTCGTGAGTAAAAATATTAAAAAAATCGGTTGAGCCGTTTGAAATTAAAGGGGCTAAAAGTGGGGATGGAAAATAGAATGCCTGGGGATGTATCCTAATGTTCATGAAAGATATGTGTGTTAATGAAAAAGCACTGAAAAGAATATTAATGACTTAATCGAATGTTCTTAGCTTCGTTTGATGAGAAAATTGGTGAAAAGCTGTATTAAAGTTATGGTCGGAAAATTGGGACATGGAAATACAATTGTCAAGTGAAAGTATCAATGACTACATCTCAGTCGTTTTAATTCTGCTAAAAATGATTTGTCATGTGGGTTATTGTTTTGTTTGCTAGTTACATATTATTTTAGACTGCATAGTGAGTAAAGCGATAAACAAACTGCAATGAAAATGGCAAAATTGCATAAATCATTTGGATTGGTATTTACTTTTGATTAGCTAAAATTCAAAATTTACCAAAACTTTTATATATTTTTTCATACATATCTCCAATTTGACACGTAATACCAAAACATACCTTTATTTTAAAAAGCCCATATTACAGTAACAACAAGGATTTCTATAAGATAATGATAACAATAGCAATGTTTTTTCAAAAAACAAAGAAAAAATGTGTGACGATTTGGCACATAGGATTTTCATAGTGTGTGGTTACCTCACTAAATAAAGTGGAGTTCGTTAATATGTTGACGAATGATGACGACTCCATAGTGTAACTGATGGTGGCGCATGTGTGCCTGAGAGGCTTTCGATATGTTGAACCGAATGGTGCTAGCGCATGCGAAACTGTGCAGTTTCTTGTCTATTTTTCTAAATAAGAATCTACCATAGCGATCCAAAAGCTTAGTCACTTTTCTATTCTTATATTTATTATTATTTTAACCGAAGGCCGCTTAATTGCCTAATTGAATTAAACATGTTTAATTTTTTTTTGAAAGGTACAAATATTGTTACCTGATTACATCTAACTTATGCGCTGCGAGTCTGTAGGAAAAGTCATCATCTTCGCCGCCCCACCCTTCAAATCTATTGGAAAATCCATTAGCGGCTACAAATTGTTCGGCCTTGAGCGCGAGGACCCCGCCCGTCAAGTAGTCGTAGGGCAGCACGAAGCGGAACTTGTCGATGCTGGCGCTCATGTGGCGCAGGTCGTGCGCGCACGCGTACAGGTTGGCGGCGTCCAGCGGCAGCAGGTCCACGTCGTGCAGGATCAGGCACGGGAACTGGTCGCGCATGGCCGTCTTCGCGCCCACGTTGTACAGAATACCTTTGTTGAAGATCTTCTCGTCTTGTTGTTCTACAACGTATATCCTACAATATACGGGAAATCGGATAATATGGCATTACAGTTCTTTTTGCCTCCTTGTATTGTTATCTATCACACTTTGTAAGATATCAGTTTATTTTACTACAGGAAAAAGTAATAGCATGTGCAGTTGTTCATCATGATTATGAGTGCTGGTCACCGAGATAGCGCGCGCGGCTGGCAGAGCGCTTGCTCCTCTTTATACCGTTCCATACGAACTCGCAAGCCTTTACACCGAGAACTAATAAACCCATTTGGAAAACTTCACCTTTATACGCATATGCTAAATACAAATAGGTAGAGACTATATAGCACTCACCTGTAGTGGATATCTTGTTTCCTTAAAAAGTTATGGATATACGGCAGGAATATGTCTAGTTGGCTCTGCCTATTCCTGTACGCTACTATTATAGCGACACTAAACATCGGATTGCAGTGTTCAGGCACGTAGCTACCGTTCACTAAGCCTTTTGCTGAGAAATCGTCAAATTTTCTTGGCACTTCCCAGTTGAGCAGAGAACTAGTACTTTTAAGTATTTCATCATATTTACAATCAGGCTTAGATTTGTGGAGCACTAGTTTCGGTGATCTCTGCTTGTACAGCTGTGTCTCCAAGAGCTCGGCAGGCACGTGTGGGTAGTTGTACACGCCGTAGTTCGTGAAGAACAGCAACACCGCTTTCACGCTTAGAATACAAAATATGCAAGTGATCACACGAAGTTGTAGTATCCTGGAAATAATTTTAAATCTATATTCCGTGCATAACTTCCAGAAGCGATAACTATAATAATTTCTCCTAATATTGTAGCAGAATACGATGGCCATTTTGAAATATTGCGACATCAGTGACTTTTGACGTGCGAGTCAACACTTATGCCATATTTAAACTTCATGAACACACTGCTGTGTTCATGGAGTTTTCAATACTTACCTACACTTTTCAAATTATTTTAGAAAAAGGGAAAATGAGAGTCGTAGATTTTAACTGACTTCAAAAAAATAGGAAATTCTGTATTCGTTTCCAACTACATTGTTTTATTACTTACACATGCTTTTTTTAAATATTATAGACATGTGAGATAGAAAGAGCAGGAAACCAGACTCGGGTGGGCAGCGTTCCGGAAGCTAGGTACTATCTTCTCTTCTCACCAGTCAGTGCAGTCAGTGCAGACAATTTTTCAAAAAAAAAATCGCCATGTGAATCTACGTCATTGGCTATCAATAATGCAAGCGTTGCATCGTGTTCCGCTGAACGCGTCGCACCTGCCGGGGAAGTGACGAGTGTAGGTAAATCGACCCCCAAACGTGGCTGTTCTGCAATTAGCAGACCAAACCTGCTGTGTCGGAAACGAAACGACAAGCAGAAAAACCAAAGGACGGAAAGCAGAGTTGCTCAGCAAGTCGTCGTGGTGCGCGTTACGGCTCATCAGTTGGTAACCTGCTTCAAGGAAGAGTTTTAGCCGGAAGGTGTGCTGTATCGGTGTTTCCGCGGTCGGCTACTCCCTATACTTGCTAACTAAATAAATCCTTACTACTAATATTACAAAAAGTGAAACTTTGTATGTATGGATGTTTTTTAACCTTTCACATCAGAACGGCTGAACGGATCTGTACCTATGAAATTTGGCACAGAGGTAGATTACAATCTGGAAAAATACATAGGATACATTATTATCCCGGGATTATGTTCCCTTGGGATTCACGAGGGCGGAGTCGCGGGCGACAGCTAGTAGTACCTAAATAATAAAATTATTAGTTTTTCAAACGTTCCACCAAATTAAGGCCTAAGGCCCTATTAAGGGTCTAAGGGGTGCTTAACTTTGCATGGATGAATCTTAACGTTTGATCCAACAAAAATTAAAATTCGGCATTGTAGTATTTAATAAAAAATGTGTATCACGTGTTTTTTGATTTATTGGAAATCAACGGGTCGGACCTATTATCGTTTGGCAGGAGTTGGGCTGTCAAATCGATTGAATCTGGATGAGCTTGAGTCCCTGATTAAGTATAAATTTACCACTCTTATTAAAAGGTAACGCATATTTATCGAGAAATTAACAAAATAAGTTTCTAACCTCAAATTGAATAAAAGTGAAAACGGAACGTTAATATGCGTGTTTAACAACCAAATCTGTCACAATATAGTGTCTGTGGTGTAAAATATCGTGTAAAATCGGTATAACGGAACGTAAAAAAAAACATTTCTGTCATGTGTCTATGTCAACATTCCGTTTATGTTCCGTTTCTTCCCGAGTTGCGTGTTTGTTTTGAAGTATTATTGTGGCTTTTTTCGACGACCTTGGCTTCTCCCCTGAACTCGGTAGAAAGAAATAAAAGTGATCCTTTTGAGGAATTAATCAACTGGCTACAATTGTAAGTCGGGGCTGCTACCACTCGGCCACCACTGCTCTCATTTATTATTTTAAATTGTATTATGTTATATTATAATTATTCATTTTTGATTGTTTCATGCCTGCAAGTATATATAGTGTGAAATAAATTATTTCACACTATATACAATGTGGATCTGGAATCTGGACTTACGACATTAAATTAAAACGAGCACAGTACTAGTCATGAATATTTTGTTTGAAAATTGCAATTGTTAAATTTTCCATTAACTACTCATTTTCGTGTTTTAAAATGTTTCGATGGACTAGTACTGTGCTCGTTTTAATTTAATGTCGTAAGTCCAGATCCACATTGTATAGGGCTCCGGATAATTCCAGAACCTTCCATTGCTTGTAGAAAGTTCGCGTACAAATCGGTCGCTAAAAGTCTCGAAGGTTCCTGGTTCTACTAGTTCTGCTACTCGATACTAGATGGAGCTAGTGGTAACTAATTGTGGCGCGTAACACTATTTATGTAGTTTTTGACTTCCGATCTCTTACTGTCATTGCGTGACCTTGAAAAGTGACCTGATAACAGCAAATTTTCTGATCTTTTCGTTCTCTAAAAACAATACAGCAAGGAATGTGATTCCAAAGTCAAACTACATAATTATAGTCAATATTATGACAAATATTACATATGATTATATTTATGTTAATTATTTTATTAATAATAACTTTTTTTTTCATACTAAAATTTTTGTCTTGGCTATAATTAGTAAGTTATAAAAGAACAACCACTTTTAAAAAATTCTGAAAAATAGCACATAATGTGTAGATTTGTAGAACTGTAGATGCGAGCCAGACTCTTACGGGGTTAGCAGAGTGGATGGAGCGTAACTTTATTCCCATTTTGCATTATAATTATTAAACATATCATTCAAAAGTTTAATAAGTAGAGTCACAAATGGGGACTTGAGTAGGTAATAAAAAAAAATGTTTTTTGAAGATGTTGCTGGTATCCGATTTCGATGAAACTTATAACTTGTCTAAACATTAAGTGCTATTTTTTAGCCAAGAAAAAAATATTACTTTTATAAAATATATATTATTAGCAAAATAATTAAGATAAATATATGTACAATGACATAATATTGTCTATAGTTTGGCTTTGGAATCACATTCCTAGCTGTATTGGTTTTAGAGAATGAAAAGTTTATCAGGTCACTTTTCAAGGTCACGCAATGACAGTAAGAGATCGGAAGTCAAAAACTACATAAATAGTAAATGGGTAACGTACATAACAATATGATATTCATTACATTTGGGTCTGGGGGCACATTCTTAATGCTTAACCTGCCATACCGTTTAAACGATTTTCAATATATTTTTATCCGTACTTATCTCGGATATTTTTGGTTTATATTATGTTACTAGCTTCTGTCAGCGACTTCGTCCGCGTGGAATAGTTACTTTACCCCCGATTTTGAAACTCTCAGCCCGATCGGTTAATTGACAAAGTTTCATACAAACGTTCATCCCCTATTTTATCCCCTTGGGGGTAGAATTAATCAAAATCCTTTCTTAGCGGATGCCTTCGTCATAACATTTACCTGCATGCCAAATTTCAGCCCGATCCGTTCAGTGGTTTGCGCTGTGCATTGATAGATCACTATGTGTGTGTGTGAAATATGCACAACTTACAACAAAAAAAGAAATGAAAGTAAAGCTGAAATGCCTGTGCAAAATTATATTATAATAACCTATACCTACTTCACTTAAAAATAAATACCTATACCTAACTACGTATAACTAATTAATAAAATAACTACTAATTAATAAAAGTATCTACGCGGTAAAGGTTTAGTATCGTTTGGCAGGATTTGGGGGGGGAGAGGGGGTGGGGAGGGGAGAGGGGGGTGACCCTTCCCCCATGGCACCACTCCCGTAAAAAGGCAACGCACCGTTTCCGAGAAAATCGACTTTTAGTAACCTAACCTCAAAACACTTAAAAGTGGCTTAAAAAGCGTGTCGGAGCCCCGCTTCGCGGGGCTCAAGGGTTTGCAAAAAAATAACCACGAAGGAGTGGCGGAGTCTGCTCGCTCGCTTCGCTCGCTCACTAGACTCCGCCACTCCTTCTAACCTAACCTGTCCGAGTCGGGGTGCCCCATGTCCCGACCTCTCTTCGGTCGCTCTTGCATCCTAAATTCTCCTTTAACACTAGTAAACTGCCTTTTGCACATACATACAATTTGGTAGAAACACATCACACTAACTAAAAGTTATTTATTTTATCCAAAATTTATCACTTTGATTAATTCCTCATAAGGATCACTTTTATTTCTTGCTACCAAGTTCAGGGGAGAAGCCAAGGTCGTTGAAAAAAGCCAAAATAATACTTCAAAACAAACACGCAACTCGGGAAGAAACGGAACATAAACCATACATAAACGGAATGTTGACATAGACACATGATTGAAATGTCTTTATTACGTTCCGTTTTACCGATTTTGCACGATATTTACACCACAGACACTATAAATTGTGACAGATTTGGTTGTCAAACACCCATTTTAACGTTCCGTTTTCCGCTTAATCAATTTGAGATTAGTAACTTATTTTGTTAATTTCTCGATAAATATGCGTTACCTTTTAATAAGAGTGGTAGCGTTATAATCAGGGACTCAAGCTCTTCCAGATTCAATCGATTTTACAGCCCAACTCCTGCCAAACGATACTAGACCCGACCCATCTACGCTTTTACCTACTTAATACTAAAAAAACAGAACATAAATTAGCCAAAACTAACCTATCGGTATCTAAAAATCTATGCTCCTACTTCTACTACTACTTCACCTAAAAAGAAATAAAATTGAAACTATTAATAATTTGTAATTTGAACGAATATTTAAACATTACCAAAATAACTAATAAGTACCTATTTTATAAAATAGCAGTAAAAGTTACACAAAAATAATCACAATAACATCTTATTACAGCATGATTGAGTATTAAAGCGCGACGGCGCGATGGCTTATTATTGTATTCATGTATAAGTTTTGTTGTTTCTATACCGATTTCTATGATTCTTTTTTTATTGAATAGGTAATAATGTTAACTTTTTTTAATGAGGGATGAGTTAGAGTATTATAAACGTAAGAGTAAACAAATATATTCAGAAAGCTCCGAACTGCTAAGTTATCGGGAGTTACACGTGTTATTGTGAGTCAACCATAAAAGATAGACATATGCTGTTGTGGGATATTTTTTAGATAATTTTATGTAAAACATTTCCGTAATACATGATGTCTATGTGACTTTAACCATTAAGGCTACACACGCGACGGAAGCTTAAAAAATGGAGTAACTTCTCCCGTTTTCCCAACATTTTCCTTCACTGCTCTGCTCCTATTGATTTTAGCGTGATGAAAAGTATACTATAACCTGCCCAGGAGTATGAAGAATAATTGCACCAAGTTTCGTTAAAATCCGTCGAGTACTTTTTGTTTCTATAAAGAACATACAGACAGACAGACAGACAAAAATTTTACTGATTGCATTTTTGGCACCAGTATCGATCACTAATCACCCCCTGATAGTTATTTTGAAAATATATTCCTTGTACAGAATTAACCTCTCTACAGATTTATTATAAGTATAGATAACGTTATTTGGAATTACCAAGGACGATGAGATGATAAGGATTGACCTTAATTTTTGGTAAGTTCGAATTTTTCTGGACATGATGCTTTGGGCTTGAAAATCAGATAGAAATATGAGACGGATTGTTGATTTCAGATCTGAATAATTTTCGCTCACGTGCTAGAAATGGAGTTGCGTGGAGCACACATATTTATTTGAATAAGAAAACGGTAAGTTTTAAGAGATAGATGCACGCGTCCACGTGCTTGGACTGATGATTTTCGTGTATATTATACTTACTTCATAAATTTTGTTACAGCCCAATTGGCGTTTTTTTCTTCTTTTATGTATGTGAATTTTTCTTTTACTCAAGATTGTTTTCCTTTTTTTACTTTGGATTTTTATCCTACATCATTTTGGACCATTTTTTGCTGAGGGTTCATCGGTCATCGCTTCGTTTGGTTACTACTATTTTTAAAGCCAGCAAACTGGTAAGAATTTTCCATTACTATAATAAACAGTGCAGAATGCAATAATATCGCATCTGTATATATTTATATTATCGCCTTTTTTATAATAACACTAATCATTTAAGATTTGCACCATGTTTGGCATTAAATAGTGTTTAATTATTATGAAGCTACGGGCCATTAATAGAGAAATGACAAAAGAATTTCGATTGTTTTATTTCTTTATTTAGCCTCCCACCGGCAGATTAAAAGTCTGACTCTTCCGATCAATTCTTTCCGGCAATCTTTAATATAATGTATGCAAACTCCATGGTGCCCGAATTTATTATCTATTATTATTCATATCTTTATTCTTTTTTTTTTCTAATTTCTTTTACTTTGTTTAATTTCGAGAACACACCTTCTTTTAAATATATTTGTCAGTTTAACACAGGTAACCATAAAAATATTACATCAGCAATAAAGTTACCAACCCTCAAACAGGAGATCATGAATTATAGTACAAACTGCTACACCCTTTAGTAAGGTATGTTCCATAGGAATGTTTTTTTTTTTCACACAATTGAAGTCATGCTAAGGGTAATTTCTAGTCCAACCAGGTTTGATAAGCATATTTTTGAACTAAGGTTTGGTGGTCTTTGAACAATGATATTCAATTTAAGAACAATTTCAGATCTTTTCTGTCAAACAGACTAACATCAAAATGGCCATCATAACACGGTACAAAAGTCGTTCATCTATAATTATATTTTCTCATTTGTCATAATAGATACCTTATATGTATAAGGTAACATGTGGATAACGTTGTGAGTTACACTTACAATATTCATTTTATACATTAAGGTTTATTAATTACGAAACTTTTGTGTAACTGTTTGTTTTCCCTAATATATAAAATAAATAAATATGAAAAAATAAAGCAGTGGTAAAGAAAGAAAGAAAGAAAGAAAATAGTTTATTCCACTCATACACACACACAAAGGTACAAATAAACAAACAAAGACAAGTAAGAAATACAAAAATAAATAAGAAAAGTTAAAAATTATGTGTATGGATTCAGACCTACTCAAGAAAGCCCCAACCAAGCTTAACCCAGACACCAATCAGCAAAGCTCCGATTCAGACTGGTAGGCGAGTAGTCATGGCCCACAACTTAAAAATCGAAATTAACGGGTTCAGCAGTACTGTTCTGAAACCTGAGTGCTGGAGGACAGCCTAATCCCTCTCATAAAGAGCAGGCATCTCGGTTGGAGTGTAGCTTTAGGGACGCTATGGTGCGAGGAAAATTTTAAATATAGATTTTTTTTTCTCAATAGTTTGTTGTTTTTTTTATTCTCATGGTTTTCAACTAGAGCAACAATTTCTTTCGAGAAAAGTTTTTCATCTGAGCTACCATTTTGGAAAAATATTGTTTTCTAAAACATTAGAAAGCTAACTCGGAAATGGTGTGTCGTAGGAACATGTATCTCAGAGCTTAAATGGTTTCTATGGTCAAAGTGGTTATCCTTGACCATAGCAACCATTTAACCACAATAGTGCTATTGCACAAAAGATTTGATTTTTTATTGCACAAGTGCAATAAAAATCAAATCAAATTTCAGGAAAAAAAAATTTTTTTTCTTTGCTGCTCATAGTGCCCCTAAGAGTATACTACCACTATCCAACTACTAAGATGACTCACTGACCAGCACATCTCAGTAATGAGAACATTATATCTGACTTTGCTTATAATCATGTATTTTCATGTTTACAACTAAAGGCCTCAAAGAATCAGCAGTTATTAAGCTGAGAGCTAATAATTACCTGGTTTTAAGTGAGCGTTTAGGCATTATAGATTTTTTTTATGCATATATGCCTGTGACTAAATGAAATCATTCCAACCTCTGTGAGTCTTTTGCTCTTTTCTGCAATAAATATAAAACTCTTTAGAAATCAATACTTTTGTTTTGTAGTCAACTTATCCTACAAACAAAAATTTAAAATCATAATTTGTACCTTCGGCGGTTTGTTCCCGGTTGCTTGTGAAAACTTATCTCATTTCCTTACACGTATTTGAAGTTAATTGCCTGCAAAAAGGAAAGAAGTAGTAACTATTTTATAATTTTACATAGGACACTAGAATAAAACAATTAAGTAATGAGATTATTGTCAGGAATTGTTAAAGCAAATCAAATATGTTATTAATAATTTTAGATTGCTCGTTACCTTTCTAACTAAGCGAGCGAACCTCAGCTTCTTTTTTACTACAATTTTTAGTTGTAAGAATATTTTTCTACTCAGTCGCAAATAGGCTTTAATACGCTAAATCTAATGAGCCTCTCAAATGATAAACAAAGGACCAACCAATACAAATGAGCAAAAATTCAACAATTTCTCCACTCCGATTGTCATCGCTCATAGCAGTTTGACAGTTGATTTTATTTGACAGCGACTGACGCAGTGGTCTCAAACGTCACAGAGCGAGATCGGTGCCAGCTAAAATCGGTATTTGAAAAAAAAAATACAATATTCAATCAAACTCGTACATTTATTGAAAAAAAAAACTTGCAAACTAATTTATAAAAATCATACTTAAGTATAATTATTTTTATACCAATATACTTTTATACATACAATAAAAACATTGCAGTGAGGGCCACTACAAAGTTTTTATTGTAGTTCTTTTATCATTTCAATAACAAAATTTTCATGAATTCTGTAATTGCATTTTCCCTATTATGTTGTGGGTTTTGGTCGAAGAGTATTTTATTTCTTTTGCTATTTTTGAATCAGGACAAACGACTTGCAGCTTTGGTAGGTGCTCCATAATAGTGAATGATAAAATTGTGTTCAGCAACAAAGAAGGCTAATCTTATTTCACCTGAAATAAAAATAATAAAATTACGTAAGTATATCTAGTAGGGATTAGATTTAGTTATATCCATCCACTGCTTCTATATGTCGATAAGTAGAAAACAAAATAATACAATAATGTAAGTAGTAGCATAAATAATTAGAACATTTTTTTGTCGCCAGTGTATCAGATTTTAGAGTTTTGGTGACAGTGAATGATGAAATCTTCGGTTGTGATTTTATATTATTTATACTGAGGGTACTTATTGTTACCTTGTCCAGGTGTGCCTTGTCTACTGTTTGAGTTGAGAATTGAGAGGCATTGGGCCTCTAGGCTGTCGTTCTCATTGTCGTCAAAGGTGACGGTGTTATCGGGGTGGGTAAGGGGAGGCATCGATGCAACGCCAGAGGAGCGCAATTTCCTTTGGAGTTCCCAGAATGCCTGATGATTGGGCTCGACGTCGCCCAGCATCTTATCCCAGCGCCTTTTACGCAGTTCAGGTATGCTGTTACTTACTTTACGCTATAAGTAGCGCATGTGAACTTTGTTAGCTTCACAGGGAAAGGCGCTGTAGGCATGGACTGTCGCGTTCTTACCGAATTCCTGTTTATATAGACTATACAGGTAAATTCCCGAGCGGGAAGCCCCTTATTACATCGAGTTATACATAAGATGAAGGGTATTCCCCAAAATATATGGAACATTCTTTACTAGGTCCATCCATACATACTATAGAGGGCTTCCCCGTATCATTAAACATAAATGAAAAGGGTTGTTAACTTAAAAGTGTAAATCAGTAGGAAAATCGGGAGAGTTTCCATTTATAATCTGAAATCGTAGAAAAATCTTTATATTTTGGTATACATTTTTTTTTAATTAGAATGTTATTAGAACTAACCTAATCATGAGACCTATACTAACCTAAACTTCTGTCAAAATTATTCACGCCGCGCCGTTTATTGTGCATGCGTTGCTAGCTTCTACGTAATTGTTAAATTTCATTATCGTAAATTTCTATGTAATTTATTTTTGGTGTACACAATTGTTGGCTAGCTATAAAAATAAATAAAGCGTGTGGTTTGGCCGTTTTGCTACTATCACGAAGATTTCATAGGCATGCGTTCATTAGGTGTGAAATAAAACGGCCAAGCCACAAGTTTTATACGTAGATTCGTCTTGGCAACATTTTTACACGAAAATGTTTTTGGTGGGATAAGGTGTTGTCAGCAAAATAAATTAAAAAACTTTTTACAAAAAATACAACCGACTACTAAACGAAAAACCAAAAAGTACAAAATAATTTTAATTTCGGAACTCGGTGTTTTTGGTTGCTTTTTTGTTTTTAAACACACCGACTTCCAACCAAACACTTGAACCAGGGCCGGACGCAAGAGGTCGCCGCCGCCGATCGCCTCGATGAGGACACGGCGGTGCTCCGCCCAAGCAGGGCAGACCTCCACCGTATGCTCCACCGTGTCCTCCGGGCGATCCACACAGTGTTGACACCCGGACGTGTCCTCCCGTTGGACCCAACACAGGTACCTCCCGAAACAGCCGTGTCCGGTGAGCACCTGCGTCAGACGGAAGGTGAGGACGCCGTGGCGTCTCTCTAACCACTTCTCAAAGAGGGGACTTATCGCCGCAATGGTGGCATGCCCAGGGCTGGGTTGCAGCAGTCGCTGTCTCCAAACCTCCGTGAGATCCCGCCGGAGCTCCGTCCGCTGCGCAGCAATTTACTGCGGCAGCAGGGTTTCATCCCGGCGCTAGTAGCGCTTCCGCGTGCAACGCGTAAATGTGCGCCAGGACTCTTGCCTCCAGATCCCACGGCAGCAATTCAGCAAGGAGATTCGCCGCCTCACGGGAGACCGTACGGTATCCCCGGACCAACCGAATGGCCATGACCCTCTGGGATGCTACCAGGTAGCGCGCTGGCTGTCGCCTTAGCGACAGCGCCTACACCGGGGCCCCATAAAGGGCCATGGACCGCACGAACCCCGCGTACAGCCTCCGGCAGGAGGCGTTGGGATATTAAGATAAACACAATTTGTTATTGAAATGATAAAATAGCATAAAAGAAGGGCCACTGCAATGTTTTTATTGTAGTATTGATTTTTTAACAACTATGACGAATAATTAACATAACGTGAAACGGAAATTAAACAATCAGCGTCTAGGGACGTCACTGGTGTTATGACAACGAAGAGACGAACTTAATATTACTATATCACACGGAATTCTTTTAAAATTCACAACTTCCGCGAAGTACAATTTCGACGGCCTGCCTCTGTGCTGCTGTCACAACGTGACACTGGTAGAATAGTCGGATCCGGCTCATTTGCCAAAAAAGGAATAAAAAATCTTAGGTAATCCCTGGGTTGTTTTTGGCAGTTTATGTAGACGGTTTGAAGGATTTTCCGTTGGGTTTTTTTTTTTACAAAATGTGACCTTTAACTGAATTCGAATATTTATTAGCCTTAAAAGCCTTTTTTTTTTTTTGGATGGGAAATCATCAAATGACCCCTCCCGCCCTGGGTGGAGCGGTAGGGAGTGTCAGACTTTTACTGACTAAAACCCACCCGTGATCCTTCTTGTGCCCTATGCGTTCCAGGGCCGCGGTAACTCTTTCGAACAAATTCCGCAACCCTAGCAGGCACCGACCCTATGGGGCCCCGTCCTCGGTGCTGACGGCTCCTTGCGGCGCGCGTGGAACACAACGCGTCGTCGACTCAACCTGGTATCGGACGGCGAGCCACCCACGCTCAACGTCCCCATAGCCTTAAAAGCCTAAAGTTCACAGTTTCAGTTTTGTCAACAAAATGTCATCGTCAAATTTTAATCGTTTAGTTGTCAATGTCAGTGTCAAAAAGTTCTCTTTTGGAAGTTTGGCAGGTGAGATGTGTATGAATATTATTGAATTGGGTCTAAAATCCGAATAAATCTGTTTGAAGACTAGTCTTTTCTATATTTATTTGATCTAATCCTAAATTAGTGACAGTGTTGGTCCACGCGCCAGTTCTATTTAAGTTTAATACCATCGTTTTCGTTCCAGTTTAACGCTGAACGCAATCGTCTTCAACATGGTAAGAAAATGTTACTTATTCCTAAAAATTGAATTTCTGAATTTTCATTATTTGGCAAATACGAATAAATAATAAATCGGGTACAAAGATTTGTATCTAATTTAGTGAAATGTGAAGTAACTACGTTTATTTGACGTCCAGGATGACTACGCAGGGCTTAATGTTGTTGTTGTGTTACAGCCGCGAGAAATCAAAGACATCAAAGACTTCTTGCTGAAGGCACGCAGGAAAGACGCTAAGTGTAAGTGAATTGTTTGCTTTATTTTACCAGTGGTAACATAGGTATTTGTTTTGGAAAACGTAATTTCGGCGCTGATGGATACGCAGCACCAATGGCAAGGTTGGCAAGGTAAAGGGTTAGAAAATTATGATTGCAACCCATAGCAACTTGACCCACCTAACTATAACGAATTATTTGGCTTAAAAATATCACATTCAATTAATCCAATTGTTATTGAAGGTATTTTCAACCTGAAACTTACTTCCTGTAAACTGTAAATAGTTAATTTATATTGAAGCAAATTGGTGGAAACATCCGCATGTTAGCAAACCCGCAAACTAGTCATGGTCTTTCCTATCTGACCGCTGAGAGAAAACACTAATCACAGTCTCATATAGAAAGTTCACTTGTGGGTATTAGATTCATCATGGGCAGAATTTTCTTAATATGCAGGTGTTTGCTGCCTAGCCTAGGTGTAACCCAGTAAATAGTCCCTTCTGACCTAATTGTTCAAGTTCATGTATAGACATGACATAGATGATTACACCATTTATAATGTTCTTTGTTGGTGTTTGCAGCTGTCAAGATTAAGAAGAACCCTGAGAATGTGAAGTTCAAGGTGCGTTGCTCTCGGTTCCTGTACACACTGGTCATCACTGACAAGGAGAAGGCAGAGAAGCTGAAGCAGAGCTTACCACCGGGTATGTCATCTATTAACATAAGCCTGCACTGTGTAAAAGAATAAGAATTATTAGAGGTCTCACAGCAAGTCAGTTTTTGTTTATGATTATGTAAACCAAACTACTCATCATTACAAACCGCTTTCTACAATATAAACCGAGAAACCACAGAAAAATAATCTGCTTCTCTATGATTAAACATTTTGAGAACACATGAAAGTACTTACTTGCCTAAGCATTCTCTGTTTGAGGGGCTGGACCCTATTTAATATAACTCACAATGCAAAATATTTGTCAATAAATGATAGAATTGTCACATTTTTGAACTGATTTTTGTAAGTTTAGTTACCGTTTTGTCAGTCACTGACTAAACTTACAAAATCTGAGGAATAGAAACAATTTAAACTAAAAGTCTGCAAATTGCATAATAATATTTTAGAAGTATGTGACTTGGTGTTTCTATTTTTTTTCATTTAACCAGAATTCCATGAACTGGACATTGATTTTGTACATCTTGATCCTAAAAATTAAGGTTGTTCCAGGTTTTGAAAGTAGATGGATTTTTTTATTTTATTTATGTCTTAATGTCAAGCAATATAAATAGCAAGGCACCAAGACGATTGACTGAATTATGTGAATACTGTCATAACTCATTTTCGCATTTTTTCTATTTGATGAGACATTTCATAATTCATACCCTATTGACCTATAATTTGATGTCTGTTTGTTACAGGTCTCCAAGTTAAGGAAGTTAAGTGATGTGACTAGATTTAAATTAATAAATAAAATTAAAACCTATTTATTGGCAATTTTAGTTCACATACCTATGTACGATGTACAAAGACGTGCACGATAAAAGCGCCCGGAAAACAATTTTATCGTAAGAACAAATAAATAAAATTAACCATACCCGTTAGAGATGCCCAGTCCAAGCCGTCCGAACCACCATCAGAGAGAGCTGCGTAAGCTTAGCACTCAACCAACTGCCAAGGCACATTAAGTCGAAAGACAAACCTTCCCAGAAAAGGGTAATTTAATCTGTTTATGTATAAAGTAATTATACAATGCTACGTAAGAACATAATTTTTCATTTTATAGACTTAGATAGTCTATGTAGCTTAACAAGCATTTAGCCGAGTATTTTTAAACAACTTCAAGAATGCACAATGCCCTAGAACGCGTCATGGTGATCAACCGCAACACTAACTCTGCAGTGGATAAAAGGACATAACAGATCATTTGGAAACGATGCGGCCGATGAGCTGGCTAGAAGGAGATCTGAACTACTCCCTTTCACCTAGCTACCACAAGCAGGACGATGGTGGTCCTTGGTACCAGGCTGCAGGCAGTCTAAATAGTTAATGCCAACCCTGGACTGGAAACTAACCAGGTTTCTTCTGCGCCTAGATAGGCAGGCAGCCTGCGAATGGTGGCGGGGACCATCACTGGACACTGAACAAACATCTACACACGATAGGTATCACGGACAGTCCTCTATGCAGAGCTTGCATGGAGGTGCAGGAAACGGTATCGCACGTGCTCCTTGAATGCATAGGGGTAGCCGAAATACGGAGGCAAACAATAGGGACACCAAATTCACTTATAGAAATGCTGAACACACTGAGTGGACTGATCTGCTTCTGGAGGGAGGTCGGCTGGTTGGAGTGACGTCCGCCATGGCTCACGCACAATGGTCTAACCAAACCCTAATAGATAGGTAGGGTAGAACTTCAATTGACGGCACGGTTGGCGCAATGGTTGAGCGATTGGCTGCTGCGCAGTGTTGTGGGTTCGATTCCCGCACGGGACAAATATTTGTATGGCCTACAGATAGTTGTTCCGGGTCTGGTTTGAGATTGTATGTTTGTAAACGCACCCACGACACCGGAGAATTTCCTAGTGTGGGGCAACGTTTCAAAAAATATCAACTTCATCTTTTTCATGATTAACCTTTCCCTGCCGTCACCGTAATATTCCGTGTTTTGACGCTGATGCCCGTGGCGCTAGTCCCGTAATATTACGTTCCATTTTTTCGATATCCAATTCTTGACTACATTAAAAAAAATTGAAGAAATTTGATATTATTTATAATACTTCAGGATGTGTACTTTACAACAATAAAACTTTTAAAACTCAGGCTCATTATTTTGATACATAACAATGCAATGTAAATGCAGTAATCAAATGAGGTGCTTTTACAACCCTGACACACAGCGCCGAACCCGTAATTTTACGTGGGCTAGTGATGCGCTAGTAAAATCTAAATAATAAAAAAACAATGGTTTTAAATTATTAATTATCTTGTTAATCCATGTCTAGACTCTAAATTAAAACTTCAAAGTGTTTTTTTTAAACTTGTCATTTGAGTAATGGACAACAATTAAAGAGAATCTGTAGAAAATTAAGAAATTAAAAAAGATATATTCTTGATGTCGATATTATTTTGGGGCGTCACTAATGCAGTCACCGTCTGACGGACACTGGCCGCCATCACCGAGATTTTCCGTGCGGCGCAAGCGATACGGACGCAATATTTGTTGGTAAACATCAGTAGCAGTAGCGCCGTCCCCGTGATAACACGTCACTTCGGATGCCTAGTGTTGTGAAACATTTGAATATTTTACAAGGACATATGTATATACCTACGGCCCACTGGCACGGACCCTTAGATTTAAAACACGATGTTGCGGTCGCAAGCAAGAGCTAGTACTTATATAATATCGATAACAATTACCTATTCAGATTTCCCAACACTACTCGAAATTATACCTAAACACGTCTGGCCCTGGGGGCACGATTTCTGTGGCATTTGGCAGGGAAAGGGTTAAGAGCGTGTACGTAGTATCGCATTTCATACAAATTTTCAAGTCCTCTTATTTTGCGAAATGACTGAACTGATTTTAATGAAACTTCACACATATAAGCAGGATCCATAGGTCTAAATTAGTTAACGACATTTTCGAAATGTCTTATTTAAAAAAAGTTTGTATGGTTTAAAATGGGTCTAATTTACCTGTAACAGTATTTATCGAAAATGTTCTCATCATTTCGGAAAATAAGGACCTATTTTTTACGCGACTACGGGAAAGCCAAAAGTAAGGGTACCTAATGATTTTGGCTGTCGTATGTATGTTGTATGTAACTTATACTACCGAATCGAGTTAAATGAGTGAGGTTTCAATAGATTCTTTAAAACGTACTAGGTGACATAGGCTATATATATTTTCGCAAAATGTAATGTCCAGGAATTTATCCTATTTTATTTATTTACTGAAAAATCATCGCATGTTTGGTACCTATCAAAATAAAGGTCCTGACGAGTAAAATACAAATATGTATGTATGTACGTTTCATTGTCTAAGTAAATAAAATGTTAATTTTGTTAACAAATAAGCAACATTGAGTAGGTAATAGGGTTAGGTTAGGACTCGTAACAAATCTGTAGAAGTAGTTTATGTACATCGAAAATATGTAGGTACCTATTTCCAAATAAAATAACCAGGATAATTAACAACCATTTCTACCATTTTTGGAATGTTTCTCTATTTTTACCCGACTACGGCAAAGCCAAAAGGAAGGGTAATGATTTGGCTGTCTATGTATGTATGTTCCACTGTAGCTCTTGACACTACTGAACTGATTTTATTGAATGAGGTATCAATTGATTCTTTATAATGTTCCGGGTAACATAGGCTATATACCTTTTCATAGAATTTGATTTGCAGGAAGTTATACGTACCCAAATTTCTGACCTAGACAAACTTTTATCGAAATAAACATGACATTTTTGGTATAAAATAAGTCTTGACGAGTACCTACAATACAAATATAATATATGTATGTAGGTATGTTACATTGTCTAAGTAAAAAGATATGTTTAATTTGTTAACGAACAAGTGAACATACTACCAAGACTCAATGCCTCGGAAAGGACGTTAAGCAATTATTGATCTTTAGCAGTCGTTAGTGTTACGGATGGTACCGTATTACCCAGTTGGTGGGTAAAATACTGATAATTCGCTGAATCTGGGTTGGCTGGAAGCCGACCCCAATATAGTAATCGAGTAGGAGCACATCGATTTGACGAACAACAGCCGAGCTGACCGTTACTAGGTCTGGCGCGGAGCCGGAATCCGACTCCGCACCACCCCGGCGCTCAGGCGAACCCTCCTCTACGCAACCGTACGCCATCAGCTCCTTAAAGGAAGCGGACTCGGATGACGACGATTGGGAACCTCCTCGGCTCGTGTTGCCACTGGCAAGCGGAAGGCGTTTGGTGCCCACCCCAGAGTACGGAGGGCAGCCCGCCGAAGCGGGGTGGGATTCCCCGACCGCTGAGCAGTCGGGACCCACCTGGGGACTCATTTTACATTCGCCTATTTTCATTTTGTTCCTTTTAAGGGTGCGGTCCCTATTCGCTCCGCCCCTTCTCAGGGCCCGCGCTCCTAACCTCACCTCTCCACCTGCTCACTGCTCTCGCAGTCACGTCTGATGATCAGACGCGTACCAGAGAGCAGCGAGCAAGCGTGCGTGTGTCTCTCTTGGTCTGATCCCTCACTTGCGACCTTCCGGCATGAGTGGCTCTACCGGGAAAGCTCGCAAGATCATTGAGACGCTCAAGCCCCACCACGACGACAACGTGGAGACACATTCGGTGGGGATAAATATAGGTACTGAGAGGGCACAGTCATTAGGTAGGTAAAAATCTCTTTAAATTTGTCTCTGAGGGAGTGTCTGGAAATCTAAATATATATAACTCAAAAGTGACTGACTGACTGACATAGTGATCTATCAACGCACAGCCCAAACCACTGAACTGATCGGGCTGAAATTTTGCATGCAGGTAGATGTTATGACGTAGGCATCCGCTAAGAAAGGATTTTGATTAATTCTATCCCCAAGGGGATAAAATAGGGGATGAAAGTTTGTATAAAACTTTGTCAATTTTAAACTGATCGGGCTGAGAGTTTCAAAATCGGGGGTAAAGTAACTATTCCACGCGGACGAAGTCGCGGGCAGAAGCTAGTTAATTTATAAATCGCACGGATAGCCTTTTTTTGTAAATCAATCTAGAAACGACAGCAGGAACCAACGGCTTAACGTACCTTTTTTTTTTTTTTTTTTTCTGGATGGGAAATCATCAAATGACCCCTCCCGCCCTGGGTGGAGCGGTAGGGAGTGTCAGACATTTACTGACTAAAACCCACCCGTGATCCTTCTTGTGCCCTATGCGTTCCAGGGCCGCGGTAACTCTTTCGAACAAATTCCGCAACCCTAGCAGGCACCGACCCTATGGGGTCCCGTCCTCGGTGCTGACGGCTCCTTTTGACGCGCGTGGAACACAACGCGTCGTCGACTCAACCCGGTATCGGACGGCGAGCCACCCACGCTCACCGTCTCCAGGCATCAGCCACTGCGCAATAGCACAGCGGCCGACTTGTCTCTGGAGGGGGCCGAAATGGGACCATTACTGGCACTCCATCTCAGCACCCTCCCGAGCGTTGGGAGTCGCAGCACCCGCAGCAGAAGCGGCAGTGGCGGCGACAGAAGCCGCGGCGGCGGCAGAGGCGGTGGCGGCGGCGGACCTCTTGCCCCTGGTCGGGGCGGATGGCGCGCAGGCCCTTCCCCCAGCCCAGTGCTCGGCCGGCTTGCCAGCAGCCGCACATGCACTGCAGTGCGGCGTGGCCTTACACGAGCCGGCCCGATGACCGGGCTGACCACAGCGGAAACAAAGTCCGCTGCGGTCCACCTCCGAGGGGCACATAGCTCCCGTGTGGTTGCCCACATGGCAGCGGTAGCACCTCAGAGGCCTGGGTTCCAGCAGTTTTACCCGCGCAGACACCCATCCCACCAAGAGCCTTCGGCCCTCCGACACAGTTCTGGCCGCCGTCACGGGGCAGCTCACCACAAGGGTTTGCATGCCCGTGTTGTCAGGCCGGAGGGTGCCCGCCTTGACGAGCTCGGCAGAGCACCCCCCAGTCCTGGCGACGGCGGCCACAACTTCCTCCTCCGTCACGGAGTCATCCAGGCCCACTATGCGCATGTCGATGCGCTTAGTCGGCCTGGACACCCGGACCTCGTCCGCGGGTAAAACCGCCCTCAGACTTTCAGCCAGGGCGTCCGCGAACGGGCCACTCTCCGCTCCGGCGAGCTCGAGCTTCCGGGCACCGGTCAAGGTCCTCCTGACCCCGATGCCCCCGCTGATGCCCAGCTCTTGGAGGCTCACTGCCTCCTTCGCCCGCTTCAGTACGGCGAGATACTTCACGCCCCTCTGTTCTGCTTCCGGCTGCAGTGTGAGAACTACAGCCGCGGATTTCGGGGCGCGAAGCCCCGCCGCAATGGCGTTGGCCTTCCGCCGCTGCTTCTTGGCCTTGTTTTTGGCCGCCTTCTTTTGTCGCCGCTTCTCTCCGGCAACCGGCCTCGGCCGCAGGAGCGTCCGAGGGTGGGGGTGGGGGCGGCCGCGGCTCCACTGGCGCAGCAGCCTTAGCCACTCCCCCTCCAGCCTTCCTCCTGCCCCTCTTCGCCGGGGCCGACTTGGTCGTCGCCGGCGTCGCAGGCGCCGGCGTCGCAGGCGCTGGCGCGGCTCCCGCCTTGGTCTTCGCCTGGCCGGACGTTCCCGGGCTGGCAGCCACTGCGGCTGCATACGAAGCCGCCTTCTGCTGGCCCGGGGGCCTCCGTGTCGCCGCCAACGGGGGACGCCGGACCATGCCCTCCAACACGGAGAATTGCTTCCGGAAGGGAGCCAGCTCCTGCCGCACCAGGCTCCGCACCTGGCTCAGCACCTGGCTCCCCTCCAGCGCCGCCGGACTCGGCCTCCCCTGTGGCTCCTCGGAGGCCGCTCTGGCCATCCCCGCCAGGTCCCTCCGGAGCGACTCATTCTCCCGAACGAGTCGCTCCGTAAGAACCGCGAGGCGGGCGACCTCCGCCCGCAACTCAGACGCCTCTTTGGCCTCCTTTGCCCCGCCGACGTTGGCCGCCGCTGCCGCCAGGATGGAGGCTTTGGCCGCGCTGATGGCCTCCCGCTTCGAGGACTGCTTCCTCTTGAAGGCCACAGCGCGGATCGCGGCCTCCACGACCTCCGCAAACTGGGCCCTCTGGTCCTCATTAGCGGGAGGCACCTCTCCCGGGGGCTCTGAGTCGTCAGAGTCGAGAAGAGGCGGACGAGTAGAGGGAGCCCCACGACCGCTCCCTCCAGGGCAACGCCCCTCCTCCACCAACCTCTCGCCCCGACGCCCCGCCTCCCGGGTAGAAGGAGCCAGCCCCCTCCCTGCCTCACTGCCCCTGCCCCGCCTAGCGGTGGGGATTTTGCGGGCGGAGGCGAACTCGCCCTCGGAGGACGACTCCTTGTCATCCTCCCGTCTGGGCCGCTTGCGGAAGAACCTCACGCTCTCCGCAGCAGCCCCCCCTCCCTCGTCTCCAGAGCCCGCCGAGCTGACCGTTACTAGGTCTGGCGCGGAGCCGGAATCCGACTCCGCACCACCCCGGCGCTCAGGCGAACCCTCCTCTACGCAACCGTACGCCATCAGCTCCTTAAAGGAAGCGGACTCGGATGACGACGATTGGGAGCCTCCTCGGCTCGTGTTGCCACTGGCAAGCGGAAGGCGTTTGGTGCCCACCCCAGAGTACGGAGGGCAGCCCGCCGAAGCGGGGTGGGATTCCCCGACCGCTGAGCAGTCGGGACCCACCTGGGGACTCATTTTGCATTCGCCTTTTTTCATTTTGTTCCTTTTAAGGGTGCGGTCCCTATTCGCTCCGCCCCTTCTCAGGGCCCTCTCCTCACCTCACCTCTCCACCCGCTCGCTGCTCTCACAGTCACGTCTGATGATCAGACGCGTACCAGAGAGCAGCGAGCAAGCGTGTGTCTCTCTTGGTCTGATCCCTCACTTGCGACCTTCCGGCATGAGTGGCTCTACCGGGAAAGCTCGCAAGATCATTGGGACGCTCAAGCCCCACCACGACGACAACGTGGAGACACATTCGGTGGGGGGCTTAACGTACCTACGTTAAGCCATTGGTTCCTGCTGTCGTTTCCGAGACACGGAGGGGTCTCGGTATGTTACTCGTGCGGCTGTTATTAAAAATCAATTTGATGCGTCGTACAGGTGTTTGATATACGTACGTAGTTATTCTTATCTATGCGACACATTTTTCGTCAAGTTACGGCCAAACCTAGTTGTATAGTAAAAAGCATGATTAAAATTATAGTAACGTGCAATTAATCATCATCTGCCTAGCCTTTTCCCAACTACATTGGGGTCGGCTCCCAGTCAAGCCGGATTCAGCTGAATACCATATTTTACGTGAAGTGGCTGCCTACCAGACCTCCACAACCCATCAACTGGGGAACACGGTACTTCTTGGCAAGACTGGGGTCAGATTTTCTGGCTTCTGACAATCCGTAACGACTGCCAAAGATCTCCAAATGACAGCCGGGACCAACGGCTTAACGTGCTTTCCGAGGCACGGAGAAGTCTCGTTATGTAAAGATGTTCACCCATCCACAGACCAACCTCGGCAAGCGTTGCTTAACCTAGAAGATTGACCCGTGCGGCTGTTATAAAAAAAAAATTGTCTGCATATCGGTGGTATTTCACCACAGCAAAATGCCATATGCCATCACACTATGAAAGCATCTAAAGTAGGTATACTAAACCTTACCTACCTATCTATCACAAGTTATATCAATGCAAAAGTGGCTCCCCAATAGAAGCTAGCTGAAACACGTTAACTAGGTAATTAAATTAAATATTATTTAAAATTACATATTTATTGGAAGAAAAAGCAATTTACAAAAGTTTGTGTTCGTTAACTACCGCATTGGTATGGAAACATAACGAGGTCATTAGAGCCCACATTCTAGAGGGGAGATGACGAACGCTAACATCTCCCCCCTCCCCTCAGTCAACTCTTATTTTCCCTGGTGTGCTATAGTTGTTAAAGTCAATACAAAATTTGAGCCCTGACTCCTAAAATAGGAAGATTCTGTATCTTAGGAGGCAGCGTCTTCGCATAAATAGTGGACAAAAAAATATAATAATAATATAATAATAGATATATATATAATTATCATTTATTTCAGGTAACAAAGACCCATAAAATATGTATATACCTTACCGACTATTATACATATTTATAAAAAACTACAAAAATACACTATTGAACACGAAGTGTCGGCGTCGTGTTGCGCTGCGTGGTGTCACGTAACCTCCCGCGGAATCGCATACACGACACCCTTCGGCCAAAACTCTTCCTTGAGAAAGGTCTCAACATATTGAGTTGGAACTCGCACCACGAACGACTTGAAATTCGTGTTATGGCGCGGCTCCAACTTGTCTACCCTCAAGGTCCAGCTGGTCTTCGCTCGAACATACTTCACGATCTCCTCAACCTTCGTGGTGTGATGTAACCGAGACACATAGAGCTGCGTCGTAGGTATTGCCGGACGCAGCATATGGGGTCCTACCAGCGCGGTCCCGCACTGGTTTCGACTAGGAGGCTTCTTCCTCTCCACTTTCACGAAGCCATCCTGGTCAGTCGTGCCCGCAGCTGGGCCTAGCCGTTCCGAACCCTTGTTGGCAGGTTCACAGCAGCTCTTCTAATTCCCTTTCTTTGTCTTCGACACAGGCTTATGCGTGGCGACGATAGCATTATGATGATCGTACAAGTAGTCTTATAGTCACATCTATACTAATATTATAAAGCTGAAGAGTTTGTTTGTTTGTTTGAACGCGCTAATCTCAGGAACTACTGGTCCGATTTGAAAAAATCTTTCAGTGTTAGATAGCCCATTTATCGAGGAAGGCTATAGGCTATATATCATCACGCTAAGACCAATAGGAGCGGAGCAGCGATAAAAAATGTTTTAAAATCGGGGATTCCACGGGGACGAAGTCGCGGGCAGCAGCTAGTACAGGATATAGACCATAAGGCATGGCACGTCTATTCAGATTTTAATTTTATTAGAACTTAACTAATTAAAATCAAATGTTTGTATTGATTAATTATAAGGTGTACTTGTGTTGGAGTGGTTGGATGTCATGTCACCTGCCTTGTAACGTCCTTTTTTGATGATGTTGATAAAAAAAGGAGGTTATCAATTCGACCCGTATGTATGTATGTATGTAATATTTCCAGAACTGCCCAGTTAGCGTCTGAACAGATGTGCCAAATTTCAAAAGTGTTTGTAGGTATGTATGTTGCTACTGCAAGGTTCATCAAAATCGGTTCAGTAGTTTTTGAGATAGGGTTTTTTTTCTTTGTATGTACAGCGATTACGACGAGATTTCTGTTCCGATTTACGTGGTTTTTTTTTTCATATTCGATGAAGAATAGTTGCCATTTGGTCTTATAAGAATTTAGTTCAGTTTCATCGAGTAGCTTTTATTTCATGAGCATTTCTGTTAATTCCAATAAATGATAGCAAATCTGTCGGGAGAGCTGAAATCGCATGTTTGTTTATTTTTTACACCAATTTATACCACGTACGCTGTGATGTTTAGCTGGGACTGAACCACTAAAAAGTGAAAAATAAAAAAACTTTTTACAAAAAAATACAACCGACTTCTAAACAAAAAACCAAAAACTACAAAATAACTTTAATTTCGGATGTTGGTGTGTTAAAAAAAACAAAAAAGCAACCAAAAACACCGAGTACGTAAGGAACCACCACACAATACGGCTCGTATTGTGTGGTGGTTCCTTCCTCTAGAGTCCTCATCACCGGTAGCTTGGACCCTGCTCCTGACACCTGCGGACTACTATTCTTTTATATGTTAAATGTTTATTTTTAATGTTGTTTTTAAAAAAATATTTAAAAATGTAATTTATCGGTATTTAAGAATGAATAAACGGAATAAATAACAACATTTATTGAAATAATAAGTTACGAAAACTGTTCATAAGGTTCAGTAGTATATACGACTAGGTATTAATCTAGGCCTATAAATAATTTGTATAAAAACTATGGTAGATAATTATGACAAAAAATACGCAAAACATACAGCTATATTAAAAGGCTTGAAAATGTAGTTCGCTTCTTTGTTGTCACTGATGCTGGCCCTAGGCTGAGAAGTTTAGTTGTAGTGAATAAGAAGGATTGAAGTCAGTTTCCCGCAATCCGGCGGAGCGACAGGCGTGCCGGGCGCCGGCCGGCAGTGTCGGCACTAGTCGGCAGTCGAGTCGCGGCCGTAGCGCGTGCCGCACGTGTTCTGCCGGTTTGTATCGCTCAGCGACGTCACTGAGCGCGTCAACAGTGCACTCGTCAAACTTCATAAAGTTTCGAAATACGTTATGTGAACTTTTGAAGTGCTTCGTTAAGATTTGGATTGTGAGTAAACTCACTACTTTAAATCTCGATAAATCCACGTAATTAAATAAAAACCGTTTGTTATTATTTTTATTTTATTTGTTTTTTTATTAGGTGAGATGAAAAGTGGGTAAAAAAGGTAGTGTCATTGTGGCGATTGATGCTTCTTCTCCGACCATCAAGCTATTTATCAATGGTCTCTTCAGTGGCGTGCGAGCGGCGCCGGCTGCGGGTGCGTTACTCTCGCTGCTGAAGAAGCCGCTCTTCAATTGACGCACATTGTTGGTTGGGATGTGTTTGCACTGATAGCTAAGTCGACTCACCCGCACGTCCACGGCGCCTCGGGTCAGTAGTATAGCCAGCGCAGCAGGGTGGTCTCGTCTCCTATTATTTGCCTTGACCTACCCAATATAAATATAATTATCAGTTGTAAAACAACTGCATACATTTTGAGCTGTGTGCATCTATTAGTCGAATTCTGAGCGTTTAGGAAAGTCTCTGTGACAGCCTGAGTTTTGGAAGTTGGTGGTGTGCCACCCCCGAGCTACGATAAGCCAGATACCTCTCCCGGCCGTGTTGAGGGGCCATCCCGCTCCTGACAGAATATGGCAGTGGAAGGGGGAATGCATCTGTTCTTGCGCACGCATTGCACTTGTGCACTATGTATAATGTCCAGAGGCGATGACTAGTCTCCGATGAGATTGCCCGTCATGGTCGAGATTGGCCAGGAGGACTATTATCGGTCGTCACATCACTAGCTACCTTGCTACCTCTATTATCATAGAGTCCATCCATCATTTATTTGGTTCCCTACGAAAATTTCTATACAATTTCCTGACGCCGCCGCCGCGACGTGTTATCCTTTCTTGCGGATTGAGGCAGGAATTCAGCTTTGGAACCGTAGGTTCAAATTTTTATTTTCATCATTTTAAAATTAATATAAATAACAGCATATTTATCTAATTTCTGGAATAACTAAAAATTAGATAAAAATGTCAATTCACTCTCTATCTCCGAAACTATGAAATAGCATAAAATTTTGAAAAAAAAAAATGCAGTTTATAGCTGTTTACCTAAATAATACTGGAAAACCTATAAGAAGTCTATAGTGTTATAATAAAATGTAACAAAAATGAGATCCGTTCGGAACTCTTCGCACGTGACTCGCAATTGGTCCTTTTTTATTTATGCCTCGTTACGTGCCTCTAAATGGTTTATTTTAAATAAATACTTTGAATCCTGAATCTATTCCAAGGTAGCTCACCAGGGAGAGCTTTTTATTTGTCTGTTGTCGGGTTACGGTTTTGAAACGACTCTTCTACAGATTTATTATACATAGGTATATATAGAAGATCATAATAAGTATGTAGGTATGTATGTCTGACTGTTAGTGACTATTATTAAGTAGCATTGTAGGTAAATCCAGGCGTTTTAACACAAAACTGAAAATAAATCGTTTAACTTATAATGAAAAAAGAAATTGATTTATCTACAATTTTCAGTGAAAATATAGTGCATGTGTGTATAGTGTCGGTATGTGATAAAAAAACATAAACCCTAACAAAAGCCGAGACACTGTCTTATTTGTTTCCCCAACTATATTGGGGTCGGCTTCTAGTCAAACCTTTTCCCCAAAGTTTTTAAAAGATCCATTGTACACCTGATCTTTAAGAGTTGGGACAGAAGCCGTGTCAAAAATTAAAGGCCTATTACAGTGCTGCCAGCTATATCTACAATAGTTGAGGCTCATGAATATTAGGCTAATGGATTATCTTGAAAAACAAAATCTGCTTTCTCCGACACAGTATAGCTTTATGTCTAGCAAGTCCACATCTGATGCAGTACACGATCTTACCAACTATGTCGTCACTATTATAGACTAAGAAAAAGGCACTAGGAACATTTCTGGACCTTGCTAAAGCATTTGACACGGTTTCTGTGCCTATCCTTATCCGGAAAATGGAGATCATGGGAATCAGAGGGGCCCAACTAGAGCAGTTTGCAGATTACTTGAGTGAGCGTACTCAGTGGGTTAATATAGATGAGTTCACTAACGAGAAACGAACTACCTCATGCGGAGTGCCACAGGGCATTGTGCTTGGCTCAACCGTCTTCCTCATTTACATCAACGACCTGGGTATGCTTTAAACACTTCCCAAAGGGAAGATTATAAGATTTGCAGACGATACCGCCGTACTTTTCCATGCCGACACGTGGGATGAGGTTTATTCAAACGCTCAGTTAAGTTTCAATACTGTGTCAGAGTGGTTACGAAATAACAAATTAACACTAAATGCTGACAAAACTAATTACATGAAATTCACACAAAAAATAATACTCCCACATCCGTAACACCTTATGCAATCACTACATACACTTGTCCATCACCACATGAAAAAAGTGCATGTAATTGTCCAGACCCACGAAGCACCCATGTTGTTAAATACCTGGAGATATTACACAAATAGATAATACCCTTAGATATCGGGAACATATTGACGCTCTTTACACTGAGTTACGCAAGCTAATATGTAACATCTTTAAAAACTGTGAAGAAAGTGGCAAATCCGAAGTTGAAAAGTACAGTACCTATACTTTGCTCTCGCTCAGTGATTGTTAACCTACTGTATCAATGTATGGGCGGAGCTCTGAAGTGTACACTCCTTGTCTTGGAGAGAGCGCAAAGAGCCATACTGAAGGTGTACTTGTTCCTTCAAAAAATAAGGACGCGAAAGTTCTGACAGTACGACTACTTTTCATTTAAAGCGTAATATTAAAACAACACTCTCTGCTAAGGTAACAAGGTAAGGGACGACATAGCCCCGTAGATCGCCCTGACATTCGCCTTTCAAGCCAATTCTCCAAGCGTTTCTTCTGCCACCTAGGTGGTTTTCATTATAATTATTAAAAAAATAACGGGATGCTACCGATAGTCAATCTTAATAAGACCATGTGTAAAAGGAAAATAACTTCCTTCCAAAAGAGATATATTATGACGACACCGAAAAACGATTTCCAACCTTAGTGTAATATTATTAATGCCACAAATATACACGAACACACAATCGGTGACACACACACATGTAAATAATCACACTCCCATACACAACACACACACACACACACGCACACACACACACACTTAAATACTTAAAAAAAGAATCACATTCATACTAACTACAACTTTTGAACACCAGTCTCCCACAGTGATATAGTTTTATAATAACATTTTATTTGATGTATTGTCAAAATACTGTGGTGAGAGAAATAAAACATTAATATTAAAAAAAAACGGATTTTACGCGGAACGAACCTCCATAACCCTGTAACTGGGTGTTCTTAATTTCGAGTCGATATTTAACTTCTTATATTATATTATTTGGGCTCAGTAGGCGGCCACGTTAATTGCAGCACCGGTGACATTAATTAAATCCCTCATAGGTGTGAATGGGCACTTGGGCACTCCAGCGTGTGGTTCATGTTCTGTACAGGGGCAGCGCAGTCATATTGGGTATCCGACGAGTCTATTAAAGCCCATATCGCGAAGCTGGGTCGGAGCTAGCCGCTGGGCTTACTTGAGTGCGCCACCGATTGAGTGTTTTCCATACAAATAGACTTCTGCAGATCACGTTCAGGTAATTGGGTCGCATGGTACTTCTTGGCAAGTCAGATTTTCCATCTTCTGACATTCCGCAACGACTGCTCAGATCTAGAAACGACAGCAGGAACCAACGGCTTAACGTACCTACGTTAAGCCGTTGGTTCCTGCTGTCGTTTCCGAGACACGGAGGGATCTCGGTATGTTACTCGTGCGGCTGTTATTATGAATCAATTTGATGCGTCGTACAGGTGTTTGATATACGTACGTAGTTATTCTTATCTATGCGACACATTTTTCGTCAAGTTGCGGCCAAACCTAGTAGTACAGTAAAAAGCATGATAAAAATTATAGTAACGTGCAATTAATCATCATCTGCCTAGCCTTTTCCCAACTATATTGGGGTTGGCTCAGAGTCAAGCCAGATTCAGCTGAATACCAGTATTTTACATGAAGCGGCTGCCTACCAGACCTCCACAACCCATTAACTGGGAAACACGGTATTTCTTGGCAAGACTGGTGTCAGATTTTCTGGCTTCTGAAAATCCGTAACGACTGCCAAAGATCTCCAAATGACAGCCGGGACCAACGGCTTAACGGCCTTTCCGAGGCACGGAGAAGTCTAGTTATAAAATTGATTGAGTCGGGCGTTACTTTGCGGAAATCAATTTTAATTTTGAAAATGAAAATAGTATATCTAGTTTTAATTTCCGCGAATATTAGTGGGTTGCAGGTATGCACCTCCCTCCCGCCCGCTATATTATGCACATGCAAGATTACAAGTCAAATGCAAGGATTCTATGCACATGCAGGAAGGCAAAGCAAAACCCAACACCAATACCGACACGTGTTTCGCCTCTCCACGAGGCATCCTCAGGGGACGTGTTGACTCGCTGATCGTTGAGTTCAACAACAACAACAACAACAACAACGACAACAATAACAACGACAACAACAACAACTACAACAACGACAACAACAACTCAACGTTCAGCGAGTCGCGACTGACTAGGGTTCGAGAAATCTAGAATGTTCTTTCAAGGAAAAGTTTCGAAGGTTCCTGATTCTACTAGTTCTGCTACTCTATACTATGTGGCGCTATCTTCCTTGCTTAATTGTGGCGCGCAACAGTAATTTTATACTCTTTATGTTTTTTTGGTTAGAAGTCGGCTGTAATTGTTTGAAAAAGTTTTCAACACACTCATTAGATGAGAAGTTCTGAGTTCATCAAATATAAAAAAGTGGCTATTTATTTTTACCGTCTTTTTTAATACATATTCATATGTCATACATATTATTAGTACACATAGAAAACCCACAACTAGCGCTATTCAGTGTTAGTTCTGAATATCAATGGCATTTTTTCCCTTGCCGTTTTAGTTGTTAAACTTTGAGAAGCCCAGTTTACTGGGAATGGTTTTTAAAAGTGGGCAACAACTAATTGGAGCATCCGCCTCTACCAGCAGGCTGACATCATGCACATCTCTCTCTACGTAGTGGAACGTACTCTTAGGCAAGGGCATGAACTTAAAACAAAATGTTTGATTAATCGGTACCACATGTGAGGTGCCCGGGGCGGCGCGCGGGATGCGCGCGGGCTCGGCGCGGCTGCTGCGCGTGGCGGCGGCGCTGCTCTGGCTGACACGCCCCACGATGGCTCCCGCCCGGCCCTGCGCGCGCGCCTCGCTGTGCGCGTGCCGCCGCGACCAACAGGCTTGCAGCGACGTGCCCTTCCACCGCTTCCCCGAGGTGGCGCCGGGCGTGGCACACGTGTCGCTGGCGGGCGCGCGGCTGGGCGCGCTGGGAGACGCGGCGCTGGACGGGCGGGCGCTGCGCACGCTGGTGCTGGTGGCGTCGCGCCTGCACCACATCGAACGCCACGCGCTGCAGTACGTACTCGTGCGCCCACACTCACCGTTCTCATTTACCGCTCAATCGGCTAGCTCTGAATGCTCCGTCCCTTTGCAGGTCCATGGCATCGACGCTCGCGTCGCTAGATCTAGGATTCAACGAGTTCACTGAAGTACCTTTGGAATCTCTCCGCGAGCTGAAAGTATTAAATTGGCTGAATTTGCAAAAGTAAGTAAAAAAAAAGCTTTCATTTAGACGTTTCGTTCCAGATTTTAATATAATGGCTATTGTTTCAGTAACTTCATCAGCGACTTGGAGCCGCACATGGACTGGGGCGCGCTGTCGGATTCGCTCAGCAGTCTATCTCTGAGCAATAATCACCTGGTCGCGCTGGAGGAGGGCGCGCTGTCGGCGCTGCGGGTGCTGGCGCAGCTCGACCTGGACGGCAACCGGCTACACTCGCTGGCGGGCGGCTCGCTGCCACCGGGCCTGGCGCTGCTGCGGCTGTCCGACAACCTGCTGCAGCAGCTGCCGTGCGCGGCGTTGGTGCATCTGCCGCGCCTGCGACACCTGCATCTGAGGAACAACATGCTGCGCCCGACACACAACCGCACCTGCCGAAGTCAATACTCAAAAATAGATTCCTTAGACATCAGTCATAACGAGCTGGACGACCTGTTCGAGCTGGAGTTCCAGCAGAGGTTGCAACTGAAGCAGCTCATGCTGGACTTCAACGAATTTACTTCAGTGCCGTCCTTCGTGTTGGACAGCGCGCACCTCGAAAAGTTTTCGATAGCGTACAACAGAGTGAGCCACCTGTCCAACGCGACCGTGCACGCGTTTCGCCGCGACTTGGAGCGGCTGGACCTGGACCACAACGAGCTGGCGGAGCTACCGGCCAGCTTGGCGACGCTCACGCGGCTGCGGCGCCTATCGCTCGCGTACAACCGCCTGCAGCGGCTGGACGAGCTGCCGCCGCAGCTGCAGTCGCTGTCGCTAGCCGGCAACTTCCTGGCGGCGCTGCCGGCGGGGCTGCGCGGGCTGGCTCCGGGCGCGCTAGCCTACTTGGACGTGGGCTACAACCAGATCGCGTGGGTGGGCGCCGAGTCGTTCGGTGCGTGGTCGGAGGCGCTGGCCACGCTCAACCTGCGCGGCAACCGCCTGGCGCAGCTGGCGGCGGATGCGTTCCCCGCGTCGCTGCCGCTGCGCGAGCTGGTGCTGAGCTTCAACGAGCTGTACGTGGTGCAAAGCGCGGCGCTGGCGCGGCTGCCGGCGCTGCAGGTACTGGAGCTGTCGTCTGCGTTGTCGAGCGGCGAGTTCCCGCTGGCGGCGCCCAGCGCCTCGCTCTCCTGGCTCAGTTTAGATAACAATAACATTCATTATGTTTCTAGTGCAAATATACATAATTTTCCGTCTCTCGAATATCTTAATTTAGACTTTAATAAAATAATTGAATTTCCAAGTGAGGTGTCCGGAACGAACTGTTCGTGTAGACTGAAAGAATTGAGATTATCGTATAATTACATCAGTAAGATTAACAGTGAATTTCTTGCAGATTTAAGAGATTTACAGAGCGTCGATTTATCATACAATCGCGTACACAATATCAGTGAACACAGTTTTGCAAATCTACGAAATTTGGTGTATTTAAATTTAGCGGGTAACGGTCTCGAGTTGGTGGCAGAGCGAGCGTTCAGTCGGCTGCCAACGTTACAAGTGTTGGACTTGCGAGACAACCGGTTACTCGAGTTGTCATCGGAATACTTCGAAAACGTATCGAGTGAGGAAAGTAATTTGTCAGTGAACGTCAGCTATAACAGAATATCGGCACTCGTCGGCGGCGGACCGCCGGTTCTCATCAATGTCCTGGACCTGTCGCATAACTTACTGGAAAGCTTATCGAAAGCTTTCTTTGATTCTGTAGGACCGTCACTTCGACAAATCATTCTGACACACAACCGTCTGACGCATATTGATAACTTCGCGTTCGGCTCGCTGCCACAGCTCGAGATACTGATCCTCCACCACAACAACATCAGCGCGGTCAAGCGGCGCGCTTTCGGCGAAGTGTCGGCGCTGCAGATCCTCGACCTAGCGCACAACCGGCTGGCGCAGCTGGCGGTGGAGCAGTTCAGCAACATGCGGCGCCTGCGCCACCTGCGCCTGGCCGCCAACGAGCTGCGCGCCCTGCCGCGCGACGCCTTCCGCAACACCGTGCTGGAGCATCTGGAACTGCAGGATAACCAGCTCAGCGTGTTCCCGGGCAGTGCACTGGCGCAGGTGGGCTTCACGCTGCGGCGCCTGGAGCTGGCGCGCAACCGCCTGGAGTACCTGGACGCCGCCATGTTCCACGCCATCGCCTTCCTGCACGAGCTGAACCTGGCGCGCAACGCACTCACCGTGCTAGCCGATAACACGTTCGCCGGGCTGGCGCGGCTGCGACGACTCGACCTCTCGCACAACCTGCTCAAGGCCAACTTCAAGGAGCTGTTCCACAACCTACCGCGCCTGCGCCGTCTGGCACTGGCCAGCGCAGGCCTAAAAGCAGTGCCGCATCTGCCGCTCGTCAACCTGACCGAGCTGGATCTCAGTGGCAACCACATCACGTCGTACCGCGAGGCCGACGTGCGGCGCCTGGCGCGCCTGCGCGTGCTGGACGTGGCGCGCAACCGCTTCACGTCGCTGCAGCCCGCCATGTGGGCCGCCACGCCGCGCCTCACTTCGCTCGACGTCTCACACAACCCCATCGTGCGTGTGGCGCACGGCTCCTTCGAGGGTCTGCGCCGTCTGTTGCACCTACGTATGTTCTACCTGCACCACCTGGACGCTATCGAGCCGCGAGCCTTCCGGCCGCTGGTGTCGCTGCGATCACTCGGCCTGGAGTCCGTCACGGTGAATGCTCGCGTGGAAGTGTCCTTGGCGGACATAGCGGCATGCACGCCCGGCCTGGAGACGCTGGAGGTGGTTGTGCGGGAGAGCGTGCTGGACGCGCAGCTGAGTGGGCTGCGCGCGCCCAAGCTGCGTGAGCTGACGGTGCGTGGCGGAGCGCTGCGGCGCGTAACGGGCGCGGCCCTGTCGGCGCTGGGCGGCCAGCGCGCGCTGGCGCTGCGCGTGTCAGGCACGGGGCTGCGCGCGCTGCCCGCTGGCCTGCTGCGGCCACTGGCGCGCGTGCCGCACCTGGCGTTGGAGCTGACCGACAACCAGCTCATCAGCTTCGCGCCCGCCACGCTGTACCCCAACCTCACTGGCTGGAACCGTCTCGCTACTAAGTTACTTTCAGGTAAGTGCTACTGTTTGAGGAGGCTACGTAGGTACTTACGTGTGTCATCGGCAGGCTGTATGATTTTCATATCTCATCATTATCTATATCTAAACATTATCTATTATTATGTTTAGCTAATAAAGAGTATCTATTATTTTTCGCGATTTACAACTTTGCACTACTTGCGCTACAGATAGGCAAAAATAGAACTACGTATTTCATTTTGCTGAGGTAATTTTTCTAGAACTATTACACAATGTCTAGCCCTGTCATATTGTACGATGACAGAGAGCGTGTGGTATGTGGACGATGCCGTGTGTATGTCGTTATGATACGCCCAAATTCTACGACTTGGTAGAATTTGGGCGTATCATGACAATGGCATGTGTAAGATAGGTGTAGTATTTATTTCTATTTAAAAGAACAAAGATTCAGCATGTTGATGACACATACAAGTGCGTAGCATGCGGTGAGTACAGAGTAGTGTTGTCGGCAGGCGGGCTGGTGGTGTCAGGCAACCCGCTGCGCTGCGGCTGCTCAGTGTCGTGGGTTGGCGCGTGGCTGCGGCGCTGGACGGCCGAGGTGGGGGGCTGGTCGGCGGTGGCGCGTGGTGCGGCGCGGCGCAGCACGTGTAGCGTGGAGGGGGGTGCGCGGGCGGCGCTGCTGGCGTTGGACGCCGACGAGGCGGCGTGCCACGCCAGCGCGCTGTCATCGCGGGCACGCCGCCTCGCGCCGGCGCACGCCGCCGCGCTGTGCCTCGTGCTGCTACATGTGCTCAGTTAGTACGTGCTGTGACGTGATGTGATCCGAGCTGATGGACAGTGTTACTATATTCACCTGTATAGAGCTGCAAAGATGTCTGTATTCCATATAATTCCAATTTTTTTTCAAGGTATTCTCAAAGCCTACCTGTATATGTACACGTTATTTCTCACTCATTGGAAACTTCAGACAACGTTTACGAGTTTGTATGCTATAAAATGTAACGAGAGCACGAGGTTACACACTTATGTAAATAGTCGCCAAGAAACGTCATGCCTTAGGTTAACTTGCATATGAATAATATTATGAATGAAATACGTTTGTATATTTGACGAATTACTGCAAACACCGTCACATTATAGTAAATCCCGCGACATTATAAACTTTCGGTAAGGTGTGAATGGAACACTACTTTCATTTAAATTGAGTGGACTTCAATCTGTGTTTGATGTAACTGTGTGTGTAAGCTGTGCTAGAGCCGCCGAGCCACCAATGATACCGACAAGACCGGGAAAATTAAGATTCAAAATTTCTGTTCCCGACTTATGATTAAAATCTTGAAGACTCATTACAAAAATAAGGTGTTTGCAATAATACGGAGACGAGTTTACGATTGATTAGTAATCTAAATTTTAATAAAAAACAACGAAAGTTTTTTTACTGTTTACAATTACTAATATAGAATTGTGTGTACATACTACATGTATGTATGTGTAAATAGCGCGGGCGAGTGTTGTGCGCGGGGGCGAGTGTTTTGCGCGGGGGCGAGTGTTGTGCATGGGGGCGAGTGTTGTGCGCGGGGGCGAGTGTTGTGCGCGGGGGCGAGCTCCGTCGTCGAGTGCGGGAGTGGAGACGGGTGTACAACTGTACATGCGCGTGTGACAGCAGATATTAAATATTTTTATAAAAGCAGAAGTTTTATTGAAGCACATGGTCCCCGTAGTGGTCACTGCCTCATGCTCGGGGCGGTCTCACAGCAGCAGGGTCTGTGGGCCCCGTCACCCGCGCCTCAGGTCTTATTCAACATCACATCAGCTGAAAGTCTGCTGTTCATGGGCCTCCCCGCGCGTGTCGGCACAGCCACCTGTGCGTCTCGTATCTACTGGCTGCTGACCCTCACCAGGTCGTCGCTTCACTTTGTGGGAAGCCTTCTAACGCTGCGTCTTCCGGCTCGCGGTCGCCATTCCAGAACTTTTCGGCCCCATCGAGATGGCTGCGGAAGCGAGCGCGTCCACTTCACATCGGGCATGGAGCCTCAACCCACCAGGAGGGTTAATGATGTGAACGTCAACAGCGTTAGTGCTGTTGCGCGGCAAAACATAAGTAAATTTAATTCTAGTGCGACACATAGTGAAGTAAACAGTACAATGGTGGATAGGGCGCGTCCTCGCGTATCTGGGAATCCTTTAGGAACAACAATCTCTCAGTTATATTTCAAATACTTCTTGTCAACTGACACTTTAATCTTATTTTCACCTTCTAACCATTAATATCTTGGTCATATCAGTTTTATTTTAATCTATTAATGATATAAATTAACGAATTTAAGGGAACGCCCTCTGTTAGTTAACATACTGTATTCTACCATCCCAGCATCCATATCTTTCGTGGTCTAGAGTATGTTCGTTCTTTGATGCGTTCGCGCTTTGACTTCTATGCATGTGATACGCACCTCGCTGTACATGCATAGAAGATGCTACATACCTCGTAGCACGCACGTAGCAGGTACTACGCACCTCGCTGTACATGCATAGAAGATGCTACATACCTCGTAGCACACACGTAGCAGGTACTACGCACCTTGTAGCGCATGCCTAGAAGATGCTACATACCTCGTAGCACACACGTAGCAGGTACTACGCACCTTGTAGCGCATGCCTAGAAGATGCTACATACCTCGTAGCACACACGTAGCAGGTACTACGCACCTCGCTGTACATGCATAGAAGATGCTACATACCTCGTAGCACGCACGTAGCAGGTACTACGCACCTCGCTGTACATGCATAGAAGATGCTACATACCTCGTAGCACGCACGTAGCAGGTACTACGCACCTCGCTGTACATGCATAGAAGATGCTACATACCTCGTAGCACGCACGTAGCAGGTACTACGCACCTCGCTGTACATGCATAGAAGATGCTACATACCTCGTAGCACACACGTAGCAGGTACTACGCACCTCGCTGTACATGCATAGAAGATGCTACATACCTCGTAGCACACACGTAGCAGGTACTACGCACCTTGTAGCGCATGCCTAGAAGATGCTACATACCTCGTAGCACACACGTAGCAGGTACTACGCACCTTGTGGCGCATGCCTAGAAGATGCTACATACCTCGTAGCACACACGTAGCAGGTACTACGCACCTTGTAGCGCATGCCTAGAAGATGCTACATACCTCGTAGCACACACGTAGCAGGTACTACGCACCTTGTAGCGCATGCCTAGAAGATGCTACATACCTCGTAGCACACACGTAGCAGGTACTACGCACCTTGTAGCGCATGCCTAGAAGATGCTACATACCTCGTAGCACACACGTAGCAGGTACTACGCACCTCGTAGCGCATCTTCTACGTGTCGTAGCACTTCAACGAGACACATAAGTTGCCGTATGATATTATTGAGTAGTGTGGTGAAAGAGTGGCCACCTCGGTGGGGCAGCATGAAACTATGGACCCCTTGTTTTGTGACTATGTTGTCACTTTCTGTACAAGTGCAGTGACAAGCATTTACAACTTTATGATTGTCCGTTTTTCTTATTTGAGTTTGTTCAGTTCCCGGTTCAGGGTGTCCTTACGCAAAAATGTGCAGCATAAATATTTAGGGTAGTGCCCTGCACAGCCCTATAGAGTGTATGCTTATTGTATGATATGTGTCGAGATGCGTCGCGGCAGGCTCACTGCCAGAGACTCGGACTCAGAGGCCGCTGCCGCAGACGAACAGCCGACTGCTCGTGCTGCAGTAAGTTGTAGGCAGAGCCGGCGCGTACCTCACTGCTCCCGACACGCGCATTATATTAATTGGGATTAAACTTACTGTACTATACTAAATTACTTGGGCTGCCAATCACCACCATCACAAGGTGCGCGGAGGCGCAATGACCTTTTGAGTAACAGATTGGTTATTTTGCCGTGGTGTACATATCTTCAGTCAGAAAAATATCGGGAAAAGATTAGAGTTCCAATTCTTTTAGTTGTTGTTAGATTGATACAACTGTTTTCCATTTTGGCGCGTAGTTTGAGTTACATCTGTTATTTAGATTCAATACAGTACTGTTTTTGGTATATTATATCTAGTGTGTATTGCGAATTTCATAATGGACAAAAACATCGAACTATGAGTTTGTCTTAAAGTTTGCATCGCCAATGGAATTTCGAGTACGGAGTCACAGAAAATGTTACAGAAGGCTTACGGTGAATGGCTGCGGGATTTGTTAGAAAGAGTCACTGCGGCCCTGGAACGCAAAAGGCACTAGGAGGATCACGGGTGGGTTTTAGTAGTATCGTGATGTTATGTAACCTATCCCAGCCTTCCTGAATAAAAGGGCTTTCCAATACTAAAATAATTTTAAAACTCGACCCAGTAGTTTCTAAGATTAGCGCGCAAAAAATGTTGGTGCGTACAGTAAATTACTTTCAAAACCTGATCCCTCTCAGAATTAAGATAATAGAAAAAGGGCGCAGGGCACTCCAAGTATCTCCTGTTACTTTCGAATCAACATTGATTGTACTCATAATAAATGAAAAAAAATAATATTTACAATGAGAACAACATATTAGATCTTCTTGAAACATATCCAACAATCATAATATAGTGTAGGCATAGAACACAAACAAGTGTTACAATTGTGTACTTATATTGCCCGCACGAAGAGCGAGCCGGGCCGCGCGCCGACCAGCGCGGTCCGGTGGAACCGAGACATCGAGAGTGGGACAGGCGAAGCAGGGAGCGGGCCACATTGGCAGGCGGGCCGCGTCCGCTATCGGCAGCTAATCGGCGCGCGCGCGGCATACTGAGCAGCGTCCTGTTGTGCCGCATTAGCATCGCTGATTGCGGCGCGGGCTCAGCAAGCACGCAAGGCAGAAGGCGCACTCGACCCAAGCGGAGGAAGCCGAATTATAGCGGATATATCTGTTACCGTAATAACGGAGCCTATCCCCTGTGGCCGCGATGTACCGGCGTGGAGCTTCTGTTGCGCCGGCCGCGTGGCGCGCATCTGCTCGTGATTCGCGTCACGGCGCTAATTATCGCGCCACACGCTCGCGCCGCGTCTAATTTACTTTAGAAGAATTACGAACGCACCGCCGCTTCCACACAGTTCCACCTCATTTTAAGATAATTAGCTACGACTCTGTTTTTTAATCTACGAGGCACTGATTTGAGAAACAATCAAGTACCTAAACTGATTTTGTGAGATGAACTGTTGAGATCTTGATCAGCAGCATTGCTACTACAACTCTTCGACTCCACGCCTGTGGATATATATAGATATACTACATTGTCAAAAAAGTTCCGGGAAGAGATCAATAATACACAAAATGTTCGTTATTCTTGACTGATGTTAACATCGCAAAAGTGAAGGTCATACCTTCACTTTTGCGATGTTAACATCAGTGGCAGACCTTGATGGGCTACCAGAGCGACGCAAATGTTCCAACACATCGCGATCGCCTTAAAAGCTTTGTACCATTCTTAATCACGAGTTTTCGATAAAGTGGATCAACCGTAAGCCTTTTTTTTCTGGATGGGAAATCATCTAATGACTCCTTCCGCTCTGGGCGGAGCGGAAGTGATTATCAGACTCTTACTGACTAAAACCCACCCGTGATCCTCCTAGTGCCTTTTGCGTTCCAGGGCCGCAGTGACTCTTTCTAACAAATCCCGCAGCCATTCACCGTAAGCCTTCTGTAACATTTTCTGTGACTCCGTACTCGAAATTCCATTGGCGATGCAAACTTTAAGACAAACTCATAGTTCGATGTTTTTGTCCATTATGAAATTCGCAATACACACTAGATATAATATACCAAAAACAGTACTGTATTGAATCTAAATAACAGATGTAACTCAAACGAGGTAACGTATGTAGCATCTTCTATGCATGTACAGCGAGGTGCGTAGTACCTGCTACATACCTCGTAGCACGCACGTAGCAGGTACTACGCACCTCGCTGTACATGCATAGAAGATGCTACATACCTCGTAGCACGCACGTAGCAGGTACTACGCACCTCGCTGTACATGCATAGAAGATGCTACATACCTCGTAGCACGCACGTAGCAGGTACTACGCACCTCGCTGTACATGCATAGAAGATGCTACATACCTCGTAGCACACACGTAGCAGGTACTACGCACCTCGCTGTACATGCATAGAAGATGCTACATACCTCGTAGCACACACGTAGCAGGTACTACGCACCTTGTAGCGCATGCCTAGAAGATGCTACATACCTCGTAGCACACACGTAGCAGGTACTACGCACCTTGTAGCGCATGCCTAGAAGATGCTACATACCTCGTAGCACACACGTAGCAGGTACTACGCACCTTGTAGCGCATGCCTAGAAGATGCTACATACCTCGTAGCACACACGTAGCAGGTACTACGCACCTTGTAGCGCATGCCTAGAAGATGCTACATACCTCGTAGCACACACGTAGCAGGTACTACGCACCTCGTAGCGCATCTTCTACGTGTCGTAGCACTTCAACGAGACACATAAGTTGCCGTATGATATTATTGAGTAGTGTGGTGAAAGAGTGGCCACCTCGGTGGGGCAGCATGAAACTATGGACCCCTTGTTTTGTGACTATGTTGTCACTTTCTGTACAAGTGCAGTGACAAGCATTTACAACTTTATGATTGTCCGTTTTTCTTATTTGAGTTTGTTCAGTTCCCGGTTCAGGGTGTCCTTACGCAAAAATGTGCAGCATAAATATTTAGGGTAGTGCCCTGCACAGCCCTATAGAGTGTATGCTTATTGTATGATATGTGTCGAGATGCGTCGCGGCAGGCTCACTGCCAGAGACTCGGACTCAGAGGCCGCTGCCGCAGACGAACAGCCGACTGCTCGTGCTGCAGTAAGTTGTAGGCAGAGCCGGCGCGTACCTCACTGCTCCCGACACGCGCATTATATTAATTGGGATTAAACTTACTGTACTATACTAAATTACTTGGGCTGCCAATCACCACCATCACAAGGTGCGCGGAGGCGCAATGACCTTTTGAGTAACAGATTGGTTATTTTGCCGTGGTGTACATATCTTCAGTCAGAAAAATATCGGGAAAAGATTAGAGTTCCAATTCTTTTAGTTGTTGTTAGATTGATACAACTGTTTTCCATTTTGGCGCGTAGTTTGAGTTACATCTGTTATTTAGATTCAATACAGTACTGTTTTTGGTATATTATATCTAGTGTGTATTGCGAATTTCATAATGGACAAAAACATCGAACTATGAGTTTGTCTTAAAGTTTGCATCGCCAATGGAATTTCGAGTACGGAGTCACAGAAAATGTTACAGAAGGCTTACGGTGAATGGCTGCGGGATTTGTTAGAAAGAGTCACTGCGGCCCTGGAACGCAAAAGGCACTAGGAGGATCACGGGTGGGTTTTAGTCAGTAAGAGTCTGATAATCACTTCCGCTCCGCCCAGAGCGGAAGGAGTCATTTGATGATTTCCCATCCAGAAAAAAAAGGCTTACGGTTGATCCACTTTATCGAAAACTCGTGATTAAGAATGGTACAAAGCGTTTAAGGCGATCGCGATGTGTTGGAACATTTGCGTCGCTCTGGTAGCCCATCAAGGTCTGCCACTGATGTTAACATCGCAAAAGTGAAGGTATGACCTTCACTTTTGCGATGTTAACATCAGTCAAGAATAACGAACATTTTGTGTATTATTGATCTCTTCCCGGAACTTTTTTGACAATGTAGTATATCTATATATATCCACAGGCGTGGAGTCGAAGAGTTGTAGTAGCAATGCTGCTGATCAAGATCTCAACAGTTCATCTCACAAAATCAGTTTAGGTACTTGATTGTTTCTCAAATCAGTGCCTCGTAGATTAAAAAACAGAGTCGTAGCTAATTATCTTAAAATGAGGTGGAACTGTGTGGAAGCGGCGGTGCGTTCGTAATTCTTCTAAAGTAAATTAGACGCGGCGCGAGCGTGTGGCGCGATAATTAGCGCCGTGACGCGAATCACGAGCAGATGCGCGCCACGCGGCCGGCGCAACAGAAGCTCCACGCCGGTACATCGCGGCCACAGGGGATAGGCTCCGTTATTACGGTAACAGATATATCCGCTATAATTCGGCTTCCTCCGCTTGGGTCGAGTGCGCCTTCTGCCTTGCGTGCTTGCTGAGCCCGCGCCGCAATCAGCGATGCTAATGCGGCACAACAGGACGCTGCTCAGTATGCCGCGCGCGCGCCGATTAGCTGCCGATGGCGGACGCGGCCCGCCTGCCAATGTGGCCCGCTCCCTGCTTCGCCTGTCCCACTCTCGATGTCTCGGTTCCACCGGACCGCGCTGGTCGGCGCGCGGCCCGGCTCGCTCTTCGTGCGGGCAATATAAGTACACAGTTGTAACACTTGTTTGTGTTCTATGCCTACACTATATTATGATTGTTGGATATGTTTCAAGAAGATCTAATATGTTGTTCTCATTGTAAATATTATTTTTTTTCATTTATTATGAGTACAATCAATGTTGATTCGAAAGTAACAGGAGATACTTGGAGTGCCCTGCGCCCTTTTTCTATTATCTTAATTCTGAGAGGGATCAGGTTTTGAAAGTAATTTACTGTACGCACCAACATTTTTTGCGCGCTAATCTTAGAAACTACTGGGTCGAGTTTTAAAATTATTTTAGTATTGGAAAGCCCTTTTATTCAGGAAGGCTGGGATAGGTTACATAACATCACGATACGTCTTTATTATCGTAGCTTCAACTGTTTGCATGCCCTAGTTAAGGTAGTTAGTATAAGGAGTATTTTAAACTTAATATGTGTAACTTGTGCCTATATATATATATATATATATATATATACGAGTATATCTGTACAAATAAAGAATGATTCTATTCTAAAGGTTTCCATGGTACAATGACGTATTTTAAAATATTATTTTTGGATTGGAAATCATCACTTTACGTCTTCAGCTTTAGGCGGAGAGACTGTTGCCGAGTAAAACCCACCCGTGTTATTCATGTTCTTTGCGCACCAGGGCCGCGGTGACTCATTGAAAAAATCCGCAACCCTAGCAAGCGTTGCCCCAGCGGGCCCGGGCTATTAGGCTGACATGTGTGAGGTGCACGGGGAACACGGAGCGGGAGCCAGCGAGCGGGAAGGGGGAGCCGCCTGTGGCGCCACTCTAACCACTCCTCAAAGAAGGGACTTATCGCTACAATAGTGGCATTTCCCTACTGTACGGAGCGACAAGTGTGTCGTGTCGGTAATACTGCAGGCTCCGGTGCGGGAGCGGCGGAGGCGGCGCACGACCAGCTGACGTTGATTAGGAAACTTTCAGGTGTCGGCACGCGCCGCACTCATGGACGGTCTGAGTACTCGTGTACATAATTATGTATGTGTGTGTGTTTGTCACTGCTTTGTTAGCTCGTCGAGTGCCGTGTCGGCATTGTGTACAAACCATAAATAAACGTTTGTAGTCCCCGCCGGCGTCGCGCCGTGACGAACAATACGCGCGCGCTCAGCAACACAACTTCATCATTGATGCAGAAGACGCGTGTGATACTCGACTACTTCGTCATGATAATTACAAGTAGGTACTAAATCATTCATGAATGGTGGCTTCGAGATGTGAAAGCACTGGAACTGTCAACGAGCAGTTAGCTAGTTGAGTAAACGTAGAAAATGTGATTCATAACTGCATTGTGAGCGAGTGTGTTGTAAGTTTAAGAGTTTTTTAAGCATAAACAAACCCCCGACACAAAATAATGAAATAGTATGAACCAAAAGCTTAAAAAAACAGCTAGCGGCCCGACTCGGGTTCGTTCGGCTGCTATTTAGAATATCTTCCTTGTTTATCGTTCTATCGCGTTCTTAAGCATACTCACTGAACAACGATTTCTGATAATATATCGTGAAGAAAGAATACCAGAACCTCACCAGAACATTTTAGAATATTCTTTGGAAAAATATTATACAACACTTTAATTTCGGAAGTCTAGTATTTTTCGTTTTTTGACGCCGACTTCCGAAACTAAAGTTATCGACATACAAAAAAGAATCATCCCAATCAGTTGACAATTGGCGAAAATGTCGCTGAACATACATACAGAAGAGAAATCGTCCTCCTTATTTTGAAGTCGGTTTGAAATAGCTGTCATCAATAAATTGTCTGAAATGCGTTTAACGCTCGACTCACTGCAATAGCCTGTTTTAATATTACCTACTTAATTGTTTAATATTACTTAAAATATATATTTATAACTTACTAGCAGCGCCCCGCGGTTTCTCCCGCGTAGTTTCCGTTTCTGTGGGAATATGGGGATAAATTATAGCCTATGTCACCCGGGGAAAATGTAGCTTTCCAACAGTCAAAGAATGTTTGAAATCGGTTCAGTAGTTTCTGAGCCTATTCAATACAAACAAACAATCAAATCTTTCCTCTTTATAATATTAGTATAGATTAATATGCAACATTTATATTTCTATAGCCAATATTTGAAACAAACGAGTGAAATTATGATTTTTATTCTTACTGGAACAGTTAGTTACCTTACCGCTGGCTTATTGTCATTATAATAAGCCCGCAATAAAAATTGGTATACATGCAGTATGTTAACTAACAGAGGGCGTTCCCGTTAACTCGCAATAGTATAGCATCTATATATGATAAAAAAAATATTACTATTCAAAAACAAAATGTTTTTATTTTTTTTTAATATTAAAATATTCACAAAAAATGTTCAATTGATACATTAAAGAAACACTGTATACGCGTACTTGCCGGTTTGGGCATTGCTACTACGAGTACGTACTATTCCGCGCTACTATTTTGATTATAAACAGGATTTTTCGAATTTATTGCCAATTTTTTTTTAATCGGATTATTTTATGCTTATTTGTTTATTCTGATATTTTTATTTAAATCTATTAATGATATAGATCAACGAATTTAAGGGAACGCCCTCTGTTATTTAACATACTGTATACCAATTTTATATTTAACTGTATATTTAGCAATGTTAGTAATAACCGCTTGCACTCAATTAATGAGGGGTCAGCGCAACACGTAGTGATCATGAGTCACTAGTTGTGCTGTCATTCTGTACTTTGTCCTACATTATATACTATATTATATACATAGCTATATACTGTCCTACATTATATACATAGCTTCCGATGATGGTGTGAGCAGCCGTCGATATTGATGTGGTAGCCTCAGTGTTCTGTGCACCAGAGAGTTCGTGAGTCAGCCGCGTGTCACACAGGTGCTGCTCGGCCGCTACAGCTAGCGCGCGCCCCGACTGCATCAAGCTCCACGACCAACTTTGCGAGGACCACTTGAATCATTTCACATTCAACCTCTATAGGAAACCTCACGCCCCAGCCACCGCAACAGAAGAAGACGCCCCGGGCGTCGGAACTCGCAGGGCGATTCGCGGCCTGGCCGCCGGACGGTGAGCTATAAGTGGCTCGCCTTCCGATAACATCAGCCCGGATCAAAGGCGCGTCGTGTTCCATGCGCGCCTCATGGAGATATCAGCAAAGAAGACGGGGCCCTATAGGGTCAGTGCCTACTAGGGTACAGGAATTCGATAGAGCTACCGCGGCCCTGGAACGCAAAGGGCATTAGGAGGTACACGGCTGGGGTTTAGTCAGTGAGAGTATGATATTCCCTTCCGCACTGACCAGAGCGGGAGAAGTTATTTGATGATTTCTCGTCCGGAAAAAGGGCTGCTCGGAGACACGAGCACGTGACGTTCCACAGTAGTGCAGCGCGTCTCGACGAGGCCTCAGCATTCACATCCCGCCGCAGGCGACCGCTCTCACTTGTGAGCGGACTATAGTAATGTGCTGTCTACACATCAGGCGCAGTGTGAGTGGCGCGAAGCAATACGCGTGTGCTCTTCAGTAAGGCAGGAGTGTGCCTGCAGTACACACCTTCCAAATGAAAAAACCTAAAAAAGCTGCCCGACTTGGGTAATGGCTCCAGGAACTCATGTTATGACATCAAGCAGCAAATAAAAGTAGGAATTGTATAAACAAAATCAAAATTTGTGAGATAGAAGGGCTTTAATTTGAGCCGTTGCCGCGTTGCTTGTACGTCATATAAATGTCGTAGCACTGATTCCGCTACGTCGTAGCAAATTAGTAGCGCGGACAAGGCTACGTCGTAGCAGTGTCGTAGCACTAACTCGAAAACACGAAAACAACCAATAAAGCCTCTAAAATCGTTTCCAGGATCTCATATTCAACAGTAAAGCCAGTCAAACTGAAGAACAAGAAGGAAGGCAAAACATATTGTGAGAAAGTAGGATTTCATTTGCTTGTTTGTACGTCGTAGCAAAATCGTAGTATTAACACTGTCCTGTATCTCCTCTCGTTACCCCCAGGTTGTGGGCCAGCGGGGCTGCTCTCTGTGAGCATATAGAATAGGAAAAAGAGGGTAGCTGGCATGTGTCTTGATTTAAGCTCTGCCTTTGTTCAATTAACCACAAATTACTCATCGCAAAATGGGAACATTATGATATAATATGATAATAATGATATGATATGGATAACAAAAATTGAAACACAAGTGAATGTGGTTGTAGCGATTGTTTACGTTCCCTGTCCTGTTGCAGATATCTGCACCGGCCGCATGACGACACCCGATCCGAAGCAGGCAATGTCGCTTGCCGCCAGCTCGCAATCGCTACTGTTTGTTCGCATTCGCTGATTACATTCGATCTTGCTTAGTGTTTCGACTCGCCGACCGCGCCAGTGACCAAGTCTAGCTAACGAGGAGATACCTCCGGGTATCACTGGAATATTAAAAACACTTATCATGGAAGCCTTCACAGTATATATGTATATATTTACCGTTCATTGATAATACGTAATTGAAACTAACGAAGTACCTTGACTTGGCTCGCTGTCGACATGTGGGATGTGAACACAGCCGTCATTGTGCCGGTTGCCAAGGGTCAGGGATGGGTTCATCCAGAAAGTAGTACGCCTGGACACGGCGCGTATCGTTAGGAGGTTCCTCTCTAGTGAGCCCTGACCACCGGGAGTTTGGACCCTATTCCCGATACCGGTGGGCTATTTTTTTTTTTATATTTTAAAGGTTCTGTTTTTTATTTTTGTACAGAAATATTTAGAAACGAATGACATGTTTTCAGTGCACAGCTACATTTACACGCTTAGGAAGTATAGCACATCAAGTCGTGTGCCTTACAGCGGCATGCAGTCAACAATTGAGTTATGTAAGAGTATAGTGGAGGGAGTGTTTTCGTCAAAGAATAAAGTTCTGTTCTGACGAAGGGGTTGTTTTGTTGTTATTATTAGTCTTCAAGTCGTGTCACGCCGTTTCGTGTCGTGGCTCTTCACTTAGTTGCCGCGTTGTACAACTTACACGACGTGTAGGGTGTTGTAGGGCTAATAACGTTTCCCTACTGAAATAGATAACTCTAAGTAATTTGATAAGATTTGAAGTACTCAATAATAACGGTACATTTCCAGTGATTTAGAAACAATTAATAAATATCTCTGTGACGCCGCGATCAATTATTCACGTCAATTAAACGGCGGCCATCTCAATATTTCGATCTGGCGGAGTGCCGGAGTGCCTGTGAGGTCTGACGGCTCGGTCAGACCCCCATACCTCTCCCCCTCACTCGCCTGGGGATATCAATAATTGATGACAATTATTACTTGGTGTAGGTACAGCCATAGTTATTACTGGGTGCCAAACGAACCGCGAGATTCTCAAATTTCTACGAGTAAGTGCTTACATTGTATATATACAATGTAAGTTAGTTTTTGTCGTAGTACAGTTTAAACACATCCAGGCCATATGTTCGTAACTTAATTAAAGTTTTAATAACTTTAATTTCGGAACTCGGTGTTTGTGGTTGCTTTTTTGTTTTTTGAACACCGACTTCCGAAATTAAAGTTATTTTGTACTTTTTGTTTTGTAGAAGTCAGTTGTATTTTTTTGTAAAGAGTTTTTTTTTTGTCTACACCCTTGATTGCCATATAGAGCAGGGTCAGCACGTTTCCAAGAATTCTTCCCTTCTTGTGCCCTATGCGTTCCAGGGCCGCGGTAACTCTTTCGAACAAATTCCGCAACCCTAGCAGGCACCGACCCTATGGGGCCCCGTCCTCGGTGCTGACGGCTCCTTGTGACAGCGCGTCGTCGACTCAACCTGGTATCGGACGGCGAGCCACCCACGCTCACCGTCCCCAGGCATCAGCCACTGCGCGATAGCACAGCGGCCGACTTGTCTCTGGAGGGGGCCGAAATGGGACCATTACTGACACTCCATCTCAGCACCCTCCCGAGTGTTGGGAGCCGCAGCACCCGCAGCAGAAGCGGCAGTGGCGGCGACAGAAGCCGCGGCGGCGGCAGAGGCGGCGGTGGCGGCGGACCTCTTGCCCCTGGTCGGGGCGGATGGTGCGCAGGCCCTTCCCCCAGCCCAGTGCTCGGCCGGCTTGCCAACAGCCGCACATGCACTGCAGTGCGGCGTGGCCTCGCACGAGCCGGCCTTATGACCGGGCTGACCACAGCGGAAACAGAGTCCGCTGCGGTCGACCTCCGAGGGGCACATAGCTCCCGTGTGGTTACCCACATGGCAGCGGTAGCACCTCAGAGGTCTGGGTTCCAGCAGTTTTACCCGCGCAGACACCCATCCCACCAAGAGCCTTCGGCCCTCCGACACAGTTCTGGCCGCCGTCACGGGGCAGCTCACCACAAGGGTTTGCATGCCCGTGTTGTCAGGCCGGAGGGTGCCCGCCTTGACGAGCTCGGCAGAGCACCCCCCAGTCCTGGCGACGGCGGCCGCAACTTCCTCCTCCGTCACTGAGTCATCCAGGCCCACTATGTGCATGTCGATGCGCTTAGTCGGCCTGGACACCCGGACCTCGTCCGCGGGTAAGACCGCCCTCAGCCTTTCGGCCAGGGCGTCCGCGAACGGGCCACTCTCCGCTCCGGCAAGTTCGAGCTTGCGGGCACCGGTTAAGGTCCTCCTGACCCCGATGCCCCCGCTGATGCCCAGCTCTTGGAGGCTCACTGCCTCCTTCGCCCGCTTCAGTACGGCGAGATACGTCACGCCCCTCTGTTCCGCTTCCGGCTGCAGTGTGAGCACTACAGCCGCGGATTTCGGGGCGCAAAGCCTCGCCGCAATGGCGTTGGCTTTCCGCCGCTGCCTCCTCGCCTTGTTTTTGGCCGCTTTCGCGGCCCGCCGTTTCTGGCCAGCAACCTGCCACTCGGCCTCGGCCGCAGGAGGGTCCGAGGGTGGGGGTGGGGGCGGCCGCGGCGCCACTGGCGCAGCAGCCTCAGCCGCTCCCCCTCCAGCCTTCCTCCTGCCCCTCTTCGCCGGGGCCGACTTGGTCGTCGCCGGCGTCTTAGGCGCCGGCGTCGCAGGCGCCGGCGTCGCAGGCGCTGGCGCGGCTCCCGCCTTGGCCTTCGCCTGGCCGGACGTTCCCGAGCTGGCAGCCACGGCGGCTGCGTACTGTTACATCCCTAGAATGCACCCTTTAGTGCATAATAAGCGCCACGTCATCATCCTGGCTGAGACCTAGTGCATTAGCCAGATAATAGAGCCAGTTCGGGTTGAGACTCCTACCGGATAGGTCGCATGTCAAAATATTGACCAAGTTTCCCTTTTATTTTGTAATTTCAATGAATATAATCATTTAGCTCAAATAATCGTTTTTTTTAAAAAGGGATTATTAAATCGTGTCCTAACATTGGTGGCAGCGGTAAAGGGATTATATCCCGTGGAACGCCCAGTGAAGTGTTATCCAGTGAAAGTGTCTCTGTGCCAAGTGTATCTTGTGTGCTCCAAATCCTACGACCCAAACTCACCACGACCTATCTGCGGCCTAAGAGAGGCCAACCTTGGCTGAAATAGGCCATCTCCAGTAGCCTTCCAGAGGCTAACTCCAGCTCGAGAGGCCAAATCCAGAGCCCTTTCGAGGTTCATCCAAGTCGTCACCTGTCTACTGTGCAGTGGTACTGGGCAGTGCGCTGCAGGCGCATTCTACGGACCTGCTCGTATCCAGCACCGACCAGGACCAGACGTCCTCCGTGTTTCCGCAAAATGAAGTGTTTCTGTGTTCTGTGAGTCAGTTCAGTGATCTTAATTCTAATCCTATTTATAGATTCGCCATAGTTACAAATCGTAAGTTACTTTATAACCCTGTTACTTTGTATTTGTAGATAACATTGTGTCCAGACCGTAGTCTAAACATCCTTCGCCCACGTATTTGGTAACTCAGTACTCAGAATACTGATAAGCCGTCTAGAACCAGTTGGCAGAAGTTTTATATCGCGACCTTATAATAGTTATTGTACTTGTATTTTATTTCAGAGCCAGTTATTTTATTTAAAACAAAAATGACCAAATCCGATTCGAAAAAAGACCTCAAAGAGGTGAGAGATGAGGAAATACCCCTTAACGTTATTTTAAAATTTATCAAGCCATTTGACGGCTCTCGAGATAAATTAAATGCTTTCATAGTAAATTGCGATAATGCAATATCTTTATCGTCATTATCACAGGAAGATATTATACTTAAATTTATTATCAGCCAACTAGATGGCAAAGCACAAAGCGCGTGCTCTATCAAAGATTTTGACAATTGGTCATCTCTCAAAGAATTCCTTAAAAATCAATTCGGTGAGAGAAAACATTATGCCCATTTACTTACCGAGCTCCAAGAATGTCATCAAACTAACCAGGAGACGGTTAGCCAATTCCATCTGCGAGTCGAAACTTGCTTATCCAAACTACTTACAGAAGTGACAATTTCCAATACAAGGAAAAGTGAACTTGTAGGAAGAGTGGCTGCGATGGAGGATCTAGCCCTTCATACATTTAATATAGGGTTACACCCTCGCATAGCTAACATTGTAAGATGTAGAGATCCAAAAAACCTGAACGAGGCCGTCAATTATGCGATCTCTGAGGAAAAAATTCAACAACACACATTCCGACAGAATTTTAATTCTAAGAAAGAAAACAATAGACCTCCACCTAAGCCACTTCTACCTAATAATAACAATCAACCTTCTTCATTTAGGGATTCGTCAGTGTGCAGATACTGCAAGAAGGTGGGTCATACTTTAGCCGAATGTAAATTGCGCGAATTTAATAATAAAAAATATAATAATAAATTCAACTACCCCGCGCAACAACATTCTTCTAAGCCCAAAAATCCTCATGTAAATCTTGTGAATAACGAAGAAGATTCCATTACAAATATTTTAGAATCCGATCAGAACACTTTAAATTACTAAACGTCTCGACAGGGTGTCGCACGAGACGAAACTTAAAAGACGATGCCGTTAATTCTATATCCAATCACCATCTATCATCTAGAGCTATACGACAGGGTAACCAGCCCCAAACTGGCAGCTCTCAAAATGTCACGCGACAGGGTAACCAGCCCCAAACAGAAGACATTTCCGATCCTAATTATCATTTATCCTCTAGAGCTATACGACAGGGTAACCAGCCCCAAACTGGCAGCTCTCATAATGTCACGCGACAGGGTAACCAGCCCCAAACTGAAGACATCTCCAATCCTCCTCAATCCATGTGCATCCCTATAAAAGAAAACAGTGATGATTACAAAGTGTATGAAGTAAATACTAACTTAAAAACATACTTACCCTATATCGTCGCCCAGTCGTCTGTCAACGAGAAACCACTTACCCTTCTGATAGACACTGGAGCCTCCTTGTGCATCCTAAAGAAATCATGTCTTACCAAACCTCCTGAATTAAGAGTTGATGTTGTCAGAATAAAAGGCATAGACTCTAAGGACCCGATTACGAGTCACGGTAACCTTATTCTAGACCTAAGTCTATCCCCTGGATACACAGTATCCCACAAATTTCATATATTTGATAACCTAGGCTTTCCTTATGATGGTATTATAGGTAATGACCTATTCGTTAAAAATGGCTGCCGAATAAATTATGATTCTGGTATGCTGGAAATCGCACACCATCATATAAAATTATCATTCAATCATCCATCTTACACTATAGAACCACGAACCGAAACCATCATAGAATGTTTAGTTCAAAACCCAGAAGTTAAAGAGGGTATAATTTTGGACCAACATATTTGTGACAAATTGCTAGTAGCTAACTGTATAGTGAAAGTAAAAAGTAATAATCGAATAAACGTATCGATCCTAAATGTATCTGAAAACCCTATTTCAATAGATCCTAACCTATCTTTGACCTTAATACCTATGACTAAAAATGAAATATGCCTATCTCAACCTAACGCCAATTGTTATGAGAGAACAAACGAGGTCCTTAAACAGCTACGAACTTCCCATTTAAACTCGGAAGAATCTGAAGTCCTTTATGACATTTGCAGTCAATATGCAGATATATTCCACCTTCCCGATGATGAACTCACTTCAACCAGTGCGATCAAGCACGAGATTAAAACAAGTTCCTCGCAACCCATAAATGTAAAATCTTATAGATTTCCAGAGGTTCATAAAGATGAGGTCAGAACCCAAATCAGTAAGATGCTAGAACAAAATATCATTAAACCGTCTACCTCTCCATGGTCATCCCCCATTTGGATAGTGCCCAAAAAGGTAGATGCATCAGGAAAAAGAAAATGGCGTATAGTGATTGACTATCGCAAGCTCAATGACATAACTATTGGAGAGAGCTATCCAATTCCTCAAATTAACGAAATCCTAGACCAGCTTGGTAATAGCAAATACTTTACAACTCTTGATTTAGCATCAGGTTTCCATCAGATAGAAATTTTAGATGAAGATGTCCCTAAAACTGCTTTCAGTGTACCCGAAGGTCATTACGAATTTATTAGGATGCCATTTGGCCTCAAAAATGCCCCTGCAACCTTTCAGAGACTTATGAACACAGTCCTTTCAGGGCTGCAAGGTATACACTGCTATGTCTATTTAGACGATATTGTCATATATTCCTACGACCTTACATCCCATGTCCAGAAATTATCTTACACATTTGACAGACTGAGGAAATTCAACCTCAAACTGCAACCGGACAAGTGCGAGTTTCTCCGCAAGGAAGTTACTTATCTTGGCCATACTATTAGTGAAGCAGGCTTAAAACCTAACCCCGAGAAAATAAAAGCTGTAAGCGAATTCCCTGTCCCAAAATGCGCAAAAGATGTAAAATCATTCCTAGGGTTGGTGTCCTATTACCGTCGCTTCCTGCACGATTTTTCTAAGCTAGCCAAACCTCTTACATCCTTGTTAAAAAAGGATATACCATTTGACTGGACTAATAGTCAACAACTTGCTTTTGAAACATTAAAAAATAATTTAACCTCAGCACCTGTCTTAATATACCCCGATTTTACTAAACCTTTCATCCTGACGTGTGATGCGTCAAATTACGCTATTTCAGCAATACTCTCTCAAGGCGAGGTAGGGAAAGACCGCCCAATCGCGTTTGCCTCACGCACATTAAATAAAGCTGAAACTAATTACAGCGTAACCGAAAAAGAATGTCTTGCAATTATTTATGGAACAAAAATATTTCGCCCATATCTTTATGGTCACAAATTTAAAATTTTAACTGATCATAGACCACTTAGGTGGCTATTCAATTGCAAAGAACCAGGCTCCAAACTAGTAAGATGGAGATTAAGACTTGAAGAGTTCGACTATGAGATCGAATATAAAAAGGGTAAGATCAACAGCAACGCTGATGCTCTTTCCCGCTACCCTGTGAAATCCATTAGCTTACCAAACACTGCTCACGTACTTACCGACAAAGTACCACCAGCAAATATTCCACCTCCACCTGAACAGCCGGAAATTCTTCCTGCTAATCCTGAAAGTCCCGGAATACCTGAAATTCCCGACTTACCTGACTTTGTAGACTTACCTGAAAACTTTGAGTTACCCGACGACCTCGAACTCCCTGAAGATTTTGACATTCCAACACCACCTGAAGTTCAAAATGACGACGACACTTATACTAAATGCCTGAAAGAAATAAACAATAAATTAAATCAATTTGATACTATAATCCATGAACATAGTGAACATTTATTAAAAACAAAATTAAAAACTATTATTATACCGACTTCCATTGACCTCGACGAGTCAAATCACTATATTTCGGAAGTCATCGATAATCTTCCGGAACCAAAAGACATCCTAAAGGAAGAAAGAACATTACATTCCTTTCTCTCTTTCGAAAAAAATAATGTCAAATTTTACCTACTTTTCGTAAAAGTCTATCACTTCGATCAGTGTAACTACGAAGATATTTTTAAGAGCCTTAAAAATCTAAAACATGAATTAATCAATAAAAACACAACTGAATTCGCTACGACGGACTTCCGTAATCCATTCGACTCGCATAGTTTTATGAAAATTCATAATATAATTACATACCTATTTCACTCTACTTCAATTGCAGCCCATATTTTCAAAAATACTATAATTTACCCTTCTCCAACGGAAATTACTAAAATCCTAAAAGAGAACCACGATATTCCCATATCAGGTCATTTGGGCTCAAATAGAATGTTAAGTAGGATCCAGGAGAAATATTATTGGCGCAATATGCGCAGAGATGTCGAAAACTATGTCCGAAAATGTGATCAATGCCAAACCAATAAAGCATTGCGTAGAACCAATCGAGCTCCTATGCAGATCACAACTACATCCACACAACCTTTTGAACGCGTGTCACTTGACATTGTCGGACCTTTGCCCGAATCAGGCACAGCCAAGCTTAGGTTCATTTTAACAATTCAGGATGACCTCACGAAATTCTCTGCTGGCTATCCTATCCGAAATGCTACGGCAGAAGAAACCGCTGAGTGTTTAATCCATTTCATATCTCAATTTGGTATCCCCAAGACAATTCTCACAGACCAAGGAACCAATTTCACAGCAGATCTATTTAAACAAACTTGTAACTTTTTGAAAATCAAACAGTTATGGTCCAGCCCCTATCATCCACAAACTCAAGGTGCTTTAGAAAGAAGTCATGCGACTCTAAAAGAATATTTAAAATCTTTCGTCGACGACAACCAAAATGACTGGCCGAGATATGTTTACACGGCAATGTTAACCTACAACACCACAATCCATTGCACCACAAATTATACACCATACGAATTATTATTCGGTTGCAAACCATTTATACCCACTTCTATTTATGATACAGCACTAGAACCTACATACCCTAGTTATGTCCGTATACTCCAACAAAGAATGAAACTCTCCAGAGAGAAAGCTGTAGAAAACATTCTTAAATCTAAAATTACATCAAAAGACTATTACGATAGAAAAACCAGACCTATGAAATATAAAACAGGTGATATGGTATATATCAAACACCACCCGCGGCAAAATAAAGCCTTGTCGCCTATCTGGAAAGGCCCACACAAAGTGATAAAAATTAATGGCAACAATACGTTGACCCTTCTCGTTAATCGCCGCCACGTTAAGTATCACTATGACGAATTAAAGTTGGCGGAAACAACTAACACTTAGTCCTTAGTCTAGTATTACGCATATATCTTTAAAACCTAGTTTTAACTTAATTATTAAAAAAAAAAAAAAAATTATAATAATAATAACATTAGTTAAATATTTTGTCCTATAAATACATTTCAGAATGTCTACATTCCTGTCCCTTGCAACATCTGATATCGTCGAACAAGTCTCTGAAAGCCCTGGCATATACTTCGACCCGATAGGAATCATGAAACAGACCAGGGATAATATTCATTTGCTTGTGCCCATAGATATTGCATATATAAAACCCCACATAGACTACATAAATAATGTTTTAAAAAGTTCCACACTTTTGTGTCAAGAAAATACAGTACTTAAGGAAACCGAATGCACAAATATACTACAGCCTCTGGCTTTGCGACTTATTGATATTCTTAAAGACTACAGTACCTTATCTCATTTAACATCTGGGCGAGAAAAGAGATCCGCTTGGTTAGCAGGAGTTGGCTCTCTTTTCAAACAAGTCATTGGCACAATGGATGAAAACGATGCTATAAGATATAATAACGCTATTCAAACCCTAAATAGTAATAATATTAAAATTGCGTCTATTTTAAAGGATAACATAATTGTAACGAGCACGGCTCTTTCCCGTTATAACGAAACTCTCAAAACTATAAACGCAAACGAAATCCGTTTGAATGACGCTATTATTAATCTATCTAGCACTTTTAGTAACCTGTCTATTATATCTGATAAGCTGTACATAAAATCAAAAATGAACGATGTCTATACTGAACTATCATCTTGCCTACTTACCTTGTCATTTAAATTAGACGACCTTGTAAATGCAATGTTATTCGCTAAAACGAATACTCTACATCCGTCAGTTATGACACCTAAACAGTTGTATAATGAGCTAGTAGATAATGTTAGAAAACTACCTAATTATGAAAAATTGCCTTTAGACTTAGATTTAGATAATATTCATGCTTTAATTGATATATTAAAATTGTCTTGTTATTTCGCAAACAATAAGTTAATCTTTGTAATTAAAGTCCCTCTTGTACACTCTTTTGAGTTAGATCTGTTTAAGGCTATTTCTGTACCCATACCGCACAACATAGATAAGCCAAACTCCTATGCTATGATTGTGCCATCTTGTAATTATATTGGCATTAGCAAAGATAAACTAACATATACTTGTATAAGTAATCTAAAATCATGTGTTGAACCTGTAAATAGAGTTTATATTTGTGATGATATTAACACACTCTCAAGTCCAGAAACACCAACCTGTGAAACCGATATACTAACAAAGTTTGTCACGGAAATACCTAAATACTGTCAAACTAAATTTATGTATGGTCAGATAGATATTTGGCAAAGATTGCAAGGCAACAGATGGATATTTGTCCAATCTGAACCTACTAAACTTTCTATCCAGTGTAAATCTGATTTAATAGAGTTAAAAATATTAGGTACTGGTATACTTAATATTCCACCTAATTGTACTGCTTATTGTAGAAGCAAACAACTGTTTGGTAGAAACAACATTGTTATAAATGTAAAAAACATAGTTTCTGATTTTAATCTAATTAATGAAGCCTGTTGTAATCTAGAAAAGTTTAATATATCAAAACCCAATTTGTTATTTTCTAAATTGTCGAATATAGACTTAGACAAACTACCTAGCGTTATCAATAATCAAATATTGTCAGATGTTGATAAAATTATAAATAATCCTAACCCTAACCTAATTGAATATAGTTCTCATTATCCACTTTTAACTTACCTTGTAATCATTTTAATTTTAATCTTTATTAGTTATAAACTTTGTAAGAAGTTTGGGAAATATTTTGACTGCAAAAGAAAGCCCGACTCACAGAACGATAACAACTTAGATAACGATCCAGAACCTGAAATAATTCCTCTTCCAAGGTTAAGAATAAATTCGTAACTTTCCATGAAAACCGTAAAGTTCCTCTTAAACGGGGGGTTGTTACATCCCTAGAATGCACCCTTTAGTGCATAATAAGCGCCACGTCATCATCCTGGCTGAGACCTAGTGCATTAGCCAGATAATAGAGCCAGTTCGGGTTGAGACTCCTACCGGATAGGTCGCATGTCAAAATATTGACCAAGTTTCCCTTTTATTTTGTAATTTCAATGAATATAATCATTTAGCTCAAATAATCGTTTTTTTTAAAAAGGGATTATTAAATCGTGTCCTAACAGTACGAAGCCGCCTTCTGCTGCTGGCCCGGGGGCCTCTGTGTCGCCGCCGTTGGGGAGCGCCGGACCATGTCCTCCAAAGCAGAGAACTGCTTCCGGAAGGGAGCCAGCTCCTGCCGCACCAGGTCCCGCACCTGGCTCAGCACTTGGCCCCCCTCCGGCGCTGCCGGACTAAGCCCCCCTCGCGGCTCCTCGGAGGCCACTCTGGCCATCCCCGCCAGGTCCCTCCGGAGCGACTCATTCTCCCGAACGAGTCGCTCCGTAAGAACCGTGAGGCGGGCGACCTCCGCCCGCAGCTCAGACGCCTCCTTTGCCTCTTTTGAACCGCCGTTGGCCGCCGCTGCCGCCAGAATGGAGGCTTTGGCCGCGCTTATGGCCTCCCGCTTCGAGGATTGCTTCTTCTTTAAGGCCACAGCGCGGATCGCGGCCTCCACTACCTCTTCGAAACGGGCTCTCTGCTCCTCGGCAGCGGGCGGTTCCTCTCTCGGGGACTCCGAGTCGTCAGAGTCGAGAGGGGGCAGAAGAGTAGAGGGAGCTCCACGACCACTCCCTCCAGGGCGACGCCCCTCCTCCACCGACCTCTCGGCCCGACGGCCCGCCTCCCGGGTAGTGGAAGCCAGCCCCCTCCCTGCCTCACTGCCCCTGCCCCGCCTTGCGGTGGGGATTTTTCGGGCGGAGGCAAACTCGCCCTCGGAGGACGTCTCCTTGTCATCCTCCCGTCTGGGTCGCTTGCGGAAGAACTTCTTCGCAGCGGCCCCCCCTCCTCTGTCTCCAGAGCCCGCCGAGCTGACCGTTACTAGGTCTGGCGCGGAGTCGGAATCCGACTCCGCACCACCCCCGCGCTCAGGCGAGCCCTCCTCTACGCAATCGTACGCCATCAGCTCCTTATAGGAAGCGGATCCGGATGACGACAATTCTGAGCCTCCTCGGCTCCTGTTGCCACTGGCAAGTGGTGTTTGCTGAAGGTGTTTGTTGCCCACCCCAGAGTACGGAGGGCAGCCCGCCGAAGCGGGGTGGGATTCCCCGACCGCTGAGCAGTCGGGACCCACCTGGGGACTCATTTTACAAAGACCTTTTTCCATCATGTTCCTTTTTGAGGGTGCGGTCCCTTACTCCTCCGCCCTTTCTCCATCACAGGGCCTCTCCTCCCACCCGCTCACTGCCCTCACAGCCACGTCCCTCACTTGCGACCTTCCGGCATGAGTGGCTCTACCGGGAAAGCTCGCAAGATCATTGAGACGCTCAAGCCCCACCACGACGACAACGTGGAGACACATTCGGTGGGGAAGAATTCTTATCCTGAGTGTACTCTTATGATATGTATTATTATGCTTGTTTACAAGTGTGCGTTATAACAAACGTTTTAAATCTTTCATTGAGTCCAATATTCCACAAGGTATTTTGTTGTAACAGTGCCCCAAGAAACTGAGCGTACTTCAGGTGACGCCGGCCATAGCCCCCGCCCGTACCCACACGGACAGCGCAGAACCGCGTGATTGTACCTTGTTACCAACAAAGGTTACGTTAACGTTGCGCAGACGCGAATCATACTTATGAAAGTTTATATTATCATACGTTGCTTTAGTCTGACAAGACACACACTGCTTTTCCCATTTTATGCGAATACTTGGAATTCTCTAATCGCTAAAAGAAAACTTAGTGTGTATACTTTAAGACTTTAGAGGAAAAGTGTCTGACAAGGGTAGGTAGTCAAGTCAGGAGCAACATGTTCTATCGAAACGAGTAAGATGTCCCGATCGCATGGAATATTGAGTAGTCACGCCCCATCCGCCGCAGGTCGCACTCGAGGCGCTCAGTAAAGTAAACTCGGCAAGTGAACGACGCGTGCAGCGGATCAGTTGCACGTCGTGGCTAAGGGCGCGGACACGCTGACACGCTGACGCAGGTGAGGAGGCGGAGTGAGTGCAGCGTGCAAATACCAACTGCTGTCTACGTAGTCTATACTCTCACTGTACTAGTATTTAGGCTTCTGTCAAAAGAAGCTGAGATAGAGTTTACTTGTACTTTCCGTAGCCGGAACTGCTGATATCTGTTACAAGAAATAATTTTAGCTATTTAAAAAATAAGTAATAATAAAGAAACTATCCTAATAATGAGTTGTTAATGTTGTTTAGCCGAAGAGCTTGATGTACATCCGCTCGGCTCATGTACATATGTGTAGTCTACCTACAAGTAATGGAGCGCAGTGTTTGTTCGACACTCGCGAGTCGAGTTCTCTCGCGATCGACTGCGGCGCGCCACGCCGGATCATGACGCATGTCATCTGATCCCCCGCCACGTTGTCTCAGTTAAGGTGAGCGGTCGTGTTACTGTGGCTGTATATTGCACTGAGCGTTTCGCTGCTTGTGAATAGAATTAGAGTAGGGTAAGACGAATACTTTACGTTTAGAAAGAGACAGCAACACGTGGAAAAAATTAGTGGAGGCCTTTTTAACCGACTTCTAAAAAAGGAGGAGGTTCTCAATTCGGATGTTTGTATTTTTTTTTTTTATGTTTGTTCGTGCATAACTCCGTCGCTTGCTAACCGATTTGAAAAATTCTTTTTTTGTTGGAAAGGGTATACTTCCCAAATGGTCCCATGAAAATTTTATCGAAATCGAACAAGCGATTTTTGAAAAATCAACAAAAATCTAAAAAAAATATCTACATTGACGACATTTTAGTTTACTCTGCATTGGAGCGGTGCATTTTTTTACACCAATGTAATTGGTTCGTTTAGGTGGGGGAGGGGGTGTAGGTACCACTAAAAAGTGAAAAATAAAAAAACTTTTTACAAAAAAATACAACCGACTTCCACAAAAAATCAAAAAAGTACAAAATAACTTTAATTCGGAAGTCGGTGTTCAAAAAACGAAAAAGGAACCACAAACACCGAGTTCCGAATTAAAGTTATTTTGTACTTTTTTGATTTTTTGTGGAAGTTGGTTGTATTTTTTGTAAAAAGATTTTTTCGACAGACCAGCTGTTCCAAACAAACATCTAGTAGCCGATAATTCAAATGCAAGTTAGAATTATGATGAAATCAATATATTTTTTAGGAGTCTTTTATTAATTGGGCACGCCACCATTGTGGCGATAAGTCTCCTCTTTGAGGAGTGGTTGGAGAACCGCCACGCCGTCCTCACCTTCTGCCTTAGGCCCCGCTACCGGACACGCTTCCGCTCCGCTCAGAGCGGAAGAAGACATTTGATAATTTCCCATCCACGAAAAAACTGCTGACTTTTATTAATTGTACAGCAGTAAAAGCATTTTTTATAAGATGATTTTTTATTAAGCTTAGGTATGCTTGCTTATATATACATCTGTTGGGATGTGTTGATCTGAGCCGGTGAGGTGGTAAGGTATCAAAGTGCTGCTTTGTTATTTAGCGGTTTTACCAGTTAAATATGAAGGCTGCTTGTTTTAATGAAAATAATAAGTTAGCACATGATTGCAGTACGTGTACTAAGTACGTGACATACGTCGCTACGATGACGGCGGCGACATGCGAGGCTATCAGACTGTGTAAAACGTTGTCTGAACTCCAGTGAGAGCGATTAGCGGTGGTGTTTGCACGCGATTCTTATCACGGCGCACAGACACAGGGCCGGAACTATACGAACCTAAGTATCAAGCGACAGACAGACGTGCTGCCCCGTCGTGAACGCGCCGTGCACGCGCCGTGCACGCCGAGCACAGGGCACGGGCACGCGGGCTCGGTCCCCGCGCGGCGCCGGATAAGCGGTGCACTCGTAAAACGTTTTCAATATCTGCAGCGATTTCGCCCGTGCGGACTCTGCGATAGTTTTATAATGCCGTAAAAATATGATTGTGAGCACAACTGTGACGCAGCGGACTTGATCGAGCTGCTCGGACAGACATCTCTGCACTCGATTACATTCAAACAACGACAATCGTTTTGTTGTGAGGTGCATAACTTACTTATTTTAAATATTTTGTGCTGATATCTAAAGCACTCAATTTGCAACTAGGGTCCCAAATTAAGCCAACGAAAAAGTTTATTTAGTTGAAATCTGTCGTTACACTTGCGACCAACAACAAAGATCAGAAAGTTCACATGATAACAAACTGCCTATCACAAACATTTAACAGCAACATTAAATCAAAAACTAAATTCAAGATATTGTATTTCCGGGCTCGCCACCATTGCGGGGCTAATCTTTGAGGAGTGTTCGGAGAGTTATTTTACTCCAAATTAACCTACATAGGCTCTGATTGGCATCACAAGCTACTTAGTGTACGGTCGGAAATGTATCCTATGGAGGAGAAGTGGCAATAGGCGCGGCGATTCCAACCTTCAGCAACTCTTCTGGAAGTCGGGGAGTATTTGTAGTGCGTCAAACATACAGCGTGACGCCGAGTGCTTCGTTTCGCTAGAAGCAGCCATTTGTCGCGCGGGACGCCGCAGTCGTGACAAGTGTGCCGCTGCTAGTGCTTCACAAGTTTTAACAAACAGCTCGACCACTACTTAAAAAACTGCGATGAAACGCGCCGCGCTCTCGAACTAGTTTATGTGCATCTTGTAGTGTAGCGCTACTGCGCACAGCTGCCGGTTCCCGCACACCACTACTTCTTACAGCATTACAAATTGTGTCACTCTTTTGGAGAAAAAAATCTTTCATCGGAGGAATGTTCGGCCATAAGTGTGACCTTTGTGGCAACAATAAAGCAAAATAGTGTTTTCAAACAAGTCAAAAGTTTGGCAATTAGGCTTGCTGAAACATTTTATTGATGGGATAAGGGATATAGGTATCAATAAAGTGTTGCCAGCAAGCTTGGTTTTAGTTTATCCTAAAACTTAAGAGATCAAGACAAACCCAGATGCTGCAAAAATGTCATACGTTAAAGTCACTTTTTTTTGTGCATTTTTACTGATGATTATTTTGATATAAAACAGTGAGATTAACCTATTGCCGGATCTACCGGCTGTGTTGCTAAAACCGCTCATTAATAGCCGAAGCACATACCTAACCTTAATTTATCAAGTAAACTTAAGTATTGCTGCCAGTAGGAAGGATTCATTTGGAGTAATGATTGCATCTCATACAATTTACAACTCAACCTTAAAATCCGTACAATCTTGAAATAAACAAAGTTTATTTATCATTGTATCTGCGAATGGTGCACCGCAGATATTGCGAATAATTATATTTTAACAAATATAATTGATGATTCCCGTAATGGCCGGCGACTCTCGTCTTGCGGCCGCGCCAAACTACGCAGAATAAAAAACTCAGGACTCAGAGTAAAAAAAAAAAAAAAAAAATTAGGTTTGCGGAATTTGTTCGAAAGAGTCACCGCGGCCCTGGAACGCAAAGGGCACAAGCAGGAACACGGGTGGGTTTTAGTCAGTAAGAGTCTGACACTCCCTTCCACTCCGCCAGAGCGGGAGAAGTCATTTGATGATTTCCCATCCAAAAAAAAAAAATGATGAATAGGTAAATCGAGAGGAAACGTAGCCGTGTGACAAATTGTGTGTCGGGAAGCCACGCGTGTATCTGTGCACTCGAATGTCACGAGTGTCGCCGGGACTGGCGCCAGTGCCGAGCGCAGTGGCACGCGTGTCCACGGCCATCTGAACAAGGCGCAACTTATGAGGGCAGCCACGTGTCGTGATCCGCGACTGTGTACTGCTGCAGTCTAACTGCATTCAAGAAGGTTATTGCAGCAGCTCAACAGTGCATCGTGATATTAAAAAAGTTTCTAACTCTAACTATAAAATATGGTCATATTCTGTTATTTAATGGATAGGTCATGCTATTATTCGTGAAAAATACGTATGGAAATCAGAGCCAATGTTGCAAAGCAATACTAGTACGTATAACATATTATATAGTTTGTTTTTCTTTGAAGACTGCAAAGAAAAATCCTGTTGATATAAAAGAAAAATCACATTTATGATGATCCGCCTCTCCGCCGCGGAACCGGCGAGCCGGGGAGCTGGATGCTGAGCTAATAAGCACTGATACGTTGTCAGTCGTAACGAGGGCTTTACTTGAGTCGCTGAGAGTCGCGCTCATAATACGGTGGCAATACAATAATAATACGGGCCGGGTACTGCGGGCCGCAAGCCTCTTCTATACAGTGAGGAGTATAAGTCACCACGTATGCCTACGCCAGGATGGCCATTTCAGATATTCAAGCAGTCCTCGCGATATGTTCCTTTCATTGATATATCACATCGGCACTTGCCCAGATTTGAACCCGCTACGTATGAGAGGCAAACCTTTAACCACTGGCCCGTCGCGACTGAAACTAAATGAACACAAGATTGGTATTCATAAAAACTGCTGGCATTAAATCCGCCTCTGAACATTTGTGTGCGTAAAGTGTTCAATAAATAAATATTTCTTAACAGAATAACTTAGGAATTAAACATATGGGACACTCACAGAAGACTCACGCTATGATGCTAGTACGAGTATGTTGTACAGAAGCGGTCGTGGGGCGAGCCGCTCTGAGTCGCGCCGGCACTCACTTCAGAGCTGGCGTCACTCACTCGCGCCGCACGCGCGGACATGTTTAGTGCGCGACTGTACGTCGTGACGCTGACGCCCTGATACTGACTGATACTGATACTTTCACTTGCAGCAGATGCTTGATAAGCTTTTTCAGTTCATAAACAATGGAATCAATTTAACTAAGTTATTAAGTACGTGTTAGTTAATTAATAAAAAACTGTTTAAACTCTCTAAACTTTACCCAATAAAGAGACTATTCTCCGAAAAACAATATTTTTAATTAGAAAGCTGTTATCTGTGAAGCCTTTGTCTTAAACCTTTCACAAAAATGACTCGCTTTGTAGATAGCTTATCTACGTGTTCAAAGATTTCGTAAAAGGGTGATACTGAAGGCTTTCCCCCCTCCACGTCACCCCTCGCCTTACCCCCCCCCCCCCCCTCCCACAGTGAAGTCTGCGGGAACTTTGAGCTGATGAACTTCTGACTACGGGCGTTAATTGTAATAAATTGAAGTATGTACATTGTACGTACTGCGAACTGATTTCATAAAGTTTCCCATCTGCAAAAACGTTTCATGGTAAAATGATATCATCAGTTTACAATGTACATACTAGGAATTTGTGGAAAGGGCTCAATGTGTCTGACTTAGAGCTTCGTAGTAATGTCGTAGCAGTGCGGAGCCGAACTAGCGGGGGCGACGAGCGACACTGTTGACTGCCCTAGAGTGGGCTCATGGTTTTATAGTGAACATGTATTCAATCTATTTATGCACACACTTACACAATCCACACACATAAACATGCGCGCTGTACTTCCGAAACAATGATTTTAATTGATTGCAATAAAATAAGTATATTATACCAACAAGCTTTAAATAATCTTAATATTTGTTTGTTTTGAGTTAAGTGAATCCGTATCTGTTGAAAGTTAGCGAGTCGCCGTCCAACGACGTTTAATACACGAACTACACTTAAAGCCGTCGCTCGAACTCGCAGTGAGCGCGTATTGTTTCACGAAACTATGAAATCTCTTGCATTTGTTTAATCCGGCGGAGAGGACAAAACAGGCAGTGGGGGCAGGCTGGGGGAGCGTTCTTGAATAAGTGCAGCGTGAAGCGCGTCGCTGCTGCCACGTGACGGATACTTGTTACTACTTCCATCTAGTTCTTCGTCTCACGCTCCCCTACTCACAATGTGAAACCTGGAAGTGAGTCTTCGGTTTTTTTATTTCTAAAAATCTGGGGATTAGTCACCTTTTCAATACACGAGAGGCGCCAGACAAAGTTGTATGCAATATGCGATAGTGATTTTCAAAAACTTTTTACAAAAAAATACAACCGACTTCTAAACAAAAAGCCAAAAAGTACAAAATAACTTGAAATGATAAATACTTATTTTGTAAGTATGTTAAATATAACACTTTTACACGTCCAATATTTCTTGTCATCTTAACTCAACGATTCTCAACGATTTGACGAACAATACCATTTGGGTACCTACCCAAACGGTATTGTTCGTCAAATCGTTAATAAGTTTTGTGACCTACCTAGGTCACAAAAATTATTCAAACTGCCAGACAAACTGAAATAAGACCCTAATATGGCGATCTACATAGTCCTCACATTCACAATCTATACTTAATATTATAAAGCTGAAGAGTTTGTTTGTTTGTTTGTTTGAACGCGCTAATCTCAGGAACTACTGGTCCGATTTGAAAAAATCTTTCAGTGTTAGATAGCCCATTTATCGAGGAAGGCTATAGGCTATATTTTATCCCCATATTCCCACGGGAACGGGAACTACGCGGGTGAAACCGCGAGGCGCTGCTAGTATGTTATATGAGAACCATGCAGATCTGTGTCTGAAATAAAATTTTGAGGAAAGAACCACACAGATTTAAGTGGGCCTGTCCATTTAGTACAAGCCTTTGTCAGTAGTCGAGTAGCTCAACTTAGAAACAATAAGTAGCTCAACGACTAGACGAACAATACCAAAGAAGGGACATTTGGGTAGGCCGGAATAGTACTTAAACTGCCAGACGTGGTTAAATATACTTTAAAGAAGGAAAGAAAATAATAGGTACCCACATAGTCCTCATATTCACAAAACAAAAATCGGAACTCGGTGATTTTGGTTGCTTTTTGATTTTCGAACCCCGACTTCTGAAATTAAAGTTAGTTTGTACTTTTTTTTTAGAAGTAGGTTGTATTTTTTTGGTATTTTATTTTTTTCACTTTTTAGTGGTTCACTCCCAGCTAAACATACCCAATAAACAAACGTGTGATTTCAGCTATCCCGACAGATTTGCTATTATTTATTGAAGAGTTCCGTCTCCTTTCTCTGTTCTTCATTAGATCTTCACCAAACTAGAAAGTGATCACGTTGAAATACTAAGACGCTCTTCCAAACCATCGTATGTTTTGGAAGAGCGTCCTAGTATTTAGTCTCACAATTTAATTTTTCATTTTACATCGACAAGAAGGAATGAGAACAACATCAATGTAGTTGAAGCCACGCATTATTAGGTATAACTCAAATACTGGTCGTCAGATCTCAATCAAATTTAAATGAGACCACATGACAAGCACCAGCTTATGAAAAAAGAATCATCAAAATCGGTACACCCAGTATAAGGTAACAAACATACAGTCGAATTGAGAACCTCCTCCTTTTTTGGAAGTCGGTTAAAAAGCCATGATGAGAAGATTAATCATGATATTTCTTTACAATAGTGCATTTTGACATTGATGCCAATCGTTATCAGTGATGCGAGAACTGAGCAGTGTGTAGGTAGGCGCCGTACAAATGGCCGTGCTCTCAGTACCGAGGCAGGGAAGCGAGATTTACGGCGCGATACGAGAGGTAACGCCGCGCGGCTGTCTGTACAAGACGCCTTTCTTAGTAGAGCAGAAAGAGCGGAGCGAGCAACAAAGTGAACAACATTAAACTAGTGGGAGCGGTGGCTCTTGAACACTTTGTAAGTTAAATTGTATCGCGGAACTATGGCCGGCGAGTGGGCGGCCACCGCGCTGCCGCGCCACGCGCCTGTCGACCAGCCGCTATGGATGTTATATTCTGTTTACTTGCTTATAATCTGCCCCTGATTGTACTCATGCGAACCTCAGGGGTGATTTTTATCATGTACATGTACATATGTATGTATATTGCAGTAGATTTTTTTTTCCAGTGACTTCGTTCCAATGTCCTGTGACGTGAAAACCTCGTTTTTTGCAGACGAAAAGTAGCGAAATATTTATCATTACAGGATCAGTACCCACTTTCAAAGATTTCATAGTAGGTTAAGATTTGAAATGTGACAGGCACTTCCTTATGTTCGCTTAATATATAAGACATATGATTAGAACAGTTACGTTGGGAATCGTTTACGTTGAGAAGTTGTGAGCGGTATGAACAAAGGCTACTCAACAGTGGTGATCTTTAGGACTGCATAATGTACGAGCAGCTGAACTTTAAACCGAAAGGTTAATGAATGCGAGGACTTGACCTTTGTCACTCATTAGTCATTAGTCGTCGAGGACACCGGCGCGCGGCGGAGGGTGACAGTGCACTAACATTGTTGATGTTGTGACTTGCAGACTGACTGGTCCGGACAATCATGCACCTGTGCTTGCGTACATACTTATGCACTATAGTATGTGTATGTGCTACCGTGCATGATATTCGTTCGGCAGGAACATTGGAGCTCTCTATAAGTAAAAGAAATTTTGTCATCAGATTGTAAGGTACTGCTAGAGGCTATCTCCAAGAAAAAAAAACCGTTATACATAGTTTTTTATAGTAATAGGGTAGTTGACTAAAAAAATCTAATTAGTCCGTCAGATAGATTTCCAAAAAATATTGGACACGTATTTTTTCTTTTTTCACGTAAACAAAAAATGAAGCCGATACAGAGCGTTGAAAACTCGTGTGACGTCACTACTCGCTACAATTTTTAGCGAGCCGTAACGTCACAAGCCCCCACTCCTGATCTTTGATGCTTTGTATCTTCGTCAGTTTTTAAAGATTTGATAAAGGAAAAAATACGTGTCCAATATTTTTCTATAGTCTAACTGACGGACTAAACATAATCATATATTTTTTACTCAGGAAACATCCCTATTAGTTTAGATAAGGTAATAGTTTAATAATAATGATACATTCACCTAATGCTGTGCGAAATACATTCTTCATCTTATATCTCTCTGGAAAATTTTGAGGAATCAGATTATTTAAGCTATGTTCAGTTGCACATAGTGTCTACATATGTTATCATGGCCCTGCAGAGAGCACCTACCGCTGTAAGCACTGCGCCACGCTGGCCAGCTGCCACGGCGCGGCACATTAGCACGACCGCTGCGCCGCACGGCTTGGCGCTAATCCTAATGTTAAGTCCTCTGCAACGACGCCATACAGACGGCTTGCCCAGTGTACCTACTACTGTAGAACTGACTCCAGGAACACCTGGTTCGTTATCGTGTCTTAACTTGAGTGAAACCCCAAAATAAACAAGCAATTATGGCGGCGGCAGTTGATTTAACAGTATACATAGCTCGGTCGCTTCTAGAATAGATCGTCGTTTCCCCCCTCTACCTCTCCTCCTCCCCCACTCGTAGATTAGCGTGATTGTATATCTTAGCGAAATGTTTAACCAAAAACTTGAAATACTTCACAAAATGTCCGCCCACGTCGAAGGAACTTAAACAATTATTGTTTTTGTAACTTTGACGTTACGTAGTCGAAATAGTAGCTGACGATGACCGAGACATCGCGTACCTTATTGTTTGAGAATCGAGAAGTCAGCGTATGTTGTTAGTATTATTCGATTGTCCTGTGCGTAGGGCACGGCGCGGCGCCGGCCGCACACATAGCTCGCTGAAGTAATAGGAGAGTGGATCCTGCGACTGCGGCTCGATCAGAGCTCCATTACGCGGAGCTCCCGGGCTTAAATCCGCCGCCGCGGTCAGCAGAAATATGACCGGCGAGAGTTGAGCCGCACCATCAACCTGCTCGGTCCGCAGCAAAGGTCAAGCCCGCTGGCCGCAGCGTACTTTATGAGCGGCGGATAAGCCGCCAGTGTATCGGCTCATTGGACGTTAATTAAAGTTTCTCGTTTTATTCGGTGCGGCACAATCGTGTCGATGACAACCACAGTTAGTCAGCCCCTCCCCGCGCCCCTCGCCGCGTCGCCCGCTTCGCTTCCAGTAGAACATTAATAAAATAAAGTGACAGAGCGAAGGATTTACGAGAGCGCGCGATATTAATTAAAAGTTCACGTGTTGTTGGCGACATCCTATTATTTCGTTGTTTAGCAATAATTACAGAACGCGCGAGTATGTTTAGAAGTTTGGTTTGATAAGGAGCCGAGCTCAAGTCAGCAGTATCGGATGGGCAGTCCCAGTTGTGATGGACGTCAGTTGCCCATCGAGATGCGGTTTATACAAATACATTTTGATGGCCACACAGTTTAAACTAGTCGTTAGGGACAAAGTGAGAGCTATTGAGGTCTGTTGCGGTGCTTGTTGGTTCCAGCCTCATATTCTTGTAGTAAGTGAAGTGCATCACCGCTCGCTGGCGCCGATAAGTTAATAACATTGCAATGAAACGTTTTTACAAAAATCTTTCAATATAATTTGTTAGAACCCTGTGAGTAGGTACCCAGATGTCTATCAGATAGTGAGTATGTACATTTGTAGCAGGTATAAAACCGAGTTATATTCGAGCAGCATCGCAAACAGTTCGGGCGGCGGCCGCGCATCCTAATTCAAAATGAATGTGGTTACTAGGCGGCTGCGGCGTGGCACGGCACCGCACGGCACCGCACGGCACGGCACGGCACCGCACGGCACCGCACGGCACCGCACGGCGTGGCACAGACGCGCGGTGCGGCATGCCGGCTGCACATCGTGCAGCGGTGCGGCGCTCTAGATGACGCCTTGAAACCACGACAGATGTACAGCAGAAATTGCACTTAATGCAAGGACTAAATCTTCTCTCACAGATTTTTAATACACAGAGGAGCCTTACATTTCTGCCTAACCTTTCGGATCATGATCATATTGAATAATGTCGAAAATTATCCCAAGGGCACATATTCCCGGGAAAATTCTATGTATTATTCCAGAATATAATCTACCTCTGTGCCAAATTTCTGTCGCATCTACCTATATTAGTATAAATTATGACAAAAAATATTCTACAAATTATTTCAGTAAACAATAGACAAACATGTTAACGCGCATAGTTTTAAGTAATTTTCAATTACTTAGCTTTTCTTGTGACAGTATGAACTGAACCTTCTCCCCCCACTATATGTACATCTGGTATTCATATCAGTGGCTGTATACTCGTATTTGTCTATGCGTCCAGCGCGCTGTGACCCCTGGTTGCGAGGGTGGCGAACGGGCGCATGGGTCACATGCACTAGCTGCCTGGGTCAGCAGGTGGTTACCGTTATGTATGAGTTAGTTGGCGAGGCGCCTCCAGGTGAGAACTGTGTAATTATTACTTGGCAGAGTGGCGGACATTACGCGACGAAGATTTGAAAATCTACTAATTAAATCACTTCATTATTTTAGCCTATCTGAAAGAGACCTTAGAGCTGCGCTAGCTCTGGTACAAAAGAGTTTGTGGAGCTAGGTTATTGATGTTCATTTCGTACAACAATTATGTGTCCGAAGATGTGCATAGTTTTGATGGCAAGTCACACATTGCAAAGCGCTCCTCACGCGCGCGCTGGTAGCTGTCTCGCACATCTGTGGTGGCAAGTCACACATTGCACAGCGCTCCTCACGCGCGCGCTGGTAGCTGTCTCGCACATCTGTGGTGGCAAGTCACACATTGCACAGCGCTCCTCACGCGCGCGCTGGTAGCTGTCTCGCACATCTGTGGTGGCAAGTCACACATTGCACAGCGCTCCTCACGCGCGCGCTGATAGCTGTCTCGCACATCTGTGGTGGCAAGTCACACATTGCACAGCGCTCCTCATGCGCGCGCTGATAGCTGTCTCGCACATCTGTGGTGGCAAGTCACACATTGCACAGCGCTCCTCACGCGCGCGCTGATATATGTCTCGCACATCTGTGGTGGCAAGTCACACATTGCACAGCGCTCCTCACGCGCGCGCTGATAGCTGTCTCGCACATCTGTGGTGGCAAGTCACACATTGCACAGCGCTCCTCACGCGCGCGCTGATAGCTGTCTCGCACATCTGTGGTGGCAAGTCACACATTGCACACCGCTCCTCACGCGCGCGCTGATAGCTGTCTCGCACATCTGTAGTGGCAAGTCACACATTGCACAGCGCTCCTCACGCGCGCGCTGTTAGCTGTCTCGCACATCTGTGGTGGCAAGTCACACATTGCACAGCGCTCCTCACGCGCGCGCTGATATATGTCTCGCACATCTGTGGTGGCAAGTCACACATTGCACAGCGCTCCTCACGCGCGCGCTGATAGCTGTCTCGCACATCTGTAGTGGCAAGTCACACATTGCACAGCGCTCCTCACGCGCGCGCTGATAGCTGTCTCGCACATCTGTAGTGGCAAGTCACACATTGCACAGCGCTCCTCACGCGCGCGCTGTTAGCTGTCTCGCACATCTGTGGTGGCAAGTCACACATTGCACAGCGCTCCTCACGCGCGCGCTGATATATGTCTCGCACATCTGTGGTGGCAAGTCACACATTGCACAGCGCTCCTCACGCGCGCGCTGATAGCTGTCTCGCACATCTGTAGTGGCAAGTCACACATTGCACAGCGCTCCTCACGCGCGCGCTGATAGCTGTCTCGCACATCTGTGGTGGCAAGTCACAAATTGCACAGCGCTCCTCACGCGCGCGCTGATAGCTGTCTCACACATCTTTAGTGGACCAGTACCGCTACTATAAGACAGTAGGTACATGTCACCACGTCCCAAGTTTTACGACGTAACTGATTTATGCAGAGTAGTTTCCCACAAAGGATAAGATTGAAGCTGATTTTGAATAGTGATTCTTCTTTCAGGAGTTGAATGTTTCCTATTCAGTAAAAAGAGCAATTTAAAAATAAGTATTCTCAATCAAACACGACTCCCGACTCTTTAATAAGATAGAGATAGTTTTTACGTAAACCAAGAAGTTGTCGTGTTGTTAGTGCAGGACCTTTAATATGGAGATAATTAAAACAACAAACATTACTGAATAACAGCTGCTAATATCGAGTAGGTAAGTATACGTATGTACAAGTCTGTTTTTACTTTATTGACTCAATCTACTTTTTACAATGTTTTATAGTGAATTGATTTATGATTTCCATGTTGGATATTTTTTTTTCTACCTTTGTCATATTGTATTAATGACTTTGCATACTATTGTATAAATTCAAGTTCTTAAAACGCAATAGACAGATGTGTTGCTGGGGAGTTTGTTGCGCCACTTATTCTTCCCAGCAAAAACACTAGGAAGTGGTGACGGGTGGGCGTTTTGGGGGACTGTCTCTATGTAAAATTTGACCTTCAAAAAGTACTGTCTGTCAACCTAGTTTGAATAAATGACTTTTTAATTTTATAAAAAAAAAGTCATTGTTCCAAAAGCTTCTTATTTACTGAGTCTGAGGCAGTTTTTACAAGTGATAGGGCCTTTGTTTTCGTGGATGGGAAATCATCAAATGACTTCTCCCGCTCTGGGTGGCGCGGAAGGGAGTATCAGCCTCTTATTGACTAAAACCCACCCGTGTTCCTTCTAGTGCCTTTTACGGTCCAGGGCCGTGGTGACTCTTTCAAATAAATCCTGCAACCCTAGCAGGCACTGACCCCATGGGGCCCCGTCTAAATCTTACGGCCTCAAATTAATATATGACAGCAAGGTTGGCGCATTGGTTGAGCGAGAGACTGCTGCGTTACGTGTTGCGGGTTTGATTCCGGAACGAACAAATATTGTTCGTTCCAGTGTGACATAGGGGCTTATGAGGCCACACCGTACTGAGCCGCGCCGCGTCCACACCGCGCTACACCGACAGTACACAGAGTCTCCCTCGAGAGCCGCTCATCGTACAGCCACATGCCAGCTGTCACTGCCGAGTCTCTTCAGGTTTCGCGACATTTTCATGTCGTTTTTGCAAAGGTGAGCCGAATTCCGAGAAATATCTCACGAATGGGAAACTGTAACGAATTTGGCACAACCCTTACGTGGGCTGCGATATCGGTATGCTACGGGATGTTTATTTACTTTAACAGACAATATTGAGTCGTAGCGAGAGGCTGGAAATAGTGGTGATTACGTCAGTTTGGAACACAAGTAGAAGATCTGCATGAAACTACAGTATTGAACGTTGCTCAAGTTGTTGGTCACACAAATCGAATACATAAATAGTTTAGAGAGAGTGTCGCTTGAGAGTCGTCGTGTGTGATCGTTTTAAGGCCGCCCATTGTGACACCTTATGTGAAGTTTTCTTTATCCATATATTCTGTAACTTATATGGTGTACATAATAAAGAGTATTCTATTCTAACTTGGGCATTAACAGCCAGTCACCAGTCGGCGCACGGGGCCCGCGCGGCGGCGCGTGCTGCGCGCACACCTAATAACCACTCGCCGACGTTTATCAAAACGAACCACTAATCGTTATAGCTGCACCACACGCACACACGCACACATACACAGTCTCCGGTAGCTAGCGGGGACAGTCCGTACGCAGCCCCGCGGGGTCGCGTCACTGACCGTCATGGCCGGTCACTTGTAGTACCTCTCTGCTCATCCACGCCGCGCGCCGAGCAGACACTCCACTATTGACGTACCTATGATGTAGTAGACAGTTATCTCGCGTCGCATATGTAATATAGAAGCGAGAAGGTAAATAAGAATGTAAACAGCGGGACTGCGGTGACACTAATTCAAGCGTCGTCGTCTATTTGATTTGTTCACGTTACGAAGCCGTTGGCGTGCGAGCTCGAAACAGAGACGCTCAGTTCCTTGGCATTTTTATGACGCCTAAAAATACCTACATTATTAACATGATCGGAAATACTTCAAACATTGCGACTTTATATGCAGTCGGCCGGATTGGGGCAGTACCTATCATGCACTAGTGCAGTGTTGGTGCGACACGTGTCGCGTGTGTGCCGCACGCCACCTCACATGTGTCACGTATGTAGGCACGAGGACGCTTCTTATCATCTGCTATCAGCACTACACCCGCAATGTTATCAGTGCAGTGCTTAGTTAGTTATCACAGCGGTGCGTTCAGTGTCGCAGAGCGTCGCGTGCCAGCGCGGATCTACTTCGGTGCTGTTCCTCGAGTAGAGTCGCGCCTCGACTACTCTGGTTTTACAACAAGTTGAAACCACTCGAAAAACTTGCAGAACAATATAATGTCGGAACTTTACAAGAGTGGCACGCCGCGAATCGTTCAAACACTATTTGTTGTGTGCCCGACGGCGGCCGTCCGATCCGCCTGACGTCCGGTCAGCTAATTGAGTTCACGTTTTTATTATATTAATTGGTAATGAGCGTCAGTCGGCGCACATGGCGGCGTTCGGGAAGTAATTAAACCGGAGCTAATTGCGTCAGAGCGGCGCCATCACAAGTTTAACGAAACGCATCGACGACGTATTATTACATCTTTAAAGTATTCTTTCCCTAAACATTAAGTAGCTTCATGATGACTAAATACAATCTGCAATAAATATCTATTGCCATAGACAATACTCCTCCGTTTGAGCTGATGTTCCGCAGCGTGCACACATAGAAACGGTGGTCAGTCTACATAACATTTGATGGAGAGCATCACAAACAACTCGTATTTAAAGCTAATCGCCGCCACATGAGCCGCGCCACCATTCAGTCTTGTGTCAGAAGGTTCATTCAAAGTATATTTTTTTTTAATCTGCATAGTTTAGGTTGACGTTTAAAAGTGCTTTTTAATGGTCTTACTAAAATAAACGAATTGACTTTGGAACAATACTAACTTCAATGACAACATTATCTCAAACTTTGATGGTTCTTTTATTTCGCTCTTGATTTTCATAAAACGAAAAAAAAATACATTAAATATAATAATACGTTGTATGAATTGTATGATCTGCTCATACATTGGCTGTGACCGCCGAGTTATTAACCACAGCCGATACGAGCGACCAGCCCGCAGGGAGCGCCGGCCAGCGGGACGCGCTGCACGCCGCGCCCCGCGAGTAGACGCGGCCCAGCTGTTAGCGCTGAAGCGGCTGCGTGCTCAGCTGTTAACTAATAATAATGAAGAGGATTACGGAGGAAAGCGGAGTGGAGTGACGCCGCGCGGCGCTCACTTAACGTGACAGCGGACAGGTGGGTATCCCTGATAAGACGGGGCTTCTATTTGAATTACTAAAAAGTCAAATTAAAAAAAAAAAACTGTTTACAAAAAATACAACCTGCTTTTTTGCTAACTAACACAATAAGTAAAATTACTTTAATTTATTTTTTTATTACATTATTATTCCGTTTATTCATATTATATTCCTATAAATTACATTTTTAAATATTTCTTAAAAAAACATATTGAAAAAACATTTAAAAATATAAAAAATAGTCGTCCGCCGGTATCGGGAGCAGGGTCCAAGCTACCGGTGGTTAGGGCTGCAGAGAAAGGAACCTCCTCACAATACGAGCCGTATCGAGGAGTACTGCCTTCTGTATCAGACCCTTCACCCAGCTGCGTAACGCCAGCTTCGACAGGTGGTCGTCGAAGCTTTTGGCCATTAGGCCGTTGGCCGTAACGATAATCGGCACAATGACAGCCGAGTCCACATCCCACATGTCGACAACCTCGTGTGCTAAGTCAAGATACTTGATTTGCTTCTCTTTCTCAGCCTTCACGAGGTTCTCGTCATGCGGAATGCTTACATCGATTATCATTGTGCGGCGCGCTAATCGGTCTATCACCACTATGTCAGGCTTATTGGCGACAATAGTCCTATCAGTGATGATAGACCGATCCCAGTACAACGTGACATGGTCATTCTCGAGAACTGGGTCGGGCACATACTTGTAATACGGTACCTCAGAATTCACAAGTTTGTATTTTAAAGCAAGTTGCTGGTGAATAATCCTGGCTACTTGGTTATGTCTGTGCAAGTACTCGCTGTTAGCCAGACGAGAACAACCAGAGATGTCTGATGGACTCACCCGGACGGTGACATGCCCGACACACGTCAACCGTCCCGTCCTTCATAATATGCCTCCGGTAGTTGTTCGTTAGGATAACTTCGTCCATAATTGCACACACAAAACCTTCAGTTTCTCCGAAAAGATCACCGAAACGTAGCCAGGCCACGGACGCTGAGAAATCTACATCGGACCCATAGAGAGCCCGATAGAAGCGCCCGTGGAGCTCCTTGCCTTTCCATACCTCCTTGCGGTCATCTGTAGTATGTATTACAGGTTTGCGCCAGTTCTCTTTTGCCATGGACAACGGAGTGAGTCCCTTGTCCACTGCGACCACATCGCGGTGCATACCCACATCGGTTTCGAGAAAATATTCTCTGAGACTGCACATCTCGCGGTTATGGAGAGTCTTAGCATTTAAGAAGCCTCGACCTCCACATTTCCGCGGGATGTACAGTCTCATCACCGACGATCGTGGGTGATGCATCCGGTTTGCGGTCAGCAGTGTACGGACTCTCCTATCCAGGGCGTCGAGTTCGGTTTGAGTCCATTTGAGTATGCCGAAAGAGTACATTAATACCGGCATGACCCAACCGTTGAAGGCGCGCACCTTATTTCCGCCCGACAAAAGGCTGTTTAAAACCTTTTTCAGGCGGCCAAAGAAGCGCTCCTTCAGCGATTGTTTCATGTCAGCACCGTTAATGCCTAACGCTTCCGACATACCCAAATACTTATAGGTTTCGGTCGAGCTGAGGGATCTGACCTGTATGGAATCCGAGAGTTGAATTCCCTCAGATTCCATAATCTCCCCTTTCTTTACATGCATGACTGCACATTTGTCCACACCAAATTCCATCCTGATGTCACTACTGAAGGTTTCAGTTACCTTCAGTAGCTCCATCAGTCGCAAATTGTTGGGGGCAAAGAGTTTCAGATCATCCATGTAAAGAAGGTGAGATATGGCCTGACCACCTCTTCTCAACCGATAGCCTAGGCCTGAATCCTCCAGCAATGTGCTTAGAGGATTCAGAGCTAAGCAAAACCAAAGTGGACTCAAACTGTCGCCCTGAAATATTCCCCGTTTAATCCATATAGGTTCATCACTCCCTTGAATCGGTCGACATCCTGGATAGCGAAGGACCGTTTTCCATTGCCTCATACATGACTCAAGGAAGGTGCGCAGAGTTGCATCTATTTTGTACAACTCCAACACCTTCATGAGCCATGTATGTGGCACAGAATCGTAGGCCTTCTTGTAATCTATCCAACATGTCGACAGATCCTTGCGGGAGCGACGAACCTGTTGGCTAATGGCCATGTCTATGAGGAGTAGCTCTTTAGTGCCGCGGGACCCCTTCCGACATCCATTCTGAGAGGAGGACATAATCGAGTTGCTCTCAATGTGTTCATTTATTTTCACTCTCAGGATGGATGTAAGAAGTTTATAGACCGTCGACAAACAAGTAATCGGTCTATAATTCTTGGGTTCCGCGGGACTACCTGTCTTATGGAGCAGGTGGGTAATGCCAGTTGTTAGAAACTGTGGTAGCGACCCAGACTCTAAAGATGACTGGAATTGAGATGCCAGGACCGCATGTGAGCTGCTATACCACTTAAGCCAAAAGTTGTGCAGTCCGTCCGGTCCTGGAGATTTCCAGTTTGGTAACGGACGGACTGCTGTGGCTATATCTGTTGGTGTTATGGTGATTTTTTCCATTTGTGGTATAGCTTCACACACACGCTCGACATCACGCATCCAGTCACCCTCGGTATGACGGACGGGCACCGACCAGATGCTTCGCCAGAATGTAGTCGTGGCGATATCATCCGGGCGGCACTCGTCCGTCACACTTTGTTCAGGTCGCTCCCAAGTTCTATACACCCACCTCTCATCGCTCTGGAACATCCGATTCTGTGAGTATCGGTCAGCCCGCCGCTTATACCGCCGAATACGGTTTGCCCATGCACAAACTTTCTGCTTCAGGAAGTCGATGCGCTCTGTGATACGGGACGTATATTCATGAGGACTGATTCCAGTCCCCGCAAACGCCCGCCTCACAAAGCGCATCACACGTGGTCGTGTGTTGCCCTCCCTGAAGCAGTATAGTTTGCCAATGAGTGCCCTAGCCTCGTTGATACGCCGCTCGATCCCGCACTGCCAGGCTGGTGCAGCAGGTTTTGGTCGAATAGCCTCGTCACCGCTTGGAAACTTGACGTTTGCTAAACGACATGCCGCAACAGCCCCGCAATACAGTATTGAGTGCGTATCAACAAGGTTCTCACTGCTTACAAAGGTGTTCTGTAGCAGCGAGTCCAAGGCACACACCAGCGCCCTATTCTTTTTGTGCATAGGCAACCGTGGTAATCGGGGCCTAAGTTCGGTTGGGGTCGATCGATATTCGCGAAGCGCATCCTCCAGCGCGCTCCTCAGTCGATTGTTGTACTGGCTACTTACCGTAACAACCCTATCATCTACCTCATCACTATCATTATTGGCCTGCGGTGTGTTTGCGCCACTTACTGGCGCCTGAACCGCGGTCTGTGTCTGGGTCGAGATGATAAGGTTGTTCAGTACCTCTGAGCGCAGCCTCTCAAGTGCGGCGTCGTCCAACCTGTGACTACGTTGGATGACTCGCACCTGATCCGACAATCGTTGCGCCGAGACGTTCACAGTCGGTTCCAGGTCCTGAAACAGAGACAGCATCCTAAGACGGTACGCAGTGAGGTTAGTTCCCCTCCTCTGTAGACCCGTAATATGCGCGCATGACGTTCTCATTCATAGACTGAGTCCATCTCATGCGCTGCACACAACCACCGGTAGCGGGGACCCGGCTCGGGGCCGGTTGGCCCCTAGGTCCCAAGCCCCTCGGTGGCCGGCCTCTCCCCTGCCGACGTACTGGTGGTGGCGACGTCGGCGGAGAGAAATACTCGTCGCTCGAGCTCGACGCGACTGCGGCCGCCGGTGACACTTGTGATTCGATGTCCGGCGGCGGCGAGGCGGAGCTGAGCGGCGAGTCCGGGGGTGGATGGCGTGCGCGTAGGGTAGCTGCTCGTGTTAGCATTATCAAAACATTTTTATTTCTTTCGTCATTTCGGATTTTATATTCGTGACAGGTGTCAGCTGTCGGTCACGGAGTTTGTTTCTTCTTTCTGCATTGTTGTTGAGTTTTTGTTATTGTCCGAGTTCTTATTAATTATTTTTATGTTCCAGTGGTCTTCTATTGTAATAGTTTGTGCATATATCGAGCTGTAAATGTATTTTCCGTAATTTAAAATTGTGGAGACGAAATAAAACTTGTTTTGACAGCCCTTATTACATTTATTATTACTTATTTTACATTTATAATTACTTATATTACATTTTAAAGGAACAGTAGTGGCCGAGTAGTAACGGCCCCGACTTACGAATTGTAGGTCGCGGGTTCAAACCCAGACAGGCGCAATACTTTGTGTAATTAATTTCATCACCACTGCTCTCAAAACGGTGAAGGAAAACATCGTAAGGAAACCGGCATGTCCTACAACCAAATATTCAAAGACATGTGACATTTACCAACCCACACTGGGCCCGCGTGGTGGATTACGGCGCACTCCCTCTCCTAGAGAGGAGGCCTGTGTCCCAGCAGTGGGAACATTAAAAGGCTGATTATGCTATGTATATGCTTTAATTTCGGTGTTCGGAAGTCGGTGTTCAAAAACTCATACATACTCTCGAAAAACATAACCCACCTTCTGGCGCAGTCGGGAAAAAGAAACCTGCATACAATTAAAAAGGTTTGCGTGTCTACGCACGCGCTGCTGCTTCGGCGTAGCAATCGTTGTCGCGCTCTTAGCTGCTTCGGCGTAGCAGACGTCTACGCGCTTGTAGCTGCTACGGCGGCGGCGTAGCAAACGTCTACGCGCTTGTAGCAGCTACGGCGTAGGCATCGCCTGCGCGCTCGTAGCTTTGCGCTTGTAGGCGGTGGTGATTGCTTACGTTATATTTTTGTTTACGTACTTCCCGATTGTGTACTGTATGATAAAGCATACCCATCCATCAGAACACGTTCATAATAGTGTTTGATAAGTTTCCATCTGGTACAATACATTTAGTCAGAGTCGCTGTGTATCACAAGCTGCGCTCCACCGGCGGGCGACACGTGCACACTACAAGTGTCCGCTGTGAGAAGGACACGTGTATGACACCCGCGTGGGCTACCTGCGATCGTGATAACTATTGTACAGCGCTACATACTGTACATGATAATGAACTCTTAGTTACATATGTTGCAGGTACTCGGGCACTATGCTGTGTGTGCTCATTGTGGCCATTGAGTGTAGAGCAAGTCTTGGCGCTTTATCAGGGAGAACAATCTCACAATTAACAAGTAAATAACTCTATATTTCAAACACGTATTAAATAATAGAATTCTTACTTTCTGCTGCGAGGGCCGCCGCGCTGTACATCATACTCTGTGTTCTCGTGAGTGTGGGCTTCAAGCGATGTACGGACGGAAGACGGACGTCGAGGGAGGCGCGGCGCGGGCGCGGTGGGGCGGCCAGGACCACCACCTGCCTGCTCTGATCAGTGGCAGAACTAACTCCATTAGTTACTAGCAGCGCCCCGCAGTTTTACCCGCGTAGTTACCGTTTCCGTGGGAATATGGGGATAAAATATAGCCTATGTTACTCAGTATGAATGTAGCTTTCTAATCGTGAAAGAATTTTTGAAATCGGTCTAGTAGTTTTTGAGCTTATTCGTTACATACAAAAATACAAATCTTTCCTCTTTATAATATGTATTAGTATAGATATAGATAAAAACTGTAGTACGAGTATATGTAGATCATCGGATAATAGTAAAATGAGTAAGTACCTTGAGAGACTGTAAACTCCGGATAAAGTCAACTGAACATTTGGAATACTTTTTCACGCATCCAAATTTGATTACTGAACGTTTCGTTACTTGGTATTGTACAGTTGTCGGATCTCGGTTGGTGTTCAGCTCACCGTCGCCTTGCGCGGGCTGGGAGGACGGCCTGTTCCACTGAAGATCATGAGTTTTGTTGTGTCATGTGCTGCGGTGCTTTTGGTTGTTTCTTCGTTTTTCTAACACCGATTCCCGAAATTTAAGTTTTTTGTTTATGTTAATTCGGTTGTATTTTTTTGTTATTTGTCTCTTTTTAGTAGTGACAGCTAGACGTACCCATCACAGCGTAAGTATTATAAACTGGTGTAAACAATAAACAAACGTGTGATTTCAGTAACCCCGGAGTTGAAGATTTCCATTTCCTAAATCCGTTCTTCATCAGATCTTTACCATGCTGGAAAGTGCCTCAAAATATTAAGATGATCTTCCAAACCATCGTATACAGTTTTTTTTCCTCATTTTATATCGACAAGTGTGAATAAAAAATCAATGTAGTTGAAACCACGCATTATTAGGGATAACTCAAATACTAGTCGTCAGATCTCATTCAAATTTAAATGGGACCACACCACAAGCATCAGCTTACGAATATAAAAAGAAAATCGTAAAAAGTTATGGGGTAACAGACACAAAAATGAAAACTACTTTTTTGGAAGTTGGTTAAAAAAGGTAATTTGTATGTCACCTTATAATCATCTATGAATTATAAGGTAACACACAAAATAAAAATATAGTCGACTTGAGAACCTCTTCCTTTTTTGGTGTTTGGTTAAAAAACAAACAAGCCAGAGTTGAATATGAAAGATATCATCTCGAGACAGGCGACGACGGCACTGCCTGACATGTTCGGCGGTGCTCGAACATGTCCGGCCATGTCCCCGTGTCCCGCTCGGGCGACATGTCGCTCGCACTTGACAGCGGACTATCATCTAACACACGTGCTGGACCACTACAAGTGCTACACGTAGCGATTTATCATTTTATGTGCGATTATTGAGCAAATAAACATTTTTTTAAAGTGAGATAATAATTAAACCTTGTGGCCCAAAGTGCATGATATTTAGTTCCTAAGCCAGCAGACTTATCAAACTTCATAATAAGCTCGTAGTATTACTGATGACCTACAGCCCACTATTTTTTTTTTTTGGATGGGAAATCATCAAATGACCCCTCCCGCCCTGGGTGGAGCGGTAGGGAGTGTCAGACTTTTACTGACTAAAACCCACCCGTGATCCTTCTTATGCCCTTTGCGTTCCAGGGCCGCGGCAACTCTTTCGAACAAATTCCGCAACCCTAGCAGGGACCGACCCTATGGGGCCCCGTCCCTGGCGCTGACGGCTCCTTGAGGCGCGTGTGGAACACAACGCGTCGTCGACTCGGCCTGGTTGCTATCGGACGGCGAGCCACCCACACTCACCGTCCACAGGCATCAGCCACTGCGCAATAGCACAGCGGCCGACTAGGTTCTGGAGGAGGCTGCAATGGGACCATTTCTGGCACTCCATTTCAGCCCCCCCCCCCGAGTATCGAGAGTCGCAGCGCCCACTGCAGCAGCGGCAGTGGCGGCGACGGAAGCCGCGGTGGCAGCAGAGGCGACGGCGGCGGCGGACCTCTTGCGCTTGGTCGGGGCGGATGGCGCGCAGGTCTTTCCCCCAGCCCAGTGCTCGGCCGGCTTGCCAACAGCCGCACATGCGACGCAGTGCGGCGTGGCCTCGCACGAGCCGGCCCGGTGACCGCGCTGACCACAGCGGAAACAAAGACCAGTGCGGTCCACCTCCGAGGGGCACATAGCTCCCGTGTGATTGCCCACATGGCACCGGTAGCACCTCAGAGGTCTGGGTTCCAGCAGTTTTACCCGCGCAGACACCCACCCTACCAAGAGCCGTCGGCCCTCCGACACAGTTCTGGCCGCCGCCACGGGGCAGCTCACCACAAGGGTTTGCATGCCCGTGTTGTCAGGACGAATGGTGCCCGCCCTGACTAGCTCGGCAGAGCACCCCCCAGTCCTGGCGACGGCGGCCACAACTTCCTCCTTCGTCACGGAGTCATCCAGGCCCACTATGCGCATGTCAATGCACTTAGTCGGCCTGGACACTCGGACCTCGTCCGCGGGGAGGACCGCCTTCAGCCTTTCGGCCAGGGCGTCCGCGAACGGACCACTTTCCACTCCGGCGAGCTCGAGCTTCCGGGCACCGGACAGGGTCCTCCTGACCTCGATGCCCCCGCTCTTGCCCAGCTCTTGGAGGTTCACCGCCTCCTTCGCCCGCTTCATTAGGGCGAGGTACGTCACGCCTCTTTGTTCCGCTTCCACCTACAGCCCACTGCGAGCTGATTTCACACTAAACACATCATTTATTTAGGTCAAAAACATCGTTCCTGAATTGAATTTGAATCCTCAGGATTACTAGCTTCATGAGGTAATGTAACGAGACACAAGTATCATGTTACTTGACGGCATTATTTACGGAAGCTGCTCCTGAGCTGGCTGTGATACGCGACAGGCAACTGTGGGCAATAATCACCGCCGGACGCCGTGCCCCCCTGCCCCCGCCTACCCCGCACCGCGCCGCCTCGCGGCCGGCAGCTCAAGCTTTGAAACACGATTCTTAGCGCTAATTGAGTTACAGTTAGACGACTCTTTGCGACCTTCTTACTGAGCTATAGCTGCGAACTGCGACAGTTACACAGCAGTCCTATCTGTTAATTCTAAGAAATTATTGGTTTTATTTTGAAGCAGCACAGATCTGACAACTAACGGACGTAACCTAGAATTAACTGAATAAAATATAAATTATGCATGACGATTTATGAAAAAAGTCGATTGCGAAATGCTAATGACGATTTTGACACAGACTTACTAATAGCAGCCAGGAATGGATATCCAAATATGAGTTACGGCAGAACTTGCTCCATTTGCACTATGTTGTGTTCGTTGTAATGACTGAGTCTCGCTTGGCGGGCTGTGGCGGACATTATGTAGAGGTGCCGGAGCGCGCAGCGCATCCCGCGCGGCGGTGAGTACATGTTGTATGAAGTCGCTTATTTGGAACATTCCCACTGTAAGCATTCGTAAGTGACTCAGTGTGCTCATGTACGTACTGGTCTCAGCCTACGAGCCACTGTAGCTGAATACTAAGCACCCGGAGCTAAAGACTGGTTCCGGTGCATAGATTATATTCGAAACATAAATAAATGTAACTTAAATAATTCAAGTCCATAAAGTCGTTACGCAGAGAGTGCACCGAGCAGAGTGGACAGGGGCACACGACGCTAACATACAAAATATGACATTAATATTTGAGAGGCATAAACGAAACGAATTTACTTTGCAATTCTAAAAATACGAGTCAAAACCAGCGCAGGTTGGCAATCGGAATGTTTTAGAGACGAGGCGAGTTTTATACTTATTGCGAAGAAGTACTTAATTAGTTTGTGCGGCGCTGAATACTGATGGCAGGCGACGGAGAGCATACATTCATACTCTGTAATGATATACAAACGACGCTAATAAAAACGAGCAGCTTATTGTGATGTCGGACTGAATTTTTCGTGGCTTTCAATGAAGCCGACAGTTGTCGCTGACAGGTCCCGGAGCGCCCCACACCTACAGTAGTGACAGCCGGGAGAGGTTCCTTACGACGGTCACAATAGATTGGCCTGTTTCAATTTGTGGGCGGTCGCACTAAAGTAAAGTGTGCAGTAAAGTATCCGGCGGTAAAGTGCGGTGTCGGCGTGTCGGCTGCGTGTATCTCACGCCGCCGTGTGCGCCGACGTTACCCGATGTTTACCGACGTTACCCGACGTTTGCCAACAGCCAACGGTGACTGCAATCCGTTCCCAACTTTAGGATTTCTTTAAAGTTTCTTGTAGTTGTTAGTTCTGCAGCGGTGATACTATCTTGAAATTCCTGCCATGGAAAGTTGGGAACAAGGTAGTCTATGAAATTTATTTGGCTTTTTGTTTGGTCCTAAAGATAGAGTAATATGCAAACGCTTGATATACCGACATACTTATATGTACATATATTAGAGAAAATTTGGCGACATACCTGTATATTAAATCCAAAATCAATCCAGTATCCATCCAAAGGTTGTCTTGAAAAGATCGCTTTTAGCGATAAGGCCGCCCATTGTGTCACCCTATGTAATGTTTTCTTCATCTATATTTTCTGTAACTTATATGGTGTACATAATAAATAGTATTCTATTTTATTCTATTCTATTATAAAGAATATTTACCTACATACTGGTACAAAGTCAAAGTCAAAACGTTTATTTCAATTACGCCATTAAACAGCACTTTTGAACGTCATCATTAAAAAGGAACAGTATAAAGTGGCAGCACAGAGTGCGAGTGACGAGTTGAGAACTTCTGTAGTTTTAAGAGGAATATTAGCAAAGAGTTTTCAAATTCTTGAGCTACCTCTTCATCCGATTTTATTAGGCCATGTACAGTATTTAAGTAGAAAAAGATGCGCCTCCCTACTCACTCGCATTCGCGGTAGCACCAACAGTATACTACGTGTTTTTGTAGATAGGTCGGATTCTCCCATGTTGCAAAGGTACTTCATATGGTAGTGTAGATAATTTTTTATTTATTTTGATTAAGTATATTGTTACGAACATATGGACCTAGTCTGAAATAAATGTTTATTATTTACATTAAATTTAGTTTCATGTTGTTTCTTTCTACCTGTTTCATTATTTATTTATTTTTTAAATAGAAATATTATTTATTTGAATAAAATATGGTGTAAAAAGTTGTTAAAAAAGAAATTATAGAGCATACATGTTTTGCTTGATATAAGCAAAACATGTATGCTCTATAATGTCTTTTTTATTCAAATACTCGTAGCATGCAAATATGATTAAAAATGTTTCCCGTCAATAAATTCTTCATTTTTTTTTTATTTATCCATTCATGGAAGTTTTTTTAAACAATCTAAGGTCTAAGGTTTTAAAGTCACTTGGAATTTTATTATATATTCTTTCCCAAGTAGTTTTTATTTTGCTGCTGATATGTAGAGCAGTGGTGGCCGAGTGGCAATGGCCCCGACTTACGAATTGTAGGTCGCGGGTTCAAGCCCAGCCAGATGCATTACTTTGTGTAATTAATTTCATCACCACTGCTCTCAAAACGGTGAAGGTGACGGGCACGATGTTTTATCGTGAGGAAACCGGCATGTCCTAGAACCAAAAATTCGAAGTCATGTGACATTCACCAGCACGCACTGGGCCCGCGTGGTGGATTACGGCCCATTCCCTCTCCTAGAGAGGAGGCCTGTGTCCCAGCAGTGGGAACGTTAAAAGGCTGATTATGCTTATGTAGAGCTTTTGCAATTTTACATACGCTTTTATATGTTTTTGAATATTTTGCAACATGCTTATAAAGCTTGTATTATTAATATGCTGCTTTAGTTAGGCCATACAGGATTTTTTATCTGTAATTGGTCTAAATTTTATTTCAAGTTTTTGTCCGCTGTGATCAGATGGCAATTTATTTAAATTCTTGTCAATGCAGGTTGCAGTAGAAGCTGTCACACGGGTTGGTTCATTAAAAACATTTGATAAATTGAATGGTTTATAAAGACCTAATAACCTGATATTTACTGTTCGAATTTATTTACAATAAATTAATATTAAAGTCGCCACATATAATTATTGATTTACTACTAGTACTAACTTTCTTCCACACTTCTTCCATTACAGAATCAAACACAGATAGATTCTGGTAACTTGGAGGTCTGTAGCATACCATAACATTATGCTTCTCAAATTCAACACAGGACAATTCAATGGTGTGTTCAACCGACAGTTTAAAAATATACTTCTTTCTTTAGATTTAATTGAAGTTTTAATTAAAATGATGATGAAATAACTACCTATAAAATAATTTTCGTAATTAATGGTGTTGTTTTAACCAATGTTCTGTTTGGCAAACTACACCAAACCGGGTATTTTCTAAAAACAATTATATCTCCAGTAATTTGGAAGAGCAACCTTTGATGTTCTGATTAAATAATTTTAATTAGTATGCCCCCTTAGGTTTTGTACAGTGAACTAAATAGCCAGAGGATACCTTGTTATTATTTACTAACAATAACAGTTCGTTAATTGAAGGGGTAACGTCTGTTGTCTTGAAGTCTAGTTTAAATTTACTTTATTGTCCGGAGTGACCTCCGCAGCTACAATTAAAATGCCTCTATGGGATCTATCAGGAAGAGAATACCCAATCTGATTGGTCGAGACTTCCAAGACTGTTGACATTATAGATGGGTCCTCTTTCGTACAACACAAGGAATCACAATAATTAGTCACTATGTTGTTAGTGCAACTAGACAACACTCGTCACTTAACCTAATATTTGTTATATTACGAGGTTATATCGTTAATATTATATGCTATCAACATAGCAATCATTTGTGTCTACATTTTCCAGACAAAGATAAAGCTTCCTGAGTTAACTTAAAACCACTAACAAACTTATTAGTGTCAAAATACAATAATTTGTTGAATAGTAATATTCAGCTTTAAATATTAGAAAACGTTTGGCGACACACCTGTATATTAGAGAACATTTACCGTCACACTTGTAAATATGTATATATATAAGAGAACGTTTACCTACATACTTGCATGTTAGAGCATATTTACCTACTTACTTGGATAATAAAGAACATTTTGCATTGTAGTTTATGTAGTAAAACGTGAATTTAATCGGTGTTTTACAAAGCTTACGAATACCTCTATTAGTGAGTCCCGAATAGTCGTTGTAGAAAAACTTTATTGAAATGTGTTCCGGCGAGCGCCCGCTCCGCGCCGCGCTGCGGCCGCCTCCTGCACCCCGAAGCTATTTAAAATCCTTATTTGTAATCTAGACACAAATCTGGAATAAGTCTGCGACGCCGAGGATTCCTATCTGTATTCTGTGGAGAGTGGGACGCGCTCATGTTGGGAATCTGTTCGACTTGGACCAGTGTTTTTAAAAATATTATTTATGTACCTACCTATTTTGTTTCACAACTAGTTATGACTGAGATTTGTATATTTCGCTACACTTCTCCCAGAGAGAAAATTCCAGCGTCAAGGTAATCTTATTACAGTCGAGACGCATTGCAACGGTGTTAGATGTTAAAATAAATGAACAATAAGTGACGCTCTCCTTACAGAAGCACAAACGAGTGCGCCGAGAGCCTCTCGCTACGTCGCGCGTCGGAGCGACGTAAGTGCATTATTGCTCTGTATGACGTGTTCTCATATTTTCCGTAGCAGACAGAAATGACTTTGAAAATCCAGGAGTATACAATATCACTTTAGTAATGTTATTTTTGACCGTCCGATATTTTAACGAGGTCCGCGAAATGCTGCCATTTCGAAATATATTAAAATGTAGACACATTTCATTTACAAGCACAGACATACCGTGGGTCGTGCGAGGTGACGACAATACTGTTTATGTTTCATTGTAGATGTGACCAAATCCTATGCTGGTGCGCGGCTCGCAATTCTGTAATAAATATAAATGTATAGCGGGCACCGGTTGTGGCGCAGCGATGCAGAATGTCGTTTATTGGAGAGGAAATAGGCGCACGGCGGCAGCGGAACGCGGAGGACTGTGTGAATGAGCGTCGGGTGCCCTGGAGCCCGTGTGCGGGGCAGCCAGCGGTAACGACGTGTGTGAATCAGTCGCAGCGCCGCAAAAACTGCATTTAGTATCACAGCTGTGAGCTCCCCCCCCCGTCCCCCCCCTTCGCCTGCAGCTTGACAAATGGTCCGCGTGGCGAGCACATCCAGTGAGCGTCCATTGTGCCACGACGAGGCAATTAAAATACCGACGCCCGACACTCGTCTGAACGTTTAGCAAATTCGACAGGCAATTGATTGAAGCTAGAACGTGCGTTCATCATGCGTTTTGCATAATATATCATATTGTTAAAAAAAAACCGCATTTATAATATTAGTAAGATCACGTCCTAACCTACAAATGCAATGTGGACACTGGACAGTTCAGCTGACAAATGTGCAAGTAACTCCTGCAATAGGGCAGTAGCAGCACAGCAACTAAACTGACACAATTGGGGTAATATCGCTGAGCTGTTCACATTCTGCATGCGCTCGCAGCTACAACGAGCTGCCTTCAAGACGCGCCGCTGCGCCGCCGACAGAGCGTGGCGGCTGTGTGCCGGACATTTAGAGTCTAATAGGCTTTGAGATAAGTCACTGATACTCAACTATACACGATATTATTCGGATGTTTGTGTGAACTGAACCGGTCGGGCAGATCCGAACATAACAGAATGGAAGTTAGTACTCAGTGGTTCAGCAATTAGGACATTGAGGAGGAGGAGAAAAGTGGGAGTACTATATCTATATCTGTGACTAACTCTTCGAGAGCTGTACGCGCGATGGTTGCGTCATGTGGGTATCTATGGGTCCGGCTATATGCGGATATACAGTTGAAACTTACATTCAAACACAAGTAGGGAACAGTCTGCGAGTCACAAGTTTAATTAAAAACTTCAACAAACAATAATGAGTCGGTAACAGTTGCATGCGAGCGTGGCTGAACTCTACGAACATATATCTGCGGCGCTGTTACAAATCATGTCGGCTTGTCACTTTTACTTGTATTTTTATTCACTTACGCCGGTAGGGCTTGTATTATTATAACGTGTCGAGGTAAGGAGGTGATTGTGCTCGAGTGTTATAGTGTGGCGCACTCGTGCGGTAACGTGCGCGCGGAACATTTCCGCTGCTTTTAGCTGATCGCCGATACGCTGCATTAGCCGACACTCGCCTTAACGCAAGTACTGTGTACGTAGCGTCTAATTTATGCAGGTTGTATTGAACACGAACTAATACCTATGTATCAAGAACTTAGTTAAGCCGTTCTAGTGCTGTAATCATATCTAGCCACATCAGGCGATAGCTGAGATGTTGTTCAAGATGAAGAAGCCGATCGTCTGCGCGAGCTTATGATTGGCTGTCACTTGCAGCGACTCAGTGGCGGCCACTTCATGTTGGTACGTCTGGTATACTCAGTTAGTATAGCCCAATACGTCGTATGGACGTATATTATTAACATGCAGTTCTAGTAATAACAAGCGCCCCGGCGTCGCGTGCTATTGCTCGGCAATTGAAACGTCCCAGTTATTTGTGTAGCACGATAATTGCACACTATGTTAATATTCACTTGAAAATGTCGGAATGGCATAGAACACTCGTGTTTTCGATTATAAAAGAATTGTAATGCTTTATTCCCCGTATTTAATGTCGCTCGTAAATGTCGAAGTGATGTCGGTAGCCTGACAGCGTGCATGGCGCGTATACAGCGCTTGTACGGCGCGTGTACGGCATGTGTATGGTGTGTGTGTACGGATGTACTGTGCCCCGCAGTAAAGTGGGTGTATTGGGCTGGCGCCAGCGGACGTCGTCTGATTAATCCTCGCTCCGCTCAGGTCTACGCTTTCAAAATAAGACAGGTTAATCGACAGAGATACCAGTATTAAAAACATCGCTACATTATAATATAAAACAAAGTCGCTTCCCGCTGTCTATGATAGGGACACTATGTATGCTTAGATCTTTAAAACTCAGAGAGCAGTGGTGTCCGAGTGGTAACGGCCCCGACTTACGAATTGTAGTTCGCGGGTTCAAAGCCAGTCAGGCGCATTACTTTGTGTTTAATTAAAAACAAATTAATTTCATCACCACTGCTTTCAAAACGGTGAAGGAAAACATCGTGAGGAAACCGGCATGTCCTAGAACCAAAAATTCGAAGACACGTGACATTCGCCAACCCGCACTGGGGGTGGATTACGGCCCATTCCCGCTCCTGGAGAGGAGGCCTGAGTCCCAGCAGTGGGAACATTTAAAGACTGATTATATGCTTATGCTTAACGGATTGATGCGGTTTTTTAATAGATAGAGTGATTGAAGAGGAAGGTTTATATGTATAATACATGCTTAATATAGTAGGTTTTAGTATCAGCATTGCACCCGTGCGAAGCCGGGGCGGGTCGCTAGTTTGATAGTAACCTGAGGCAAATTTCGTATTTTTACGAGATTTCGTGTCGTAGCCATAAAGTTTTCATCTCCACACGTCATATCGACGTGTTTGATGTGATACTTCATTAGCAACAGTTGATATTGAACCCGTGGTCACGGTGAGGCCATGGCACTTCTGCACATGTGTCTGCCGAGCGGCGCGCGCTCGACGCCGGCTCATATAATTCACATTAAGCCGTGTCTAACTAATCCGTAGCTTTTACTAAAAAATAACTCTCTCCGACGTTTTCACAACTGAAATATAAATTAAGCTTTTCCCGTACGAGTCGCTGACTTTATAGTTTTGTCTTAATTAAGCAGATATGCTTAAATTTAATTGATAAGTCTTGAACAATCTGTGTACGAGGTCAACCCACGCATAATATATAAGCATCTTTTTTCATTTCGACATATGCTGTCCCACTGCTGGGCACTGGTCTGCCACACAAATGTCCACTCCTCCCGGTGTGTTGCCAACCAAAGATGTGTTTATACATCTTTGCAATACTAAGTAATAATATTGCCACCGCGTCACGCTGCACCTAGCTATCAGTCCGTGGTCGGCGCCGCCCAGCGCCCACACATCGGTACTCAGAACCTACGCGCTTGTGTTCCAGGCATACCATAGCAGAGTACAGAGCGGAAAGTAAGTGAAACTTTATCTCGAAATTATATCGTAGGTACATAATTATTATTTAAACTTTATATTTTTTAACTGAGTTAGGTACTTATTATAAACCGTAAAAGGAAATATTAAAATGTCAGTAACTCCCTCAGTCGAGTCAGTCACCTTGTCACGTCCAATTTAGTCGCCGCGAACAAAACAAATAAGCGGCGTAATTGAGGGTAGTCTGTCATTTCTGTGTACTTTAAGAGCGTTCATGCCTAACGCGGAACGTCAGGTTTAGGTAAATAGTTCGCAAATTTCACTCACACAGAAGCGTGGGTAACTGTGTGCGTAGACTAGCCGCGTGCGCTCTCTTTGTACTTCGACTAACCAACTTTGATCCGTTAGCTTTAGAGCAATAATAATGTATTGTTATAGAAAAATTAAACTGGAAGTTAAATACAAATTATTGTTATTCTTATGATTTGTAGATTTATGATTAATAAATAATTATATTTGAAATATTATTTTGCCTTTATACCTTTTCATATCTGAAATCCTCTACAGACGAAATCTAGTTATTTTGGAGAAAAATAATATTAATAATTGTACCTACTTAAGTGTTGGTAATTAGTTCTAGTGGATTGTTGATAGCTTTTTTCATTTTATGGTTAGGATGAGTAGGTGGGTAATTAAATAAAGATTTATCATGTTATATTTAGTACCTAAATCATTTATGATAAAAAAGCTGTATAAATCATAGTTTCCCTCAATTGCATTGATCGGCTATTTCTGGGATCAATTATTTCGGGAAGAACGCATACATAATAAAATTTTGTTAAACGAGGAATCATTTTTTCTTTACAAAATTGAAATTCTTTACAAAACTTTGTAAATTTTTACAACTTTTATTGGAAATTCAGGACTAGTGTACACCGCAAAAAGCCACACATTTTTGTTTGAAATATTTAATTGGCCCTGAACTTGGTAATACCAGTCATGTTTAACATTGAAAATTACGTTATCGCCATGAAATAAAAATAATATCCATATAAAATAGATTTAACGAGTAGTGCTGAATTCAAATTTGGGCGTTGTTTACAAATTTTGGCAAAATTGGAAGCAGTTAAAATACTTCTTCTCAGCTCGAGTCACAAGGCACTCACAGCCTGAAGAACTGTATCCCTTTCAATGAAATGCCGTAAGGTCAGTGTTTTTAAATTTTCAAGGAAAACTACATGTGCCTGCTTGAAATTGTCTGGGTTCATGACATGCGTTTGACATGCATTTGCGTAATTGACTTTGTTCACGAGCCCTGTGCTAAAGTTTATTTTTCGGCGAGGTATTTTGCATTTCAGATTTTGTTTTACAGAAAAACTCTATTTTTTGTAAGTTTTGCTCTAAATGTTTCAGGGATTGACCTGGACTTTTCTGGTAGGCACATTTATAAAGGGTAGTTTGAGGTTTATCTGTGTTTAAACTAACCAAGCGGCATGACAACGGACGGAATATGAATCTTTTAGGGAATTATGCGTTTCCCACCTACAGTCTTTGCTACTATGGTGTTGAACTGCTCTGCACGGTTTTTGGTAAAATCGTGGGGCAGACTTCGAGAAAGATAAGCCAGCTGCCAGATATTGCGTTGCAGTTTTGCCATCAATGTTTTGGCTTCGAGAGTTTGGTTTGTTTCTTTTTTCTCTCTTTGGTGCAGTAGCACAAGTCACATTCACTCTGATCTTCAAAGATTTGTTTGGCGCTGTTCAGAATATCTCTCAGTATTTTTATATTCTTTTCTGAATCGGTTAAAGTTTGTGTTTGCCAGTACCGTAGCGAAAATCTTACTGCTGTTCTCAGCCGAATCAATAGTTCAGAAGTCAACAATTTACGCTCCGACAGAGGGATAGATGTATAAGTTTTAAGCAATAATTTTTTTCCGTTGCAATTGCGGAGAAGATGGTTGGTACATTAAATTTTTTGAATTAGAACGCCGGGATATGCTGTCATCACCATCAGCAATCAATGTATTATATTTAATTTCCGAGTTTCTACGGAGGACTTGAATCCTTTTTATTTGCAGGCTGTTGTTCCTTTTTATTTGCGCGGGCACAAATTCCAGAATACTTATTCCGGACACCAATGTAGAGAACTATTCCTGTGTGATGTCCTATAATAGCTGCAACACACGGACAATGCATTATACTGGTTTTTATATGAGCGTTTGCTCCATCAACTGTCTGCTTCCACTGGTATCATCAGAATGTCACGAGTGTCACCTTGTAATCGAGCAGCAGCTGTTTCCTCCTGAGCTGATGCAAACATACTTTCTTCAGCGAAATTTTTCCCCATTTCAGCAACTTTATCATGACATTTACTATAAGTGAATAATGACATAACAGTAAGTCCATCGATGTAACAACTTCATTCAAATTTGTTAGGCCAATTCCTGAAATTATGGCTCCTGACACGGCGCCTTCATTGACATTTACCTAGTTTATTTTTTGTGTTTCATCGTGACTACTCAGTTCGAATTTAGAATTGCACATATTACATTGAAAGAATTGTATTTTTTTAAATAAATAATAATAGTGGAAAATTATACTTAAAGATCGCATTCATTTGTCACATTTATTATTTCTGATTGCGATTCCAGTATTTCCAATTCATTATCAACTCTTGTGGTAGCTGTGATTCTTCGGTATCATTCTCTTGTGACATACCCGCATTGACTTGCAGTTTTTGTATGGTTTAGAAAGAATAATAGAATAAGGAGAAATAATTAATTTCACAAAACTAGTTTCAGTACAGCGCAACTTGTTTCGTATAATAATTAGTGTCGTGAAATCTACAGTATCACCGAATTAATGGCCCCGTCAGCATCAAAGCTTTATTTTGCAATCTCCAGTAATATTATAAAGAGGAAACATTTGTATGTTTGTAACAAATATATATTTGAAATGTGACCTTCTATTTTCTATCGGTTATTAAAATCCCCGCGTAAGAAAAATGCGAATTGGCTATAACCAGCTACGACATTAAAAGTGGTTCCTCGGTAACGTACTTTTAGCTTCATTAGCCCTGGCCAAATTTCCGTAACTTTTCCTTTTTGCCCCGTATAGCGCCTATTGCTACCCACAATTATTGGAAAAAAATGAAATCATACATAAAAAGAGTTATCTTCTTTCATGATTTGAACTCCATTACTTTAAAATATGTAATCATCAAAGTTTTGTTTCGTTAAAAAAAAATAAACAAAAAGTATCAATTCATCCTAGTCGCTCTAAAAACTCGACAAACTATAATACAATTTTACGCAGCACGCGGCAACGGGAGCGACACACGTCCAACCTCTGAAAGGCCTCGGCCGGCACTGAGCGCTGGTGCGATTCCGCGTCGATTATATAGTAGTACTAAATAATTTATAGTAAAATTAATATAGAAGTTATTTAAAAAAAAAATGTACCATGTTTTAGAACGTAAATGTCTTCATTTACTAGGTCTAAAAAACAACAAAAATACCTTTGATTTCATCCTAAAGTAACACGTTTAAAAACTCGAAAAGTGGCTAAAAATGACACTTTTGAGTATACTTTTCTTGTATAAAAACTTACAATAATTACGTTTTTTTTTCAGCCAAGCACTAGTAAATGTTATTGTTTTTTTAATAGTAATATTTCTATAAGTTTGTCGTTTATGGTTTTACTATTATCTAGCATTTGCGTAGACCATCGACCGCTAGTTTTAAAAAGGGATTGAGTAAAAACTGTTCTAATGAGAAAACTTTACGATAATTTGAAAATATTTTTCAGCCAAGCCCTAGATTATGAAATCCTCAATAATTTGACGTCAATATCTTATCTACGAATTAAATAGATTATCGTTTTATTGTCCGTCGGAAATCATCAATTTTGACTCCAGCGTGGTTTTTACGGATGAACGCTCTTAACTGGTTGTTAGCGATTATGTTCATGAGCCGCGGACGACTGTCGCCAGTCGCCGTGCGCCGAGCGCGCTAACGGGCGCCTGGCACGCACCACGCACGCGGCGTCTGTACCTAGAGCTGGCCTAGCATAGTATGGAGTTTTAATATGAGATCTACTTATATTGGTTGTTGATCGTTGATGTCCGGGCTTCTGTAGTTGTCCAGAATGAGGCCCGAATCACGAGATAGCTCGTAACATTCACGGAAACATTGGCTCTTATATTATAGAATATTTTGATTAATTTTAGGGTTTTTAAGTATATTATAGTATGTTGTAATTGTTGTGTGTGTAATTGTTCAAGGTCGAATTGAAAAAAAAAAAACAGAAAACCTTGAAACGAATGTAATTTAGATGAATGCCAGACTACACAAAAACAATGGTAATCTGTGTAATCTCTTCATTACTGAAGAAGAGGAATTGCTCATCGGCTGCGGATGTCTTCATCTCGCGCGTCTTTATCTTCGTCATTACTTCGTCACGGGCGAGCGCTCGCCGGCCGCCTCCGTCACTTCCATTTCATACAAATTACATCAAATAAAAATGAGTTCTAGGGGAATCGCGAGTGGTGCGAAATTAAGAGCGCGCCGGATATTGAGGCGTCGCGCCACTTCCGGCCGGTAATACGCGCGCTTCCGCCGCGCACGCAAGATGGCGCCCGCGACGCATCCGGTACGAGATTTGCAGCGCCACTCTCGCGGGCCCCACGCCGCCGCCGCCATCGCGCTGACAGGGCAGCCCTTATACTAACTTTAACATTATATAACGTAAACATACATATGTACATGGCTACAATCTACCTTACATACTTATTTATATTATTTATTTCGGAAAATAGTCCATACATTACCTACATTGAATATAACATTTGAAATTATAACATTAAATGAAATCGCATTACAAAACACAAAATTACTATAATGTCATCAATAAAAACACAACAAATAGTCCATAACAATTAAATTAAATTGAATACACCATATTATTAAATTAAATAAAACACACATACCTAATTATTTCACATCTGGAGTGCTCAGCGCGCAGCCTGGTGCAGTACCACGTTATGGGCAATCCAGATACAAATCTATCGCCCATATTATTGTAGCTATTGTTGAGAGTTAATGGCATGTTGAGTAGTAGTCACTTACGGCGTCGGCTAGTATTCGCAGAAGTACATATGAATTGCTTTAAATAACGTACGAGCTGCCCGGCACGACCACTGTATTTAGTGCAGGGCTCCCCGGCGCGCACGCTACCCACGCCGCGCACGCCCGGCACGCGTGCCACGCCGCGTCCGGTGCGGCGTACGCCAACGTCTCAGCTCACTTCCTGGCGTGTTACTTGCACTGTCACCTGGAATATGTTATTACGTTTGCGTTTAAAAATAAATGTAATCAGGGCAGACAGTGTCGCAGCTCGTCTATTTATCCTAACATCCTAGCTTTAATAAAATAAATACGAAAGTGTGTCTGTTAAATCGCTGATCCGATTTTGATGAAATTTGGTACAGAGGTAAATGGGAACCACGACACAATTATAGTCTACTTTAAGTAAAAATATGTTAACAGAAGTGAAACCGTGGGCAACATCTATTGTGAATACTAGCATCTGTGAAAAATATGACAGTTAGGGCAAAAAACATAGTACCGGGTCACAAGTTGTCGTATGTCCTGTTCCGGGACGTGCACTACCCAAGTCATGCGACTCCCCACAGCTGTTAAGACGTTCAAAGGTTACAGACAGACAGAGTTTCTACATTTATAATATTAATATATGTAGAAGTATACTAGATTGTCGATTGGAATTAGACGACAGACAGAGAGAGTGTAATTACTGTAGGTACACAGAACAAATAACTGTTCTACTGATTTAGTTTCGTAATAGTTTCCATTGTATTCTCCAACTACAGCTGGCTGTACGAGGGCTGCCATAAATGTTCCAGACACAAGAGATTTTCCAACCATTTTGTGAGCGGTTGGCAACGGCACGTCGGTAATCCGCTTGTTATGTCGGCTCAGCGGCTGTTGTTAGGCGACCACTTCTTACTTCCACCCTTTGCTCGTGCCAAAAGCCTCTCTAGGCAATTCCTAGAAATCCAAAACCTTTAGATAAAAGGTTTCGGAAGTCTCGCATTCATTTCTAAATCCTTAACCATGAGTAAGATACCTAACTGTGAGAACATCGGCAGGAGCAGGCCGCTGTCCGCCGGTTACTGTCGCACGTCCGGAGTGTCGCGACCTCGTTCAGTGTTCGGGCACCGGACAGCACCGGACAGCACCGGACAGCACCGGACAGCACCGGATGGAGCCGGAACGTTCCGGATACATACAGTATGCACTAACAAGCTGACGTCATTTGTCGCCGTGTCGCCGCGCCCTGTGCTTCTTATAACAGTCGCGACTGCTCGCGCACCATACAAGTTGATCTGTAATAACTCGGCGCGGGGAACAAACTCGCTACGCGGCTGCGCAGTAGGTACGTGCACAGTCGGTGCACTGAGTACACCAAGAAATAACTAGTTTTCTTGTTAATTTGTCCGAACAAACCTAATAAACTTACACTGTTCAGTATACGTACGTACAGTGTAGCAGTGCCTGAGCTGCGGTCTCACGAGGGACATTCGCTCTTCCACTGATACGACTAGCTCAAATTATATCAGATCTCTACAATTTCCAAGAAATTATAGAACTCTACGATTTCAATGAAGTTGCATTTCCTCTGTCAGTCTGCGAGCGCGCCGCCGCCGGCTCATTAGAACATTTAGACAAACGCAGTCCACTGCGAATTCCGACAGCACCCTGTATCTATTACTGTAGCCCGGGGCACTAAAGAAGAAGTTTTAAGAGCGTTCACTCCTTACGGTACTCCATACAATCTTTCTTTTGAAATTAAATGAAACTCGGTTCAAGAAATTAGTATAAAGTTATTCGTGAAAGAGAGAGCAGTTTTTCGCTAACTATAGAACACTTAGAATAGTTCTCACTGTCTCTCTTAACTATTTTGTAAAAATTCTTATCCATTTTTTTACGGAGGTGTCTATGAGTGTTGCGGAATTTATTCGAAAGAGTGCCTGGGGTCCTCGAAAGCAAAAGGCACTAGGAGGAACACGGATGGGTTTTTAGTCAGTAAGAGTCTGACACTCCCTTCCGCCCCGCCCAGAGCGGAAAAAGTCTTTCGATGATTTCCCATACAAAAAAAAAGTATCTATGCGTATGCCTATCCACTTTTATTATTTACAAGCAGCGCCCCGCGGTTTCAGCCGCATTGTTCCCGTTCCCGTGGCAATATGGGGATAAAATATAGCCTATGACACTCCAAAATAACGTAGCTTTCTATTAGTGAAATAATTTTGAAAATCGGTTCAGTAGATCCAGAGATTACCCCTTACAACGTCACAAACTCACAAACGTTACCTCTGCATAATATTAGTATGGATTTATTCCCAAGAGTAAGAACTCGTGTGATGTTGTATGGCATACCGCGAGAAATAAACATTAGCTTGAGCGTACAATATTTGCAAGTATCTTACCACATTATCTACTGACGATATATTATGTACCGACGTGCAATAACATTATTGTAACTCACTCATCGCAATATCACCAGCGCTACAGCGCAGCAGTAAGCATTGATGACATAATCACTAGCACAGTAGCACAGCGCGGAGCGTGCTCGCGCTCGTGACACTGCCATAAGCGTGAAGTGGCGTCGCCGCCGTCACGACGCTGCTGGTACCGGTGTGTGGAGACTCAAGCAGACTATTCTAAGCACACACAAGTGTGCGTAGTGGCGCGACTTACTTACTTTCAAGTCTAACAATAATAGTTCTATAGAAGCCCATCAGCGTTAACTAGTCGAGTCTTTAAATGATTCTTCTTGTATGATATTTAATACTTTTTCAAAGCACACTGGTTTACTGACTGTATTGTTTGCTCTGGAGCCATCTTGCGTACTTGCTGTAGGTTTGCGAATATCGTTGGAGACAATGAGTTGTTTATTCCCATCTATCTCTTTGCCAAAATTCATCAAAATTGGTTCGGCGATTTAGGCTTGAAAGCGTATAACAAACGAACTCATTTTCGTATTTATAATATTAGGATTTTACTGTCTGTGATACCGAGGTTATGAACCAAAGCGCTACATCTATCTTCTATCTATACTTATAATAAATCTGTAGAGAGGTCAATTCTGTACAAGGAATATATTTTCAAAATAACTATCAGGGGGTGATTAGTGATCGATACTGGTGCCAAAAATGCAATCAGTAAATTTTTTGTCTGTCTGTCTGTCTGTTCTTTATAGAAACAAAAACTACTCGACCGATTTTAACGAAACTTGGTGCAATTATTCTTCATACTCCTGGGCAGGTTATAGTATACTTTTCATCACGCTACAATCAATAGGAGCAGAGCAGTGAAGGAAAATGTTGGGAAAACGGGAGAAGTTACTCCATTTTCTAAGCTTCCGTCGCGTGTGTAACCTTAATGGTTAAAGTTACATAGAAATCAGGTATTATGGAAATGTTTTACATAAAATTATCTAAAAAATATCCCGGAATAGCATATGTCTATCTTTTATGGTTGACGCACAATAACACGTGTAACTCCCGATAGCTTAGCAGTTCGGAGCTTTCTGATTATATTTGTTTACTCTTACGTTTATAATACTCTCACTCATCCCTAATTAAAATAGATACTTTTATTAATTAGTAGTTATTTTATTAATTAGTTATAGGTATTTATTTTCAAGTGAAGTAGGTATAGGTTATTATAATATAATTTTGCACAGGCATTTCAGCTTTACTTTCATTTCTTTTTTTGTTGTAAGTTGTACATATTTCACACACACATAGTGATCTATCAATGCACAGCCCAAACCACTGAACGGATCGGGCTGAAATTTGGCATGCAGGTAGATATTATGACGTAGGCATCCGCTAAGAAAGGATTTTGATTAATTCTACCCCCAAGGGGATAAAATAGGGGATGAACGTTTGTATGAAACTTTGTCAATTTTAAACCGATCGGGCTGAGAGTTTCAAAATCGGGGGTAAAGTAACTATTCCACGCGGACGAAGTCGCTGGCAGAAGCTAGTACATCATAAATTTTACGTATGAAACGATACCAACACATCACTGGGGATCCTGAGTGTTACGAACTCCAACATGTACACAGTAGAGGTCACTCCATGAAATCCCAGCACAAACATTACGTACACATACTTGAAACGATATCCACTCCAGCAACACGATCCACATACGTGGGGCAACATATTACACGTTCCGTGTGACACGCGATGCTTTGTTGACAACTGCTCACACTCGTCCTGGAGCGATGCGGGTCCACAAACTGTCCTGTATCGCTGTACTTTGCACAAAACAAAGTGAACTACTTCGCTTCACTTTATCCTCAGTATTGCAGTTATTCGAAACACGAGTAAGATGTAACATTGAACCCTCACAGCTCCGCTAGTAGTGAGTCAGCAACAAAGGGAGGTGTGTGGCTCCAGCCAGGCCTGACTCCTGCGCGGGCTCTGGCTATCTGTTGAGTTGACATGAAGGCAGAATAAATGCGCGTCCGGAACACGCGGCTCAACGTTACTCTTGTTAATGTTAACACATTTGCACTTGCTTTGTTTAGTTAAAAACGAAAATTATCCAAGGAATCATTAAACAAAACAATATTTTTAGGTCCGTAGATTACTAGTACATTATAGTTGCAGATGTTTACACAAACCTCACGCTCGATACAATAAAAATAGAATGCAGCTACATTACTAATTCGTCAATAAATATTCAAAACAATCAGTGTCTATATCAACAACAGTGCGATGTGCGGCGGTACACCACCGCAGCGTATCAGCGATTAGCAGCCTACCAACTATGTGGTGCGTTACAGTGCGGATCATTTAAATCATTTGCGAGCGCTCGGCGCGGGGCAGCGGCTCGCGCCAGTAGCAGGGCTAGTGACAGCGAGCGGGCTAGCGCGGCAATTCAACACAATCATGGAAATACTGAAGTGTGGTGTAAATATATTTGAGACTGATGAAGTACTGGGCATTATTACCAGATTTGCATTACATACCTATATATGCATTGCATTGAGAGTTTGTAGCTTGTATAGCAATACGCTATTTTGTAATTCCAAGCCCCACGGGTGGCGACCGGAAATAACAACACATTGCGGACGATCGTCTGACAATAATGTGACGTATATTGACTAATCACAACCACACCGCCCCCGCACCGCATTGCACCGCCCCCGCGCCGCACTGCACCGCCGCGCCGCCGCGGGCGACTGTGTGATGACGCACTGTGTACTGTGACACTAACACGGTGTAGTGTGAGTGGCGCGCGTGCGGCCGCGGGGACTGTGCGGGATTGTTATCAGGTACGTGTTTGTACAGTTGTGTTTCTGTTTATTTTTATTGGCGTCCAATACGTACTTTGTAAGAGCGGTTCCTCAGGACTGGTCACGTTAATTTAATTTCCTGTTTAAAAGATCATTTTCCGGCCTCGAATAAATCATAAAATATTTTACTGTCCCTTAAGTACCTAGTGAACGGGGTACTTGAAAATAAAATAATTAGTGGTATGTTCACACTAAAAGCTGGCAGTTTTATTCATCGTCCCCGTGTGTTTTGTATCATCCTTCATAACGTCTTAATTAATAAATATAAATATGAAAGCTAGTTCGTTTGGTTGATTTAGCGGCATCAATGCTACCACAAGAAAATCTAACGAAGCAAAATTTGTACGGCAACAAAAATAACTAAGTATTAACGAAATCCTGCATCGCGGTATCAGAGTTTACCGTGCGGTTTGAACATGTACAACAGCCCGGATATGAACTATCGGGCAGTTCCAGTCGCCCACCGGACACAACAACCGTCCGGCTGGAGGATCCTCCCTCTTCTATGCAGGTTTGTGAGACTTACAGAGAGCGCCTCTAGAGCCTCCAGAGGTGAGCCTGACACTGGTTAACCTTCGACATTGAACGCCTAATTCGAAATTCTATGGGCAAAAGCTAGTTTTACCCTTAGTGTATACATGGCTCGTGAGCTTTAGTGGTGGGCCCTTAAGGACAAAGATGTGCCTGGGAAGTATGTGCATACGAGCGGAGTACAATCGATGCAGTCCACTCCGCAGTGGGCACCACTGACAAGTTCAGTGTGGCAGTGGATTTGCACCGAGTCCGGCCCTCAGCCCTTGGCTCTGCTTGATGATATGGATGCTCTGATGTCGGACACCCAGGAAGAGGTCCTCCCTGGTGTATACTGTTTGCTGATGCCTTTGTGCTGTAAGCCAATCGCGGACTGGTGTTGGCCTGAAATCGAAAAGAACCAAAACAGAATACCTGTTCTGCAATTTTGGAGGTTTCTCCAGTCCCATGCATATAGCTCATGTCGATCTGCTCCGACTCTCGGTGCCTCGGGTCGCTTGTCCAGGGCGTTGGTGATGTAGACCTAGACCGTCACGTAACGCATCGGATCAACTTAGGATGGATGAAATGGCGACAGGTCACTGGAACAACTTGCGACCTACGGATGCTCCTCAGTTAAAGGAGAAAATCTATAAGTCCGTAATAAGAGCGTGCCATAATGTATAGATCAGAATGTTGGGGAGGGAAATACACGGAAGAAAATAGATTACATGTTGCAGAGAAGAGAATGTTGAGATAGATGTGTGGAGTAACGAGGATGGATAAAGTGAGAAATGGGAATATTAGAGATAGCATAAAAGAGTTGCTTGTCTTGGTATGGTAATGTGAAGAGATGGGATGAAATGCATGTAACTAAAAGAGTTATGAATATAAATGTGGATGGATGGAAAGGCAGAGGGAGGCCAAAGAAAAGGTGGATGGACTGTGTGAGGAGTGATATGAAAGAAAACGGAGTTAGTGATAGCGTGACGCTGGACAGGAAGGAAAAAAATTGGCCAGCCACGAAACGCCAGAATTCATAATTAATAAAGGCTATTAGGAAAGATGAAAAACACCTAACAAAACCTTCTCTTATTTTACTCATTGTTTTACTTCTAATAATAAAAGAAAACAGGTATGTATGCCACAGACAATTGCAAATATCGCGTGAAATTGAAAAAGATTATTTTTACTTATTAAGGCACGCATGTATTGAAAACTATTGGACTGGATTTATTCTATACAAAATTAATTTTCATAATATACCGAGAAATTCTGATCTAATAAACATTTATTATAATCTGACGGAGTCTGTAACTCCCCGGAGCTCCCGATGACCTGTACGTACGTATGTCAAACGGATAATATAAAAAGTTACACAATACAGCTACGGGTGTATCTGCTGTGACTTCTGAAACAGCAGCTGTTGAAGATGTATTGGATGGTCTTCAAGAAATGATTGGTCGGTAACCAAAGTGTTAGACGTTATGTTGTCGAGATATCTCCAAAACTCAGCGTCGATGGTCGTCCCATAGTCTATTGTTGATTCAGTTGATTTATTATTGATTTTCAATGCAAATGTTTGTTCAAGAGATGTTGTTTATGAATGTTATTGTTTTTTGGTTTTACTGCCAAGGTGCTCCTATAGATTTTTCTAGCGAGAACGGAGTCGAGGATGGTGGCCTAGTGGGGGCGTCACGGCATTGGTATGAGTTGGTGATGCTGGCACGGCTCGCCAGTAGATGTTTTAAATCAAAAACGTGTTATGCCGGCCCCAAGTAACGTGGGATAAAGGCAGGAAGACGATTTACAGACTATCGTCATACTAGTACACTTTGAGCTCTCTAACCGTTTTGAAGAGGTTACTGCTTGCCTTATATTGTCATGAGGAACATTAACAACATCGTGATGGTCCTCAGAGGTCACAAGTGTCCACGCAGCCGTCTACATTGTACCACAACACGGAGGCGGGGCTTGCACGTTGTGGTGTACGCGATGGGAGTCATGTTCTAGCCGAGGCCGAAGTGAGCGCCGCCGCCCCTGCCTTATGTCAAGTCTGTACGTCTCGGCCTCGAGGCTTTGTGTAGGTAATGTCTATGAACGTTGCTTTGTCTATTGGTACAGTCAGCGACATAACACTGCTACTTTTACTCACATATAATCTACATTAATATTATAAAGAGGAAAGATTTGATTCTTTGGTTGTATTGAATAGGCTCCATAACTACAAGATCTTTTTGAAAAATTCTTTCACTGTTGGGAAGCTACACTATCTCCGGTGAACATAAGCTATATTATATCCCCATATTCCCACGGGAACGGGAACTACGCGGGTGAAACCGCGGGGCGCTGCTAGTCTGCTATATAAAAATAAGTCGGGGTTTCCTTCCGCTATAACTCCAGAACGCACGAACCGATTTCCACGGTTTTGCATTCGTTGGAAAGGTCTCGGGCTCTGTGAGGTTTATAGCAAAGAAAATTCAGGAAAAATTTCAACAGAAAAGCGGGAAAATCTTTTTTCATTTTTTTATATATGGCAAAACAACGTTTGCTGGTTCAGCTAGTTTGATATAAAATTATTCTGTAATCTGCTTTTATCCATTTCCTATAACGGCTACTAGATAATATTCTTAAAACTTTATTTTTGCTCGGATTTAAATTAAACATTGTGTTCAGTAATTTAGATCTAGAAAGCTGAATTGTTAATCGATGTTCGTTGCTGACTGTACGATGACGCGCTCGACTCACGATCCAGGAAACGATAATGTCATTGTGTCGATACTTGCGGCTCGTTTATGTCAACAAATATTTTCTTTGTTTTGAAGGCGCTGACAGTTATACCTACACAATGCTCACTATTGTATTGTATCGTATTAAACAACGCGATGTTATTATTTAATTCAGTAGAAGGTCGCGCCCCCCCCGCGCCCCCCCCGCGCCGCCCCCGCGCCGCCCCCGCGCCTCCCCGCGTGTTTACTCGAACAACAGCGACCTACAATAAAATTGATGTCTGTCTTTGTTCAATTAAATAAACTTGGGTGTAGCCGTCACTCATAACTCATATTACTTCACCTACAGTAACTTGTAGTTCGGAGCGACTTCCTAACGACGTTGTTTATAAAGTCTTCCAACAGTTTGTTATATTAACGGTTGAACAATACACGATGGTTACTTCAGTTCAAATACATACTTCCACATAATAATATGTACAGACATAGTAAATGATGAACAGTCTCAGGTGTGAAGACCTACGTTCATAAATAATGTTCGTAACGTTCCGTGAGATACACCTACATTTCGACGAATAATGCATTGTAGTTCGCGTCCGGCGAACATATCGACATTTATGAAACGTGTCGCGTATGACGTGCATGGCTGAGCACGCTCAGCAATACGTCGAAGGAAAACCGTCCCGAGAGCGCGAGTAGATCCTATCTACCGACACGTCTTAGGTACAGCAGAATTTTATTTGAAGATTATTGCATCCATTTGGCTGTCATTTGTAGATCTTTGGCAGTCGTTACGGATTGTCAGCAGCCAGTAAATCTGACACCAGTCTTGCCAAGAAGTAGCGTGTTGCCTATTTAATGGGTTGTGGAGGTCTGGTAGGCAGCCGCTCCACGTTAAATACTGGTATTCAACTGAATCAGGTATGACTGGAAGCCGACCCCAATATAGTTGGTAAAGGCTGGCAGATGATGACACTTTACGAGTATATAGACATCGCTGATGCTCACTTATAAGTAGTTCGTAAACATGAATAAAGTTACTGTCGTGGTTGCGATGGTGCGTGGTCATTATGATTCACATTATTACCATTATAGCACACATAGCTGTAGGTCGGTGTATACGGTAGTCCTAACCAGTGTTGTGTGTGCGGCGCCGGTCAACTGTCGCCCTGTTCGCTGTGTCACCATTATACTCAACTCCATTGCTGATCAGCTCCACAGCTGAACACCAACATGGTGTTCAGCTGAATCCGGTTCGACTGAAAGCCGACCCCGATGTATTTGTGAGAAGGCTAGGCAGATGATGCAAAGATACTTAATTCATCCATCAATTAAATCAAAAGTATAATTTCGTCTCAATGAAATGTAAAGTTAACTGCGCGCCAAACGTCACTGATTTTTCGCAGTCGCAGCATCCGGCTCCGCGGATCATCGGCGACACTTTACACAAAATATCACTTTTATGTCCGCGCATTGACGCGGATGTGGCTCTGAAGCTCAAAGGAAGCGCTGGTGTGGTCAGATGTACGAGCCGATCGTTAAATAGTGTTTTACGAGAAACTCCGCGGCACTCGACGATGTGCGGAATAATTAAAGTAATGAGTAGCGCGGGAGACGAGGGCGTTGACACCGCTTCGTGTTATCTGACTTACAGTTTAAAGAGCAGCAGATCATTTTGTGTGTGTTTTTAAGTAACAAATACTTGTATAACCAGACGATTGTATTCTTGTATAATGCTAACGCATTGAACTAGTTAGTATTTCCAAAAAAAGAGATAGTTAATTTTTTTCGAATAGCTAAATGAATCAACATAGCATAATGATTAGGTCACCTCGTAAAATGACATAGTCAACACTTCCTCGCTCATACTGCCGAGGGGTGTCAGTCTCCTGCTGGGCGCGCGTGACGGGCAGTCAGTTGTCAAGCACGCTGCGGCGCACGACGCGCGCTTGACAACTGATGCTGGCACTTTAATGCGTGACTTTCTTCTGAGCTGTCGCTGTCGAGCGATAACTGGCTTTGGATTTGGGTTTTCATGTCTCAACTGAAGTTAATTTTTTTGTTGTTTCGTTGTAACCGTACACTCTTGATGAAATATACTTATGGCGTAATGTATGGGACTGAAGACGTTAATGAGTAGTGGACAAATTGGCTATTCATCATGGAAAGTTTCATGTTGAATAGCCAATTTGTCCACAACAAATAAATAGAACAAAATTTTAATTTGTTTGCCAGTTTATCCACAAGTACGACATTAACATGATTTATTTATGCACATTAAAATGATTTAGTCATGTGACTATGCTTTGGAAAAAGTAAAATACGATTACCTGAAACATCTACATCACACATTTCCTACTGACTCACTTGTAATTGTAATGTGATTAAATATCCATAAAGTTCTGAACACAGCAGGTCACTGGCGAGTCTGTCAACTGAGTCAGTGTCACCGCACCGAATGTCCCGAGTGTCGGGAGTGTCGACACAATGCGGCGTAACTGGCACAATAACTGCTTTGTGGCCGCCGCCTCGAACTGCTCTCGGTGACGATTTAGAACCGCAAGTACACGCTGCAGCAATCAATGTAGTTAAAACTATGTTTTCAGACAATTCTGTTCAAAAGGCAGACAAGTAATACGTGTGAAGTGTCCTTGTGGAGCCTACTGAGCACTCGGCCACAATATACGATAGCGTTACCGGCGACCGTGTGTGCTACGAGCCGTAGACACGCGAGCTACGCGGTGCTACGCGCTGCTACGAACGGTTACGGCAGCCATTACGATGTAATCTTACTTGTAACCTTTGTTCTAGTAATTGAAACAGAAAACAAGGTTATTTTTATCTTAACGGTTATAACTTAATTAGGCAGAGCAGGAGCCTTTTGCTTCATGGAAAGGTAAAGTTTTAAATCCAAATTCACTTCACCAAATATAACTTTAAACTTCAGATACAGCTACATATGGTGTGGTTCAGATGTGTGCAAGCGCCAAGTAACAACGTTGATCACACAATTACGTCGAGACGTCAACGCGGCGTGACCGCAGCGTCAGCTACCTGCTAACGAGCCATTGTGCCACACCACCATCACGCCGCAGCAACGCGGCGTGAACGCGCTCTAATCGGCGCTTTGTTGACGCGCGCTCGCCCGGAGACAGTTCACAACTACCGTCATTATCGTGGAGCAGCGTGCATCAGACTGACCGACGCAACCGACTCGACCAACATGAAGCGTCGCTCGTTTGAGCAGATTGTTCAGATGATTGCATATTGTTTTACTACCTCACTAGTGTTTGTGGGCGAGGCGATCGTTTAGAAGATTCCTCTTTGAACACAACTGTAGTAAAACTAACGGACAGGTATTGGCAACTGCTTGTTCAAGTTTAATGCAAAGTAGTTCAAAGCTATAGAGGTGCCGTAATGTGACCTTTAAAATGAAAAATGTCGGTACAAATGTGTGGCGATGCATGGCGTTGTGTAATAAAATATAATTGCGTCATAATTCCATCAGGCGCGTCATTAAGAGTCGCAATGAGCGACACAGCGGTGTGGACACATGTGGCGCGCGTGCGTATCGCAGCGTCGACCGGTTGTTCTCGACAACCATCATATCTTAATGTCAACATTTACCGGTGAGTTAGGGTCACGTGACATCAGCGCGGCGGCTGTTGGCGCGAACGAGTGGAATAGATTAATTGTGAAACCTCAAAAAGAGGCCACTGTACTCATTATTATGAACCGCTTTGACTGTGAGACCAATCCTGAAAAATTATCAACTGCTCCTCACGTGGATGATATGAGATGATATGATAGAATAACTGAAACCGCAGTTGGTCCTATAATTAAAGTTGTGTGAGAATATCCTATAGCACACAACGTACATACAACGAATAGACCCTTTTCAGATTTTGCGTTTCATAATCAGCCTTTTAACGTTCCCACTGCTGGGACACAGGCCTCCTCTCTAGGAGAGGGAATGGGCCGTAATCCACCACGCGGGCCCAGTGCGGGTTGGTGAATGTCACATGTCTTCGAATTTTTGGTTCTAGGACATGCCGGTTTCCTCACGATGTTTTCCTTCACCGTTTTGAGAGCAGTGGTGAAGAAATGAATTACACACAGTAATGCGCCTGGCTGGGTTTGAACCCGCGACCTACGACTCGTAAGTCGGGGCCGTTACCACTCGGCCACCACTGCTCACTCGGCCACCACTGCTCTTTTTTTGCTCTCGATTTTGCGTTTGACCTTATTTATATATCGCCCCGCGGTTCCACCCGCGTTTTCCCGTGCCCGTGGAAATACGGGGATAAAATATAACTTATACACTCACAAATAATGTGGCTTTCTATTGGTAAAAGAATTTTCATAATCGGTTCATTGGGACCAGAGACACAAAGTAATGCGCCTGGCTGGGTTTGAACCCGCGACCTACAATTCATAAGTCGGGGCCGTTGCCACTCGGCCACTCACAGACTCACAAACTTTACCTCTACATATAAAATTTATAAGTATAGGTAGACGACAAGTTTTCCTAAACAAACAAAAGTAAATTATTGGTATCTGTTCGCACAATACATTGACGAGTCCACAAAGACACGCAACAACATAAAGCGATCAGTCACGCGCCGCGAGCACAGTCCGTGATTGTAATGGTGGAGATAGTAACGTCACCGTTTGAAGTTGCCTCAGCTTATGTGCTCCTAACCAGAGGAATATGCCAGAATTCGAAACATGGGTAGTTAATAAAGAAATTATCAAATGACTGATGATGATGTCCCATCCAGAAAGGCGTATGTGCTAGTGACTGCAGACCAAACGGTTTCATTTAATTATATTCTCTCAGTTCAACTAATTGTACATTATGTTATACGACTGTAGAACGTGGTGCAATCGAGTTCACAATTATTAACGGTAATTAGTGAAACAGACACTAATTAATAATATTTCTGTGTATTATATTCACTCTCGGTATTAGTCCGCACTGTTTCGCTTAGTTAATGTATAACTTTCAAATTATTTGAAATTGTGCGCACCAGAAGGTATGAAAGCTTAGATTATCATATTTAAAGAGTGTGTTTGAAAATACACACACACACAGTTGAAGCTGAATAACTGTTAGCTAGGCCCTCCCTCGACAGTACTATATGGACAGGGCCACAGGGACAAAGAAACGTGGGCAGACCACAAAACCGATGGGAGGATGAAAAAAAATATTGTGGCGGGGAACAAATGGCTCAAAACAGCACCGGACGGGGCAAAATGGAAGAATTAGGAAGAGGACCATACCCTACCCGGGTTTCTATAAAAACACGTGATATTAAAATAATATTGACAAGAACAAAATATACGATCAACTTGAGAACCTCCTCCTTATTTTGAAGTCGGTTAAAATGGTGTTATTATTATAATTCTCTTAATTCATCAAACTTATAAACTAATTTGCATGATACAATATTTCTTTTGAAAACACATCAATACTTATAATAAATCTGTAGAGAGGTCACTTCTGTACAAGGAATATATTTTCAAAATAACTATCAGGGGGTGATTAGTGATCGATACTGGTGCCAAAAATGCAATCAGTAAAATTTTTGTCTGTCTGTCTGTCTGTCTGTCTGTCTGTCTGTCTGTCTGTCTGTCTTTCTGTCTGTCTGTCTGTCTGTCTGTCTGTCTGTCTGTCTGTCTGTCTGTATGTATGTTCTTTATAGAAACAAAAACTACTCGACCGATTTTAACGAAACTTGGTGCAATTATTCTTCATACTCCTGGGCAGGTTATAGTATACTTTTCATCACGCTACAATCAATAGGAGCAGAGCAGTGAAGGAAAATGTTGGGAAAACGGAAGAAGTTACTCCATTTTTTAAGCTTCCGTCGCGAGTGTAGCCTTAATGGTTAAAGTTACATAGAAATCATGTATTACGAAAATGTTCTACATAAAATTATCTAAAAAATATCCCGAAACAGCATGCTTTTGTCAATTTTAAACCGATCGGGCTGAGAGTTTCAAAATCGGGGGTAAAGTAACTATTCCACGCGGACGAAGTCGCTGGCAGAAGCTAGTTTATAAATATTAAAATATAGTAGTCCGCCGGTGTCGGGAGCAGGGTCCAAGCTACCGGTGGTTAGGGCTCCAGAGAAAGGAACCTCCTCACAATACGAGCCGTATCGAGGAATACTGCCTTCTGTATCAGACCCTTCACCCAACTGCGTAACGCCAGCTTCCACAGAACATGGCGACCACCTCGTGCACTAAGTCGAGATACTCTACTACTCTTCTTTGTGTCTCTTTTTCAGCTTTGACGAGGTTCTCGTCATGTGGGATGGGCACATCGATTATCATCGTGCGGCGCGTTATCGGTCTATCACCACTATGTCAGGCTTATTGTCAACAATAGTCCTGTCAGTGATGATAGACCAATCGCAGCACAAGCAGGTTATTTTCGAGAACTAGGTCCAGCGAATACTTGTACTACGATACCTCAGAATCCACAAGTTGGTATTCAAAGCAAGTTGATGGTAAATAACAATAGTAAATTAATCATTCGAATTGTTATCAACAGTAATCTTCCTCACGAAGCACCCTCAGTCGCCGGCGAATCGCTGAGAATTCTAAAACCAACCGGCTGCCAAAACCACACAGTATCTATAGGATGCACCCTCTGGCAGGGTTGCGGAACTTGTTCGAAAGAGTCACCGCGGCCCTGGGGAACGCAAAGAGGATCAGTAAGAATGCGGATGCGTTTTAATCACTAAAGAGTCCGGTCCGCCCAGAGCGGAAGAAATCATTGGGAGTTTCCTAAACGTATACGATCAGTATAAGGCGCCTGCGCAGTTTACACTGAGATGACGTCACGGAGCTCGACGGCAAGTAGTTCGCGGCGCGACACGCTGACAGTGATGTATGTGCAGCTCACGCCGTCACCCGGTATTAACCGTGACTGTGATATTTTTAAGAGCTTTTTGTAAGATATTTGATCTCAAAGCCTTAGGAAACCCTACTTAGAATGTGTTTCTTAGAAGATTTCACGTAAGTATGATCGATGTTAACCTAAATTAATTTATCAAACAAGCAATGTCTATTCTTGTTCATGTCTTATTACTTGTAGCTGAAATAAAGTCGATGAGTACAAAGAAGGCTCTCGGTTTCGCGGGCTCGGGGGCTCGTGGCTAAATACTAACAGCCGCACTGGTAGCTCTGCTCTGGTAGGTTAAGCTATGCTTGCCGAGGTCGCTCTGTCGATGGGTGACCATCTTATCATAACGAGACTCCCCATGCCTCGGAGAGCCCGTTAAGCCCTTGGTCCCGGCTGTCATTTGTAGATCTTTGGCAGTCATTACGGATTATCAGAAGCCAGTAAACACTCGTCTTGCCAAGAATTACCGTGTTATCCAGTTGATGGGTTGTAGAGGTCTGGTAGGCAGCCTCTCCGGGTAAAATACTAGAATTCAGCTGACTCCGGTTTGATTTCAAACCGACCCTGATATAGTTAAATAGTGTAATCTCAGGTGTATCGACTAGTTATGTAGTGTCCGACAAAGGCCGCTGAGCCGCATTGTGTGGCACAAAGGCGGCGGCGGCAGTGCGAGCGTAACGCGCGGGTGGCGTGCTCGGCCGGCGCAGCCGCGCGCTCCCACGCCTAATACGATTTGGATTATATCCACCCCGACGACCGCGACACACAGGCAGCAGGCAAGGACTCAGCTCGCAGCTTTGTGACACTGTACGAGAATTGAAACGTCTTGAACAAGAGTGTTAGCATGCGAACGCTTGAATGATACTGTTGTGTCTGTCGACAGATCTGTGATCTTATTACAGCACCGTAGGGCTACTATCTCCATATCACATACAAAGCCTGCCTATTTGTTTCCCCGTCAAACTTACTCCTACACTTGCGACATGCAAAGCCCCCCCCTGGCCCCGACGCGCGTACCTCAGCCCCTCGCTCGCCTGCTCCTATCAAGTCAACGAACTATACAAATCCTGAACATGTCAAAACAATTCGACGTCTTCCGACAGTGGAGAAAGAACAATAGCACGACGCAAGGACGACTTTACACAGGGCGGGACTGCGCGGACCGCGTGTAAGCTAGAAACTAATATTTGTGCTTGTGATTTTATTATTTATCATAGTATTACAATGATTTCTATTAGTAAGATAAATACCTATTTATTGCAATAATTTTACGACACATCGATGCAGTTAGTCAAATCCCTTAAATGTCGGGATCCCTTCTTTTCGCATAATGCTTTTTGTCCTAATATACTTCGGCATAACGATTTCGGCACAATTTGTTTTGGCATAATAATACTTTGGCATAATTTTTTTAGGCATACATTTTATGTTGGCATAATCATGTTTAAGACTAATTTGTTTTGGCATAAATTTGATTCGCATAACGTTAGTAGGCCTAATGACTATTAGCATAACGTTAGTAGGCCTAAAGACTTTTAGCATAACGTCTGTAACAATCAAATAATATTGTTGGTTAAAAAATTAATATGCTGTGCAACAAAAGTCACATAATCGAATTGCTGCAAAACCGACTTCACGTAGTCTTGTTTGTCATACCCCTAGAGTGTTATTTAAAATCGCGTAGGCGCGTAGGGGCGAGGCGGCCCGCGGGCTGAGGAGCAGGTGGCTGCGAGCGAGCCGCCGCGGCTGAGGCTGGCCGGCGAAGCCGGCCAACAATCCGAAGCTGCGGTGGTGAGCGAAAGCCGTCTGCGACGATTAGCACGCGTGGGGCCGCCGGAGGGCCGCAGCGCCGGAGCCGTCACAGAAACCCTGCCTGCTGCATGCTGCTTGCTTGCTTGCTTGCTTGCATGCTTGCTTGCATGCTGCATGCTTGCTTGCATGCTGCATGCTTGCTTGCATGCTGTATGCTTGCAATGCTTGCTTCCTACAGCGAAAAAAACTCACAAAATTGTTCAATACGTTATAATATATTAATATTTTATATATTACCTGATTCAGGAGATATGGCTTTTCTCCAATTGTCGAAATAAATTGGTATATCCTCTTCGGGCAAAAAAGCTAGGGCGTATAAACATTTAATTTCCAACGCAAATGATACTTAAAAAAGTTATGCTTTAGAACTTTATGCTTAAAAAAGTTATGCTTTAGAACTTTATGCTTAATAAGTTTATGCTTTAAAATATTATGCCTAATCATTATTATGGTTACAGACATAATGCTTAAAAAAATTATGCATGAGCTGTTATGCGTAATTATATTATGCGAAAAAATAATTATGCCAAACAACATTATGCTAAGTTATATTAGGTCTTGAAATTTTATGCTAATGGATAGGGAACCTTAAATGTCACATATATCTTCCTTCACGGTCTAGAACATTTTTGCGCGCGGCACAGAGCAGCGTCACTCTGTGTGGGCCGAGTTTGCTGTAGTTGTGCTCGGAGGGCTCGAACTTCTTAACGTATGTGAGTGCGGCGGTAAATAACTCCCGCGCTCCGCCGGCACTCGATCGCTGCACTTTGTTAGCGCAAGTCGGCCTGAAATATCGGCGCGAGTTCGTGCAGTCTGCATCGCGACAACTTTACGGCGTGTTCTGCTGTAACAATTTAAATCCATTTTGTAAAATGTTGCCGAAAGACTCGTAAATATCTCAAGCGAACGTTACTCCACAAACAGTTGTAGGTCACAGTCGTAACTAGAAACTACATTCACCTCCCTACAGTTTGATAGAATGAAATTGTATTTTATTATTGAAATAAGATGTTCACGTTCGTACACACACAAACCTCGAGAAAAACAGAGAAAGTTCAAGTACACTAGTCGTGTAGTAAGCGGACACGCACATTTACTTTGCCAACGGTAGCGCTCCCACGACAACTAATCAAGAGGATATCAGAGCAGACACGCCCGCGTCGTGACACAGCCCCGCCCGAGGTCTGGACACAGCGGGCATATCACTGATGTGATCGGTGTATGTGTCGTACACAACATATTGCATTTTGTGGACCGACTTAAGTCGGTCCACAAAAAGAATCCGGACGGGAGGACGGGTTCTCAATTAAGTTGTATTTTAACCGGAAATCAAACTATTTAACCGGATAAAACCAAAAACAACAAATCTTCAAGAAGTGTAAAAAGCCACGAGGAGCAAATCCCCGGCAGCATTTAGCGCAAACAGCAGGAATACGTGCGGACTGCGAGCATACGGAGCGCACCGTCCGGCGGGGGCGGGGGCGGGCGCGGGCGCGGGCGCGGGGGGCGTCGTTAGGCGCACTTACGTCGCCCAAAGCCAAGAGTAAATTTGTTTAAGGCGCAGCGCTGGCAAGCGTCCAGCCTGGTCGCGCCGCGTCCTGCGCAGCCATCGCAGAAGGTGAGGCGCTCACATCCGTTACCTCCTACCTTACAAAATAAATATTTTGTACTATTGATCAGCAAAGATCTTTATGCGTTACGAGCAAGTCAACGCCAGTGCATCCACGTGATTCGCAACTAAAGCGCCGACGTCTCGTAACATAAAGATATCCACAAAAACGATTTAAAGTGAGACTATTCCATACCCGTGTCTTGTGAAAAGTAAGCCTTCTGCTGGCCGTCTGTGCTCACCTTAATCCGAGTGTCTGGCGAGTCGCCAGCCGCCGCGCTAATGAAATTATACAAAAATCATTGACATTTGTTTAAACTCGCGCTAGTACTGGCGCCGGCGACTTGTGCGACCTACTCGCTATTAAATGCCGAGCTGTCCTCGAGGCGCACAGCTGCCGCTAAAAAACTCTCGTCGTTAACTTTTTGGTTATTAAATAATATAACGTAGGTCTCGTTTTTACAATCGCGATGATTGATAGCCTTACCTTATATGAAGCACAACAAATGGACTCCTTATCGGGTGTCGTTACAAAGTGAAACAACATTATTACACAAAACAAACTAGCGCTACTGAACTAGTTGTTAGGTGACACGTATCGACGGGGCCCACCGGCCGCCACCCCATGCCCCAGGGCGTGGGGACGAAAGGAGTCCGCACAAGGTCATGAGCGCCCGAGACGACCTTCTGACACACCGGCACACCATGAGAGTGACTTGAACTCACAAAATGTTAGCAAAATGTTAGTTGTAAGATTCATAAAACTCAGGAACACTAACACATTTAGCAAAAAAAACGAAGAAATACCCAATGTATTTCTTCAATGAAAGAAATCTTGAAGCGATGAAAGACAATCGAGTAAATAGAGTACGAGATGCCATTAACTAAGTACGTGGGAGCAATGGCCGCTGGGCCACATTCGTGCAAAAACCTTTTGTTTGACATCGAAACCATTATAAAGATCCACACTAGTTTGAAAATGTTCATGTTCACTAAAACCAACAAATAAAGTACTGGCTAGAATAGGATAGCATACTGTGTTTCACTGTTTACAAAGGAAAGCGATCGACACGCGATCACAGACGCGCGATCGCTTCATGATGACCGCGCCGTACTGCACCAAGTGTGCCTACTGGCCGGTGCGGCACGACACATGGGTTACGTCTCATTGAACAACCAGAATTAGTAGAATAATCCCACAAGTCCTAATTCCCCTATATTACAAAAACAAACGCTCGTATTCAAGTTACGTTAAAACTTTTCTAAATGTTGCCAAAGAGGACCAAAAAGTGTCTGAAACTAAGATTGAGACTGAAATAAGAACACTTAAATTATTTAAAAGTACAGGAATTACCCATGCGATCATATTGAGTGAGTTCTACCGACAGAACCGTCCGAGCTAGCGCGAGTCGGTCGAGCGCGTCGTGCTTGCGCTGGCACGTGCTCCCGCGACCAATACCCGGCAGAGCCGATACGAGCCCAGGACGGCCTGTACTGACGTCTGCGCCGGCACTCACACGAACTAGCAGCACACAGGACAGGACCTCATCGCGAACCACCACCTCAACACGAGCGGCTTCACACGCTTGTGCCTATCAAAACCAGTAAGGTTGCGTGCTTCATAACGATTGTGATAAATAGGTGTGATCATTTTGTTAACTTAGCCATTGAAACAAATTCATGTGATGCAGTTCTTAATTATATTATTATTAAAAAAAAAGAATATTTATAAAAAAAAATAATTTAATTATAAATAAATTTAAAATATTTAACTCATTAAAAAAATATTTAGCAATAAAAAAAAACATGGTAACGAAAACAGTCTATAACTACATCATTATTTATTTAGCTATTAATTCATCATCATCTTCCTGCCCTTATCCCATGTTACTTGGGGTCGGCGCAACATGGTTTCTTCTTCCATTCTGTCCTGTCAGCCGTCACGCTATCACTAACTTCTTTTTCTTTCATATCACTCCTCACACAATCCATCCATCGTTTCTTTGGCCTACCTCTCCCTTTCCATCCATCCACATTTATATTCATAACCCTTTTAGTTACATGTGTTTCATCCCTCCTTTTTACATGACCATACCAAGACAAGCGGTTCCCTTTCAACTTTTCCGTCACTGGCGCCACTTTTAAACTGCCTCTAATGTACTCATTTCTCACTTTGTCCATCCTCGTTACTCCACACATCCATCTCAACATTCTCATCTCCGCTACATGTAATCTATTTTCATCAATCTTTTTCACAGCCCAACATTCTGATCCATACAGTACGACAGGTCTTATCACGGACTTGTAGATTTTTCCCTTTAACTTGAGGGGCATCCGTGGATCGCAAGTCGTTCCAGTGACCTGTCCAGTCACTTGTCCAGTGACCTGTGTTATTTAGCTATTAATTATATTATTTAAAACCGGTAATTGAGACAGTCTTGTGTTTCCGCGAAGGCGCCCATAGAGTTTGCCACATTGCTACTTAAAGCAACATCAACTAGTATTAAGCACAATTTCTGTTACAAAATATCGCACAACTGAGTAACGAAGAGAAATAATATGTTTCACATTACACACAGGTAAGTACGCAACTTTAAGACACACGTCATTAAAGGACGAGAAATCAGGCGCTCAGTGAGATTGTTAAATATTAAGTTGGGTGAGACATCGCGGCAAAAACTTTCCGTGGAAAGTAAGTGTCATTAAAATGGATGCACCTGTTCTGGTGGACGACTCGCTTCGAGCTCACTGCCAGTCTTTTGTAACTGTAAAGCTGCGGCAACCAAACAACCAACCATGCGCTAAATAAAATATGTACTTTGAAAGGAGTTCGCGGGAGCGGGCGGCGGGCGTGCGGGGGAGCGGGGAGACCTAGTGGAGGCAAGTTTAAATTAATACTAGCTGTAAGTAGATATTTTGGGAAGCTTAATAAACACTAACTTCTGCCAGCGACTTCGCTCGCGTGACTGTCCGCGGGATAACACTTACCCTGTGCCTTACTCCAGCACGAGGGCTAACCGTGACCAAACGTTAAACGAAAATCGTCCAGGTTTTGAAAAACAGAGAGACCGCCAGAGTTAATTTGGCAATTCATAATATTAAGTAGTAAAGATTCTAAGAATTGAATTATCTTACCAAAATGCGCTACGCTTAATTAGATACCTATATTTCCCAGACGCCGCTTTCACCCGACCTACATTCAATAATAGATTTTACAGACTTGATTTATTTTTAGAAAAGCTCCTTTTAGATCGGTTACGAAAATGGACTTTCTAAATATAAATCAACGTAGTCACCGAGCAGCGACACACACGACCGTTACTACTGATTTATAGGTTCTTATTGAACTACGACTAGCTTATGGAGTACAGTAGATATTGCTGCTAACATCCACGCTAAAAGGACATGTTATCATTTGACTATAGTTCAAAAGTTAGGTGGTCCCTCCATGGTATGGTGGTATCTCCATGGTCCTCAAATGATCCTACCGGCGATGTCGGGACTTTCAACTGTTATGGGAGTTTATTTCTCGCAGAGCTGTCTGATAACAAACATTTACTTAAACATAGTAAAATTATTTATTTGTACCAATTTACAGAATAAATCGTAGTTATCATTTGTCCGCACAACTGCCCTATATATCTCCTCAAATAGCGTATTGAATATAATAAGTAAACACTCGATCGACACTAACGAGCGGTAATTAGTAAGTGTCGCGCGGAAGTCAGTGAGTCGCGCGCTCGCGCGGGTGCCGCCGACCGCACGCGCGTGTGCTCGCCTCGTTACCCGCGCGTTTGTTTGCACTCACGGTTGTACCTACTCATATCACGCCTCACGTAGCTCGCGGTGCTGATTCATTGCGATGATAATATTAGCAACTCGTGTAAGTTGCACTTTTCAGTCTGTTACGAATTAGGAGCATAATTCGATTGCGAGCCGCCTGGATTATAAGTTATTGTACAGAGCAGTTTCTTGTTGGTTGTCACAAAGTTAACTTTGTCCTATTATCTGCTGTATTTTTGTCAAAGTAATGAGAGTGCTTTCATAGTTTATATACTTCGGTAAGTAATGTATACTCGGAAACATTACGGCAAATAAAGACTCGATCGGGCGCGCGTCGGACTCGTTCACGTCCGGGTTTCTAGATGTGCCTAACGTTTTTATAACATTCAGTCAGCCTGTGGACGCAGGTGCGCACGCGTTGCAAGGTACATGTGTATGTCTACGTCTTATTTGGTTCCGCATCATAATCTCCGTGCGACAAGGCTACCAGCAAACTCCTGGCTGAGCTGGCGCCGCTGCCGACCGCGGCAGGACGCGGCGTAAAGGTCCAACTTTACGCCACGCCCTGCCGCGGAACTATTACACTCGAATTAAACTGAATTAAACGGAACATCGGCGACTCGCTACCAGTCCTCCGCACTACCGACCCTCCGGATTATAACTATGTGGATAAGATTTTTGCTCCATAATAAACATTAAGATTCAAAATGATGTGAACAGCACATTAGTCAGTAGTTATAACCGTCTAGCTAGGCGTTACCACATAGCTAGACGGTTATAAAGTCCACTTAACGTTGACCCTTATGGCTGACAGGATGTCACTACTCAATAGCACTTAATCCAGTAACATTGGGCTAGTGTATCGAACCCAGTTTCAGTCAAGTTTTTTAACTAACAGAAACATAATATGTTACCCAGTTAAAGGAATCGAAAATAGTGATCATGCTCATAAGTCTAAATCGCTATCTTGATGCACATCAGACCATTCCGCTATCCCGCCTCAGAGCAGCTACACCGTGGGTACAGTCGCGCACAGAGACAGTCGCGTGTCGCGGCGCCGCTCGCTGAGCGCGACTGTACGCTAGTTGCCGCTTGTTTTGTGCCGACGCTCTCTGCGGAAGATTAGCTGTGTTGTGTCTGTGTGCGTGTCTTGATTAACTTTGTGTAATGAAAGGTTTTACAAAGCTTAGAGATGGAGTGATAAATTAGCTGGAAAGCTTTGACTTGAATTAAAAGATATTATAGTTAACTAGCTTTTATCCGTGACTTTGTACGTGCATACCCCTTTGTCCCGTTCCCGTAGGGATTCCGAGAAATCCTCGTGTGTCCCCTTAGTGGTCCCTTACACTCCCCAAGGAAGCTACCTGCAGCTCTACGACCTGCGCGGGGTCTGCCAGGCACTCAATCACTCGACGGAGATACTCGTACGGTGGTGCTGCTCTGCGACTGGTCTCTCCGGACGCCGACGCCGACGTTGCTGCGGTCAGCACGCGTTGAGGAAGTCAAACATAGTTCATTTTATGACAATATAACAAGTAAACTCTCAGTAAACGCATTTAGCCGCCGATAGCTCGCGGACGGTAGAACCAATTTAAATGTTAGATTGTTCGTCTCCAGCTGGCTCGTGTAAAAAGCGACGTCGAGATTAGTGCACCGTCCACCCCCCCCTCGCACCCCCGTGCGCAATGTATTTGTTCCTTTTATTAGAGCTTTCGTTATATTTCAATATAATTACTTTTCTTTTTAAATGGTTTCGAAATAGGATTCCGATTTTAAAAAAGTTCCTAAAATTTAACCTTGTTAAGAAAGTGTCATTTATATATTGGTTTATGGATACCCGTTATAGCCACCAGAACTGAACCGTAGAAATAAGATATATTTCAGAACAATTAACTATATTAATGCGACTCTAAAATTCTTTCTGATTCATAAAAACACCAGTCGGGAGAGTCGAAGACGTTAAGAAGACTCGCACACATGTCCTGGCCACACTCACACACACACTTGTATATTATCACTTTATGAATAAGAATAGTTATTGATTTCAACTCAAGTATTCTACATTACACTTTTGCTTTTATATTTTGTAGCTGCCGTAGTGCGTCTACGAAGCGTAGCGTCGTAGTAGTGCTACGTAAGCTACGAGAGTTAGTAACGTAGCAACGCTACGAGTGCTACTATAAAGAGTTGCTACGAGCGGTGTAGAGCGCGGGCTTTATCGCGTACTTATACTGTTTCTGAGAAACTAAGAAGCTTTCATTTTATTTTAAAACTAGCTTCTGCCAGCGACTTCGTCCGCGTGGAATAGTTACTTTACCCCCGATTTTGAAACTCTCAGCCCGATCGGTTTAAAATTGACAAAAGATAGACATGCTGTTTCGAGATGTTTTTTAGATAATTTTATGTAGATGACTTCTTCAGTTTTCCCAAAATTTTCCTTCACTGCTCTGCTCCTATTGATTGTAGCGTGATGAAAAGTATACTATAACCTGCCCAGGAGTATGAAGAATAATTGCACCAAGTTTCGTTAAAATCGGTCGAGTAGTTTTTGTTTCTATAAAGAACATACAGACAGACAGACAGACAGACAGACAGACAGACAGACAGACAGACAGACAGAAAGACAGACAGACAGACAAAAATTTTACTGATTGCATTTTTGGCACCAGTATCGATCACTAATCACCCCCTGATAGTTATTTTGAAAATATATTCCTTGTACAGAATTGACCTCTCTACAGATTTATTATAAGTATAGATAGATAAACAATTTCCTCCCGTGGATTGGAATTACTGGATTCATTGGAATTAAGGCTGTAGTAGTTTTACGTTTAAATGCGAATTTATTGTTTTGGCACTATAAGCTTAAATTCAACACAAGCTCTGAAAACTATTAGTTTTAGGTGTCCCTGTTTTGTAATGAAACATAATGTTAGTACCAACTATACTTACCAGGTTGATCACACTTTCAAATTATACTTTCATGGAAGGAAAATGAAGAGACTCACAGTCGCCGTTTAGATGTGTGCAGCATGACTGTGCACTTAAGTAATGAGGTTGAGTTTTACAATTTTATGTAATTAAATGTTTTGCCCGACGGTAAACACGTTATTTAATGACATAGCATCATTATGAAAGCTCAAATTAAATAATCAACTTTAGTATATTTCTGCGACACAGTTACGACGCGTGTGCGACAACTTAGTGCTTGTCGATGATTCCTTTATTTTGCAATTTATGACAAGAGCTCATATGAGAATTCATTCTTGTACAATTTTTCTAGTAATTTAAAATGTAGTAATTTAGGGTCTGTTAACACCGAGACGCGACCAGACGACTCTGTGCGCACTGTTTGAGATACCCGGAGCGTTAATTATTGGCTAAACATAAGAATACACATTTCAGTGCGAGCATTAAATAAAGTAAGAGAAACCACAGCACGCAGCGACGCTCCGCACGCGAATGTTCTCACTGAGGCGACAGTCCGCGAGGAGCTCGTCTCAGTTTCCTAACGCTTAGAACACAGGTGTCTGCAAATCACATACTCCCAACAGATACCTCAAACGTTGACCATCTAATTGAAAAGTTAACACAATGAAAGGCCACTATCTCACTCGTTCAACAAGTAGCCGCTCTAGTTCAACTCGCTAATAGCACCCTCCGCCCCCCCCTGCCTCGGCCCCGTTGTGGCCCTACATTATGCTGATCGGTTCGAGGCCCCTTGTCTACGGGTTAGTGACTTCGTTTCAGTAACCAGTGAATAGCGCCCTGCAAGCAGTTATGAAGCGATTGTTGAAATTAGTTTAAAACCCTTTGCCCCAAAATATCTGTTAAATACTCCGGCTCGCGGGGAGCCTCCTGGGGGGCGGGGACGTGTACTGGAGCACCTTCACAGCTGATAAGTTTTTTCGAAAACTCGATATTGTGCTAAAAATCGCTATATAAACATCGCCACTTCAGATAGTTTTTAAGACAAATAGAGTTTATTGCTTTAGGGCGGGCGCAGTAGCACGAGCGCGACGGTGACCGAACTGCCGCCACGAGTACGTAGGCCTATAATAGTAACCTTCTCAAAACGTGTTTAAAAATAAATGCAAATATTTGATTCACAGAAATAAATATGAGTTTAGTTGTGCATCGCCGGGGCTATGAAACAATCCGTGAATATAATAAAGGAAATAACAAACGAAAAAATCATAGTTTCCTGAAACAATGGATATTTTTCTAAACTAACTTGTTACCATTTTTACCAGAATTTCAATCATAAAATTGAATTGGAAAAAAATATAAAGGTGAGTACAAAGCCCGTCACGTACACACACACACGCACACCCCCACACGCACGCACACAGCCGGGGGCCGGACGCGCTCGGATCGCGTTTGTTTCGTTTTCATCCAGCTTCTCTACCACTTTTATAATTGGTTTGCGGTCTGTAAGTACATGAGAATATTCTGCCGTGAAATACTCGTGTCGTGGCGGACGGGGAACTTTTGTTTGTAACGTCGTCGTAGGCAGGAAGCTGCGTTTTAATGTAGTTTGTATGTTACCGCCCACTTTACACTTTTTGAGTTAAATCAAAGGTGACGAACATGTATGAGAATGACTGTGGCTGACACGGACCGGCTTCATTAGTTATCTGAACTAAGTTTAAAAGTTTAACACTTTCGTTAATCTATACTATAATATTATAAAGCTGAAGAGTTTGTTTGTTTGTTTGAACGCGCTAATCTCAGAAACTACTGGTTCGAATTGAAAAATTATTTTTGGGTTGAATAGACCATTTATCGAGGAAGGCTTTAGGCTATATATCATCACGCTTAAGCCAATAGGAGCGGAGCAGCGACAAAGAATGTTTTAAAATCGGGGATTCCACGGGGACGAAGTCACGGGCAGCAGCTAGTAGTTAATACAGCGTCGCTCTATAAGCTACATTTTATTCCGAAATAAACGCGAAACAAGCCGCATATACCGCGCGAGCATAGCCGCGGAAAACCTACAATTATGAAGAGGCCTGAATTTGTTGTGAAGTTAATATTGTCTCGTTACATTTTCAAGAAACTGTAAACTAAAAACATTGGAGAATTTAAAAGTGTAACACGTAAAAAAAACCATGAAAATAATTTTCACGCGCGGTAGTATGTGTATGTCTACTAGCACATGTCATGGAGTCTCTGGCACAGAGTCTCGCGGCTCGCTTTTTAATATTCGTTAATGGCGTCTGATAGTGAAACTTTCCGATGGATTTGTACCAAACTGTGACATTCCCGATCCTGAGGGAAAGTAGAAATATTAAAATATCCATTTGGATTATTATGAAGTGAGACTTTCGCGTCAACTGGGAACAGGCTCCGCGACCACCGGTGTTGGTATTCGTTAGCAAGCCCCGCGTTTTGTTTAGCTCCGGAGTTTTGGCTCAACTTATTTACTTACAACTTTATAATTAAACTTACTAAAAGTTATTACAACAAATTTAAACTTTTAATACAACGCTATTGTCCTAGCTCCTACAGCGCGGATTCAAACTGAAACCATTTATTTCAATTAAACCATTCACAGGAACTTTTGAATTGTCAAGGTTAAAGTCAAAGAGGTGAAGCTTGTTCCAAAGATAAAAAAGCGTAATCTCTATGGAGAAGAACGTGCAAGAAACTTCACGGACACTCTTTTAAATCAATAAATTGTTACAAAGTTGTGGATACATTGTTCTTCTTGAAATTATTCATATATGTGAGAACAATGTCAATTTTTTTCCTGTTTTTATTACAAGGTGTACAATAAAGTATATAATAAATAAATAAATAAACGTCCAGAGTAAAAGCATTCAAAGAAAAATTAGTTAAAATAAATCGTGCAGTTGAGAGGTGACCAGTCCCAGGTGACGGAGCCAAACGATGAAACACTCTCCCGCAAGGGCACATTCAAGTTAAAGACATACCTTAAAATGTCAGTTTATGTACAGAGTACTCAAACATATCCCGTTAATATATGAAATTATACAATGTTAAATAGATTGAGTCCAATGAACAAAATATTTTCTTATAATCTCCAGCGAGTCCGACAAAGTTTCCAAATGTTAATGGATTAGTTTGTGCACCCAAGTGGCTGTGGAGTAGAACTAGCATTTAGCCAAACATTTCCCTCAACTTATATATATATTATAAAACAAGATGTAAATGTTGTATTACGTTCTAATATAGGGGTAGTATATAGGTATTTCATTAACAGAACCCCATGAAAGATGTCACCAATTTTGCCAGCCTGAAACCTGGTGGAACTTATTAATCCATATTTCTGGTGACATAATTATGTATGTCACCTCGTTTACTAAAAATATGTAGATTCATTCTAACATACATAATATTTTCATGGATATATTGACAAGCTACCGTCATGATATTAATTTCCTTAAACAGTTCCCTAAGAGAAGAACGGTTCCCTTAAGAAGCCCGCGGAGATGGTCTCATCTGCGGAATAAAAATACACCCGATGTCTGCAGCCCGTCCTCACAGTAAGATACTGTAAGACATAATACTATGAAACTAACTAAAATGGACTAGTCTCGCGGTATCGACATCGTGTATGGTGGATTTTTCTAACAGCATATGCTGCTGAATTTAGCCGTCTTGCAAGCAACGTTAAGGTCAAATATGCCCGACCACTCTACCATGGTCTCTCTCATGGAACGAACTTCGTCCCCGCTGGTTTTTGCGCTGGACAAGTATCTCTCCGAAACCGTACTGTCATCTGCGTACCCAACAATACCAAGCTGAAGAAGGTCATTGACGTGCAGCAGGAAAAGAGTTGCAGAGAGAACAGAAAAAATCATTTATATGTCTATCTCTATATACTTACTAAAAATAAAGACATCTAAAATCCCAAAACGTTTTCCTACGCATTAAAGACGATTTTGATTGCACGACATCCTTGGGTGAAATCATTTTGTTTATCATGCAAAATGTTATTCGTGTTAAAATGATAAAGCATTTGAATAACTGTCCCTTTTTACCCACGACGGAACGGACACAGTGTATGCGTTTGGGGTGAGAGGATGATTGTTTGTTTGTTTGTGCAAACCAATGTTCCCATTTATCTCCAGTACTACTAGTCCGATTTTCATGCGGTTTTCAGTGATTGGTTAAGGTTTGATTGGTGCATGTTCTTAGATATGTGTTACAACCGTAAGCGTAACCGTGAGTTGATATGTTTTTGAAAAAAAAAAACTAAACACCGTATAAATATGTTTTTGCAAAAAAAAACAAAACTGCTCCGATTTTGATGAAGTTTTCAGTGATAGGATCGGGTTTGATTGGTGCATGTTCTTAGATAGGTGTTACGGTGACAAATTACCAGGGGGCGCTGCAGTCAAGGATATTTGGGCAAACCAATGTTGCCATTTATCTTCAAAACTACTGTTCAAATTTTGATGGTTTCTTTTCAACTTAATAGTAACAACTAGTAATAATAAAAACTCGTTAGATATAATATCTATGCGATGCGGTGCGGTGCGGTCATTTCTTCATTGAGATCAAATGATCTCAATGAAGAAATGACTGCACCCCTGCGTTACCGGGGAGCGAGCCAGATCATAAATCGACGCGCGTCAGAAAACACAACAGCAACATAAGCCCGAAGGCATGTCATTCATATGTTTGCGAGTTTTAGCCAGAATTAGTACTGTTTCCGCCTTCACCGCGTGGAGGTACTCCCAGCTTATGTTATTATTGGATCAGAAATCATTCAAAGATACGTACCGCAAGTTTAGAAAACCAATAGTAGCTGTAATATTTTACTAACTTAAGTGATAAGATAAACACACGTTGACTATTTGAGATACATTTTTTTCTTTCTTTCTGTAGTTGAAAATGTCTTACATACTTATTATAAATTTTATTCTAGGCAATGATATCGAGCCTCCTTCTGCGAAGCAGTAATGCTAGCGAAGGAGGAGGCTCCACGCGCGCCTCAAAGAGCCGTCAGCAAATTAGACGGGGCCCCATAGGGTCAGTGCCTGCTAGGGTTGCGGAATTTGTTCGAAAGAGTCACCGCGGCCCTGGAACGCAAAGGGCACAAGAAGGATCACGGGTGGCTTTTAGTCAGTAAGAGTCTGACACTCCCTTCCGCTCCGCCCAGAGCGGGAGAAGTCATTTGATGATTTCCCATCCAGGAAAAAAAAAAAAAAAAAAGGCAATGATATCGAGTTGATACATGTACCCACACAACATAGCCCCTGCTAATGTTTTGTTGGTAATAAAATAACTACTTATAGATGTATTATTCTTATTAAATAAACTATATCTATATGTAGTCCAATGTTCATAATAAAGTTCTCTCTAAAAAGTTCGAAATAAAAGGAAAAACAGAAAATTTTGAAAAAACCCACGACGGTAAAAACGTAATTAAAAAGAACTAAATAATTATTGTAGATGTATCGTTACTGTTCACGGTAGCGAAAGGTGGTATCACCTTACTGAATTTCATGAGATCCGGATAAACCTTCATTGGACCGTACACAAATAAAATATGAAATCTAAATAAGGTCCTATAGTCTCAATAATTGAGGTACAAACTTTAATCCAGAATCCCCATAGTAAGTCTTCGGTCAGTTTAATCTTGATTTGTTTGAAAGCTGTCACTACTGTTAAAGAGTTATATGCTGAAAATTAAGTTAAAATTAATTAATTCAGTCGGGCTGGCTGAAAGGCTCTCCTGTTATAAATCAATAGCAAGCGAAGGTGAGGAATTCAAGACTTTAGTAATTTTCATTGGGATACTAGTAAAGAATTTATAAATTATATTCTTCAGCAACTTGTTGTTTATGTCAACATTTAGAAAAAATCGTACACTTGTCGCGTCTGTTTATCTGTATGTTTGTGGAAGCATCACTCACAAACAACTGATCAAAAAAATCTAGGTACTTACAAAAAAATATAAACTGTTATCAAAAAATATAAACTGTTATCCCGAATTCTATTTAGCGTATATATATTTCATCAAAATCGACCACAAAATCAAAAGATTTTTTCGAATTTCGAAGTTTAGTGAGAAACGTAAGTAGTAGGTATAGAGTGCTTAGCGTTGCGTTGACTACTATATTGCGACTACTTATATGCTTTTCAGGATTTTGTGTCTTTAAAATAACAATAATAAGTATGACATGCAAGTCAGACTGCTATCCGCAACTCCACGCCCGAGCTCATATTTTGCATAGGGGTAGGACAAGTACATGTACTTCGATCCTCCCCAGCACCTCAAGACAGACCAGCAACGCCCTAACTAATATTTAGTAGCATCGTAAGTAAATCCAATCCTTTTGTACATAAAACCAACAATGAACCGAATCAAAGTATTTAATACACACATTTCAGTGAAAATGTAGTGCGTAGTAACATGAATAAACCCCAACAAAAGCCGGACAGACCAGACACTGTCTAACTTGGCAGGTCCTAAAAGCACTTATCCGGTTTTATGCAGAATTCTGGCAACATTAGGTCCATTTCCGAGTTGCCACGGGCTACCCACAGGTCCCTCATCCGGTCTATGCTCTAAATTGTCATCACTTGCTGAGCGTTATTCCAACTATATTGAGGTTGGGTTGCAGTCAAACCGGATTCAGCTGAATACCAGTATTTTACGAAGAGAGCGGATCTCCACAACCCCGTAATTGGGTTTTCTTATTTTTGAGTCGATGGCTAACTTCTTATACATACTATTTGGGCCAAGTAGATGGCAACGTTGATTGCAGCATCGGCATCGGCATTCATAAAATCCCCCACACTATTACGAGTATATATTATTGGATAGGCAGGCACGAAGGCCTGAACAGGGGCACTGCAGTCACATTGGGTATCCAACGAGTCTATTAATAATAAATTAAACCCTATTTTGGCAAGTAGTGTCTGCAGCGGCAATCTGAGTGCGCAATTGAGTGTTTTTCATATAGGCCACAGCAGATCACCTCGAGATAATTGAGTAACACGGTATTTATATAAGGCTGGTATCAGATTTCTTGGCTTCTGATAATCATAAAAAAATAAAATAGAAAAGACAGCCACGGCTTAACGTTCTTCGCAAGATACGCATGGTCTCGGTCTTTTAAAACGGTCCCCTCCGCGGACCGACTTTGACGTTCCTGAACATACAAGATCGATCCCTACAGTTGCTATTAATTAATTTGATTCCAGTTACAAGGAGATACCAAGGCTGGTCAGCATTTAGAAAGGAAGAGGTGATACATGCAGTGCTCTGCATAATCTTCTTTTTATTTTCATAATTCTAATGCTGGGTCTACACGACACAGATTTCTTTCTAAAGAAAAAATTATAGAAGCCAAATTCTAAAAATTTGGCTGTGCAACAAAGTAATACAGATAAATGTCGCAGTGCACTATGGTTCCCCGGTACGACAAAAATCACCCAAGGCTACTCTGCGATTCTCTAAAAGTAATACTCATTATAACATCTACGATGTCCGGACTTAACAAAAGTATAAATTAAATGCACTTGGCTAATTACTTTCATTCCTATTTCGTCATCGAAACTGTGAATACCACTAGTGCTCCGACACGTTATTAGTGACTCACGCAATTGTTACGTTTCTTTGTTCACCGATTCCGGAAAACCTGTTGCATAAGTGATTTATTTCCGAGATGGATTTTCAAGGTGATGGTATGTACTGTATTTTTTAATTTTATTTAGAATTTTATAATCATTACTTTTCTTAATATTTGACTGCTACGTGATATACTGTTTTTCGAGAGCATTTTAAATTGTAGATAAATACTCCTTGAGTTTTAGTACATACTTCCGCATAATTCCGCCTTAGTTTTTGTTTTATAAGATAGGTGAGACCTTATTCTTTATGATTTCACTTTAATTCATTCCCCGTTTTTCCCCCATTTTGAGTAATTTAGGTGCTACGTGAAGATAGTCTCTCCGTAGCACTTTGCTACGCACACGTGATTTACTTTAAATGTCGCCAAATTTCTTTTATTTTGCATTTATTTATTCAAATTGTTGTTTTTCCTGCAGGTTCAACTCGGCAGTATATGTTTTCACGCAGGTATATCTTTGAAATTTGGTTAAAGTATGTCAACGGCAAGAAGTTGAACGTTACTAAACTGGCCGAGCTTGTATTTCAAGATATACGTGGCGTGCTTTCATTAGACGAAAGCGATAAAGAAAACGTACATTTTGGAGAATTAAAAAATCGAATTTTATATATATGCCAAAAAATCACAGACCATTAGAAAAAGAATCACTATAATATGAAATATCGATTCTTGACTAGTCGGAACGATTGGCTTGATAGTCGCGAGACTGTCTTGTTGGAGGGATTTCGGCAACCAGTGGCAACTACATCCCAGGATGTTGATAATTTACGAGCCGGTAAACGGGGGCGACCTAGAAAACAGTACTTAGAGTGCTCAAAACGCACTCAACAGAGAAAAAGGAAGGAGCTTGCGGAGTTAGATGAATCAATAGCATCTGCATTGAGTGACCGATCTTCAACTGGGGTTACTGCTAATAGAAGTGGTACTGCAGCAGCATCTGCATCAGTGTGTGGTGTGCTCTCTTTAATTGTTGAAGCAAAGCTTACAAAGCATCAGTACTTACTTATCAAGGAATCTGTAAATAATAGGTTAAGTTTTAATTTGTTGCCCTGTTATAAAACTGTGTTAAAAGAAAAGGATAATTGTTACCCTAAACATATTACGGCTTTTATTAAGTTCTGACCCACTCATAACAGGACTTAGGAGGATGCCTGAAAAAAGAAATCGGTTTTATCAAAATCTGTTTTGGAACTACTGAGCTTTTAAGATATTTTAACATTGTATAGTTGCATTATTTTATAAATTTTAAGGGTTTTGTATAATTTTTATTTAATTTAACATAAATTTATGTTTAGATATGTTAAATCTTCAAGGATAATTTTTATTTGTAATTTTATTTTACTTTTATTTGTATTTTTTATTTTTTTTATTTACTAATATACAATTTTTATTATTATTTATAACGTTAAATCGTTAATACACCTTATCTAACACATTTCATTAATTAAATCCCAGAAATAAAGTAGTTAGTATTTTTGTCGCACCTTAGTATGGGCGGGAAACCACAGTGCAGTGGTAGAAATGTCGCTAAGTAAGCCTCCATATTCATCGAACTCAAAAAATTGATTGATAAATAATTTTATTAATAACTAGCTTCTGCCAGCGACTTCGTCCGCGTGGAATAGTTACTTTACCCCCGATTTTGAAACTCTCAGCCCGATCGGTTTAAAATTGACAAAAGATAGACATGCTGTTTCGGGATGTTTTTTAGATAATTTTATGTAGATGACTTCTTCCGTTTTCCCAAAATTTTCCTTCACTGCTCTGCTCCTATTGATTGTAGCGTGATGAAAAGTATACTATAACCTGCCCAGGAGTATGAAGAATAATTGCACCAAGTTTCGTTAAAATCGGTCGAGTAGTTTTTGTTTCTATAAAGAACATACAGACAGACAGACAGACAGACAGACAGACAGACAGAAAGACAGACAGACAAAAATTTTACTGATTGCATTTTTGGCACCAGTATCGATCACTAATCACCCCCTGATAGTTATTTTGAAAATATATTCCTTGTACAGAATTGACCTCTCTACAGATTTATTATAAGTATAGATAACCTAATTATTAAAAAAAAAAAACACTTTCGGAAACGGTCACAACAGCATCCTGAAAACCATAGCTGAAGATGTGCGTGCGCCTGTGTTGAGGCATTTCGTTCGTCTAGTAATATTTTAGGGAGGTATCTCCCTGTTGGTTATCTGGACGGGGCGGGGGGTCTCAGCACAGGGGCATTTTTGTGATTTGTGATGTCCAGTTTTTTGTATTTGTAATTAAGGTACTAACAATAGTTTCTAAGTTATTTTTGTATACTAACCGGTGGATCTAGTAAGTTGTCATAAAATAAATAATTTTGAACTTGAATTTGAAAACTGCAATTTTGTAAAATCAAAGTGAAGTAATGAAAAGTCTGCACAAACATTCTGTCGACATGTTTGTATTTCTTTTTCAGAATACATGGTCTGTACATACCTACATATATGTGTACATCCACTGTGTCGCGTGGTCCCACTATAAGAGGAATCAGGTAATGCAGGGTATTGACTATCTCCCTATGCGAAGCAGTAATGCTTCACAGGCCGCAATTAAGGGTGGTCGCATGTCTGTATACCATGTGGTCGCCAGCCACCCCTACACGATCATTTTGACCATTTTGTACTTGTCTTGATTTCTTTCTGAAATTTTTTCTCGTTTAGTACTTTGTAAATCACTTTTATTTTTCTGTGGTCGGGTTACAGTTTTTAAACTTTATTTTTTTATTCATCCGCTGTTTTACCTTATTGCTTATTTATAAAGCATTTGCTACCTTACACGTACTTTTATACATTTTTGAGTAGGTAGCTACGTACTTATTTAAAGTTTCAGTGTTAATGTAAGGCTTAAGGCCTACAGAAGAGGATTCTTGGAACTCATACAGTTGTGTAACTGGCTCATTCAAATAACTAATATCTGTACAACAATACCGTTCCAGGTATGTTAGTGACGCCGGTTCGCGGCAGGTGAAGTAACACGAGGCAGATATAAATATTTACAGACGCAGTGCAGTTGTGAGCATTTTCGAGAAACAATAACGTGGTACCTCTAGGTAGGCACAGCCCAGCCCCGCTGGCGGACGACACCGCGCCAACGTTTACCGATCATACACAGAAACACGCTCATCAAAAACATATTTCTAAGTAGGAAAGTTGAATTGCTTTTGAAGTCCTCTTTCATACCAAAACATCTCGACTCCATCCTCACCGTAAATTGTTTTTTGAACCTTATGCTGACAATACAAAGTTGAGTTCAGCTTGACGGAGACAGCAACGTGAGGCGAGGTGTCAGTAAGTAGGTAACAATCTGGAGTCCCGAAATTCTATGAATAAGAAACACTTTAGGGGCGCTTTGCGATGAGGCCCCCGTCGTAACACACGCTCATACAATTATGTTCCCACGGAGCCCCGACGCTACAGACACCGACACTCGACACTCGCGACACCGCAGTGGCTCCCCTTTTTTAAGGAAGGAATTCGATGATTTCCTATCATAGGAAATCATCAAATTACTTCCTCCGCTCTGGGTGGAGCGAAAGTGAATTTTCAGATTCTTACTGATTAAAACCCATCCGTGTTCCTCCTAATGCCTTTTGCGTTCCAGGGCCGCGGTGACTGTTTCGAAGAGCGGTGTCTCCCCAGCAAGCGTACGTGTTTATAACTCTCAGTCGGCCGGCCACTGATAGTTTATTTAGAAATAAATTCTTGCGAATATCGGCGCCCGTGATATACGATTATAAAGTGATGCGGAACGTAATAACTTACTTTTATGTGGGAGCGGTCTCTTTGATCAAATGTAACGCGAGGGTGGCTGGCCGTGCCCGGCGCCCGCTGTCATAGTAAAGTATTTATAGTTGGTGGCTTAATAGATTGTGGGAGGAATAAACTTTGGCGGAATACTTTTCTTTTTTCAGGTGTCGTCAACGATTTTTAGGAAATGTACTCGTATGATGAGCAGGAAGAGATTGCGGTATAATTTAATTACGAATGACATTTAAGGATCCAAAGCAGATTTATAAAGCTACGCTTACAACGTACGGAATCCTCTGGAGCCTGTTTCGACTCACTCTTAACCGATTTTTTTCAAAGAGTACCGTTTTTTCCAGGCACTTCTCCCATTGACAGAATTCAATGAGTCCGTCCGTCGCGCGCTCTATTCAGCTTGACATCTGTTTTATTCGCCGCGCCCCACATTTGGGCGCCGTACATTACGCGCGGCGAGTGTTGCGCTGTACACTGGCGTTCAATTAAGGGCGCGAGTGGCGAGTGCGCGCAGGTGGGAAAGGTGCCAGTTAAACAATCCGTGGAATTCTGTCGACGTGCTACATGGCGGAGTTCGCGGACTGCGGCTGCGCTGCTCACTGTCACCAGTTTATTGGAACCAGCAGGCTTACACGTCGAGCATGATTAACGACTTCATATTACACCCGTTTTTAGATCTAGGTCTTAAAGAAATCACGTCCTTCGAATGTTCATCTATCTTCTTCTATACTTATAATAAATCTGTAGAGAGGTCAATTCTGTACAGGGAATATATTTTCAAAATAACTATCAGGGGGTGATTAGTGATCGATACTGGTGCCAAAAATGCAATCAGTAAAATTTTTGTCTGTCTGTCTGTCTGTCTGTCTGTCTGTATGTTCTTTATAGAAACAAAAACTACTCGACCGATTTTAACGAAACTTGGTGCAATTATTCTTCATACTCCTGGGCAGTTCATAGTATACTTTTCATCACGCTATAATCAATAGGAGCAGAGCAGTGAAGGGAAATGTTGGGAAAACGGGAGAAGTTACTCCAATTTTTAAGCTTCCGTCGCGTGTGTAGCCTTAATTGTTAAAGTTACATAGAAATCATGTATGACGGAAATGTTCTACATAAAATTATCTAAAAAATATCCCACAACAGTATATGTCTATCTTTTATGGTTGACTCACAATAACACGTGTAACTCCCGATAGCTTAGCAGTTCGGAGCTTTCTGATTATATTTGTTTACTATTACGTTTATAATACTCTCACTCATCCCTAATTTAAAAAAGTTAACATTATTACCTATTCAATAAAAAAAGAATCATAGAAATCGGTATAGAAACACCAAACTTATACATGAATACAATAATAAGCCAACGCGCCGCGCCGTCGCGCTTTAATACTGAATCATGCTGTAAGATGTTAATGGGATTATTTTTGTGTAACTTTTGTTGCTATTTTATAAAATTGGTACTTATTAGTTATTTACTCTACTTCTTATTAGTTATTTTTATATTAGCTCCTACTTCTTATTAGTTATTTTGGTAATGTTTAAATATTCATAGTTTCAATTTTATTTCTTTTTAGGTTAAGTAGTAGTAGAAGTAGGAGCATAGATTTTTAGATACCGATAGGATAGTTTTGGCTAATTTATGTTCTGTTTTTTTAGTATTAAGTAGGTAAAAGCGTAGATACTTTTATTAATTAGTAGTTATTTTATTAATAGTTATACGTAGTTATATGTATTTATTTTTAAGTGAAGTAGGTATAGGTTATTATAATATAATTTTGCACAGGCATTTCAGCTTTACTTTCATTTCGTTTTTTTGTTGTAAGTTGTACATATTACTTTATTTTTTACGTTATACTCACCTATTGTTTATTTAAATGTAATGTAGTTATGTTATTGTACACTCGTTCATGACATGTGTCTGATGGAACAAAGATGCATTTCATTCCGACAATAGGCGTCGTTATCGTCCCAAGAAGTATGTCGAGCACTAAACTAATATGATATGCGCTGTACACTAGTACAGTACACAGTACAGTACAGTACACAGTACAGTACAGTACTGGTCTGCATTGTGACTGCTGCGGGCGCATGTTTACTTAAAGATGAAAATGTTAGAAACGTTTGTGCAGCCGGCGCTTGGAATTCCTTTAGAATGTATTATTATTAAAGCTAACTGCTGCTTGCCTGGTTCACTGGAACTATATTATCGCAGTTGTGCTGAGACTGTTAATGGTACGAGAAGTATTTTTTATTTCATAATCTTTACAATCCGTGCAAGTGTTCAAACTATGACGAGATGTATATGAATGCACGTTTACTAATCAGTTATCACGTTATCACGCACGCTTTGATACGACGACGCAGACACGGAGTGAAGAAAGCGGCGCGGGATATAATTCTATCGGAATCGCAGCGCTCCGAGTACATACATACATACGTACATATGTTACGTAAGAACATACATTACGTGCGTGTGAGGGCGCGCAGGCCACCCCGGGGGAAATTTCACTATCGGCCTTCGAGTTCATACGTAACGCAATGTTATTTAACCTCTTTTCATATTCTGCTTCCTCACTTTTGAACATGGCCGACATACTCTAACTTGCGAGTCTAAATGTAATGTCTCATCATTTTCCGCTAGGATTTTCACCCCGCTTCGCTCTCATTTCTTTCGGGACTATCTGTGGCACTCAGAAGTAATAATCAATCAGAATTAATAGATTTACTAAAACAATAATATTTTTCTTACAAAACACGAACAAAAAACATTGTTTGTGTTGACTTACGATTTTGAGATATGAATGTTAATGAGCGACAGATTTCTATTGCTTTATAGTTAAGATGACAAATTAAGATCAACACTACGGAAAATAAAAACATGAATAGGTATCTAAAAAATCCATTTTGTTTTTAATTATGAATATATCTTGAGAGAACGGGCATTAATTATAAGAAAAATGCAAGTTGCTTGGTGCGCAACAAGCATCATGGGACGCGCGTGTTGTGAAGCGCGAGCAGACGCGAGCACGCGAGAGCATACGCGAGCAGTCGCGCGGCACACGTCGAGCGCCTCGTTACGATATTATGCGGGGTGTTAGTACAGCGACAAGGGGCGCGGGGAGTTTGGCATAAACGAACATGATTATCGTGTTCACGAAAGAATCCACTCATACATATGTATGAAATTACGTTACGTTTGTAGCCGCGAGTAGCGCCCGCGAGCCGCTCGTGTATCTTATTTTATATTTAAATGGCGTCCGGTGCGGTCGGGCGCTGCAGGCCCGTGCGGGCGGGGAGGGGGGAGATGGCCCATTTTTAAACGTTTTATATCGTTTTACACCGCTCCGCTCCGCACCGCACACGCCAGCGCTGATGTGCGCGCGCTCGTCCGCCTCGCTTGCGGCGCGTCAATGTGTAGGAATGCCATGTCTGCACGTACCACGTCGGCCATATAACGACGGACACAAAAAGCGCTCATAGTTACATGTGCGGTGAAATGAGAAATCTGCTCTTAATTGCTTTAGCCATCATTCTACACTCGCGAGCAATAAACTGGAAAATCTTTTCATATTACTTCCTATTCATTTAGACTCCACATCTTCTTCCTATTGCAATAATTCAATCATTTCATTTATTTTTGTTTATCATTTGATTGCTAACAAAATTACTTTTCAAATGATATATCACAATCCATGGTACATGGCAAAGAAATTGTTTTGAGCAACTCGCGATGAAGTGGTTCCAGTTTAGGTATTGCAGTTTAGGTATTTAGGTAGTGTAGAATTATTATTTTAAGATACATATAATCAATTTTGGAATGGTTAATCCTAACATCCTTCTTAAAATCCTAACTAAAATCATAAATGTCAGCACATGACCAAATTTCCTCATCAGAAAGCCGCAATTTCCATACTGTTTAGTAGAATTGGACCTCTGGTTATATCGATAATTATAACCATAACGTAAGTAGTTGTTGCGTACAAAGAGAATGAATCTGATAATAAGTAAGTAATACTAAAACCTATGATGTCACCCTTCACATGTCGACCACGGCTAAGGCAGTAAGATCTCCTCCCAGAAAATAATCTTCACCTAATCGCTCGAAAAACAATTGATAGCTTTCGGTAAATTAGCATGTTGATACATACCCTACCCAGTAAAATTAAATATCAGAAAGCATTTTATGTTTTTTTTTGGCCGACTTCCAAAAAAGGAGGAGGTTAGTCGACAGTTTTTTTTGTATGTGTTACCTCATTACTTTTTACTAGGTGTACCGATTTTGAAGATTGTTTTTATATTCGAAAGCTGGTGCTTGTCATATCATATCAAATTAAATCAAAACAAAGTATTTACTTGCTCAATACAGACAGACATAAGCAGATGTTACACATAAATATAAGAACACTGTATCATTACCTATAACGAGTGCATTGTATTGTAACTATTATTCTTAAGTTTAAGTTATTGTAACTATTATGCTGGAAGTAAAGACTCAAAAAGTACCAGGATACTAGGAGACGAAAGACAGAGCACTGGGCCAGAATGAATACCTAAATGGCGCAGGCAGGTGAAACCGCGGGATACAACTAAGAAGTATTTAAACTTTATTTTAGAGTTATAATGTTTCATATTTTAAAACTCACATTACACACAAGCGAGTAATATAGGATATATTTTATCCCTGTATTACCACGGGAACGGGAACTACGCAGGTGAGACCGCGTGGCTCGGGTTGCTAGCAATGCTGACGAAAATGCACAGAATGTAGGTAGAAGTATTGTCCCAGCCACATATGTCGGAAGTCCGCGACACATGCATGAATACGTTCAGAATGCTATTTTGTATGTACGAGTACGTCATTATGGCACACCGGATTTGTTTATAACGTTCACATGCAATCCACAGGGGACAGAAATTCGACAAGAATTATTTCTTGGCCAATCACCCTTTGATCGCCACGACATTACCGCAAGGGTATATTTTGATTGTATAGAGATTAAAATCACTTATGGATTTGTTGTGTGTCGTGTATTCGGCGAAACGGGCGGTTAGATGTATTATAAAAACTCGGATTGTGTCATGCTCACATCCTCAGTTGCTTGGTCGAGAGGATAAGTAAGACCGAATAAAATCGACGATTTGATATCTGCGGAAATTCCCGGTCATGATGAAGAGTCATTGTAATAAGAGATTGTTATAAAAAAATATGATTCATAGTCCCTGTGGAATATTAAATCCAAATTCCCCGTTTTTATGACACACAAATCGATCGATTCCGCTACTAACCAAGATGATGTTGTCAACTATCTGACGGAATTCATAGAATCGCTGGAATATAAACCAGCCACTTCTTTGTAATGGCTCCCGACTTGCGGTGAAGAGATTAATTAACAACGTCATGGAAGCTACAATTTTGAAAGGGAAGTACAAGGCGAAGACATTTTGATTCCACGGATTCCTTTGATGCCGAACGACATGCCATTCGAGTTTAAACGGATACAATTTCCAGTGATTTGCCAGGTTAGCATTTGCAATGTCGATAAATAAATCTCAAGCGCTGTCGCTAAGTGTTTGTGGCATTAATCTTGAAAATCCATGTTTTTCACATGGCCAGTATGTCAATATTCATAGTTAAGACAGGACAACGTCTATTGGGTCCGCTATCTAATTATATAATTATTAAAATGTATTAAGTATATTACAAAATTTAAAAAGAAATGTATGAAAAAAGAAATTAGAATCAAATTCAGAATTCTACAAATTTCAAAGGTTTAGAATTAAAAAATTGTCAGATGAGCCATATAATAACATTTATTCACTGATAAATGATATTTATTTTTGTAAGTAGGTTAAACATAACACTTTTACACGTCCAATATTTCTTGTCATTTTAAGCTAGATGAAGCCGGTGTTTCCTAGCTGACTACCCTGAGAAGAAACACCGAAACAAACTCAGAGGTCAAAGTCTCTTTTAAAGTCCATACAATCCGTACTGGTCAAATCATATGAGAACCATGTAGGTTAATGTCTGAGGTAGCCTTTTGAGGAAAGTGCCACACAGATTTGAGTGGACCTGTCCAGACAGTGCAAGCATTTGTCAGATACCGTGTAGCTCAAACTTAAAACTTTAAGGAGCTCAACGGCTTGACGAACAATACCAAAGTAAGGACATTTGGGTAGGCCGCAAGAATTACTCAAACTGCCAGACAAACTGAAACAAGACCCTAATATGGCGATCTACATAGTTCCCATTCATAATGTGTTATATGAGAACTATGCAGATCTGTGTCTGAAATGGTCTTTTGAGGAAAGAACCATACAGATTTAAGTGGGCCTGTCCATTCAGTGCAAGCCTTTGTCAGTAGTCGAGTAGCTCAACTTAGAAACAATAAGGAGCTCAACGACCCGACGAACAATACCAAAGAAGGGACATTTGGGTAGGCCGTAAAAGTACTTAAACTGCCAGACGTCGTCGTTATATACAGTGTGAAATCTTAGTGGTTGTTTTCCCGCGGCAGGACGATTACCCATCAGTAGTACTATCGAAACACAAAGTTAAACTAAAAAAATAAATGTTTTTTTTTTTTTCAAATCATTAAAAAAGTGTTCATAAACTCGAAAGAGCGAGAATCAATAGTAGTGCACTTGACATAAAGTAGGTAGATACCTACATGAGACGCACGTACCGCCGCACGGTGGGCTGAAAATCGGCTTTCATAGACTTAAGGATTCCAATTTGCAAGTGCTTGTTTTTATGTCGGATATCGCTTCTATTAGTCATTACTATGTACAAAAATGACACCCGAGTTAATTCTGCCCAAAAACGAAGGAAATATAATTTTTTTACGAAAAATTTGTATGAAGCTAGTATGAAAAATCGAATTATCTCCTAAACGGCATGTTTAACCGTAATATCCTTGGAGGTGGTCATAGTGCTAATTATTTATGATTTTTTGGTTGGCGATCGGACGAAAAATTTAATGCCGTTTTTTTTTTTTTAAAAAATCGTCAAAATATTTTTATTTATTTTTACATGTAAAACGATCCCTTTTAGTGTCCAAGTTAAAAAGTTCGATATGTTATTAACCCAAATATTAAGAACACACGAATCAAGAAAAATGAAATAAAAAAACTGCTGTTTTTGACACATTTATATTATTTAAATAAAAAAAGATTATCAAATTATTATTAAAGTAACATATAAAGTTATATTATATACAAAATAATTTAATTTAATATATATTGACTCGCTGACCGTTGAGTTGCGACAACTCAACGGTCAGCGAGTCAACACGTCCCCTGAGGATGCCTCGTGGAGAGGCGAAACACGTGTCGGTAATGGTGATGGGTTTTGCTTTGCCTTCCTGCATGTGCTTAAAATCCTTGCATTTGCCTTGTAATCTTGCATGTGCATAATAAAGCGGGCGGGAGGTGCATACTTGCAACCCACTAATATTCGCGGAAATTAAAACTAGATATTTTATTTTCATTTTCAAAATTAAAATGGATTTCCGCAAAGTAACGCCTGACTCAATCAATTTTGCTACGCATTTGTAAAATAAAGTAAAATAAATAAAAAATATCATTAAATATTACAAAAAAACCCAAACACTCAAATACAAATTTACAAATATGTACATATATATTTTTTTTACAAATTTTCCTTATCACTCTCGTTGTCAGACTCCAATTCTGAGTCAGCATCCAGATTGGATATATCCAAAAACTCGAACTCAGTTTCCTGAAATTGAATTAAGTCGAGAGTTTCAGCAAAAAGCTCTGCTTTTTCTTGGCATCTAACTTAGGCCTTTGTGCACTTAGCAAAGGATCCGAAGAAACAACAAGCATATTTAAAATGTCTTGATTAGAATCCTGCCTGCTTCTTTTCCGCGAATGATGTTCTCGAAACCTCCTAAAATCTTTGTTTCGAGACTCTGAGGCTTCTTCCGAGAGAGTCCCAATCGGCACAATATTATTTTTCTCGATTATGTCAGCCCCATGGATTAATAACTTATGAACGGTTGACAACATGTAGTACCAGTCGTATAATAATACGTACTTTTCTGCTGTTTTGCGAGCATAATCTCTAAATTTTATTATATCGACCTGCTCTCCAGATGTAATTGCTTGTAAAATTACAGCAAATCTTTTGATGAGGTCTTCATCCAAACCGGTTATAGCTGCGGTTTTATTAGGAAACTCAAAGAATTTTCTTGCAGTATTCCCGTCATTGGTGGTTCCCGAGCCTTGTTTTACTATATCAATCAACAGATTGAGCTCATCTTTGAATTTATTTTGAATTATTTTCTTCCTTGTCTGTAGCATTTCTTTGTGCTCATCACTTCTCGCTGCCCACCGTTTGAAGTCGAGCCTGTATGCAATGTGTAACAGACATTCCATACAATTTATACGGGCGTGTAGGGATGACAAGCCAAACTCATACAGGTCCGAACACACAATTTTTGATGTTACAGCATCTAAGCGGTTCATTTCTGTAGGCTTTGCTAAGCACAGGTAGCACGACGCATTTGATCTAGCTTCAGAAAGGTAAGTGCAGAATTTAGCGTCGATCATCGTCATCATTAGTTGATGAGTCACCTTATTATTATTATTGCACTCTGTGGGGAGCCTCAATTTCTTCATCAATTTGTTTTTTCAGCTCAAGGACAACTGCTTCACTCTCCTTTACAAAAGTAAACTGAACTGGACGACAATACAAAACTGAGCATGGTTTTGGGTTCGTCCATAAAATGTTGTCTCCATCTATGAGTTTTAGTGGCACCAAGGAGGTCATGAAAATGCTCGAGTCATCTTCCTCACCCTCAATTTTCTGCTTGTATCGGCTTTGGTAAGAAGCACCATCAAATCCCCACTTGGATATCAGCTTCAACTGCTTGTTATGCTCTTCGTTAGAAAGGCTTTGAAGGATTCTTGTAACCGTGATATCAAGTAAAGCTTGAAGTGTAATCCTAGCCGATGAATCAGTAACTGTCACTGATTGCTTCGGAGGGTAGCAATCAAGCTTAGTTTGTTGCACTTTATAGTAAGATGGATAAATATCCTTAGCACCTTCCCGAATGGCAGCCTCACGCAACGTAATATATTGCCACTTTGAGAGTTTTAGCGAAAGAAGCAATCCAAGTGCCTTTTCTGGCGTAAATATGATTGTTTTCGCTGGTTTCTTAAGCGTTTCATTTGATTTAGCGGCTACTTCAGGATTTTTCATCATGTATTCGATGACAGAGGCGATATCTCCATGCCCTTCTTCTTTTAAACGTGCTGCAGCTGCATATGCCAATTCACTGGAGTATTCGCCTGTGTGTTCATCAGATCTTCTCTTTTTTTGTTTACTTCCCAGATCTTCGAATGGTTTAATTACGGGATCTTTTCGTCATTGTTCCAATGGACGTTGATGTCGACGGTTCTGGAGAGACTGAGGGCGCTCTTTGTGCCTTATCAACACTTGGTTCTTGATTAACTAAAGTTTGCACAAAACTCGGCCAATCAATATTTGCTCCCAACCAATTCTCGTACTTTCTCCTGGAATTATCAAGGAATCGGTTGGATTTCTGCCCCCTTTGTAAAGCGGCTCGCGTAAATCTCCGACAAAATTCTTTGAGAACAACACGATCTTCGTCAGACAGGCAATCGCCTATGCGGGATACAACTGCACTGAACAATACTTCATGATCAAATGAAGTACTCTCACTTCGTAGAAGAACAAACAAGTCTAAATTGGTGATTAAACTTTCCATTCTAAGATTTTATAGTCGCTGATTTAGTGTTAGCAGTTACACAGTTGTGAACAAATTAAATTATAAAACAAAACTTTAGCCCTTTTATTGCAAAACGCCAATAATTATTTAACTACCCTCATTAGTTATCTCCTCATTAGCTAATGAAAATCTATAATTGTCACTAACTATTCTTAGAACTCATAGCACTGCTAATTAACAAATTAGCCTACTTATCAGGAAATGTTGAATGTAATCCATAGTTGGCATTGTCGTGAGATATTGAAAATCATTAAATCACCTATTAAGACTCATTAGAAGACCTAATCAGTGTAGTTACTTAATTACTTCTTTTTGGACTCATTAGAAGAGTAAACAATTGGTCATTTGGTTGTATGAAAAGTTTTAAAACTCATTTTGTGTTGATAATTATCTAGCTCAAACATAGTTGTCTACGTGTGGGTGTACTATAAACCTCTGCCAACTCCTTCGAAAATATAGGAGTGATGCTATTTTATGTTATGTGTAGTTAAAAGTCCGTGTTCTTCAACATAAACACCAAAAGGAATCGTTTCATACGTAAAAACAAATAAAAATATTTTGACGATTTTTAAAAAAAAAGCGGCATTAAATTTTTCGTCCGATCGCCAACCAAAAAATCATAAATAATTAGCACTATGACCACCTCCAAGGATATTACGGTTAAACATGCCGTTTAGGAGATAATTCGATTTTTCATACTAGCTTCATACAAATTTTTCGTAAAAAAATTATATTTCCTTCGTTTTTGGGCAGAATTAACTCGGGTGTCATTTTTGTACATAGTAATGACTAATAGAAGCGATATCCGACATAAAAACAAGCACTTGCAAATTGAAATCCCTAAGTCTATGAAAGCCGATTTTCAGCCCACCGTGCGCCGCGTACCTACATATCGCGCGATGCACTACTGTTGGTTCAAGTCGCTTTCGAGTTTTGTTTATCACAATTGTTAATCTGCCATTTATGGAGTCTAATATTTTTTATATATATAAATCGATTGTATTACCGATACAAACTCATTTCGCTTCGGGAAAACAACCATTAAAATTTCACACTGTATACTTTAAGGAAAGAAAAAAGAAAATAATACTTACCCATATAGTCCTCATATTCACAAAATAAATTAAGTAAAAAATATAATACTTTACAAAGTAAGTATACATGTCAAACATAATATAATAATAATAAAAAAAATATTACTTTAACAAGTAAATATTCATGTCATAATAATAAAATAATACTTTAAAAAGTAAACATTCATGTCAAAATTGCAAAATTGAATTTACATGCAGGAGAATATAAAATGTCAAAGTCTAAAATTGAGAAAAGTATCAATAGATAAACGTAATATTAGGCCATGTACATCGTTGAAGCATCTCAATCCCAAGCCTTTTGGTCTTCAATATAGTCTCTAACTGTGTAAAAAGCTTTCTGGCATAGCTTACGTTTTACTATCAATTTGAATTTATTAATACTAAGGTCTTGGATGTAGGAAGGGAGTTTATTATAAAAACGTATACATTGACATCTAAATGAACCACCTATTTTCTTGAGCCTAGTTTTAGGAATGACAAAATTATGTTTGTTCCTGGTATTCACATTATGAATATCACTGTATCTTTTAAATAGATTAATATTTTTATGTGCATACAAAAGATTCTCGTAAATATACTGAGAAGGCACAGTCATTATATTAATCTCTTTAAATTTGTCTCTGAGAGACTGTCTAGGACTTAATTTGTAAATCGCACGGATAGCTCTTTTTTGCAACACAAATACTGTTTGAATATCAGCGGCATTTCCCCACAACAAAATGCCGTATGACATCACACTATGGAAATAACTAAAGTATACTAAACGTGCTGTTTCAACATCAGTTAAGCCACGAATTTTTCTAACGGCATATGCTGCAGAGCTAAGTTTTTTGGACAATTTGTCTATATGGGGGCCCCACTGTAGCACTAGGAATTTATGCAGCTTCGACTTGAACTGATGAACAGGTAACGTTCTGACATCATCAGGCAGCTTGTTATAAATCAATGATGACATACAAATAATACTTTTATTGACTATTGCTATTTCCCATATGGTATTCCAATTCCTAATCATTTTTTTAGCACGTAATTGTGTATAGTAACTTTTAAAAGCTATTTTAATACAGGTAGGATTAAATTTTACAAAAACATTAAGATAGTGTCAAAATAATTATGTAAGCTTTTAAAGTAGGATTGAGAGCTGGTGGTGTTGTCTACATTACACATTGCTCTAATGCATTTCTTTTGAGCGTTGAATACAAATTCTTTATCAAGTGAGTTGCCTCAAGATATAATACCATATCTGAAGACAAGTGTCATCTCGTCCCATTTAAATTTGAGTGAGATCTGATGATCTAGTATTTGAGATATTCCTAATAATGCGTGGCTTCGACTACATTGATGATGTTCTCATTCTCTCTTGTAGATGTAAAATGAAAAAAAAACTGTACGATGGTTTAGAAGAGCATCTTATTATTTCGAGGTGGTCACTTTCTAGTTTGGTGAAGATCTGATGAAGAACGGAAATAGGAAACGGGACTCTTCAAAAAATGATAGCAAATCTTCCGGGATTGCTGAAATCGCATGTCTGTTTATTGTTTGCACTAGTTTATAACACGTAGGTACGCTGTTATGGGTACGTTTAGCTGTGGGGTGTCCCCACTAAAAACATAAAAATAATTTTTTTGGTTGTTTATTTGTTCTTAAACACCTACTTCCGAAAATAAAGTTATTTTATACTTTTTGCATTTTTGAGAAGTGGTTTGTATATTTCTGTAAAAAGTTGTTTTTTCCGGAAAGAAACTAGACCGTCCAGTAACAAGGTTGAATTCAGTAACTTGTCTGACACAGTGGCCTCTTCACGCCTGGAGCCGTAAGACAGAGCACACAGTCGGCACTCGGCACCACATGAGTAAACAAACGGAACAGAGACCAAGCTTCCTAAGAACGTGCAAAATTGTTACCTATTTTGGTAGGGTTGTCACAATGGATTGTGACAAATTAAACAAAACATTTACTCGAATAATTTTCTTTCTATAATTTTAGTTTTTGAGTAACTTATTGTTTCTTTTAATGGTGTGGTCAATAATATAACATGCTACTAACCGTTAAAGAGTTCCCTCGTAAGGAGACAATTCTGGCTGCAACAGCAGTTCATGATAAAAATCGTTCTAAACCATCAAAATTAACACACATAATTCCTACCTACTGCATACCAACCCACTCACCTACAAATGTTTAATAAAAGCTTGTAATAACAATAAAAAGGTAAAACACACCGTGTAGTACTACTCTCTTCTTATTAAAAATGATCATACAATAAGATACTTGAAAAATAATAGTAAAATTTGTACTTACCTATTGTGAAAGTTAGAGAAAGTTAAAGTATGATATATTTTTATTTTTTCTAGTATTATTGTACACACAGTACAATAAACTACTATTATTAATAATTAAATACTACGTTTTTACATTAAAATATTCAAACTTGCAACTAGCAAAACAAAAAAAACAGTCGCGCTGACCCTTAGATTGTCCACTGACTGTGCCAACGTAAACTGTTTTTTTCCAGTCTCGCTGTGTACGCGACAAGCGGCCAGTGGACACGCACACATGCCCCGCGTACTTGTAGAAGTGCAACCGATTCGCGCGGTTGTTCGAAGCTTTATCTCTGTTCCGTTTATCTACTCATGTGCTCGGCACACAGACACGGCGGCACGCCGACACAAAGGCGCAGCGCACCGCCCACACAGTTAGCAGCTGCTTTGACACTCACAACAAACACGCCGTCTGTGTCACGCCCCTCCACCTGGATGTACTACGAGTACCTACACCGAGATACTACAGAACACGTAGCTGTACTAAACTATCTGTACCTAAGTGAAAACGAGGCTTTTGGTGAATACCTACCTGCCGTAACTCGTATTAAATATATTAAACATAAAAATAAACTAATCAAATAAAAATGTTATTATTATTTTATTACAAATTTTACAGGACAAATTACATACAGTCTTAAATATATATATATCTTAATTCTAAGTATTATGAGCTTGAACTAGGAAATCCTGTGTTCCACGCGAGAAGATCTAAAATGGGAAGAAAACGAAGTGCATAAGGTTTGCTTTACCAAATGTCAAAAGTAGTGATTGTGATATAGTGTTGAACAGGGAAAAACTAGAATTCGTCGATAGAACGGTTTTCCTGGGGATTACGCTTGACTCAAGGCTACAATGGGGGGGGGGGGGGAATTTAGCATCTCTAGCAGGACGACTAAGCTCAGCAGCATATGCTGTTAGGAAAATCCGCCAATTTACAGATGTTGATACCGCGAGACTAGTCTATTTCAGTTACTTTCATAGTATAATGTCTTACGGTATCTTATTATGGGGACGGGCTGCAGACATCGAGTCAATTTTTATTCTGCAGAAAAGAGCCATCAAAGCCATTTATAATCTCTGCCGGCGCGATTCTCTAAGGGAACTGTTTAAGGAAATTAACATCATGACGGTACAATGTCAATATATCTACGAAAACATTATGTACGTTAGAAAAAATCTACATCTCTTTAGTAAACGAGGCGACAGACACAATAAAATTATGCTACTAGAAATAGGGATCAATTAGTTCAACCAGGTTTCAGACTAGCTAAAGTAGCCACATCTTTCATGGGGTATTGTTTAAAATGTTACAATAAAATTCCTCCCCATATATTAGAACTGAATGAAACGAAATTTAAATCTTGTATTAAACGCACATTATGCAGGCAAGCATATTATAAGTTGGGGGATTACATTGAAGATAATAATGCTTGGCTAAATGCCGGTCCTGCTCCACAGCCTCAACCACTTGGGTAAACAAGTTAGGATTTCATATTTGGAAGAGATGCTCGCCTTTTATAATATTATTTTGAAATTTGAAAATGAAAACAATATATCTAGTTTTAATTTCCGCGAATATTAGTGGGTTGCAGGTATGCACCTCCCTCCCGCCCGCTATATTATGCACATGCAAGATTACTGGGCAAATGCAAGGATTTTAAGCACATGCAGGAAGGCAATGCAAAACCCAACACCATTACCGACACGTGTTTCTTTGCGCGACAACAATAGTTTTAATATACTACATATTTGTGATAAGGGTTTCCGGCTGTGTGTTTTAGAACAATTAGAGATTTTTAAACATAGTAATAATAATAATTTTGCACTGTTGAATGACCAGACGAATTTGGTTTCTTCCCCTTTACTGCGAATGTTTGTGGGTAGTTGTACACAAATAACCAACGGTGGCAGTGTATAAAAGGGGGGTGCCTTGTACTAAATGCTCAGTCGCAACTCAACGGTCAGCGAGTCAACACGTCCCCTGAGGATGCCTCGTGGAGAGGCGAAACACGTGTCGGTAATGGTGTTGGGTTTTGCATTGCCTTCCTGCATGTGCTTAAAATCCTTGCATTTGCCCAGTAATCTTGCATGTGCATAATATAGCGGGCGGGAGGGAGGTGCATACCTGCAACCCACTAATATTCGCGGAAATTAAAACTAGATATATTGTTTTCATTTTCAAATTTAAAATGGATTTCCGCAAAGTAACGCCTGACTCAATCAATTTTTTTTTTTTTTTTAATATTATTTTGATAATAAATAATTTCCTTTTCTTTTTTTTTTTGTACTTATAGTTGCTTGGTTATTGTAAACCATAGTTTTGTATAATGTAGAAGCATTTTATTTTCAAATATTGTAAATGTGAGTACCATGGAGCCATTTACATGTAATAAGTTATGGTTTACTTTGTGACATGAACTAAAATGGCAGTTGAGAGCATGTCATGCTCGCTTAAATGTTTCGCTGATGGCGGCGTGTGTGTTGGATCATTCGGTTCCCTTCAAAATGGTTGAGCTAAATGGTGCCGATACACGCGTCATGTTCGTGAACGGGCGCCGTCGGTTGAGACTGGTCACCTCTTGACTGCCAATGACTTGTTTTAATCTTTATACTTTGAATTGTTTTCATAGTTTCCTTTTTTTTTCTTTGCATTGTCCTCACATATAGAAGCGACCAAGGATGTAACCAAGGTTATGTAATACAGAACATGATTTAAAAGAGTGTCCGTGGAGTTTCTTGCACGTTCTTCTCCATAGAGATCTACGCTTTGGAACGTGCAGATAGCTTCATCTCTTTCGTCTTGACAATTCAAAAGTGCCTGTAAAGGGTTTAATTGAAATAAATGATTTGAATTGAATTGAATTGAATTAAAAACTTAACTTCTAGATTCCTAACTAAACTGGGTCAAAAAAATTATAAATTGTACAGTTTCTTAAATTATAAGGTACTTAAACTAGGTCAAGAATTGTATAAAAACAAAAACACTAGCACAATCAGTAAATTCTCTGTATCATCATAGGACATTTTATGAAGAGTTTCTTTAAGAATTCTCTTACAGTTAACTTTATTCAGGCTTTAAATAAAAATAGTACTTAGATAGTTTATAATTCACATCTCATTTATAAAATTCTTAGTATAACAGACAGAAAGAGGGATAAGACAGTTGGATAGCCAATGCGAGTGCGGTCAGCGGCGCCCCTGTTCAGAACATGAGTCATTCGTGGGGTGCCCGAGTGCGCATGCATCTGTACTTTGGCTGTGATCTAATTAATGCCACCGCCGCACGATGCTCTCTTTACTAACAGCGTGTATACGGTAAAATCAGAATAGATGACCCAGTAGTAGAGGTGCACCAATTGTAATTTCGCGGATGTATCGCACGCTATTTTATTTATTTATCGGGAGACTTTTCAATTACCGCTAAGTGGACCGTGTCTCATGTCTCTGTGCGATTGCCTGGGAAGGCGAAGAGCGCTCAAAGTTTTTTCGGGATAGATGCTCTGTTTTTCAGCGGGTCGTCTATCCGAGACGTGATTTATATGGACCAGGCAACTATCCCATATATAGGATAGATGTCCCAAAACATAGAAGACCGCGCAAATTGCTTATACTCGGGAAATATCAAAGAAAATGTTTTTTACTTTTCATAAATTTTTAGTTATAAAACCAAAGTACTTACCAGTTTTACAAACAAAATATTTTGGCTTTTGTACTGGGAGACATAAAGTGATATCAGAAAGTGTGCCATCCATCCCGGTGTAATCCTAATTTGTTTGCACAAATATGAACAATGACATTACTATACTAGTAATGAACCATAATGATTCGATCAGCAATTTTATGTCCCTCACTACTGGGTGAGCACTGACAGTGTGAGGAATCTCATCAGGATTTAAATAGGACATGAAAGTAAACAAAGGATTTATGATACTGTTTATATTACTAATGTTATAATTAAAATTATTTATGTTACAACATATTGTTTTAACAGCAGCTATAAATTACAAAATGATAAATATTCTACCACGCGAAATACAGCCGATCACTCAAGAATTTTACAAAAAAAAATAGTGTACGCTTCTAAACGAGTTGCCGAGCAAATGAAATATTCTGTGCACTGTACTCGTGTACATCCCGGTACATATGTACATAACTACTTGTGTACCACAGTAGCACATGACCCGTACAGTAGCTCTCACACCTGCCATATTATATAAATACCCGCAGATATTATATTTGATGGGCGCGGGTACAATATGTTTTCAGCGTTATCTCTTATGCCTGGGATTTGAAGTGGAAAGTGTAGAATAACAAAGGTACTCGGTGATTGTACTTAGCTAGGTATGTAGGTATACTAACTACATTTTGTGCGCGTAGTTTTCATGAAAACTGTGCGACATTAATGTACCTTCGTACATTGTATGTACTAGATTCATGAAAACGACTCTCACAACTCTCCCGAGACGAGTCTGTTCTCTGTTCAGAATTTCAGATATTACACGACGTTCACAGAAATATTAAGACACCGAGAGAAAAAATATTTACGGGGTGGTTCAGAAGTGCGTGGTGTTAGTTAAACGTGATATTGGCTAGGTGATAAATACGAAAAAAATCTTTAAAAAATCGACCACTTAAACCAATTAAAAAGTTCCTAACAAATGACCTTTCAAGCTGTCTGATGATGACATCAAATCTGTGATTGAACTAAAGTGAATGTCACTAACTGTAACAAACTGCTTGCAAAGTCATGGATGGAACTTTTTGTTTTCGTTTTTAGTCTTCGTAATTTCTTTTAAGCAACTTTTTTTGTTATGCTGTTCTTCATCAGCTAGCCAACATCACCCTTAAATATGAGCAACACTTCTGAAACTGCCTGTCAGAAATTCCACAATTTATCTGACTCTTCAAACCACCAGACAGAAAGATCACTGCTGTATGCCAACGAGTGAACACATTCCGTATACTAACCTGCACTACATTAGACGTGGTAACAGTAGAGTGCGACACAGCCAGTAGTGATAGTAAACCGACGCACATGGTTTGTTACGTGATAAACGACTAATAAAAACGAATGTACTCGCTCGTGGCTCGTGTACCTACTCTTGTAGCAGAAGTCACTCGTATGTACAACGGCTAAGCACAGTCGCGAGTGAGGACGTCGCCGGGAGTCGGTCATGTCGGTCGTGTCGGTGACCGGTCGTCGTGTCGGATATCAACTGCCGGTGGTCGGGCTCGCTTGCTAATTGTGATGCGGCCGTAAACCGACACGTCCGACTCGTCTGTCCGGGACGGGCATTTGGGACAGGATCACAGGACACTTCAAACGTAGTCTCTTTTCATGAAAACAAATCTTTCGTTCTTTAAATACAAATGAAAGGTTTTATTTGTTTCCTTTTGTAACTGACCCGACACGGTAATAATGCTTTTGTAGGTCATCTGCGATGTACATATGTATATAATCTGTTTGGTAAGCTGAATAGTCAATCTTGCAGAAAATATAAAATGAGAATATGCATCATGTCCAACTGTCCAGTCAGAATACTCTTGTTAAAGACGAGTCAGAATAAATCGTTATAAAACTATTCTAGCTTGTATGCACTTAAAATGAACGCTCTGAACTTGTGTATAGTTAGTTTCATGGAAACTTGTACCATAACCGATTTAGAGCACAATTTCCGTGTCTAGTTCATTTGCCTGGCCGCGCCGCGCGCGTCCCCGGACAGTTGTTGCTGCAACGAGTCCCCGAGCGCCACCTGCAGCGACGCCTCGCTCCGTGTAGCATAGCGTAGCATAGCGCAGCCAGCAGTAGGTAATGGCGGCTGAGATTCAATAAAGTTGGCTCCGCGATTTGTTCTGCGCTGCGCTTCGGTGATAACTGCTCGCTTGTTCTGTAACTACACGTTTTATACAAACGATGTTAGTAAACCCAATGCATTTGTGAGAATACTTTACAAACGCAAATAAAATAAAATTATGCTCTCATGAAACTCACAACTCAACTCAACTCACTGAAATTCTTGTTAACACGAGTCAACGGCAATCCTCCCATATCTGAATGTTCTAATACTATAAAGTGGGGATAGATGCTTCCACTTTACCTTCAATCGTACCTCTCATCAACACCCTCGAGAATGAACGTATTAATAAATAACGCCTCTCGGTGATTCTCTAATAAGTAATTCAGCACGTTAACACGCTTGAGGTCGGACCGGACCGGTGAGATCAAACGCAAGGGTTCAACCGGGCTCACCGTTAATTGAGTTTTCCAGTTAAAAATCCTTTCAGAGATTGAGACCACGCATTGACACGTGGAAACCTTTCTTGGAAAACTGTGGTTAGCTAAAGATTAGACCGCGAATACCGGAGTAACGGACCGGTCCCGCGGGGACACGGCATCACGCACAGCTACAGGAGTGAACTTACATATTAATACAATTACACGCATCTCCAACTTTGGCGCTTAAACAGTTGGAATTAATACCGCTTACCTCCCCTCCCGCCCCTCAGTGAAAAGGGTCAACACACGCGAAATAACGGCTGCAACCAAATGATCCCGGGACCGGTAGGTACTCGTGAGTACGACGCTTGCATACTAATGCCGCGCCGCGGAACGACTCCGTGTAATAGATATTTATGTGCACACGAGTACCTCGCAGTGGCAGGTAATGGCCCAGGCCTGTACGGAGTGGTGCGCCAATACGACCACGAATGTGACGGGATGCTTCGCGGCGTTGTCCTATTATGTGTAACTGTTATGTGCGTGGTGGTGTTACCACGCACATAACAGTTACACACACACGCACACATGGAGTGTGTGTGTGTAGCTCGCTCGACCGATCTCTATAACTGTGATGTTACCTAGTTCTAGGAAATAATAATGACGACGCAAAGTCTAAGAAAGCAGCTTCTTTAACTTACGGAAGACAAAAACTTACGTTTTGAATACAAAATTCCAATAACTTAGTTTTGCTGCATGTTGCCCTCCTTATTTCCAACTTCGTCTGGTTGTGTGCTCTACTTTACGAAATGCAAGTATAACTTGCCACTAACTGACGAGCAGGCGACATCTCACGTCGACACTACGCCGAACTTCCTAAAGCAGCCCAAATTACAATTGTCTTTACAAACATCACCAAACTGGTATCATTTTCAATTGGGAAATGAGTGACTGAGCTGAAAACTCAGCTATAAAGTAGTTAGTAACAGAAGGTGCACTTCAAACTAAAATTTCCTAATTTACTATTGCTAACTACACTGATGACTGAAATAAGATGTAGTGTTGAAACGAAAGCGCGATCTCTGACGATTTTCAGTAGAACTTTTAATTAGAACAATTGCTAGGCACTAGAGTGTTATAATCATAATCGTTTATTTGCTAATATGGGTAATTACATAAAGTCGTTAAAAAAAAAGAGCACAGTCCAACCATTATGGGCACCAGTCTTGCTAAGAAGTACCCAGGTATTGGTTAGTAGATGCCAAATTGACTACGCAAAATACTGGTATTCAGCTGTTCCGGTTGGAGTGGAAGCCGATATAATACTCGCTCGTCGCTGTGAGTCGAGTCTTCTGTGCGTGTCCGCGTGGTGTCGCGGGGTGTTGTACTGCACACAATTTGCAGGCTCACAACTTCGCCTAAATACACACTCATCACCGCCCCTATTCCAGCAGCAGTAAGGTTGAATGCTGCATGTGCCACGTGTAAGTATAGTTGGTAATTATTATGGAGGCAAGCAGCGGTGCGTGGCGCGTCGCGTTACTGATTGTATCTACACGAACAGCGTCGTTTGTTAAACAACTCCAAACAGTAAAGTGCTGAAAAAAAACATATACAGTCACTATGAAATTCACTACAACTTTGATATTTTGCTTATAATCTCATAAAACATTGAATATTTTTACCTAAAAATAACTGAGAAACGTTAGAAAAAAGACAGAACACAAAAATACAAATTTTTACATTTTGTCTGTTTGTCTATATGTTTGTGGAAGTATCACGCAAGATACATTAATTGGATTGGAAATCAGGAGACTCAGGCATATTAATTGTTCTCCGGAGTTTTATCTAGCTTTTATTTCATCTAAATCGACTGGCTAAATCAAAAGATATTGAGTTTCTAAGTTTCGTTAACTTCGTAGAGTGCTTATCGTCGCGCTGACTGAGTCCTGCTCGCATCACGTAAAAAGTACAAAACCGATATAGATTTGTTTTATACATAAGACGTTTTAACATATACGGCTATTTATAGCATCACGCTACGACCCACTAGGAGCGGAGCACCGATGAAAAATGTTGCAAAAACGTTTTTTTTTGTCTTACGTGATGAAGTTGCGCGGGTCAGGTATTAAGTAAAATAAATCTAAAAACGTAGGTAAAGGTGAGTATTTTAACTGTTTACGACACAATTATCTATTTGTGTATAAGTGGATGGTATTTATTTACATATATAACTAGCTGCGCCCGCAGCTTCTTTCGCGTGGATGTCGGAAAAAAATAAACGTATGTACCTCTTAAATTGAGAAATTGGAGAGAGTAATACAAGACACTGACTACAGTCAGCCTCCTAAATTGCCCTCTTCCTTGTTGCCTGGTCGGCATTTCAAACGGAAGATGTGGTACATCACCTTGCCTTCGGCTAGTCTGCGATTTTATTATATGTATAGATTGCAAATATGGATACAAATTCGTTTAATAATATAATTAATAAATGACTATCCGTTGTCATTATTAAATTTGGTAAGGGTACCTATAGCTTATAAAACCTGTAAGGTCCTCTCTATTCGGAAATTGTTCATTCTAAATTTAATTCTAGCCGTTCACTCCCGCAACTCCTATAATCCAGAAAAGTTCAAAGACTTGAGACGAAAGCATACAGTGTGTTCGTCCATTCCTGTTCATTCGAAACTAGCTCAACGATCCTTTTATTTCCTTGGTCCTTATGTATACAACAGAGTTAATACAACTTTACATATCTACTCTATGGTTAAATATAAGTGCAAAACTACTGTAAGGGACTGGCTACTGGATTTGGACTATGAGGGTACAGAAAGTATCATCCAAACCATTAAATAAATTTAAATAAGTGCAATCATTTTTGCCAATGAACAAAAACACACGCACAGGACCTACATGCACATATACAAAACACCCTCTCAGTTTCACACACTACACATACAAACCCAGAACCACACTACACATAAAATCCCACAACCACACTACACATACAATCCCACAACCACACTACACATACAAACCTACAGCAAATTAATTTTACATTTTACCATAACTTTACTTTTAGAATTACCTCTCATCAAATAGAATATTAATAGTGTTATATAATTATATAATCTGAATTAAGTGCCGTTAAATACGACTATATTTAAAGGGGTGTGAGCCTGGAGATCTGTCATACAGGTCTAGAACCTAGTACGGACTCCAGCTCTCACAAAGGTTAAGCATAAGGCAAACCTGTTTAAATAAATTACTATAGCAAGCAATGTCCCTTTATGAGAGAAATAAACTGTATTTATTATTTATTATTATTATTTATTATAGCTATCATCAGGCCAACACTATTTCCGAATATGAATGTAAATATCTACTTACACGTTCTAAAATAACTTACAAGTATACAAGTACAAAGTATGTAGATATTCAGAGTATTCTGAAGTCGGCCAGCTACAATACAGGCATACAGACACAAGGCGTTATTGCAACATGTACACTACAGGAAAGCTCTCTTAATAAAGCATCCATTTTAATTACGTCTGATATTGCAGCGTCTCCGCGCACAGATGATATCTGGAGATTCGCTTGCATGCCGCGCCCCCCGCGCCCCCGGGCCTCATTACACTACGCCACTACGCGGTGCACCGCCACGCGAGCGTATCTATGTCATATATTCGAGTGTTACCTGTCGCAGTGTTACCTGAGTTAGCTCAACATTTACTGAGTTTTTGTAAAAATTTTGAAGTACTCTTTAGGGCGTCATCTGTGTCAATAAATTTCTCGAAAGCAATATACTCGCCCCTATTACATGGTTCCTAAACATAACAGGTGGATTGTAAGTGAACCCTCTGCTTTACCCTTCGAATAAAACAAGCGCGATGTACATGTTATTATGTTCTGTGTGTCCGTCATGTCTTCTGTGGTCTCTGTCAATAACTTGATGTTAACTACTTCTGTCTTTAGTAGCATTTATTACGAAAGTCTGTAGCTATAAGGTTGAGCATCCCGCGTCCATCAACAACAAACTATTACTAATAGTCGTGACCGCACGTGCCTGCGCCTTCCGCCCGGCTCCGAACGGCTCCGCACGGCGCCGGGCGACGGCGACCGACGCTAATCTCACTTATCTGATGGAAATGGGGCGGCTGCCGGCTAGTTAGTTTCAACTAACGCGACGTAAACTGTTGCGCTGGGACAGGCTCGCCGTGTGGGCCGGAGATACGACGGCTCGTGCTTGTACAGGATGTTATCAGCCGATGCTCCTCCACTTGTACAACAGTTACGTCTAGATTGTTATTTAAATTACAAGAAAACTGTTGAGTAAAGACCATAGATATAATAAACTGTATTTTATATTTCTATGGTAAAGACTGTTACGATGAGCGTGAATGTACACCCGTTTTATTCTTTTTTTCATCACACACCTCGTCACAGCATATTTTAAAGTAGTGACTGTCTCAGAGCAGCAGGTAATGCTATACAGCTCTCGACAAACTGAGAAAAAAATAAAAATGCTAAGGAGAACGAACGAGAAATAAAATAAACTTCTTATTCCGCTAATCTGAACGCCAAGTCTAATGTCACTTTCATGAGGTCGACTCCTCTCTCATTTGAATTTTTATAACAACCGTGGCTTTAAGTCGCAAACGTTTCATCTTTACTAGGAAAATACAAATTTATACGCCGAGCCGAAACAAATGTTTTAAAAATGTGCCTCCGAGCTAGACGCAGGATAAAAACTAAAAACGAGTAAAACGGTTTGGAAAATCCAATATGCATATAACATAGAAATTTCAATAGATTTGTACACAAAGTTGAATCTAAACCTATTTGCTTTAATCATTCGACCGTTTACGATATACATGAAAAAATTCTAACAAAGAGATTCGTACACAAACCGTTTTAGTTAAACCAGTCCGAAACGAAGCAATCACGACGGTTTGTTGTGAAAGAGTTAACCAACATTGTTACGTATTAAAAGGTCTCACTAGGTATCGATATAATGACAACTATTTTGACGAGAAAACACCGTGAAACTAATGTGTTTGCCTATCACCATGTCCTCCTACCGGGTCGGAGCCGTCACCACGTGCGCCGCAGCACGGTGCGACACGGTGCGACACGGGCACACGGCGCCGCGCGGTCGCCTGAGCCCTCGCGCATTTACATGCAATCTCGTTTCAATTTTACCGAATGTGCCTTTCGCGTAATCCTCATACTCTCCAAATGGAACTTATTCGTACGAATCCCGTAGGTACCAGTGATATTAAGGCTTTAGGCAAATATACTCACGCTATAACTTCGGAGACGAGTTTTGCTCGACGGAATAATTGAGTTCATCTCAGTCCGTCGGTACACAGCGTACACTGAATGTATTTAATAATTCCGTGGGCGCGGAACAAAGGCGACCGCATGACAATGGAGTATTTCTCAGTAGTTCTGATGAGCCGATACCCGCTTAATATTTAATGGTCCGATCTCGTCCCGAGCCGCACCCTCAGCCGACAACCAGCCAATCTATTTTACTTTGTCATTGACGCACTGTCAGCCACAGGCGAACAGTTGAGTCGATGGAGTGAACGATGTTATGTAAGCTGTTTAATTTGAACCAATAATTTATAACTGAGTGACGACGGGAAGGGAAGTTTCAAAGACATAAATAAATTACCCTTATTATAGAAACTGGTCATAAACATTTGGAATGTTACGAATGAATCCGGCTCGAAGGACCGATATACAATACATGAGCACATGGCGACCGAGTGCATTCGTTACATCAAGCACATTATCAGTAAACTAAGAATATATGGTACGACGAGATAACATTTAATTATTTTAATATTTAATAGAATTTGGCTTTCTTAAAGAAGCTCTCGCACCGCTCATTAGGTAAAACAAAGTACGTATAGTTAGCGAGTTGTATTGATGATAACTAATTAGTTCATTGTGTTTCGTATGAACTTGTTGCTCAGCCTGCTGTACCGACTGCGGAGACAGAGCAGTTAGGTATGTCATGCTCGTTAGGTATGTTATATCGCTTGAGCGGTGGCGATATTTTAATTGCGTTTGAAAGTAAGTTTACATTTTGCTAAAAAACAGTTCTTAATAAATTATTGAATATTCGACAGGCTCCCGGGAGCCTGTAAAATATTCAGTAATTTATAGGTAGGTTATTCAATCTTCTAATTATTCAATTGAAACCCTTCAACTTCTATTTGAAAATCCATTTCAGAGCTCTTTGTTGTGTGCGCAAGTTCTTCCCAGGACTCGGCTTGCTCAAAGATTCCCTGTCTATCATAACGGTACCCTTGGTTACGAGAGGTAGGGAGCGGTAGTGATTGGTTCAAGACCATCAAGGAAACCAGGTTTGTCGCAATTCCTTGCGTTAAACAGAGCACACGCGCGGAAACACTTCGTCTTTGTTTTATTGTGTCGCATTGACGTACAGTCGCACACGTGTGCCCCATACTCAAACAGCATCCTATAGCTAACCTACTATATGGCATTGTCGTACCTTAAATGTTCCCACAATAATTCTTTCGACACAATAATATCTCGAAATACCTGGGATTCCCGAGCGAGCCCTCTGTTTTCAAAAAACATAACTGTGCAGGAACATGTACGTTCCCGGTGAGAATGTTATCCAGCGCCGAGTGTCGCAATAAATCATTTTTCACGAAAACATTTTTGGGTCACGTCGGTACACCGGCGGACGAGGCGGCGCACCGTCGGGAACATAACTGGATGCGTGCGGCCGCAACCACCCGCTCACGTGCATACAAAGTGACCACGTACCACCGGACAGCAAAACAAGCCGGCTAAAAGCCACTACGCATGCATATAAAGTAATGGGCGAGGTAGCGACCACAAAACAAGGTAACAAGTTTCTGCTGGAGGCAAAAAGCATGCATGCATAACGGGCGAGTAGCGAAGGCAAAGCAAACTGAGAGCTGCGGCGATGACCACGGCATGCAGACGAGTGGTGAGCGATGCGTACGCAGCGGTCATGATATGATATGATATACATAGGACGAGCTGCTGTACCCGGCTTCGGGCCCCCTTCCCGTCAATTAAACAAGAATTCATAAAGTGTGTTTGGTTCAAAATGTATGGCAATAAAGTTTGTGTTTACAAATAGGACACCTTTTCAGTGATTATCTATGAATGGTTTTAGAAACCTTCTGCTTTGCGTGAGGTATCTTCACTAGCGCTCTACAGTATATCTTCGAGCTGCATACTCACAGCGAGGTTACAGGCTGCGGCGATTGCAAAAGGGTAAACTGCAGCTATCGCAAAGGCGGACGGCGCGTGGTAACGACAGCAAAACAAAATAAGACCGGCCGCAAACAGGCGCCGACAAGGCTTTTAGCGGCCGTGTGTGCGGCGGCTAATGGTCCGGTCGCCGTCCCGAGCGGTCGCGCTCCTACCGGGAACTACTTAGCTGAACGTACCTAGTACGTGTTGATGCAAGGTAGTTTTAAACTGTTTTCTAGCTAATGTGAATTAAAGTGACAGATTTAAAGTAAAAAAAATATGAGTTTATTGGCACAACATCCCTTAGGTACCTACTTGCCTAATGTCCAGCAGCTGTTCAGAAGATAACAACGCTAACTGGGCGGTTTACAATGAAGAAATCTAAAAAAATGGCCTGTCCATTTATTACAGTCCCATCTCACAGAATAAGGGTTTTTTTTTTCAAACATTTGTCGTCATCAACGACCCATCAAATAGAGGAACCATCGCACATGTAAGTATGTGTAATACGATATTGAGAAGAAAACGGGGGCAGCGCCACTGAATACTATCTCCACGAGACGAGCTCTGAGCAAACAGCGCGCTATCAACATTGCATCAGCACACAGCGGCACAACACGGCACACAAGCGGCACACCAGCGGCATGCATGCGGCACTCGAGCGACGTGCGGCACATTCACGGCGACATCATTGTGAGACTCACTGACATACACTCGTTCAATGACGGCGCTTGCTGCTCGGGAACACATTTTACACAGCGATGTTATATATCCTGTCATCGTTATGGTGATTATATTCCTGCTTGCCTCTTTAAGAAGAAACAATTGATTCTCGAGCTGTGTGATCGACGGAAAGATGTTGTTATAGCGTTCTATTCTAGGTATAAAGGTACTGTTGCGGAGATTGTTCGAAAGAGACACCGCGGACGGCCCACGAACGTGAAGGGCATCAGGAGTGGCAATGATGACACGGATGAGTTTTAGTGAGTCTGACACTCCCTGCCACTCCGCCCAGAGCGGAAGAAGTCATTTGACGATTTTCCATCTATAAAAAGGTATAAAGGTACGCACTTGCACTCCTAATATGTACTGAATTCAAACGACGACAATCCGTCTGCCTCATCTGTTTTCCCGATTCTGTTGCAGTCGAACCGGATGCAGCTCAATGCCAGTACTTTAGACTTCCCCGAGCCTGTGGCCGACCGTTGGGCAGGTTTTGTGGCTTCTGGCTAACCGTAAACGAATATCAAATTTAATTTCAAATTGCAAATAATAGCAATTACCGTGCTTTCCGAGGGACGATGAAGTCTCGGTATGTAAACCATCCGCGACCACAGCAAGTGGCACATTTTTTTTTACTCAAATTAGGATATGCAACGACGTTATCAGATCAAACCTCGAAGTACCTACACAAAAACGTATCCTTAACTCATTCATTAAAATCTCGAATAAAAACCAAGTCTAGCTCCAGCTGAACCCGAGCGGGTCGAGAAGTGCACAACATCGAGAGAGAGCAATGATTTCACTACGAACAAGCGAGCGTAACGAGAACTTAATCCGTTAAGTGTATTGTTGTGTTCACACGTGATTCCACGACCCCACCGTGAACAAAAGCGAACCGGCTGCAGCTGCCGAGAACTAGAATAAACTGCACAATTTCTGTCCATACGTACGTCTCTAGGAACTCGTACCTTTCTTGGCAGGCGCTTCGAGGATCAGAGAGACTATGTTCAGCTTGATGATCAGTTCAAGTGTTGCGATGTTCTGTCTTGTATCATCAGAATCACAGTAGTGTCGAAATATAACAGAACATTGTTAACACAAGTACAAAGTGTCAACGTCAGACACCAGCTATTGTTGTAGGTGCTAATTAGGATGCCTAAATATTTGGTGTCTCTGCTCCGAGACAAAGGCGCGCTCGACAGGAGGCGGCGCGGGCGGCGCGGGGCGGGGCGGGGCACAGAAGTCCCGCTTGCTGCTCGTTATTTTTGTTTCCAAACGTTCTCCTATTAGCTCAGCCTCATTACTAACTTTTATTGTTCTTTGAAGGAGTTGTCCCGTGCAACACTTCCCCCCCCCCCGGACCCCCCCGGGCCCCGCCGCTCCGGGCCCCGTCCGTCCGGAACGAAACAATCGCGCCGTTGTTTTCCACTTTTATTGAAATGCCTGTGAAAACGGCCCCCGCGCAGGAAATTATAGTAATTAACAAGTATCGCCGTCCGGCACTCCACGGCTTCCGGGACGACTCCCGTTTGTTAAAGTTTTTGTTGTAATTTTTTGTACTGTGACAAAATATTATAATTGAGTTGGCTGTTAAAGTGCTTTCAAATTAATTTATATAATTGGGTGCTCTGACATCCTACAGTTTTCCCCATCTATTAACATTTTATACCGAATGAAAAACCTACGCGATATTTCTGCGTAAAAAATCTCCAGTTTAGGAAACGCAAATAATAATTTTAGACTGGAATTGAACAAAAAAACTTTTTACAAAAAAATACAACCGACTTTTACACAAAAAATCAAAAAAGTGCAAAATAACTTTAATTTCGGAACTCGGTGTTGGTGGTTGCTTTTTCGTTTTTTGAACACCGACTTCCGAAATTAAAGTTATTTTGCACTTTTTTGATTTTTTGTGTAAAAGTCGGTTGTATTTTTTTGTAAAAAGTTTTTTATTTTTCACTTTTTAGTGGTACCTACATCCCCTCCCCTCCCCCCACCTAAACGAACCAATCACATTGGTGTAGAAAAAACGCACTGCTCCTTTGCAGAGTAAGCTAAGAGGTCGTCAATGTAGACAATGTAGATATTTTTTTTAGATTTTTCGAAAACCGCTTGGTTGATTTCGATAAAATTTTCATGGGACCATTTGGGAAGTATACCCTTTCCAAAAAAAAAAGAATTTTTCAAATCGGTTGACAAGCGACGGAGTTATGCGCGAACAAACATAAAAAAAAAAAAAAAAATACAAACATCCGAATTGAGAACCTCCTCCTTTTTTAGAAGTCGGTTAAAAAGAGATTGACCAAAATTTATTACTTACCTACTTAGTTAGGTTTCAGAAAACTGACTCCTCATTTGCTAAACAACTATAACCACGTATCTATTTCCCTGCTTCTCTATTAATAGTATCGATAATAATCATTATCTCCAGATCCTCTGAGTTCTGCCAGGCTTGCGGAATTTGTTTAAAGAGTCACCGCGGCTCTGGGACGCAAAGGGCACTAGGAAGTACACAGATGGATTTTAGTCGGTAAAAGTATGACACTCCCTTCCACTCCGCCCAGAGCGGGAGAAGTCAGTTGATCCTAATAAAAAAAGATCTTCTAAGGTAGCTTGTATCAGTTCCAGTCAAGTCCGACTTATCAAGCTTGTCGCACACTGGATCAGTAGAAGTCTCGTCACTGCGGACGAAGGATCAGTCGCCACACTGCGACACAGACATGTCGGGACAGGGACAATTAACCCTCTGTTAGCATCCCGTTAAGCCGGCGTGTTCCGTGTACTGCGTCAGGCGGTGAGGTGCACAACTGTGCTGTACGTGTACTCAGTAATCATGTTTTGTAGCTTCCATTAGTGATGTGTGTTGTTTGACTGTGGGGCAGCACCTCAATCACATCACAGAACCTCGTGTAACAAATAAACGTTACACGAGGTTCTGTTGTGTGACTGATATGAAGAAGAAGTAATTAGGTATCATCGCCATGACACGTGTCAGTGGTTCCCAGTGGGCGGTCATGTGAGCCTGTATCGACGGATGCGTCTATTTTAACGGAAGAAGTTAAGAGCTAGGTTCAGAGAACCTAATAGGTTGGGGTTCGCCTTAAAAAAAGAGAAGGTTATCGATTTAATTTTTGTATGTTTGTTCAGCGATATTTTTTCCAATTGTCAACCGATTTTCATGATTCTTTTTTTTTTGTTTAAAAGAATATTTTAACAGCCTGGTCACATTCCAATTTTATGATGAATTTCGGAGATAGGTAAGAGAACAAGATAGGTATTCAATAAATGATAGAAAATCCGGGATGGCTCTAACCGCGTGTCTGTTTATTGTTAACATTAGTTTATAACACAACATCACGCCGCGCCGCCGCCGCGCTATGAGGGGTACGCGGATGTTTACCTACAAGTCAACTATGGTTTTAGTGTTATCTATTGGGGCATAACTTTATGAACCAATCTTGATGATACTTTTTGATTAAGGTTAAATTATAGCTGTCTTGAATTTGCATTGGGAATTGAACTTCAAAGTTGAACCAGTGACTTCCTCAACATAAAATCTAGTAAAGTGAGGTAAATAGCGCAATCACTCATTAAGGGAATAATGTCAATTTAGTTTTGGGGTATCAACACTAAATAGTGAAAAAAACAACCGACTTTAATATAAAAACACTACTCAGTATAAAATAACTTAAATTTTGGAAATCGGTGTCAAATACGAAGAAATAATCAAAAACACCTCATGCTTTGTAGTTTTTGTAACTCTTATAACATATACATTTCTAGCTTCACAATGTGCGATGTGTCTATGACGAATAACTGTTTTCTATTCTATTGTTATTCACCAAAATTTTAGTATTTTCTGAATGAAATATGTAAATCCAATACAAGTTACGTCAGTTCTGCCCAAACGGGATTATCTCGTCTGTAGGACGTCCTTTGTCGGCCCACTCAGAACGTAGTGCGTCAGATCGCAAGAACGCGTCAGTTTGGTAACGCAAGTGATCTACAGAGAGAATGCTCAAACACACAGTAACTGCAGGCTCCTCTCCTGGGAATCGAACCCGCACACACGTTTGTCGAAGATGAAAGGCTCTTATTTGTCGTCCCCCAGTAATTGGGTTGTGGAGGTCGGCGGCAGTCGCTCTACAACACATCGTCACTGCTGTCCCTCATCAAACCGCATACCTTTTGTTCATCTCGACTCTATGAAAAATCTACTAGAGATAGGAGTTCTAAAACGATCATATTCACAATTTTTGTGGGTACACAAACACGCCAGAATGGCCTAACAGATCTTGATGAAATTTGGCACAGAGATAGATTATAGTCTGGAATGGGCTTTCATATACCCTGAAAGCGTGTTCCCTTGGGGTAACTTACGACATTCACGCGGGCGAAGCCGTTGGCAGAAGCTAGTTTGAAATAAAATTCTTACTGAAACAATAAGCTATTCTTTAACAGTATACTGGTGCTGGGGCAGGCATAAGATACGTCCCCTCGGAGGTGGACCGCAGCGGACTTTGTTTCCGCTGTGGTCAGCCCGGTCATCGGGCCGGCTCGTGCGAGGCCACGCCGCACTGCAGTGCATGTGCGGCTGTTGGCAAGCCGGCCGAGCACTGGGCTGGGGGAAGGGCCTGCGCGCCATCCGCCCCGACCAAGGGCAAGAGGTCCGCCGCCGCCGCCGCCTCTGCCGCCGCCGCGGCTTCCGTCGCCGCTTCTGCCGCTACTGCTGTGGGTGCTGCGACTCCTGGTTCTCGGGAGGGGGCCGAGATGGAGTGCCAGTAATGGTCCCATCGTGGCCTCCTCCAGAGACAAGTCGGCCGCTGTGCTATTGCGCAGTGGCTGATGTCTGGGGACGGTGAGCGTGGGTGGCTCGCCGTCCGATACCAGGCTGAGTCGACGACGCGTTGTGCTTCACGCGCGCCTCAAGGAGCCGTCAGCACCAGAGACGGGGCCCCATAGGGTCGGTGCCTGCTAGGGTTGCGGAATTTGTTCGAAAGAGTTACCGCGGCCCTGGAACGCAAAGGGCACATGTAGGAGCACGGGTGGGTTTTAGTCAGTAAAAGTCTGACACTCCCTACCGCTCCACCCAGGGCGGGAGGGGTCATTTGATAATTTCCCATCCAAAAAAAAAAAAAAGGCATAATATTCGTCACCTAGTCGATGTCAACGCTCCCGTTTACTCAGTAGCAACTCATTGGCACCACAAAGGAGAGCGAGCGGGCGGAACAGAGCGACGCCGCGGGATGCGCTCCGTACCCGCGCCGTAGAGTGCTGCTCACCGGATCTACGACGCAGATAATTCAACGAACATTGGGTATCTAGTTATTAAAACTATGGTTAAAGCTCTAAGCTCCCTAATTTTCAATTAAATAAAAAAAACTTTTTACAAAAAATAAAACCGACTTCTAAACAAAAAAAACCAAAAAGTATAAAATAACTTTAATTTCGGAACTCGGTGTTTTTGGTTGCTTTTTTGTTGTTGAACACACCGACTTCCGAAATTAAAGTTATTTTATACTTTTTGGTTTTTTTTGTTTAGAAGTCGGTTTTATTTTTTGTAAAAAGTTTTTTTTATTTTTCACTTTTTAGTGGTACCTACACCCCCTCCCCTCCCCCACCTAAACGAACAATCACATTGGTGTAAAAAAAACGTACTGCTCCTTCGCAGAGTAAACTAAGTGGTCATCAATGTAGAAAATGTACATATTTTTTTTAGATTTTTGTTGATTTTTCGAAAACCGCTTGGTTGATTTCGATAAAATTTTCATGGGACCATTTGGGAAGTATACCCTTTCCAACAAAAAAAGAATTTTTCAAATCGGTTGACAAACGACGGAGTTATGCGCGAACAAACAATAAAAAAACAATAAATATCTAAGTTTTAAATTACTAGCTTTTCGAACGACTTCGTTTCCAGAGCTTATCCCAACTTAACAGACCGTGAATTTTCGAGATATCTTAATACAGTGTGAAATTTTAATGGTTGTTTTCCCGAAGCGAAATGAGTTTGTATCGGTAATACAATCCATTTATATATATAAAAAATATTAGACTCCATAAATGGCAGATTAACAATTGTGATAAACAAAACTCGAAAGCGACTTGAAACAACAGTAGTGCATCGCGCGATATGTAGGTACGCGGCGGTACGTGCGTCTCATGTAGGTATCTACCTACTTTATGTCTAGTGCACTACTATTTATTCTCGCTCTCTGATACAGATACAGCATGCTGCTGATACAGCAATATCGACAAAGTCAATGTTACCAGTAGTATCTGCTATAACTTAGTCTAACTTCGTAACTCCATCACAACGTATTATTAAGTCCCGCAGTAGTGAGATGTGTCTGTTACTTGTTGTCGCCCAATACATCACCCGGCGCGTGCACAGTACGACACACAGTTGGCCCGGTCGGAGGCGGCGCGTCAAGCCAGCGCCGCTCGAATCAATCTCTGTCGCCTCGACAAACTTGATATTCACTATATTAATAACACTAAAGTGATGGTGATATGATCCAAGCGAGTACTTACATACGCGGCTTGAGGTAGGTATAGAATTTGTTAGAACAATTTCCATCTACACATCGCTAATAAAAGGAGCTGACTTTTGGAACAGCCTAACTAAATGAACCATCCTAACAAATTGTATAAATGCGAATGTGAGTTCATTTATTTTTTACACGTTCACACCTAGATTGCTGAACGGATGTAGATGAAACATATCACACGGGTAGACTTTGTCCCGGACATAGGCTTCTCCTTATTCTGAGAGTAAGGGCCCATGGATTCTTTTTGCGCTCTGTACTCCTGGCAGAAGCAAGTTGATAAATAAGAAAATTACAACCATCCAGCAGACACCTTATATAAGCTCTAAGTTCATCCACTAATTAAACTCACGTAGATTTTAATTAGTGAATGAACTTAGAGCTCATTTCAAATGCGTTAAAAGTTATTCTAATCCCACATTGGACTAATTAAGTAAGAGACATTAGAAAGCTCACAAAACTCGATAACACTGAAAGAAAAGTCGTTCAGTAAACCCTGCAACGTTCTCTAGGATAGCATTATTCAATCTTATTTCGATTTAAAAACATCGCTTTGAAAACTTGTGAAGTCAAAGTAAAATCTTATTCCGCGCACAATATGAAACCAATTGTCGTAGCGCGTCGCTCGGCGCAGTGCACACGGCGCGACATCTCCGCAGACGCGGCGCGGCGCGGCCGCGGATAAGCCGCCCGCGCTCGATACGCGCGTCGTGAGCTATATCCCGCCATTCGTCTCCCGGCGCCGCTTGTATGCACGCTCTCAAATAAGTCGCGACTCGTTCTCCTGCTTTGAATATAATAGCATCTCGGGTTTTATATGGAGTTTGCAGTTCTATAGCAATTTGGATTGCAACAATATTCGAAAAGGAAATATCTTTGTGGAAATAGCTTAGAATACTACCAGACGGTATACCCCTGATGTTATACTTCGTAGTTTAGTGCAACGCCAGCTCTGCTTACCCAACTATTCAGTGTACAGGGCGACACTTGTGGATGGATTGACGCTACTATTAAGTCACGTCATGATTATTCATAATCCCGTAGTGCCGCGCCGGCAGCCGGCCCGCCGCCGCCCGCAGCCGGCGCCGGCGCCCGAGCGCGCCGAGCTCTCGCTGCACAACATCCATTTATCTTCGTGTCACTGCGAGCACTACTCGGCGTCTCATAATATTCGCCTGTCCTAACAGTCGTGAATATTACGAAGATATAGTTGAAATAATATACAAAGTGAGATGTTGCTGATGTGGTGAATAGTTTTGATAATAAATTCGTCTTTTGGAGTTTCTGTAGTCTGTTTTTCGGCAATAAGGGACTCCTCGTGGACATAATTATATCATTTCCAAAACTAATGACCGAAATATTTTTTCAGGACAGAAATTAAATAAACAGTGTAAGTCACAATGACAAGTAGCCATCGGTTGTGGGAAGCCTCCGAGCGGCCACATTAGCGACTCCCCGCGGACGAGTCCTTTATTAGATGACTACGAGTGAGGCCTGTTGCCACACACACACACCCTCACACCCACACCATTTCTCGTACAGACACTCGCACGAGGAATATAGCCATAACTCACCATCTGAAGACTCTCTAGAAAACCAGATCAACGATAACTTACGACTTTATTAACAAGACAAAAAGAAAAAGAAAACAATATTGAGGGTGATGAGCCCATTCTTATAGTGCTGTCTCAATATTTTCTGGTATCACTTCCTACGAGCAAAGAGGAGAGGACCTAAATACATCCTAAAACTGGTCTGGGTACCTAAAACTGGTACCATCCGAGGAATTGTTTGTGAGTCAAACGAGAGCCCTAGTCATCTGACCAATGACACCAATACGAGGACTTTAATTTAGCACACTTTATCATATTTCTTGTACAATGCGGGAACCCACTATTAGACATTTCGCGTACAGTACGGGGATGTATTTCCGAGACGTTGTACAAAAAGATTTAAAAAAAAATACTAATTTCTTAACACATTTTTTACCATAATAATATTGTAATCATCTTGCATTTATCTTGCGTTCATCTTGCATGCAGGCAATTTTACACACACATCAATTTCTTGAAGAGAACTCTCAGAGAACCTTAACTTTTTCTTACCTTTTTTATAGAGAATTTCTCAAAGGATACTCCGTCCGGGAGCGTGGAGTATATGTTTGCCTTCCTACTACTGCTTTAACTCTGGAGTCCGGAAGATATTCAAACACACAACCGACTAGCGCCACCATCATCTCATGCGGCCGATCCCACGACCGCAGCAGCACGTGCACTTCCACAAGATGCGCACGGAACATATTGCTCACCGCTTTGGACCTCACCTCACTGATCAGGCGCCGACTCTATCCAAAGTTGGACGCCCGCGCTCCCGCAGTCAGCTCCTCATGGTGGCCGGAGATCGTTGAACACCCATCGACGCCCGGATGCCATTTTAGTACGATCTCTTTCCCTCTCCACCGCCTCCTTAGAATTCGTCATCTCAAAGAGATGTTAGTATAATTTACGGGGCCCGGTCAGGCCAGTGCCGGTCAAGGTTACGTATGTATTTCTTCGAAAGATTTACCGTAGCCCTGGAACACAGTCGGCATTTGACGGATGGGTTTTATACAGTAAAAGTCTCGCACTCCCTCCCGCTCCGTTCGGCCGAGTTTACCTACCTTTCATGCAAAATGTCATCCAGTAAGGTAAAAGCACCTATTACGGAGGTATTTCGCAACACTTGAAAGTAAGAAACAAAAATAAGAATTTGTAAGTATTTTTAAAGGTGCCAAACAACTTCATCGTCAAAAGTGGAACTTACATTTTGTATTACTGTTGAGTCTATGTTTCTTTTCATGATATTTCTTATTTAAAAAAAATATTCAAATAGTCGGGTCGATTTTCCCTAATACGGAGGTATGATTTTGGTCAGAGCCTAATACTGCGGTAGACGGCTCCTAATACGGAGGGTCTGAAATTATATTCATTAAAGTTTCGTACAAATAATACTTATCTATACTAATATTATAAAGCTGAAGAGTTTGTTTGTTTGTTTGAACGCGCTAATCTCAGGAACTGCTGGTTCTAATTGAAAAATTCTTTTTGGGTTGAATAGACCATTTATCGAGGAAGGCTTTAGGCTATATATCATCACGCTTAAGCTAATAGGAGCGGCGCAGCGATAAAGAATGTTTTAAAATCGGGGATTCCACGGGGACGAAGTCGCGGACAGCAGCTAGTTAAATAATATTAATGTGTTAGTAAATTGTAAGTTTTTCATTCATTGACCATTGATTTGATTACATTGATTCATTTTTAATGAAATTACAAATATAGCATAACTGTGCATTCACACACACGTTTTGAAAAGAGTTTTGGGTTATTAAAATAAGGTTGATTTTTTTTTAATGTTCAGTAAAATGAAAGAAATGAGCGAGGCGAAATCGGTCTGTATAGAAAGATCTTTCTATACAGATAGACTTCGCTGTGCTCATTTTTTTTTACTATTGTATTTTAACATGTGAATCATATTAAAATACGATGTTAATGTTGATGTTATGTTCTATGAATAGGGCCGTAATAGGAGATCATATAACCTAATACAGAGTTACCTGGAAATAACTACCACCGTAATAGGAAAACTACTCGTGTTTTTAATAATCCTTATTCTGACCTATTAAAATTTCGATAAACAAAGAGTGTAAATGCTTAATCAAACGATAACAGTTTTTTGGCTCAGATGTGTAAAACTCAAGTCAACAGTTATACAAAATAAATGATTTGTGATAAATTAAAATACACCTTTCTATTTTTACCCCTTCTAAGAAACCAACATTTTGTACTCAACAGTTTTCATATTTAACAAGATTTCTAATTAAGAACACATACCGCAGAATATGGTTTCTAATTTATGACATTAATAATTATTTTAACTAAACTTGGAACTAATTCAATAAGTTAATAAATTGAAAGTTATAAACAATTAAACATGCCCAGTATTTTTCCTATTTCGGAGTTATACCACCGTATTAGGATTAATCTATAAAATTCGTATCGTATTACGGCGGTATTTTATTTCTTATTTTTTGGGTAAAAAATGAGTTACAAATATGAAACAAGCTATTTAAATAGTGGGTTTAATAGTAGGAAAATGCTATAAATAATACATAAACAAAATTGAACGGCTTATTAATACGAAAAACTTAGTTTATAAATATTAGTATACTTACTTTTGTTTTTCCGCGTTTGTATGGAAACTCCTCTCACTTCGATGCCGTTACACTTACTGATTGATTTTGTTGTGTTGTCTATGTGCTATACTTGCAAACGTCAGTTAAGTCAAAAAAGTAATAAATTTGGAATAAATAGTTTACGTTTTAGTGTACTTAAACTAAATAAAACAGGAATAAAACTCGAAAATAGAAATACCACCGTAATAGGAAGCGATTTTGACTACCGCCGTATTAGGAGCTTTTACCTTATTTCATCATCTCAAGACGATAGCTCTATTACAATATAAACATGTCCCAATTTCATTGCTACGTATGTAGTTTAACGCCTCCATAGATTAAGTTCTCGAGCAGGGAGTGATGTTATAAAATCGGACAACTTTGAAACAATTAAAACCCAATACACATGGAAATCTTTCCAAATAGGGACCTGCCCAAGTAGCACATGACAGCCGCATAGTGACTTGATTATAGAATTTTGTGACACTCAAGGCTGCTTTAGTTACCTGCTTAAGGGCTGTGTAGCTAACTACACAGCCCTTGTAATTCTAATTTGGGCCCCAAATTAAGCAGCCTTGAGCATTACAGTGACTGGTTAACGGTGGTATAATCATTGAAACAGCTGTACGAGGCCTGTACAATGGCTTATACTGCTATACAACAGCCATTGCAGCCTAAGATTCAGCTACTTTAATTCTCTTCAACAGCTTTTAGATGTTTTGAGGCTTGGCAATAGCTTTTATTAAAGTATAAATAACCAAACAAAAATACTTTTTTATTTAATTTTCTTTTGTGTATTTTGTGACAGATGACATTTATTGTTTGTTAAAGTGCGCGGGCGGACTATTATTTAAGGTAAGATATTTTTAATAGTTTTCACGTTAGTTTTAAGTGTCCTGTATGTAAATTGAGTTGCGAGTAACACTTTACTGTTAATGTGTATAGGTAATTACATCAAATATTTCACGCGCCATCAGAATAATATCGCTTTAACGAAAATATTTCACAAGATTAAATGGTGTACGAATACTTAATAGATTTATCACTCAAATTATTGCTTTCGAACTTAATGTATTCTATTAGGAAATAAGTGGAAAATATATTGTTTGAATTAAAAGCTATCAAATATCCTTAAAAACTATAAGAAATCATTTGGATATTTAATAACAAATCGTTTCTGTACTGCTAAAATGGCGTTAATTTGTTATCCAGTACACATTCTCCAGAAATTCTTTTAAAAAGTTATTTGCTGTACAGTGGTGTTACCAAGTCAATGTACCAGCTTCTAGCATTATAATGGCTGGAGAAAGGATTTTAATTATCTTTCTTACTGTGTAGGTACTGGTATAAATATAGAGCATACAGTAGCTTTTCAGGGATAAAGAAATCTCGACAGAAAACCATTTCAATATGTACATTGTTTGGCTTTCGAAATACCCTTGCAAGCCCAGTAGTTAGGTAATTTTGCGCATCCTTCTCTTTTTTTAATTTAGTTTAGAACAGCGCTATCCATGTCATTTCGTCAAAACAACCGAAAAATATTTTGCTTTTCCCTTTTCGTATTATATTATGATTGTTAATTAGTTAATTATTGTTTTCAGGAATAATAATGCCGTTTAAAATAATCAAAACCGTTGAAAAAGGAAACGAAAGATTATAGAGAAGGAGAAGAAAAGTGGTTGGGAGCATTTCATTTTTCATAATGGCATTCGTAATTATGTTGTATTTTCACAAATTATGTTTCATATTGATTAAAAAACAGTATTTACAAATTTATACAATGATTTTTTTATTTTTCTTATCATCCTTAATAAGATTGTATCTTTGCTAAATTTTGAAAATAAATTTTGGGGAAACTTTTATTATCCTTGGTCATGAAAAGCACCTCCTTTCGATCAGTACCTAGCACAACATTCACTGAGTCTTTTTGCTACCTGCGAAAGTGGTGTGCTACCTCTTCGCAACATCATTTTAATCAAATGCAATTTATTTTCAAAAGGATAGGCACACAAATCTATTTGTGCGGAACCCTATGCGTAAATGACACTGGCTTGTAAACATCAACTGCATCAGTACTGCTCCTTTGCAATTCGTCCATAGAACCTTCAGCGTATTCTTTTAACAGTTTTCTTTTTATTCCACTTTTCATTTTTTATTTAAAGTGTATTATTAAAACATACGTAGTATAGCTCTTGAAATCGCTTCGCACATTATGCAAAAATAAATCAAATTTGACGTAATTTAAACACCAATAATCTAGATTTGCTCTTAAATAACGCTGAAAGCTGTATAATAACTGTCAGCTACACTTTATGCATTGGCATTAGGATGGAGTACTCCTATTCCAATTTACAACTCAGGGTGTTTAATTATTCTCTTATAAATCTAACAGCATTTGTAGAAATTCCTTATACACTTTTAACCAGCCATTAACAAGCTCGTTGAAGTAGAATTACAATAGAATTAGTGTATACCAATTAAAAGCTAGTGGCATTATTCAATGTTTTAATGCAGCCCGCAGCATTACAAGAGAGGTGAATTTTACGTATTAACCAGCCGTTAACAAGCTTTGGGCTTCTAGACCAGCTAGTAGTATCTCAAACAGCCAAAAGCTTGACTACAGCATTTTAAAATTCTACTTAAATGTTTTTAGTATACTTTTTCGCCACTATCAAGTCATTAGTCAGCTATGCTGTTTAATAGTGTATAATCTTTCCTTAATACAGTCTAAAGACTCACCCTATCCTTTAGTACAGCTGTATAAAAGCTGTAGACTGTAATGTAGCTTATTTATGACCTAATTCATCGCTAAAGTGCTACTTGGGTGACTACCATTGTTCCGAAAAAGTACCAATATGAGGACTTGTATACTATACACATTGTGAGGAAAAACTTCTATCCAAGGAAATATGTGTGAAGATTAACACATAAGTCCTCGCAAGGTACGAAACATATGTCTGAAGTGTAAATGTAGTGTGTTCCAATTTCAAGTGAGCTCTCACACGGTGGAGTGTGAGCACGACTTCGCGACCAAACCGAGCTCCACCGCGGTCGACATCAAGTTTTCCTTATGAAATACTAGCGACCCGCCCCGGCTTCGCATGGGTGCAATTCTGATACTAAATCTCTACTATATTATGCATGTATTATACATATAAACATTCTTCTTGAATCACGCTATCTATTAAAAAAAAGGCATTAAAACCGTTGCGTAGTATTATATTAATGATCTAAGCATACATAGGGACAGACAGACAGCGGGAAGCGACTTTGTTTTATACTATGTAGTGATATCAAATATACATACATATAGGAAGGATCAAATCCGAAAGTAGAATACGATAAATTGGTCAGGTCAATCCGCAGACGTACGAAAAATTCCTAGGATTGAAAATATCCATGTGTTGTGTATTCATGCGCATATCCTCGCTGGTGCTTGAAACAAACACTTGTAAGGGCTACTGTGATGAAGTCGCAGATAGAAGCTAATTTATTAACAAAATACAAAGAGCTCACCGGGACAACAATATGCTAGTATCACGAATTCAATACTGATCCAGAGGAAACTGAAAGTGATAATCAAAACACTTTTGATGCGAACGAAGCCGCGGGCGGAAGCTAGTAAGTAGATATAACATGAACGGAGGCATTTTTTTTTGCTCCTGATTGTCCTTTCCAAATAAAAGGTTGACCAAATGGGAAAGAATATAGGCATTTTCAAATGTTGACGAATCGGGAATGAATGTATGAAAATCAAAATCTTGACAAAACGCCACTTGTGTTCAGTTATTTTTAAAACTTTTGACATGTTGTCGTATCGGGAATGTGACATAACGGGAAGTAGCCGCACTACCGACGCTGCACCCGCGCGGGGCCCGCGGGAGGCGACAGCCACAGAGCTCCAAGTCACGCTAACCAGCTCAATGTATGTACTTACCTCCTCCTACACGAATATGTGTTCCTGATAATTTAGCAGCTCATTTGAACAGACGCGTGATGTAGGTGCCCGTCTTACAATGTTTTCCTTTTATCTTGCAATGACCGATTGAAAAATGCCATTCCAATACTGAAACCTCAGCAAAAGTACCTGTTTATATTTCCAGTTGTATTGTAGTGAGTTCAGCCCCATTTATTGACGGCAATACTACGGTAGAAAACAATAAAGCGTGCACTAACTCAATAATTCCACAGGACGTGATTTTTTGAGTATCTGCCAACGTGAGCACCGGGGGCGGAAGCCGGGGGAGGGGGGGCGTCCCGCAGTACTCGAATCGCGCAGTAGATAGCTGCCGAAGGTCCGCTCCTCACAGTTAACGCATGGACGTCACGCATCGTCGGTGTTAATAAGAAAATATATATATCTGACAAGCAACAACTCGACTCCGTTTCACCACAAAAGATACATTAATGTACGAGTTTATGACCGCGAAGCAGGAACCTTCTGTCCCTTCTTATTTCACGGAGTTACGGAAACAGTCGCACAGACTCACTTGAAAGGAAGCCAAATATAAATGGAGGTAAGTATATTATTAATAGTTAGCCGGACCGCCGGCGGTTATAAAGAAAATCGTTCGGGAAGCGAGGAAGCGAAATTGCCGTCCGATTGAAATTCGAGTCGAGTAGGAAAATCTAGTAGAATAGCCGTCGTGGCCGCTACCACGAGACCGTGCCCGTGAGATACGTGCGATTTAAGCGCGCGGTACACTGCACCGAGCGGAATGGTGACCCGGATGTGTGGCGCTGGATGTGTGAGTAGCACTATCTACCATTGTTATCATGCATCACTCAGTATAATATCAAATAGGAATTGATGACGGGCTTTATAAAACTACGCTTAAGGAGACTGTGACTGGCTGATGATGGCAACATGATCGTTCCCTGGTGGAGCGCGAAGCACTGCCTATTTTAGGAGGTGCTCAATACTCTCCTGGGCAGACAAGTATAAAAGTGTCTAGTTGCTTGAAACGTAGCAAAGTTTCTATCGTGTTAAATTGGTTTCAACAGACCTAAGTCAGTTTGGCAGGAGGCGGAATAAATCATTCGCGTGGCCAGAGCGCGGGCCGATAGCGCGGGCGAACGGGGGCCGAGCGGGCATAGCGGGCGAAGCGCGGGCGTATCTCTGGAGACGAGGCCGTAGTACATCACTAGATGAGGCCATTCGCCGCGCTAGTCGGACGCACCTGCGGCCTGTACATATGAGAGTGTTATTGGCTAGAGCGTGCCGCGGAGCGCGGATACTTGTGGTCACTGGAGAAAGACTGACTCGATAAAATCAATGAGACGAATTGTTGTGATAACTTAGTTTCCAAGTAAGGATGAGTGGTCCAGGTGAGGCCCATGATGTACGATTAGGTATTTCAAAACAAAGAAGGAGACCCGAACCTTAACAAAGTATCTGAGTCCTCTAATTCTTCTCTGAAACATGACAACGACTCACACGTACCTTGTATCAAGTCAATGGTACCGACACAAGATGTCCGCTGAAGCGTGATGGCGGCGGTGCGGATTAAACTTCCAATTCAATACAAATCGCAATTAAAAATTTCCGATCGGGCACTTGCGGGGAGAGCGGGGTGTCGCGGGCGGGGGCGGGAGGTGCAGCACCCGCCGCCACGCTAAGATATACACTTCGAAACGACTGCGCGCGCCCCGCCGCGACATACAACACTTACATTGAGAAAAAGTAAAACATTCAAAATGTAAACTCTAGAGTAAGTTGGTTTATTTGTTTTCAGAAATCTTTTTAACTACAGTAACTTACAAAATAACAAATGCTGGTTATTTATCAAACAAATATCTTAGTACCTGCACTCTGGCAAAAAAGAAGTGCTAGAGGCAGACCTGTACAGCAGACGGTCTAAATACACGAGTCATTAACAGGGCTGGAGCAGCGCCAGCGAACTCACACGATGAAAAGAGCAAGAAATTATTATAAAAACGTACGAGCGGAGCCGCTGCCAAAAGACTGAAATAAAATACAATGCAGTTTCAATTACGTTCGTAAGGATACCGAGACATAAAATGAATCTGTAGCGAAAACCTTCGCCACGGCGCGGCGCCGTGCGGGCCGAGTGCACTGTCCTCATCGATTTAACTGTAAAACAGCGTTTTAAGTATTTCAATTTTCCGTGCCAGTTCCCGCCGCGGTGGTGAAATCCCTCGTTAATAACCGGAACTCCTTGGGAGTAGAGATGAGATATACCTGCCATTCTCCATACCCGGCCTTTAAGGTATGGGTATCACTAAATACCTGGTACAAATATCAGGTATCAAAATACTTCTAAGTATTTGGGTGTAGTAGGATTTCGATAAGTAAACGTATGCGATAAGTATGGTATGCCTCCAATATAATGTAGGTACGATGTTTCAAGTACCTATACGTAATTATGCATTATGAGATATGAAATCTTTCCTTCCTACTTTACCAGGCTTAGGACTGTCGGCTAAGAGTATGACGATGGTTATGAATTCTAGTTATTTCTATATAAATTAATGCAAAATAACGTTAATTATATTTAAACTGACTAACTAGCCGGCGTAGTTAAAAGATTTCAAATCAATTTATTTACAATCGTAATTTTAATTTGCAATATTTTTTTTAGATTTGGCAGGTTTTTGTTTTTTTTTTTTTTTGTTGGACGAAAAATGTAATTATGCTATTATGTTCCTTATGCACGTAAAAATAAGTACCCATTTTGTCTAACCAAATTAAATCAACCAAATGTTCATAGAGCACGAATGACGTTTCGGGTCCCTTCGTAAGCTGTCGGGTAGCTTCGGGTTGCTTCGGCGTACCGAACTACCGATAAATCTGGGCGCTACCTTGTGGTAGCGGTTCGTATCGTACTATGCGTCTGACGTCATACCTTCAAGGTATTTACCCAGTATTTCGGTCCGTACCCGGTCTATGTACTGGGAAGCACATACTTGGTATATATACCTCTACCAGTATATACGTCGCATCTCTACTTGGGAGCCGACTTCGCTAATAAAGCCGCGACTTCAACTATTCCCATTACATTGCTCAGGTTATTACGCGCGAGTTCATTACCGAACTTAGATCGCCTTCCGAATGAGCCGAACTTGCGCCTCCTACGTGCCGATACGTAAAAGTGGGCGTTATTCATTATGAGCAGCTGTCGTGCTTGGAGTAGGAAGCACGCTAACAGTGTAGAGCGCGTGCAGCTAGCCTGGACTCCTGTTATTGTGGTGGCATACTGAGCTCACAAAAATAGGCTTCATTATACTCACTACTTTTGATTTGCAATATTTGTTAAAGTTTAGCTATGGGTGTCATCGGACACGATGCCAGTGTGCTATACAATTATAGTACGGTAATTTTTCTAAAAAAAAAACTTTTGTGTGTCTAAAGTTCTACTCTGGAATATTATATGTACAAAGTCCTTCTGATTTTCACCTGAGAATTGTGCACTCCTGTATCAATTCATACTGCAGGTACCCAATCTTCCGTAATAATAACGAGTGCTCCACATAGTTCCGAAATTATCGGAAGTTAGCGCACGCTGGGAGCGAGATATAAAGACGAACAACTTTGAAAGGAATATCAAGTTAGAGCGCGCAGAAGAGAGCACGCAGCTTCACTAATTACACGATTGCTCTGATGGAGTGAGGAACGTGCTGCCCGCTGACTTGCGTGGTGAACACTTCCGTACTCAATGGCAGGCGGCCGAGCCCGAGCAACTATACTGGGGTCGGCTTCCACGCCAGCCGGATGCAACTGAGTACCAGTACTTTGCGTGGTCTGCCTATCTGACCTCTACTACCCAGTAACTGGGTAAACGATACCCCTTGCCAGGACTGGTGTCGGATCTCCTGGCTACTGACTATTCGTAACGACTGCCAAAGATCTACAAATGACAGCCGGAACCAACAGGTTAACGTGCTTTCTGAGGCGCGGAGGAATCTCGGAATGTTAAGTTGGCCACCCATTACGGACTGACCTCGGCTTTCGCATCCAGTGTACTATGGAAAAGTCTACTCGTGTCCACCCTTGTCCCGCGTTACCTCCACGCATTTAATTCCTTCTGAGTCATCCTACATTCAATCAGGCATCTATTTTTTTTTGTATTCTTATTCTTTTTTGCACACACCCTACAAAAGCACAGTTTATGTTCTATAAAGGCGACCATAGAAATAATTATGAAACAGAGATAAGATCAAGGCGTTCATTATTTAAGATAAAAGTCGTGGACGATAATAATCCAAAATTATTCTAATAAAGTTAATAATTTTCTGCTTAGCATCCTAATAGAGGCCTTAAATGTGGACGGGCAAATCCATGAACTAAACTAAGTTAGCTTTTAATTATGATGGTCGTAATGAAAAGTCTTTTGAAATAAACTCATTAATTAACTGTTTAATTAGCTTGACGGTTAGCATTTGTTCTGCGCGGTCATTGACTTGCACTCAATTAAAATTGCGTAATTACGTGACATCACAGAATCAACGATCTGACGAACTGGAGCGTAAACATTTGAGCTTCGACAACAAAAGCGAGACTTTCTTGTAAACAATTCTTGTTACAATTAAGTTAATGTTCGACGCTTAGTCCACAAAATGCTATCGGCGCGGCCGCGGCGCCTGCTCGCGCGCCCATTAACAACTTCTACATTAAGGCTGAGATAAATCTCTCGGCTGCCATTACCTCCGATTCTTTTCGTTCCGAATTAAATTTTTGCCAAGTCATCGTGAGGAGATACTTCGTTTGGAAAAGTTGAACAAAGTCAATTTGTTTGGCGCAAGTTGTGAGTGTGCGGGTGATGCGGGGTAGAGGGGGTCTATCAGCGTTTGTCGCGTAAGATTGATGGCACGGTGCGCGCACCTCGCGGCAGACAAACACCGCGCACGTAGCGGCACACACGATGAATACTGAAACAGTGACACCAGGCGAGAGGGTACAGAAGTCCTAAAATATCGGAGCAACCTATTAATCAGGACTATCCGCGCACCGCAGTTTTACCCGCATAGCTCCCGTTCCCATAGGAATACAGGGATAAAATATAGCCTGTGTTATTCGCCGATAATGTTGTGTAATTCCATTGTTGAATAACCTTTTTTAAAAAAAGCTTTTATTTAAAGGCTCTAAAAAGAAGAAAATAAAATTTTCCTTTAATTTTTTTACTATCAAGTTACAGCTTCATTAAACACAATTTATAAGATCATAACAGCTTGTCGCGCGATTTACTTGTGTACTAGTACCTATTTAATTGAGTCATTTAATCTGCTAAGTTTATTTTTTAATTTCAGTTTAATTAAATACCTATAGGTACTTACGCAAACCTCGCGACTAGCTTTTAGTATCATATAAATTGTACATAATGAGGTATATACGTTGATAGTTAAAATTTTAAAGGACCGTTTTATTTTCTTATTTTTAGAGCATTTAAATAAAAGCTTAAAAAAGAGGTTTTTTGCTTTGAATTTATTTTTTACTTTTTAGTTATTTAACGCAGGTTAAATAACTAAAAAGTAAAAAAATAAATTGAGAATAAAAATGCAGATTTTTATTCTCAGAGAACCCTTTCATTTAATACCCATACAAAGCATAAACAACTTCAAAAGTCATATTGGATTAAGAGTGACGGGTGGCCGTTATGAGGGACTATCTTTATGTAAAATATGACGTTGAAAAAGTGCTGCCTCTCAGCCTAGTTTGAATAAATGACTCTTGACATTTGTGAGAATATTTTTCTAATTATTCTCGACAAGCCCTTTCATTTGATTCACATGTTGCAGAAGTGCATTATAAATAACTATTCCGTCCATCTTGGATGTTCGGCTATATTGGATTTAGAAAGACGTCTCATTATTTTGCGAATCACTCTGAAAATGCCTTCCTCTGAAAAAGCTTTTAAAATAAAAAGATCCTGCACGTTGTGGTGTTTCTGTATCTTTTGATACATGGTGGCACTACCTGCCGTGTCTCTCAGAATATGTAACGCACGAGAATATTTCTGGAACAGAGGGAATTAAACCAGCGCGGAACCAATTACTAATCATAGACAAGTTATAGAATCCTAGTACTGAATTAAATATACTATGGTGAATTTGTATCAGAAGGACGTGATAGTCCGGCATGGTGTGACCCTGTGCGAGCGGCGCGCCGGCGACATCAGCACCAGTCCAGTCCAGTCAGTGAGAGAGGCGTTGTTCTTTATTCGTAACGTGTTTTTGTTTATTCAGGAGACGTCACCGAAGGATTGGAGTTAGGGAATAGAAAGCAACCAGGATTGATGAAACTTTCCGAAAGTTAGAGCCGCGTCGCGTTGTGTGGCAGTGTGCTGTGCATGTTCGTGTGTGAGTCCGAACACGCGGCGGTGAAGCCGCGGACGTGTTTAGCTACAACAAAGGAGCGCCGCCCGGTGCACGGTGCCACTGTCATAAGCCACCGCCGCTTTGTGGCGCCGTCGCCCTTTGTCACAGATAATAGTTTTTTTTACGTAAAACCGGTGTCAGCGCCTGTAGCCAGGAAATTGATATTTTATTTGTATTAAAGCGCCGGCCGCCTAACAAAAGCACATAGATGCCGTGTTTTGCTTGGGCGGATCAATGTTGGTGAAATTTTGTATAAATTTTACATAAATGTCAGTTTGTACTTCTTTATTTCTGAATTAAATGAAAAGCTCCATTTGCGTGCCATACCTACCTACTTGATATTCAACATTCTCAAATGATTAGGCTTTTAGTTAAACTGCTTAAAATCAGAATTCATTCATCATTACATACAATCATACAAAAGACACGTGCTAAATTAGTTTGAACGCCAAATATGTATTACAAAACACAGTCCCCAAAAACTCCCTCCCCCCACCACTTCACAATAATCTTAGCAACGAAGAAGTGGCGCGACAAACTCCAGCAACACATCTGTCCGTTAAGCAAGAAGAGCCTATTCCTATCTGCACAATGATACTAGTAGGCACACTTTAAATAGTGAAGTTGTGCAGTTTCAGTAGATATTGTTAGATACGTGCAGCGGCTGCAGCGCTGAAGCAGCACGATACATAACGTAGTCACCACAGCGCGGCGGCGGCGGCTTATTCAACTTGCACGTTTCCGCTGCGAGCAGGCAGCGGCGCGCGGTCGCCTGTGCCGAAATATCGAAAAATATCTTTAGTTTGTTTATTAAAACAGCCCATTCCCGTGTTTTTAAAAGATATCTGAGCAGCAAGCACAGCAGACACAATAGTTAAACATCAGCGAAAACCTCATGTAGCTCATGAGACTGCACCGGTGTATACTGCGCTTTGTCATCTTTTGTCCAGAACCACTCCAGCACTAAACTGGAATCTAGTCATAAGTCTTTGAAAATCTACCTATTACAATATGAACTTTCTCCCGCGGGTTTACCGCCTCAAGAATTGTGCATTTTCGCAATAAAGAGATTCAGCGACAATGCAGCTTTCTATCACGACCCTTAAAGCTTCCCTGCTGCATGTGATTGCACGCCAGAACGACAACACAAGCCACTGCAGGTCAGGCGATCGTGCTGGGCCCGCGCGCGCCGGACGCACACGTGTGGCGCGCGTCCAGACCCGTGCCCGACACATAAACAGGCGCGCGCGCCGCACGCTCCATTACCCACTGACGAATAAAAGTGCGCTTTGTTTTACTCAGGTAAGTGATCGATTGAACTAACTGCTGGCTTGCGCTTTTGCCAGTTTTGCCGAAAGTCTGTATATTAAAATTAAATAGTAGTTAAGATATGTGAATAATATTTCAAGCTAACTGTAACGACAGTGGAACGGGGCCAAGTTATGAAGACCAACGAATGTCCAGTGATTGTGTTACTTAAATATTAATTTAATTTTTTAATGTTTTCCAAGTGATCTGAATCCTCTCGTCTATACAGCCTCTGGATGTAAACAGCGCGAACATTAGATAGCGCGCGTGCGTGAGGCGAATCCCTCGTGCTAATGTGTGAGACAGTCGCTACTCAGTGTGTGCACGCACGTAATGCCGTCGTTTGTATGTATCGCGGCCCTGCACGCGATATATATGAGCTGCATTTTATTACCAGATGAAGGATTGTTCGGCCCACAATTCTGTGTTCAACGATATTGATTGTGTAATCGTTATTTTAATCGACTTACTTGTAGAACTATAATGCATGTGAGTATGCTACGCTGCTACGCCGTAGCAACGAAGCTACGATGCCTACGCTGCTACGGGGTTTAGGAAATATCACCATGAACGCTAAGATCAACGGTGACAATTCCAGTAGTTACTATTCCGCCTTTAGTATACTATTTAATAGTGTGCGTCTGAGGCGCGAATAAGAACGTTGCTTATAAGTTAGTAGAATTGGCATTAAATTAAGAAAGTTGAATTGTGAGCTTTAAATAAATTTAAAAACCGTTGGAATCCGCTCGCCGGAAGTAATGCCATGGCATTAAATTAAGAAAGTTGAATTGTGAGCTTTAAATAAATTTAAAAACCGTTGGAATCCACTCGCCGGAAGTAATGCCACTTTTTGAAGTATCAATCAATTATGAAGTCCGCTTAATTGGAGGTGGTAAGGGAGAATACTCACACAAAAAAAAAGAATACTCGCGCAGGCCGAAGTACGGGTGGAGCAGACGAGAATCAATATCTATTTGTGAACGAGCAACGACAGCATAGCGACAGGTGCGGAAGGTATGCTGCAGGACTACCGTGACAGTGTGGCGGCGCCGCAGGTACAGGTAAAGTGCGTGATGCTGGTTGGCTATAGACGTCATAATTCCTCCCGTATGCCACGAGATGAACCTGCCGGCCTGATATGAGCAGCACACCGCCGGATTTATTAAGGACTAGCAGCACCCCGCGGTTTCACCAGCATAGTTCACATTCCCGTGGGAATATGGAGATAAAATATAGCCTATGTCACCCGGGGATAGTGTACCTTCCCAAAAGGGACATAATGTTCAAATCGGTTCAGTACTTTCGGAGCCTATTCAATGCAAACTTTATAACATTAGTAGAGATGTTTAGATATTCATCTAAAATTGCATCCGATATTCCGGTTAGACTGGTGACTGCTTACGACAAACTTTATTGGGAAAAGGCTTTGGTGACCTACAATTTCCAATACGAGGGTACAATACATACGGTGTCAACATTGTGCGGATCGCCCGGAGGGCCGGTGGAGGTCTGCCTTGCTTGGGCGGAGCACCGCCGTGTCCTCGTCGAGGCGATCGGCGGCGGCGACCTCTCGCGTCCTGCCCTGGTTCAATCCATGGTCCGGAGCGAGGAGGAATGGGAAGCTGTCACCTCCTTTTGCGAAGCAGTAATGCTAGCGAATGAGGAAGCCGAACGCGTGCGAGAGAGGGAAACCTCACGCCCCGGGCGTCGGGAAACGCAGGGCGATTCCCTGGATCGCAAAGGGCACTAGGAGGAACACGGGCGCGTTTTAGTCGGTGAGAGTCTGACACTCCCTTCCACTCCGCTCAGAGCGAGAGAAGTCATTTGATGATTTCCCATCCAGAAAAAAAAGGGTACAATATATTTATTTCTCAAATACTCTTGAATTCCAAACCTTTCGTCTGCAATAAACAAGTGGATAAATAAATCTTGCGGAGTCAATAAGTGATGGCGGCGCGCGGCGCACACACTCGATCACTTCGCTAAGTCGGAGCTTTTAATGGGCATCCTTCTCTGCCTTAATTACAAAAAATCTCAAACAGCGCAAATACAACAACCTTATTGGAAATTATGTATTTGAGCCGTTTGGATTTGAAACACGTTGAACGACTTTTTCGTGAAATCAGCAAGCATTTAGTCGACTCTTCACGTGACCAGAGGGCTGGCCTTTTCTTTGGTCAACGAAACAGCACTGCTATTCAACGTGGCAATGCGGCCAGTGTTCTGGACACTTTTCCCGTTGACGAATTTGTCGATGCCCTATGAGTCTTTCCCCCTTTTTACTCCGCTTGTACATATATATATATATATATTCTATATTATAGCTTATTTAGTTGTATTTTGTAAATAATAAGATGTATGCTGTCAGGACAAAAAAAAATATTACTTAAAACAATTTATTAAGACGAGGCAATCAGCAAATGTCAGTCATTCATCCAAAGTAGGCTGAGAGCCAGCACTTTTTGATCGTCAAAATGACATAAAGGCAGTCCCCTAAAACGCCCACCCGTCACCACTTCCTAGTATTTTAGCTGGGAAGAAGTGACGCAACGAACTCCCCAGCAACACATCTGTCTGTTGATTTTTAAGAACTTGAATTTATACAATAGTATGCAAAGTAATTAATTAATAAAACAGAGGGGAAAAATATCCAGCACGGAAATCATAAAACATTGTAAATATTTTATAGTGATTTGATTTTAAATCAATATCAAAGTAAAAACGGATTGACCTAAATAGTCATCGATTGAATAAAACATCTATCATATGAACTCATATAACCTGTACGTTACCACAAATAAAAAGTAGGCTGTGGCCGAGGCTCTAAAACGTTAGCTGAGAGGTTTTTGAGCATTAAAACCATTACGATAACTGAATAACTGAGTAGGTGCAGCTTGCTCAGAGAACACTAAGAATATGTATTCCTGAATATACAAATCCAAGAGTCGAGGATGGTCGGGCAGGGTGCTCAGATTCATGGTTGCTGAAAAACCTCTCAGTTCATCCTGTCTCAGAAACATTGACGTCTGATCGGTGAAAGACCTATGACTGGCCCTGATGAATTCGTTCAGATCATTACTTTCTTAGGTACAATAGGGAACATGCAATATTTTCATCATGCTTTCATTTAAAAGAATTCCATGTTATATAGACCATACAAAAATTAAAAAATTAATACGCTTTAATGTATTGCTAAAATTGCGATTATAAACTGACTTCTCTCTGTTTTTCTTTTCTCGCGAAAACGGACGATGACGTCACTCCCGTCTGCCAGAGATCATGAACTGTCGTGTATTAAAATTTAAGTTCGTCTTTTCGTTGTCATAACACCAATGACGTCACTAGACGCTTAATCGTTTACGTTCCGTTACACGTTATATTAATTCGTAATAGTTGTTAAAAAACATAGCTACTATAAACTAATAAAAACATAAGAGTGGCCCTTCTTTTATACTATTTATCATTTCAATAACAACATTTTCATGAATTCTATAATTGCATCTTCCCTATTATATACATGCATATAATTTCAAACAAAACCTAATATTAGTTAACATAGAGTTATAGTCACCACAGGCACAGTGCTGCAGTTCACAACTATTCACAAGTTCGGCAGGCACGTGTCAAGCGGCGATACGTATCCGCGTCGTGATGGCGGCGCTACAGCCGCCGTAAATTCGGCCGTTTATCGCCGGCGATGGATATTGCCGCCTCATAGTGTGCAGTCATGTAATGCTGGATTGATTCGCGCCGAGTGCGGCTGGCGACAGCTGGGGCACATAAACTAGCAGTGAGCGAGCTGAGCGCTTGAGAGTTCCTGAGCGCCGACATGAAGGGTCATGTCATACGCGGTCACATGCGAATAAGCCTTACTATGGACTGTTTGGTTAAACGAAGGACTTATTTAAATCGCCCACAAGAAAACTAAAACTTAGATATAAGAGAAATACCTAAGGTAAATTACATAACTATAACATGCATTTAAAATAAAATAAAAGTTCCCAAATAAGGTCTGATAAACTACAGAGAACCCTCAGATTGTTAACATTTTGTAAGCTTCTCCTGAGCACATCTTACCTTATATCGACATATTTGCACCTAATCATCTACGTATACTTAGGTACATCTTTTTAAGACCAAGTTTCGCTCGGCCGACATAATCATGACACGAATTAAGTAGTACCAAGTCACTTGTTGAACGATTTAATTCACGCAATGAACAGGCTCATGAAACTCCGCAGCTTAAAATCACTAAGCAATCCTGTACCTGTGAAACACAAGCTGCTTATGAACCGTCGACACGGTTGGTGCAGTGGTACAGCAATTGGCCGCCACGCCGCGTGTCGCGGGTTTGATTCCCGCATGAAACCGTCACGTATCACCTACAGAAACTTGTTCCGGATCTCCCTTTAGTGTGAGTTTGTATACGCAAAATTATGTATGTGTGTGTAGAGATATAATAACCGCGCACATTGTAATGAAACAAACAAATTCGTCGATCCGTGAGGTCGAGAGCTATAATAACCGCTACTGCTGAGCATTAGTTCCTAGGATCCCCGCTGCCTGGGAACCGTTCCAATAATTCTAGTTTCATGTCATTTTATGTACTGATCGATTAATTATCTAAACATCAGTTTATTTCTTTGGGTCTCGGCGGGTTCAAGCTAGCTGGTTGTTTGATAAGATTTGCATTGCATTGCCCGTAACGTGTTCCACACCACACCGTGTTCACGACTAAACCACAGGGATATACCGATTTTCAGTTTAATTTGAGTTATTTTGATTTTTCTCGCTAGCTGTCCCAGGTACACGGGCGACCGAGGCGATGGAACACAATTTGCGGCGCAGCGCTCCGGCTGAGAGACGCGATCAAAACTCATAGCGCCAGCGCACGGCGCAGGGCTGCCAGCTGCCGCACTGCTGACACTGTGCTCCTCAGAAGCATTAAAGCTTCTACATTGAAAGTCTTATCAGCAGTTGCAGCTGCTATTCACAAACTGCGGGCTGTGACACAACATTATGTATTTCTCTAAAATTAATTGTAATTAGCTCTTTAATAACATTTTATAACGTCAAATGATAAATCACTATGATGAATAATCACTATTTCAATAATGCTTATAAAATGTAACAGGAGAGTTGGGAATAATTCGTTAGGTAGGTACCCAGGTCGGGTTTCAAATAGTCTTATCCACAGCTCGGCGGTTTGAACTTCACAGCAATACTACCTATCTAAAAATGTAAATGCGTCGTATCGTTTCGAGTACCCGTGAAAATGATTGAACCAGTAGTAGTTCTGGCTCTCATATAACTCAACAAACAACTTAGATAGGATTTCCAAGTTCTTGTCGCCGTAAGTTATGAACATTTTTTGTCACACTCGGCGAGTGAGGCGACAAATTGTTCATAAGAAATAGGGTATTGTTTGTATGAAGCCAATATCGTTGTAAGTGTAGTTTAATATGAGTTTGTTAGACAATCATAATGAGAGGGTCAATAAAAGATAGTTAATGTCATGGTGTTCGTTGTTTAACTTAACAGTCAGACAGTTGCAAATAGAAACAATGTAATAAATTGAGTATTCAGTCATTAAATGAAAAAAATATATTTTTAAAAGTTTTATTCCGGTATAAAAACCTGCCATCCTTGTCCGGTGGGCGCGCGGCGGCGGGAATATTCCATTTGGCGCGAAGGAGGCAATATCCCGACCTATGAGATAGTGCGCCAAACTCGCAGCTACGAATACCTGAATACGGGATTTTATTTAGCTGAAGATTCACGTTTATTTGTGCTGCCGGACGGGGCTGGGTCTCGAACTCGAACATAGTGACGTGTTAGTTTGTTTAGCGTTTAGTCATAAACACGTCGCACTGTTAGTCTAACAGTATAGCTCGACGTGGTGTGCCAACTGCTATCTGTCGCTCGCAGTGGAAAGTCTATTCAGTTACACTTAAGACTTGTAGTATGTTGGGCATTTGCTTCATCATCGGTGTATTTCACACCGATGATGAAGCAAACACCCAAGTAGTGTTACAGTTGTAGTGTGAAATACACACTACAACTGTAACACCACTAAATATTCTTGTGGACGTTTCACCTTTTTTGACGACACGATTAGCTCAGTGGTTGAGTGTTCGGTCGGCTGCTGCGATGCGTGTCGCGGGTTCAATCCCCGCACGGAACAAATGTCTGTATGGCCTACAGATAATTGTTCCGGGTCTTGTATATGTGAGTTTTCATGTTTGTGAACGCACCCACGATACAGGAGTAAATACTAGTGTGGGGCAACGTTTTAAAAAAAAAAGAACTTCAACTTCCGACATTTGACTTCCGATTTCGACTTTCAACTTTCGTATGCCTTTCAACTTTCGATATCGACTTATCGATCCATATCGATTCCGATTTCGACTACGGACTTTTGACTATTTACTCATCCCGAATCTCGACTTCTGGATCCCGAACGCCTTTTACGGATTTCTCCATTTATAAAGGTCAACACACAATCTAGTATGTATATATATATATATATATATATATATATATATGTATATTCTACTTTCTACATTTATCTGTGCACTAGAGAGTGTCAAAAAAAAATTGGAACAGATCGACAAACGGGTGTAATAAGGTGTTTGTAAAGCTCCACGCGGATGATGTCGCGGGCTTCCGAACGCTATACAGGGGTAGAGGGGAGAATAAAGACTTGACGACGACCTTGAGGACCAGAAGGCTTGGACATGAGCTGCTTCAGTTATGTACACGGCGCAATGTTGTATGTTTTGTTTTTTATTTTGCCTTTTTCGTTTATACATTAATATTTTTACAATTTGTCATTTTTATGTTTTTTACTTGTGACATGAATGTTTACTTTGTAAGGTATTCTTCATATTTTTATTTTATTACAATTCATTGTTTTGACATGAATACTTACTTTGTAAAATATTACTTTGTAAATTGTAATATATGAGGACTACATAGGTTATTATTGAGATCCGTGCCTGAAATGGAAAAAGACCATTTCAGACACTGATCTGCATGGTCCTCATATAACGTATTGTGAAGGTGAGGACCATGTAGATTATACGATCGGCGGCGGTGACCTCTCGCGTTCTGCCCTGGTGCAATTCATGGTCCGGAGCGAGGAGGCATGGGAAGCTTCTTCTGTGAAGCAGTAATATGCTAGCGAAGGAGGAGGCAGAACGCGTGCGGTAGAGGGAAACCTGACGCTCCGGCCGCCGCAACAGAAGAAGACGCCCCGGGCGTCGGGCAGCGCAGGGCGATTCCCGGCCACCGTAGGCGCGGGCCTGCGGATGTTGAGCTATAGGTGGTTCGCTATCCGACAGCAACCAGGCCAGAGGCGACGGCGCGTCGTGTTCCACGCGCGCCTCAAAGAGCTATCAGCAAAGAAGAAGGGGCCCCATAGGGTCAGTGCCTGCCAGGGTTGCGGAACTTGTTCGAAAGGTCACCGCGGCCTTGGAACTCAATGGGCACTGGAAGGATCACGGGTGGGTTTTCGTGAGTAAGAGTCTAACACTCCCTTCCGCTCCGCCCAGAGCGGGAGAAGTCATTTGATGATTTCCCATCCAGAAAAAAGGGGGTTAATTTCGTAGGGCCGAGGAGGCAAGGGGAAGCGGCTCACCTCCCAGCAGGCAACTCAGCAAGTTGCGAAGCGAGCTGCGGAGGGGCGACACCCCGGAGCGAGCACTCCCAGAGCTACTCACTCTGGACCTTCTGGCGGAGAGGCAGACGTCGCGACAGCTTCGTGGCGTCAAACAAGCGGGCGACCTCCGCCCGCATGGCTGCCGCCACGGAACTTCTCCGATAGGTGAATGAGAACCTCCGAGCAAGCTGGCCGGGCTCCGAGGAGACGGCTCACAGGGGCCGCCTCACGGTGGTGCAAGCACGGGCAAAGCTAGCCCGTGGCAGCGGAGAACCAGGTGCTGGACCTGGTGCGGCAGGAGCTGGCGGCCTTTCGGGAACGTTTCGAGAAAAAACGGGAATTTTTCTCGTTTGTACGGGAGGAGCAAACGGGAAATGCGTAAATGCAAAAGTTTGCATGGTTTGTATGGGTGCTTGCTTACGGAACTTGATGAAATTTGGCAGAGAGTTAGTATATTTATGTTTTCTTGAGATAATTTTCAAAAATTACTCGAGCGGAGCCGCGGCAGTACCTAGTTAATATCATTGGTATGATTCCCTCTTAAACCATTAAACGACTGAGTTAACCACGCCTGCATGTTTCTCATACATTACTTACGAAAACAGTCGAGCAATATGATGTTTATATTTAATTTAGCGGCGTGTGACACAATAAGCAGCAGCCGAGCTCGAGCGCCCCGGGCGGCCGCCGGCGTCGGCGAGCGCCCGTAACACAATCAAAATACGAGCCGCCGCAGCCGACCGCGACGTGCGGCCCGTGAGCCGCGCCAGCCGCGCACGGCCGATGTCTACGAATATACTAGTGCCTAGATACAAATAAGAGTAAAGTTTGAATGTTATGCTTTCATTCTGTGAGCAGTTTACATGAAGCACATTAGCGAAAATATGTGATTTGAAGTAATGTAGTGCTATTTATTACATAGTGTATGGGATACGGAAGATACAACATAATGTATGGATGCAGAGCACATAGCTGCTGGAGCTGCACTCTGTCGTAGTATAAAGCCTGAAGTATCGCCCTATATTCACAACATCTTTCTCGGCTACTGGTCGAGCGCAGTATCGTAACGTTTCGAACACAAACTAAATGGATCGTGTTCCAGCATCCCGCGGGCCGATAGCGCCACTAAATATTTAAGGCTCTCGTCTGGCCTGGCGTAACAATAAATGTGCCTTTTGTACAGGTACAATAAAGAAAAGACTTTTGAAAAGTTCTATTAAAACTATGCGCACACCTCTTCGAAAACCTTTGCTATATATACGCAGATTATTTCTTTCTCTCTAAAATTTATTGAAATAATAATTCACTAGCTGCAAAGTTCCCGCCGAAGTTATTTGATTGCAACCATTGCACAATTCAGGTAAGTAATGCCAAGAAACTTGTTAATTACTTCGCTCTGCTACCACTCTTTTTGCTGTTTTAGTACTCTCTCTAGACTAACAGTTTGTCGGGAAAACTATCGACTAACTGCAGTAAGTGTGCTTACACTTCATCGATGTAGTCATGCCTCGTAGATGTGTAATGGCCTACGCTCAGCGGCGCGCGCCCTCCGCGCGGCCACAGTACGGTGCGTCGACACATTACACTGAGCGAGTCAGCGCGATCATTTCACGCCTACACACAATGACTACCAGCTCTAAGCCTGCTCTGTGCATGCCCAGAACACTAGGCTTGCCCCTCAGAAAACTAAAACTAGTTGTTTTGAAAACAAAAATGCTACAGAATAGTTGCCAGGTAAGCCTAGGCGTGCTCGTAAAAAGTTACCTTTGCCGCCATAGCAATTGTTCGCTGCATATTCCGTTGCACGACAAAATACCATCGTGTTCCAATCGTGAGATAATAAGAAAACACTGCACAATAGATAGTTATCTGAAAGCAATTGCATGCAGATTACATTCGTGCCACGATGTTACAAAACAAAGAATCCCGAGCGGCGCATAACGCGAAGCGACGTAATTACTTGGCAACAAAGACATGCCGCTATAACTAACTGTATTGGGCTCGAACGTTCAAGTTAAACTTTCGTTTAGATCGCGATCTCGTGCGCGCGGTTACTGCGCTGCGGCACGGAAGCGTGCGCCCTGTCTGTGCCGCGGAAAATTAATACAATTCTACAATTATTGTTTTATTTGCCAAGGAATATTAGGAGGAAGGATTATTGAGGATTAATACAGGATTAGTACCGTCATTATCGTAGCACGGTTCACAAATTATTACAAATAGATAACTGTGTAAACAACACTTCAGGCCAAGTTTGTAAACCGCAATTTTCGTCTGAAGCGTGGAACGTTTTAGAGAGTGTGCATAAAAGTGTATAAGTAACATTAAGACACGTCAATGTACTCGTTATGTAATCCGCGCGGGTAGGTGCACAGCAGCACAATATCGAGCACGTCGCTACCTCGTTAATGGATTTCCGATATAAATATTATTTCGGCGCGAATTGAATTCCGATTGATGTCGATTGATGGGCTGCGCGGAGTGCGGCCCGATGTGTACACCCGTACACAGTACACACGCACCCCGTAATAAAAGTTTATATCAACACGTTACAGCGGCGTATTTTTTGTGAGTTAGATTTAAATGGATTTCGGTAATGGTTACATATAGCAATCCTGCTGAGAACTGATTGGGCTGGGCATTATAGGTTTCAGTACTAGAAGTTTTCAATTTTTGATAACTATAGAATGCTGCTAACCTAATCGATGAGAAGAGGATACTATCCCCGACAATTCTGTCACTATACTTCTTCATATCATGAAGAAATGTACAGTATCTGTAACAAAGCCGCGGCCAGTTGTGGTGGTGTTGCTGTGTCAGGTTTCTGGAAAAACTACACGATCAGAACTGTTCTATAAAACAAAGTTACTCGTTTTCCATGTTAATTAAGACGAGTCTTCAATTAAAAGCGTGCAGTCACGAGTCAGTGTACGTTGATCGAGTGCGCAGCGCATTAATCGGCGCCGTAGATCAGCGCGCGTCAAATGAGCCGTGTGATTACGTCGCCCGCGCCTGCCGCCCGGCCGCGCTGCTTAGTGTAACGTCTCCATACATGCGACACGACACATCGATAGCTTCGGTGCCTACTACACACATTTAGAGTGCTTGACATCACTTGTGTGCCGAAAAAGAGACGGTTCATAAACAGTTTGCTGTTAAAAAGTCTTGAAATATAGAACAAGAAAGAAAAACATTTTTTGCATAGTTACAGTCTTTTTCCATTAACATAATGATCAACTATAATCAGAAAAGAGTATTTATCAAGGGTCGGTCCACTTCGGGCGAGCCTAATTGGTTGATTATTGGTCGGGGGAACCCTCATCACAGCGGACAGCTTGCGAGGCGCCGCATTTAAATTGAAACTAATGCGAGTGCCGTGTTCATTAGTGTGCGCACTCGCCGCGGGCCCCACACGCTACACGTCCCGAGCGCCTCGCGTGCGGCACACGCCGTCGTCGTCGAGAACGTCCTCGGATTACATTAGCATGAGATCGCGACAAACCGCGCGCGCCGCACTATGTACACAGTTTGCACACGAAATACTGCTTGAGATGTATAAATACAAATAGCAGTAATACGATGAATAATTCAGCTCATGTGTTCTCGCTGGTTCTGAGTTAACAGACCGATCGGCTTGTGAATAGCTGCCATTTTAAACATAGACTTTTTAAATATGCAAAATCTTTATGTACTAACAATCTGAACGTGGATGTTTTGTTACCGTCACTGTATGTATGATACATTTACTTTTGCATCCAGTAATAACTATTCATGACTTATTTTGATTTAATATATCAATAATTAGATAATTTTATCTAATCCTTATGCGCAGCTGTAGTGCCTATGAAAACAAAATAGTGTATCAGTAAATTAGTAGCTCAAGTGACTGTAGATCCTTTTGTCACAGAAGAAGATAATGCCTTTAATTCCCCACGTTGAGCGGTCACCCGGGTCGCCACGTCAATCAAGGTTCTCGTTCAATTCCTTGGAGCCGCCGCCGCCGCCGCCGCCGCTCGGCGCAGCTTTACCACCTCTTTCGGCGTCACTAGCGCGAGCTCAACTGGTCCCCGACCACGACTGTTACTACTGCCGAACTACTACCGAACTGAGCGGCACAAACATTGCAGTGTCGTTTCATGTTCTGGCTCGAGTTTCGTGTTCTATCACCTGCAACTGTTTGGAGAAAAAAAATCAGATTTAGTCTATTAGTGTCTGTTTGGTGACATGATAAAGGAAGCAACGCAGCCTTTGAGCCAACTGCTGAACACGGGATGAGATGAGAGTATAACGTGTCATATTCCGCCAATATACGACGGATAATAGAAACATGTCGGTCATAACGAGGCGCGCAGAGGATGATACAAAGTGATGACGTCATAAAGCCGCCGCAGCCGCGCTCGCGCACCGCCCTTTAGTTATCGACTCGCAGCAGTACACGGAGTGGTCGCGCGCTGTGCCGATACAGCGCGGTTTACAATATCCTCTGGTGCACATGCTGATACACTTACCTACTGTAATATCTTCCCACGAGTAAAGGTGTGTGACATATGACTTACTGAAACGTGACGCTGCTGTTGTTCAAGTGAGCTATACATATTACCGGATAATTTTAAAATGCGTAGGATTATAAAATATCTTGAGATATTGTAAACTATCGATAAATTGTCAACTGAACATTTGGAATACATTTTTACGCATCAGAATTTGATAACCAATAATCTCTCGAAATCATTCCGAGAAATTTGTGAATCGACATAAACTGACGACATTTTGGTGAACAATCAGTGTACGGTTCTACAATTTTCATTTAGGTATGGTTTTTTTAACACTGCATACAGAAATAGGAACCCCATTGTCGGTTAGAATGTTAAAATTGTAATACCTACTTAACATTTTCTTAATTTTTAGACATTAAAGACTATTCAATCTGGATAAAGTGTTTCAAATGTTCAGTTGACAATTTATCGAGAGTTTACAATCTCTCGAGATATTTATAATAAATAATAAGATTATAAATATCGTTTTCCGTGTTTTTCATTCGAGTTTGCCATTTTCCGATGATATATAGATACGTAACAAACCTCTGCAAACAGTCGACGGTATCAATCAGACATACGAGCACTAGTCGATGTTCCCTAACTGCAGTAGCATAATCGAATAACTACGTGAATAAATAAATAACGAGGTGCAAAGTAGATTTACTTCACCTCATATCGTGTTTTGAGGGAGAAAGTTGAAGGTGTTAACAGAGTAGGTGCCCACCTACTGTACCTTTATCAAAGTCACTTTCCATTTCTCCAACAAATCAAATCCACTGAGGAAGCCACACTGATCAGCTGTGCGGCATGTGCACAAGTAGCCCCCTCCCGGCCGCTGAAACTTTAACGCCACTCTCTAGAACGAGACTCGCACGTGAGCAACACGCGTTTTATTTTTAAGTAGCCAATCAAAGACGCCTGATTTCCCTCGAGGTAGTACGTCAAGTTTTTTAATTTGTGTAGCGTCCCGCGTGCGTGAGGCGCTACCCTCATAAATCCGCGATGGGTAAAGATAAAAAACTGCAAGTTACTGCCGAAAGTTCGTGTAGAGTTATACGCAGATCTGATAGCGAGGCGGAAATAAAAGCGGGTCGCGGTTGCGCTTATCTTTATGTTCGACGCCGAGTGGCGCTTGTAAGTGTTTCTGTATGATGATTCCTTCATTGTCATTTACGACAATGTCTCTTTGAGTGTAGTTTTATGGAGTTCTTTTCCATTCAGTGTAATAATATCATAATATTTTATAACTTACACAGACTGTGTTCAGTTTTATTTGCAGTGTTAGCAAACTGGAACACAGCATCATTTTCGCAATCGCAAGCAGTTCGGCAGTAGTGCGGCGCACAGCCCGTCGATGCCTCCCTCGCTGTCCTGCCGATGGCGCGCTGTTTCTACCACCGCTTATCAAACTCCACCAAAATAACACAAAAGCCTTATTTCAGTATTCAAACACTGACGACGTATCCAGTGCTTGACTAAAGCTCGTTTGCAGTTGATCGACCGTACAGATAGCTTGTTAGCTACATATGTTCGGACACTGATACCATCAATCGGACATTCCGTTAATAATAAAAGACTAGTTGCCATCCGCCGGGACAAGTAATCTAGCGCTAGTGATGTGCGAGTGAGCGATCGCTCGATATCGATAGTCGCCCGTCGATACGTCGCTATGTGCAGCGCGCGTGACACGTAATCTATTGGCGGTACTCCGGAAATTTTATTAAACTGACTATGCATATATTGTAAACGGTTTTTTAAAAAGCCTTTTATTGGCCTACTGCGCGGGTTTAGCGTTTGACATTTCGGAGTACCTAATGCATTTTTTATTCTGGATTTTTCAGTTACACACCTATGCTCTTCACAAGCTGGCACAGACGCACATTCAGCTTTAATGATGATTGAAATATGTGGTCTGGGCGAGAGCCATTTGTGGATTACATTGGGTTCGGTTCAAATTGGTTGGTGTGCGGATTAGCCGCCGCCGACGTTGCGGCTAATGTACGAACTGCCCGATAGTGTCCCGCGCCCAGGGCTGTCACGCCACAGCACAGCCACGTGGTGGCATATATTTATACTATTATCTGTTATATGAAAATAGATGCATCTAAACTGGGTGGATGTGCTCTGTACTGATTAAAATGTATGACAACATATCCCAACTGAAAACTGTTTTATTTATCGAATTTATGATTTTAATCTCGAATTCCAGTATAATCGACATTGAGGTATCACACACGACACACACGACACAGTCGGATTTCAACAAAGCTTTTAAAGTTCCGAACCTCCGTATGGATAAGCGGAATCCTTACCGGATCACTCGCGTGTCGGTTTGTCTGTTGTCTACCGCTCTTCTGCTGCCTTCGTTGATGTTCTCTCTCTTCCTGCCGTTCTCTACTATCTTGTCCTGAACTCTTGAAAGCAAACTGGGTATATAAATGTGGGACTTAAATAAAATCAGAAAGTCACATCCATGTCTATCTGAGAGCTGTACATACGTAGTCGTCTGTGCGGGCGGCCGGCGAGCGATGCATAAGATTATCGACTCGCCCGTGCGAGCGAGTCCCGCCGCTGTGAGCGTGTGTCTCCTCACTGTAAGCGCAACATGATGAATCTCTTGTTGTTACTGTCACAGTAAAGTGTCTAACTTGTAAGAGACAATCAAATTATATTTATTTATTTCTATTTAAACTGTATGCACTAGTAAAAAGCCCTGTATAGAGGCGGAAGTATTACTGTAGGCAGTGTGTACCAGTAGACCTTAGGGTGACACAGGGGAAGACACACGGAACTGGTGACGTTCAAACGAATGACGACCAGAGCTAAACTGTGTGAGTATATCTACTATTATTTAATATGTTAGTGATTTCACGTAAAGCAACTTGATAAAGTTTACGTAACATCGTACTAAAAGTGTTTTCAATATTCAACTTTCATATCGTATCGTATCGTAAAGAACAATAACTTAAGTTTTAAAACTTTAGCTAAAAGTGACACATTATTATGCTCATAACTCGCGCGCGCTGCTGCAGCACGTCAGTGGTGCTCGACTAGTGGCGAATGATCGCGCCAGTACTCAAGCAAGTCGAGTAGGCGAGCGAGTCGACTCAGCCACTCGCGTGGAGTGCTCTCCGCCCGCGCGGGTGTGAACGGTTAGCACTCAGCGCTACTACAGTGTGGCACAGAAAGGTGACTTCGAGAGCTCATCTCCGTGGCAGTGTGTGCCGAGCTCTGATAGAACAGGTTCAACCTCACTGTGCTAACAGTAGTTTGTTAGTAATGAGTTTTGGAAGCGCATTCATGCGGAAGGCGACGTATTTACAAATTTACGAACACAACATAGTTTACATCATAAAGTGCCGGCTTCTTGGAGCAAAGCTTAATAAGTTGTTCGTCAGGGTATGCGCCGCCGTACTACCCCCCCCCCCCGCCTCTCACCTGCACCGCGTGGCACGCCCCCCCCCCCCCCTCCCCTCCGGCCCGCGCTATAAACAACATCTAACCTTAACTATAAATCCGTTTCCAAAGGATTTAAATTCGATCGCAGAGAACGAGGCGCACTAACCGTCGACTGCTAAATAACTTTAGTTCAGTCTGTCGCACAGCTGATTGTATTCCGGTAACGACAATAAAATATCTGCTTATCTGAGAACGCTTCGCGGAGCGAGAGCCGCCAGAGCCGAGCAATCTCGCGCCGAACACAATACACCAAATTGTTTCACAACTGAACGAGTTTAAGAAAACTGCGGCGCGTGGAGCAGCGGCGCGATACGTAGCGTATCGAGTGCTGTCCAGCGCGCGCCGCACCGGACGCCTCGTGGATACTTCCCGGGCAGCGCGAACACCCGCCGCTCGGCGCTCACTACTCCTCAACTGCAGTTTATGAAACGGGACTTCTGGTGTCGAGCGGAAAGTTGAAAGTAGTGCCGTCGAGCCGGCTCCGGCGCCCGGAGACGGCTGCTGTTGTTCTAAATGAATCTTAACTTTTCAATTTAGCACGCGGCGGTGGCCATTAAACTCTTAAGGAGCGGACTCAACTTCGATTGCCTGTTAACGTTCTTAAAACGGGGTTTTTAACGGCTTGCCGAGAGTGCACCGCACTGCGCCGCGCCGCGCCGAGCGCCGGACGGCACCACTTGGATGCTTTTCAACCGACTTCCAAAAAGGAGGAGGTTCTCAATTCGACTTTTTTTTTGTGTGTGTGTTACCTTATAACTTTGTACTGGGTGTACCGATTTTGATGATTATTTTTATATTCGAAAGCGGGTGCTTGTCGTGTGACCCCACTTGAATTTGATTGAGATCTGACGACTAATATTTGAGTTATCCCTAATAATGCGTGGTTTAGCAGCTTAGTCTACATTGACGACGTTCTCATTCCCTGTTGTCGATGTAAAATGAAAAAATAAAATTGTGTACGATAGTTTGGAAGACCATCTTATTATTTTAACGTAGTCGCTTTCTAGTTCGGTGAAGAGCTGATGAAGAACATAAATTATAGGAATATAATTTCGGAAATCGGTTCAAAAAGCAACCACAAACACCGAGTTCCGAAATTAAAGTTATTTTGTACTTTTTGTTTTTTTTTTGTGTAGAAGTCAGTTGTATTTTTTTGTAAAAAGTTCTTTTGCTTTTATACTTAATTCGTTCTTTATGCTTTTTAGGAAATCTTCCCTTATTGGCCTTCAGTTTTGATGAACTGAACATTTGGAATACATTTTTACGCATCAGAATTTGATAACCAATAATCTCTCGAAATCATTCCGAGAAATTTGTGAATCGACATAAACTGACGACATTTTGGTGAACAATCAGTGTACGGTTCTACAATTTTCATTTAGGTATGGTTTTTTTAACACTGCATACAGAAATAGGAACCCCATTGTCGGTTAGAATGTTAAAATTGTAATACCTACTTAACATTTTCTTAATTTTTAGACATTAAAGACTATTCAATCTGGATAAAGTGTTTCAAATGTTCAGTTGACAATTTATCGAGAGTTTACAATCTCTCGAGATATTTATAATAAATAATAAGATTATAAATATCGTTTTCCGTGTTTTTCATTCGAGTTTGCCATTTTCCGATGATATATAGATACGTAACAAACCTCTGCAAACAGTCGACGGTATCAATCAGACATACGAGCACTAGTCGATGTTCCCTAACTGCAGTAGCATAATCGAATAACTACGTGAATAAATAAATAACGAGGTGCAAAGTAGATTTACTTCACCTCATATCGTGTTTTGAGGGAGAAAGTTGAAGGTGTTAACAGAGTAGGTGCCCACCTACTGTACCTTTATCAAAGTCACTTTCCATTTCTCCAACAAATCAAATCCACTGAGGAAGCCACACTGATCAGCTGTGCGGCATGTGCACAAGTAGCCCCCTCCCGGCCGCTGAAACTTTAACGCCACTCTCTAGAACGAGACTCGCACGTGAGCAACACGCGTTTTATTTTTAAGTAGCCAATCAAAGACGCCTGATTTCCCTCGAGGTAGTACGTCAAGTTTTTTAATTTGTGTAGCGTCCCGCGTGCGTGAGGCGCTACCCTCATAAATCCGCGATGGGTAAAGATAAAAAACTGCAAGTTACTGCCGAAAGTTCGTGTAGAGTTATACGCAGATCTGATAGCGAGGCGGAAATAAAAGCGGGTCGCGGTTGCGCTTATCTTTATGTTCGACGCCGAGTGGCGCTTGTAAGTGTTTCTGTATGATGATTCCTTCATTGTCATTTACGACAATGTCTCTTTGAGTGTAGTTTTATGGAGTTCTTTTCCATTCAGTGTAATAATATCATAATATTTTATAACTTACACAGACTGTGTTCAGTTTTATTTGCAGTGTTAGCAAACTGGAACACAGCATCATTTTCGCAATCGCAAGCAGTTCGGCAGTAGTGCGGCGCACAGCCCGTCGATGCCTCCCTCGCTGTCCTGCCGATGGCGCGCTGTTTCTACCACCGCTTATCAAACTCCACCAAAATAACACAAAAGCCTTATTTCAGTATTCAAACACTGACGACGTATCCAGTGCTTGACTAAAGCTCGTTTGCAGTTGATCGACCGTACAGATAGCTTGTTAGCTACATATGTTCGGACACTGATACCATCAATCGGACATTCCGTTAATAATAAAAGACTAGTTGCCATCCGCCGGGACAAGTAATCTAGCGCTAGTGATGTGCGAGTGAGCGATCGCTCGATATCGATAGTCGCCCGTCGATACGTCGCTATGTGCAGCGCGCGTGACACGTAATCTATTGGCGGTACTCCGGAAATTTTATTAAACTGACTATGCATATATTGTAAACGGTTTTTTAAAAAGCCTTTTATTGGCCTACTGCGCGGGTTTAGCGTTTGACATTTCGGAGTACCTAATGCATTTTTTATTCTGGATTTTTCAGTTACACACCTATGCTCTTCACAAGCTGGCACAGACGCACATTCAGCTTTAATGATGATTGAAATATGTGGTCTGGGACTGTGTGAGATCTAAGCAGTATTAACCCTAAATATACCTATTTCCCATAAAAACGCTGATTGGGACAGTTACCTTCGTATAAAAGGTATCCATACTTTAGCGACACACCGACCACACCTAGAAAGGCCCACCTCGGCCACAACGTCACTGACTCGTCCTCCCGAGCCCCTCGGCACTCACTATCGTCCGACACAATACCTCCCTCTCGACGCTTCTCTATCAATATTTGGCGGGCAGTGTTGTAAATTGGCACATGACAGGCGAGAGCCATTTGTGGATTACATTGGGTTCGGTTCAAATTGGTTGGTGTGCGGATTAGCCGCCGCCGACGTTGCGGCTAATGTACGAACTGCCCGATAGTGTCCCGCGCCCAGGGCTGTCACGCCACAGCACAGCCACGTGGTGGCATATATTTATACTATTATCTGTTATATGAAAATAGATGCATCTAAACTGGGTGGATGTGCTCTGTACTGATTAAAATGTATGACAACATATCCCAACTGAAAACTGTTTTATTTATCGAATTTATGATTTTAATCTCGAATTCCAGTATAATCGACATTGAGGTATCACACACGACACACACGACACAGTCGGATTTCAACAAAGCTTTTAAAGTTCCGAACCTCCGTATGGATAAGCGGAATCCTTACCGGATCACTCGCGTGTCGGTTTGTCTGTTGTCTACCGCTCTTCTGCTGCCTTCGTTGATGTTCTCTCTCTTCCTGCCGTTCTCTACTATCTTGTCCTGAACTCTTGAAAGCAAACTGGGTATATAAATGTGGGACTTAAATAAAATCAGAAAGTCACATCCATGTCTATCTGAGAGCTGTACATACGTAGTCGTCTGTGCGGGCGGCCGGCGAGCGATGCATAAGATTATCGACTCGCCCGTGCGAGCGAGTCCCGCCGCTGTGAGCGTGTGTCTCCTCACTGTAAGCGCAACATGATGAATCTCTTGTTGTTACTGTCACAGTAAAGTGTCTAACTTGTAAGAGACAATCAAATTATATTTATTTATTTCTATTTAAACTGTATGCACTAGTAAAAAGCCCTGTATAGAGGCGGAAGTATTACTGTAGGCAGTGTGTACCAGTAGACCTTAGGGTGACACAGGGGAAGACACACGGAACTGGTGACGTTCAAACGAATGACGACCAGAGCTAAACTGTGTGAGTATATCTACTATTATTTAATATGTTAGTGATTTCACGTAAAGCAACTTGATAAAGTTTACGTAACATCGTACTAAAAGTGTTTTCAATATTCAACTTTCATATCGTATCGTATCGTAAAGAACAATAACTTAAGTTTTAAAACTTTAGCTAAAAGTGACACATTATTATGCTCATAACTCGCGCGCGCTGCTGCAGCACGTCAGTGGTGCTCGACTAGTGGCGAATGATCGCGCCAGTACTCAAGCAAGTCGAGTAGGCGAGCGAGTCGACTCAGCCACTCGCGTGGAGTGCTCTCCGCCCGCGCGGGTGTGAACGGTTAGCACTCAGCGCTACTACAGTGTGGCACAGAAAGGTGACTTCGAGAGCTCATCTCCGTGGCAGTGTGTGCCGAGCTCTGATAGAACAGGTTCAACCTCACTGTGCTAACAGTAGTTTGTTAGTAATGAGTTTTGGAAGCGCATTCATGCGGAAGGCGACGTATTTACAAATTTACGAACACAACATAGTTTACATCATAAAGTGCCGGCTTCTTGGAGCAAAGCTTAATAAGTTGTTCGTCAGGGTATGCGCCGCCGTACTACCCCCCCCCCCCGCCCCTCCCCTGCACCGCGTGGCACGCCCCCCCCCCCCCCTCCCCTCCGGCCCGCGCTATAAACAACATCTAACCTTAACTATAAATCCGTTTCCAAAGGATTTAAATTCGATCGCAGAGAACGAGGCGCACTAACCGTCGACTGCTAAATAACTTTAGTTCAGTCTGTCGCACAGCTGATTGTATTCCGGTAACGACAATAAAATATCTGCTTATCTGAGAACGCTTCGCGGAGCGAGAGCCGCCAGAGCCGAGCAATCTCGCGCCGAACACAATACACCAAATTGTTTCACAACTGAACGAGTTTAAGAAAACTGCGGCGCGTGGAGCAGCGGCGCGATACGTAGCGTATCGAGTGCTGTCCAGCGCGCGCCGCACCGGACGCCTCGTGGATACTTCCCGGGCAGCGCGAACACCCGCCGCTCGGCGCTCACTACTCCTCAACTGCAGTTTATGAAACGGGACTTCTGGTGTCGAGCGGAAAGTTGAAAGTAGTGCCGTCGAGCCGGCTCCGGCGCCCGGAGACGGCTGCTGTTGTTCTAAATGAATCTTAACTTTTCAATTTAGCACGCGGCGGTGGCCATTAAACTCTTAAGGAGCGGACTCAACTTCGATTGCCTGTTAACGTTCTTAAAACGGGGTTTTTAACGGCTTGCCGAGAGTGCACCGCACTGCGCCGCGCCGCGCCGAGCGCCGGACGGCACCACTTGGATGCTTTTCAACCGACTTCCAAAAAGGAGGAGGTTCTCAATTCGACTTTTTTTTTGTGTGTGTGTTACCTTATAACTTTGTACTGGGTGTACCGATTTTGATGATTATTTTTATATTCGAAAGCGGGTGCTTGTCGTGTGACCCCACTTGAATTTGATTGAGATCTGACGACTAATATTTGAGTTATCCCTAATAATGCGTGGTTTAGCAGCTTAGTCTACATTGACGACGTTCTCATTCCCTGTTGTCGATGTAAAATGAAAAAATAAAATTGTGTACGATAGTTTGGAAGACCATCTTATTATTTTAACGTAGTCGCTTTCTAGTTCGGTGAAGAGCTGATGAAGAACATAAATTATAGGAATATAATTTCGGAAATCGGTTCAAAAAGCAACCACAAACACCGAGTTCCGAAATTAAAGTTATTTTGTACTTTTTGTTTTTTTTTTGTGTAGAAGTCAGTTGTATTTTTTTGTAAAAAGTTCTTTTGCTTTTATACTTAATTCGTTCTTTATGCTTTTTAGGAAATCTTCCCTTATTGGCCTTCAGTTTTGATGAACTGAACATTTGGAATACATTTTTACGCATCAGAATTTGATAACCAATAATCTCTCGAAATCATTCCGAGAAATTTGTGAATCGACATAAACTGACGACATTTTGGTGAACAATCAGTGTACGGTTCTACAATTTTCATTTAGGTATGGTTTTTTTAACACTGCATACAGAAATAGGAACCCCATTGTCGGTTAGAATGTTAAAATTGTAATACCTACTTAACATTTTCTTAATTTTTAGACATTAAAGACTATTCAATCTGGATAAAGTGTTTCAAATGTTCAGTTGACAATTTATCGAGAGTTTACAATCTCTCGAGATATTTATAATAAATAATAAGATTATAAATATCGTTTTCCGTGTTTTTCATTCGAGTTTGCCATTTTCCGATGATATATAGATACGTAACAAACCTCTGCAAACAGTCGACGGTATCAATCAGACATACGAGCACTAGTCGATGTTCCCTAACTGCAGTAGCATAATCGAATAACTACGTGAATAAATAAATAACGAGGTGCAAAGTAGATTTACTTCACCTCATATCGTGTTTTGAGGGAGAAAGTTGAAGGTGTTAACAGAGTAGGTGCCCACCTACTGTACCTTTATCAAAGTCACTTTCCATTTCTCCAACAAATCAAATCCACTGAGGAAGCCACACTGATCAGCTGTGCGGCATGTGCACAAGTAGCCCCCTCCCGGCCGCTGAAACTTTAACGCCACTCTCTAGAACGAGACTCGCACGTGAGCAACACGCGTTTTATTTTTAAGTAGCCAATCAAAGACGCCTGATTTCCCTCGAGGTAGTACGTCAAGTTTTTTAATTTGTGTAGCGTCCCGCGTGCGTGAGGCGCTACCCTCATAAATCCGCGATGGGTAAAGATAAAAAACTGCAAGTTACTGCCGAAAGTTCGTGTAGAGTTATACGCAGATCTGATAGCGAGGCGGAAATAAAAGCGGGTCGCGGTTGCGCTTATCTTTATGTTCGACGCCGAGTGGCGCTTGTAAGTGTTTCTGTATGATGATTCCTTCATTGTCATTTACGACAATGTCTCTTTGAGTGTAGTTTTATGGAGTTCTTTTCCATTCAGTGTAATAATATCATAATATTTTATAACTTACACAGACTGTGTTCAGTTTTATTTGCAGTGTTAGCAAACTGGAACACAGCATCATTTTCGCAATCGCAAGCAGTTCGGCAGTAGTGCGGCGCACAGCCCGTCGATGCCTCCCTCGCTGTCCTGCCGATGGCGCGCTGTTTCTACCACCGCTTATCAAACTCCACCAAAATAACACAAAAGCCTTATTTCAGTATTCAAACACTGACGACGTATCCAGTGCTTGACTAAAGCTCGTTTGCAGTTGATCGACCGTACAGATAGCTTGTTAGCTACATATGTTCGGACACTGATACCATCAATCGGACATTCCGTTAATAATAAAAGACTAGTTGCCATCCGCCGGGACAAGTAATCTAGCGCTAGTGATGTGCGAGTGAGCGATCGCTCGATATCGATAGTCGCCCGTCGATACGTCGCTATGTGCAGCGCGCGTGACACGTAATCTATTGGCGGTACTCCGGAAATTTTATTAACACGTTCGAGGACGCTACCACTTGAGACTGTGTACCAAAATGACACAGTAAATGTCCATACAAATTATACGACGTATGAGTACGTAGCCTCCCATGAAAATATATTGTTTTAAAGACATCATGACACAACCGTTTTATCACGTTATCGTATAAATACGTTATGTCATTAAAACATCAATTTCACAGAGTAAAATTATTAATTCATAGTAAAATAGTATACTGTCTGGCTAAGGAATAATACATAAATCAAATAAACTAAATATTTACGATGTTTTGTCGTGGCAAATATTACGATAAGCCACGAAATGTTTAGCGAACGCGAGCGCAACCCGCAGTGACGCAGCCGCACTGAATGTAGGAGCGCGGTAGGCGCGCGCGACGCATTTACACGTTGTGCGTGTGTGAGTACCGTTCCCGCCCACTGTCAACGGCACTTATTTGAAATAGTTTAAAACTTACTCTACGTGACAGTAAAGCTTCGGGTATTTTAAATGTTGTGACACAAGATACATTCAATAGGATTTTAACTTGAACGTTCATCGGATATGTACGTTCTGTCGTAAAGTAAAAAAAATATTTGGACGTCATTGTACGTTGTGCCATATCAAAATTTCGAACGATGACGTATAATCTCGTTCTGTCCTCGAACGTGTTAAACTGACTATGCATATATTGTAAACGGTTTTTTAAAAAGCCTTTTATTGGCCTACTGCGCGGGTTTAGCGTTTGACATTTCGGAGTACCTAATGCATTTTTTATTCTGGATTTTTCAGTTACACACCTATGCTCTTCACAAGCTGGCACAGACGCACATTCAGCTTTAATGATGATTGAAATATGTGGTCTGGGACTGTGTGAGATCTAAGCAGTATTAACCCTAAATATACCTATTTCCCATAAAAACGCTGATTGGGACAGTTACCTTCGTATAAAAGGTATCCATACTTTAGCGACACACCGACCACACCTAGAAAGGCCCACCTCGGCCACAACGTCACTGACTCGTCCTCCCGAGCCCCTCGGCACTCACTATCGTCCGACACAATACCTCCCTCTCGACGCTTCTCTATCAATATTTGGCGGGCAGTGTTGTAAATTGGCACATGACAGGCGAGAGCCATTTGTGGATTACATTGGGTTCGGTTCAAATTGGTTGGTGTGCGGATTAGCCGCCGCCGACGTTGCGGCTAATGTACGAACTGCCCGATAGTGTCCCGCGCCCAGGGCTGTCACGCCACAGCACAGCCACGTGGTGGCATATATTTATACTATTATCTGTTATATGAAAATAGATGCATCTAAACTGGGTGGATGTGCTCTGTACTGATTAAAATGTATGACAACATATCCCAACTGAAAACTGTTTTATTTATCGAATTTATGATTTTAATCTCGAATTCCAGTATAATCGACATTGAGGTATCACACACGACACACACGACACAGTCGGATTTCAACAAAGCTTTTAAAGTTCCGAACCTCCGTATGGATAAGCGGAATCCTTACCGGATCACTCGCGTGTCGGTTTGTCTGTTGTCTACCGCTCTTCTGCTGCCTTCGTTGATGTTCTCTCTCTTCCTGCCGTTCTCTACTATCTTGTCCTGAACTCTTGAAAGCAAACTGGGTATATAAATGTGGGACTTAAATAAAATCAGAAAGTCACATCCATGTCTATCTGAGAGCTGTACATACGTAGTCGTCTGTGCGGGCGGCCGGCGAGCGATGCATAAGATTATCGACTCGCCCGTGCGAGCGAGTCCCGCCGCTGTGAGCGTGTGTCTCCTCACTGTAAGCGCAACATGATGAATCTCTTGTTGTTACTGTCACAGTAAAGTGTCTAACTTGTAAGAGACAATCAAATTATATTTATTTATTTCTATTTAAACTGTATGCACTAGTAAAAAGCCCTGTATAGAGGCGGAAGTATTACTGTAGGCAGTGTGTACCAGTAGACCTTAGGGTGACACAGGGGAAGACACACGGAACTGGTGACGTTCAAACGAATGACGACCAGAGCTAAACTGTGTGAGTATATCTACTATTATTTAATATGTTAGTGATTTCACGTAAAGCAACTTGATAAAGTTTACGTAACATCGTACTAAAAGTGTTTTCAATATTCAACTTTCATATCGTATCGTATCGTAAAGAACAATAACTTAAGTTTTAAAACTTTAGCTAAAAGTGACACATTATTATGCTCATAACTCGCGCGCGCTGCTGCAGCACGTCAGTGGTGCTCGACTAGTGGCGAATGATCGCGCCAGTACTCAAGCAAGTCGAGTAGGCGAGCGAGTCGACTCAGCCACTCGCGTGGAGTGCTCTCCGCCCGCGCGGGTGTGAACGGTTAGCACTCAGCGCTACTACAGTGTGGCACAGAAAGGTGACTTCGAGAGCTCATCTCCGTGGCAGTGTGTGCCGAGCTCTGATAGAACAGGTTCAACCTCACTGTGCTAACAGTAGTTTGTTAGTAATGAGTTTTGGAAGCGCATTCATGCGGAAGGCGACGTATTTACAAATTTACGAACACAACATAGTTTACATCATAAAGTGCCGGCTTCTTGGAGCAAAGCTTAATAAGTTGTTCGTCAGGGTATGCGCCGCCGTACTACCCCCCCCCCCCGCCCCTCACCTGCACCGCGTGGCACGCCCCCCCCCCCCCTCCCCTCCGGCCCGCGCTATAAACAACATCTAACCTTAACTATAAATCCGTTTCCAAAGGATTTAAATTCGATCGCAGAGAACGAGGCGCACTAACCGTCGACTGCTAAATAACTTTAGTTCAGTCTGTCGCACAGCTGATTGTATTCCGGTAACGACAATAAAATATCTGCTTATCTGAGAACGCTTCGCGGAGCGAGAGCCGCCAGAGCCGAGCAATCTCGCGCCGAACACAATACACCAAATTGTTTCACAACTGAACGAGTTTAAGAAAACTGCGGCGCGTGGAGCAGCGGCGCGATACGTAGCGTATCGAGTGCTGTCCAGCGCGCGCCGCACCGGACGCCTCGTGGATACTTCCCGGGCAGCGCGAACACCCGCCGCTCGGCGCTCACTACTCCTCAACTGCAGTTTATGAAACGGGACTTCTGGTGTCGAGCGGAAAGTTGAAAGTAGTGCCGTCGAGCCGGCTCCGGCGCCCGGAGACGGCTGCTGTTGTTCTAAATGAATCTTAACTTTTCAATTTAGCACGCGGCGGTGGCCATTAAACTCTTAAGGAGCGTACTCAACTTCGATTGCCTGTTAACGTTCTTAAAACGGGGTTTTTAACGGCTTGCCGAGAGTGCACCGCACTGCGCCGCGCCGCGCCGAGCGCCGGACGGCACCACTTGGATGCTTTTCAACCGACTTCCAAAAAGGAGGAGGTTCTCAATTCGACTTTTTTTTTGTGTGTGTGTTACCTTATAACTTTGTACTGGGTGTACCGATTTTGATGATTATTTTTATATTCGAAAGCGGGTGCTTGTCGTGTGACCCCACTTGAATTTGATTGAGATCTGACGACTAATATTTGAGTTATCCCTAATAATGCGTGGTTTAGCAGCTTAGTCTACATTGACGACGTTCTCATTCCCTGTTGTCGATGTAAAATGAAAAAATAAAATTGTGTACGATAGTTTGGAAGACCATCTTATTATTTTAACGTAGTCGCTTTCTAGTTCGGTGAAGAGCTGATGAAGAACATAAATTATAGGAATATAATTTCGGAAATCGGTTCAAAAAGCAACCACAAACACCGAGTTCCGAAATTAAAGTTATTTTGTACTTTTTGTTTTTTTTTTGTGTAGAAGTCAGTTGTATTTTTTTGTAAAAAGTTCTTTTGCTTTTATACTTAATTCGTTCTTTATGCTTTTTAGGAAATCTTCCCTTATTGGCCTTCAGTTTTGATTTTGACAATTTCTCGATTAGCTTAATCCCTGATGAAGTGCATTTTATCAGATAATCCAATCCCCATCTGGAGACTCCAGTGGAATGCAGAGACGTCTTCTGTTTTTGCTATAATTCTGTTGGCACGGTGCAAATAAGTCGTTAACAGTGAACACTGCGCACCTGCATTTGTTGCTAGAACCTTCGCTGAGACTGTACCTACTGTAGTCGAGAATATTCCACGTCGCAGTCGGTATGTCTCTTGTACGAACACTAACTGCTGCAGCTCTATCGCAGCCCGGACATGTTTGCTGCACACTTCACAGAATTCGTATCATTACAAATATTTGTGTTTAAGACTTCAAGGGGCATGCGTGGTGTACATCAGGGAAAATATGTTTTCATGAGACGTAACTGTTGGCCTAGACACTTTGCTTCTCCTAGACACCTACCAGCTGTATACAACGATATTATTTTCGCAATTTCTATATCTTATTCCTAGTGTGATGTTAGTAGGATACTTATTGTATTATTCAAGGTTCTAAATTATTACGTTGCAAACATCGCAATTCGAATAGCTGGTGTTGTTCGTGTTTGCTGGCTGAGTCCACAACACTAGCAACACATTACGTCGTTAGCGAGGTGTGAGCAGATCGCGCGCCTGTTGCTACACGCGCACCAGTTCACTGAGCGAGCGCTGCGCCAAATGTTAACGACACAACAATTGTACACAGCACGAAACGACGCCAGCACACAGCAGGTCGCTCTAGCGAAAACGCACTGCAGTTTAATAAGACATTGAAATTCATGGTATATTAAACGCTAGAACGAAGAAAAATGTACATAATTTATTTTAAATCACGTGCAGTTTTTCCGCGGTGGGATTTCACCTGCAACGTTATAATGAGTGGCGTCTCCCGCGCCACACCGCACCGCACCGCACCGCGCCGCACCGCACCGCACCGCGCCGCACCGCACCGCACCACGCCGCGCCGACGTGCTTAGATTGCTTTTCTCTTATAAGGCTGCTAGAATACGAGGATTACCATTTCTCCACCTTCCTTTATATTTACACTAGCACTTCGCCCCGGATTTGTGCGCGAGCGATATATTCTAGGTAGGAGACAGAACTCGGCTGTCAGCGTGCGCTCACATGTTCTGTATGCGCGTAACGAGATCAGATTGTTAACCGACGAACAAAGATTTGCCACATCTCATTTCAAAACAAGTAAACCACTTGTATCGAATTCGAAGCACTCAACTCCCTCCATTGCTTGAAACAAAATTATACTAAAGTAGGACGAGATCGGCATTAAATATTCTCTATTCCGTTATTAAATTTAACATAAATCTATAAATGAAACTATATATAGAAAAAGGAGTTTATATAAATCGTAGCAGCTCTCTATAGATTCAACCTGATCTCATGGGACAAAGCGTGAGCTGAAGTGTGCTTCAACTAAATGTACCATAACGGCAGACTGCGGCCAACAGAGTGTGACCAGCTGCGTCGCCAGACGCGCTGATGATGGCACTGCACGCACGATCGTAGTGTCGGTCAACAGAAGTACTCATCGAATGAACTGATCGGTTGAGGAACCGTCGCCCGGACACTGTGCTGGCCGATGTAAGGGGTCGTGTTAATAATGTATGTGCGGTCCCAGCCCGAGGGTCCAAGGGTGCAGGAGCACCGCCTGGGGCTGTTTCTAAATGCATAGAATTTCGTTGATCTATCTGTATGCGGTCGCCGACAGTGCGGTCCCGGCGCGGCGCGGCCGTAACACAACTATCGTGTAATGTTATGGCCGGGTGCGGTCTGTTCGCAGATCGCTATCAGTCGAGCATACTTCAATGTAGTGAGTATTCTACTTGTGCTTGTGAGGGATGTGTGCTCCGATTCGATGTACGTACTATACAGCTTCTGTTCGTGACTTCGCCCGGCTTTATTGTAACAAGGGAACGGACTACGATATGAAAGTGTACCATGTACAGACGGTGATAGCAATTAACTGACCCCCTAAAAATTAAACGAATTTGAACCTTTTACTTGTTAGCAGTAAGCTTATCGAACTAGAACAACGTTGGAACTGGTTCAACGTCTACGATCAATAAAATAGTTATTCGAATTTGATCTTTAACACGTAGTGTTAAGGTAGGTATGTTCTTGAATATTATTTTAACTTGTAATATAATACGTAATTTCGATCGCGTTGAATATGTTTCGAGTGGTCTAGTGGTGACTGAAGTGAGCTGACAAATCGTGTTTGTAAGTTTGTAACCAGCATAATTGTCGCGTTTGTTTCTGTTTTGTATATTTATTTTAAGTTATAAATAATAAATTATAACTTTAGCAACAACAAAAAAAAACGAACAGAAATAAAAAAACCAAAATGGTGGTAAAAACGATTTTATTTTATAAAAAAAAAATTATAAGAATAACATAAATGATATTGATGACGACAGTCGACACGAAGATGATAATATTTACCTGCTTACTAATAACGTTGTTAACTGCACTGAGTTTAATGTAGTGAATCAGCATGTTATAATATTTAGAAATATAGGTATGTATTTCTATTTCATAACAATAACATCACCACATTAAATATCATTTAAGTAAATAAAACGGCATTATACGTTGAAGTTCTACCTGGTCTACTATATATCAATTTGTTTTATGAATAGTTATTTTAGTTATAAAATAAGGTTTTGACAAAAAACTAGGTATTCGAAATACTTCGTTTCAAATTATAACAATAGTTAATTTAACACACACACTGACATACGTTAGTATTGTTTGTGACCAACACTGGTTACTCAAGTTATTCATGCTTTTAATAGCGAAGTGGAGCACCATTTTTTCTATTACTTGTTGCAAGCGGTCCCGCATACCGCGCACCATATTCCAACAACAATCACTTCCACTTGCAGTTGAATGAGTAGGCAAAAATGGGTGCTCAGTATGCCTTCTAACAATTGCTTGATGACGTTCTGACACAGGAGTATGTAACATTGTAGGTTTTGGTCCAGGACGATCTTTTTGAATATTCCCTGTCCCTTCAAAACCTCTTAGCGACAATCTGACTGTATTTCTCTGAAACAACACAATAAGCATAATTTTAGTAACGAATAGGTAAACATAATTTATCGATTAAGTTTGAAAAAAATACGTTTATCAAATTAGATTATGTAAATCAAATTAGACCTATAAATGATCTCAAATTAGACTCATAATGAAACACAGTTAATTGTCTATTATTCTACATTCACCGGCTTTTAAGCAAACTAACGAATTAAGGAAAAAGTATAATTATAAATGAAGCATAAAAAGAATACACTTACCGCTATATTAAGTTTCCTAGCAATCGCTTTAATACCAACATTCTCCTCATGCAAATATATGCATGTAGGTATTTTAAATAATCACTCAACTGAGACATGACGATTAAACTATCAAAACTGATAACAATTAATAAAAAGGAAAAAAGCCAATGTAGTAAGGCAAGGTAAAAATGTTCGCGCGTATTCACTGCTATTTGTGCATAGAATATCTTGTTCAATTTATTCTTCTACCCCATATTCCTTATGTCATATCTATAGCAGTTTTGGTTGAATACGCATATTGACGTCTAACTACCCACTTATTAAAAAAGGTAAAAACCAACCTCTTAAAGCTCAAGTTTGCGTATCAAAATTATTTATTGTTTCTGTTCATCGAGTAGTGTTAGTCTGATAAACTCATACATAATATTGAATAACGTTTAATGTTATGAGCATAGGGTGTAAAATCGAGTAATTTTTAGGGGGGTCAGTTAATTGCTATAACCGACTGTACATGCGGTGTATGGTCTACCGGTATGCCAAGTTTCATGCGAACCGTCCTGCCGCTAAGGCGTGATTGACTCACACACAAACAAACAGACCTTTACATGCGTAGTATAGTAAGATAGGAAAAAGATGACTTGATTCAGTGACGAAGCGCTGCGGGTCGGGCGGCGACGAACAGATGAGTGCACGGATATCCGCTATACCCGCGTGATCCGCGTGATCCGCACCGCGCGCTGCAGAGTTGAGGAATGGTACCACACGCGTGATTTACATTTACTGCATACACACGAGTACATGCAATACGAATGTATTTAGTTGCATGGTACACGGCCGAGTAATTTTATTGGATTTGAATGCGTATGATTGTTTTTCTTTATAACACAAAAAAGGGTTTGAATAATGACGTGTAGCGCTCAGCTGGTGTAGCGGCCACGGCGAAGCATCAGTGCAGACTTTCGTTATTTGATTAGAACTACGTCATAAAAGACCTACAGCGTAGTTATGCTACGTCGTGGTAGTGCTACGTCGTAGTAATGCTACGTCGTAGTAGAGCTACGTCGTAGCAGTGCTACGTAATACTAGTGCTACGTCGTAGCAGTGCTACGTATGAGTAGCTCTATGTCGTAGTAGTTCTACATCTATTGTAGTAAAGCTAAGGCATAACACCCGTGTAGTCAGTAATTCTCCATTACAGGGGAATTTTTGTACTTTCCCTTGTAATGTTGTCTATATTTAGCTTTTTATTGTAATAAATAGATATGCATCTACCATTCTCAGCTTTCATTCTGTAGCCAAAACTCCAAAATAGCAGAGTTCGTCTACCTTCGAAGTAACAGCTTATTCTGTACATTTATAATGAAAGCTGCAAGCTGCTTGTTAATGGCGACTGTCGCCGGAAGTGACGCAACAGCTCAGCCGCGCCGGAAGTGAGGCTCGCTTCCGGTTAGCTCAGCGCTGTATTGATGTTACGTAGTTTGTTACAGCCGGCTGGCTGGCGGGTCATCAGCAGGCTGTGCGGGAGAGCTTACTTCACTCAGCAATATGGTCACTAGGACTGCAGTCAGCTGTAGCGCTAGTTTACACGCTTGGTCACTTTGTGATTCGTGATTTTATCCTTTAACAACAATTCAGTTATTATTCAAAAACATATTTTTCAGTTAAAACATTTCAATACCAATTTAAACATTGTTTAGACTTTTAAATCAGTTTCCGCAACACTGCGTGACGACTGTCCGCGCGGATCAGACCGCCTCGCGGGATTACAGCATCACAGTCAGATCTACATGTAAATGAGCGGCATTAGAGCAGCACACACACGCGGCGAGCGGGTAGCGGGAGGCTTATCTGTTCGTTCAGCGCACTCTTTGTGATCGGAAATAAATTGATTTTGTATTTACTCGTGCTCCACACAAACACAGATGTATGCGTAGCACACACGCGGTAACTTTTTGTTACATTTGTATCGAATGAGTGGAGCTTTTGTTATATAGAAGGCCATTATAAAGAGTTTATTATTGGGCGTTACATCTGGAAATCGTCATTAATATTAACTATAATAGGGTAGTTAACAAAAAAATCTGAAAAGACCGTCAGATAGATTTCCAAAAAATTTGATACGTATTCTCTTTTTTCACATAAACAAAAAATGAAGACGATACAGTGCGTTAAAAACTCGTGTGACGTCACTACTCGCTACAATTTTTACCTAGCCGTGTCGTCACACGCTCCCACTCCTGATCTTTGATGATTTGTATCTTCGTCAGTTTTTATAGATTTGATAAAGGAAAAAATACGTGTCCAATATTTTTCTATAATCTAACTGACGGACTAATTAGAATCATATTTTTAATCAGGAAACATTCTTATTATGTTTATTAAAGAGACCTAGACATACATTACAATATATTTTAGCAAGCTAGGTTAGGTCAGATTGAGTGGTGTAGTCCGAACTAGGCAGAGCCTGTATTTCGGCTATTAGCGCCAAACGCCCTACCCCCAGTACCGGTTGACGGCTTAAAATCCTCACCCATAACTCACATGGGACTTTAACAGAACTAGTGTGGCTGTACTCTAAGAACACCTCAGCCCTCCCGTGCTGGGGAAACTGACGTAATGTTAGTTATAAAGAGTAAGAAAAACACTTGCAGACATAAGAATAGCGCGGCGGGAGGCGTCGCACGCTCACTGTGTATGTAATGTCGGTGCTGTATTCTCGCCAGCCAGCTGTTCAACACAGACGTGTACCTGACAGCTAGTTAGGCAGGCACCTGACGATCATAATTATGAACTTTATGATAACAGAACAAGTTTCAGCCGATACTTGCGAGTTGGCCGCTCAACAAAACTTGATACTATCGACTTGTTGGCTACATGTTCGACTGATCGGGACTACGGTATAACTAACTATATTAGTAACAGTATTATTGAGCGTATCAATGAGGCGGGCGCCTATTATAACTAATTAATTCACCTAACTACCGCTAATAGAGGCAGCCTCCTGAGTTCCCGCTCGTCAGCACACTGCCCTATCATATCAACCGCGCGGCGAAATTTAATCAATTATTAATTTACTAAGAGCGCTACCGAGCGCCGCTGAGGCCTTACATTACTTCGAAGCGGTTATTCAAACAGTTAGTACGTTATTGTTATTACTATCTTTGATTTTCGTCATACGGGCCCAGGTCTCCTTATTCTCGTCGAAGGCTATTTTGACCAGTCTTCCTCGAAGGCAGCTCATCTCGCCATCTCAAGGTGCACCAACCGCGATGTCCTCGTGTATGTGGACTCAGTAAGTCGTACGAGCGATTGCTAACTGCCATTGGGTCCCCAAACACGTATTGTCCATGTACTTTGGTGGGTCCGATATCTAAACTGAGTGCACATCTCTCTCACAACCCGAAGCTTAGCTACACGGTCTACATATGTGCTCCACAATATCACGACCTGAGAAGAGCGATCAGTTCAAGTCGCTAACATAGACCGAACGTTGTCGAAGTCTTTCACAAACATACTATATTACGTTGCATGTAATTATATTATGTTTGCAGGTAAAGGCTGAACTCTGCCGTACAGCTCAACTGCTGAGTTTATAAAGTAGCTAGTTAAATAAAAATATGGAATGTGCAGTGTCGAGTTCGGGCGCCGTGATTCAGTTAGCACCTGCAGCTCTCCCGACAGAGAGCGGGCGGCAGGCGACGACGGGGATGTTTGTAATTTGTCCGTAGAGACGCGCGCCTCCCGCACGCAGCTGTTCTACTGAACATATTAGCGAAAATGTTACGTTTTCCAATGGGACTTTGTAAATATTATATTTTTCTTGACACGATTCTCAACGAACTAGTGGCGGGGAAGACAGATATTGTTTTAAAGGCGTAAATTCATAAGTGAACGCTTCGAATTTGAATAACAACTAAACAAATCTTTTATTCATACAGCTAAGAACTAAAATCCTAAAATAAAATAAACGATACGTCTAAGCAAGCGTACTCCGCTGTTAAATATACATCATTCTATCTATCTATATTGATATAGATAGATAGAATGTAATAAAATATACTATATTGATACCTAGTAAAACGTAAGCTATGCCAGAAAGCTTTTTACACAGTTAAAGACTATATTGAAGACCAAAAGGCTTGGGATTGAGCTGCTTCAACGATGTACATGGCCTATTATTACTTTTATCTATTGATACTTTTCTCAATTTTAGATTTGACATTTTATATTCTCCTGTTTGTGCAATTTTGACATGAATGTTTACTTTATGAAGTATTATTTTATTATTGTGACATGAATATTTACTTGTTAAAGTAATATATATTTTTTTATTTATTATGTTTGACATGTATACTTACTTTGTAAAGTATTATATTTTTACTTAATTTATTTTTGTGAATATGAGGACCATATGGGTATTATTTTCTTTTTTTCTTTCCTTTTTTAAAGTATATATAACAACGTCGTCTGGCAGTTTAAGTAATTTTGCGGCCTACCCAAATGTCCCTTCTTTGGTATTGTTCGTCGGGTCGTTGAGCTCCTTATTGTTTTCTAAGTTGAGCTACTCGACTACTGAGAAAAGCTTGCACTGAATGGACGGGCCTACTTAAATCTGTGTGGTTCTTTCTTCAAAAGACCATTTCAGACACTGATCTGCATGGTTCTCATATAACATATTGTGAATGTGAGGACTATGTAGATCGCCATATTAGGGTTTTATTTCAGTTTGTCTGGCAGTTTGAGTAATTCTTGCGGCCTACCCAAATGTCCTTACTTTGGTATTGTTCGTCAAATCGTTGAGCTCCTTGAAGTTCTAAGTTTGAGCTACACGGTATCTGACAAATGCTTGCACTGTCTGGACAGGTCCACTCAAATCTGTGTAGCACTTTCCTCAAAAGGCTACCTCAGACATTAACCTACATGGTTCTCATATGACTTGACCAGTACGGATTGTATGGATTTTAAAAGAGACTTTGACCTTCGAGTTTGTTTCGGTGTTTCTTCTCAGGGTAGTCGGCTAGGAAACACCGGCTTCATCTAGCTTAAAATGACCAGAAATATTTGACGTGTAAAAGTGTTATGTTTAACCTACTTACAAAATAAATATCATTTATCAATATTAAAAAAAACGGAAGGCTAAAACAATACGCTACTAATTAATTAAACAAATCACACATGACTAAACAGTATTTACAACGAACCTGCCAGAACTATGACCAACTACTTTGTCTAACAACACAAATAGGAATAGTTCCGGGCTTCGCGCAACACTCGCAGCTCGCAGCGCGGCGCGCGACGATTTGTTGCGGCAACAACTAAATTCGCTCGTCACACGTATAATGGCCGAATGTTTCGCCGTACTCCGTACTGCCGCTACTAATGTGCCGATGGTTCTGATCGCAGTCACTTACAGAAGACCCACTTACTTTACCATGAGGGTAATTTACTTCGCTGCAATATACATATGTATACATAGTTCATTAAAATACATCCAACATAGACAACATTTTAAATTGTAACTGGGCAAGCGACATCATATGTCGTAACAGAGCTCGGTAAAAGTAGCAACAAACTGTGTTCTGAATAACAGACCAGGGTCCCAAGTCTGCTATTTTTATAAATTTCTCATTCCAACACGATCCCATTGTCATTTTGCTAAAAGTTTGTAATCTGCTAAATTCATAATGGTCGATCATTGGTCGGTCAATGGTCTCGTAATACTTTTTGATAACCAAGCTATTAAAATAAATGACTGTACAACGACGTTCTAAAGGTCACTTATCAAAGGAACTGATAAAATTTTAGCAAATTACCGCATACGTATGTAATTCATTGGCCATTATGTACGAGGTTACTATTCTATGACATTTTTTTCAATGGATTGTCAGTGGTTGACAATTAGAAGGCATAATGACACTTTTATATTAGTAGATAACCGAACTTGTCAAAATCAACCATTATGAAATCAATGTTAGACCATTCTGACACGACGCGGCAGGTCCGGTAGGAGATGGCTTGACGAGTAGACTCTTGCATAAAAGGTTGATTGACGTTTGACCGCCAAAATAGAAGAACGTTAGTGTGCCCACTGCTCTACTCCGCCCACATATATCTGAACAAGAATTTAATTATGATGCTTGCCGGCAGTAGGTACTGCAGACCTGCTGTTTTCCCTGCCAAGTGACATAGGAGTATTCATATCAGTGATGGATCGCTCACTGCAAGTTTGACAACAGCTACAATATACAAGTCTGACACTGGTCTGTTCGAGCGGCGCCGCGCCTCATATAGCGTGCTGCGGGCACTGGTTGAACGCGGACCGCACGAGCAGCGCCTAATTGATAGTGATTTTATACATGGATGCAAATAATTTGAATTGACATTACCTGATAATTGATCACCGCCAAGTTCTTTCTCTAACTATAACACATATAATATGAGGCATAGAGTTTTAACTTTTAAGCGGAAAAGTTAGCAATGTCCGTCGATGTGTTATTTAAAACCTTACGAGTTGAAAGTACATGTGTGAAAGTACAATGGCATATTATTTTTTCTCAAAAGCTTACGTCAGGTGATTATTTTCAGGTCATTCTTACCCTGAGCTACTATGTCGGGTTTAAAACATAGCCATGTTGCTTTACTACTGTATTATGCGATATAAAATGCAATCGTATGTGAAGCTACACAGTTAGCTCTTGTCCGGCGTGAGGAGACGCGGACCGCTCGCCGACCTCTGAGTCGTTCACGACACCTCCAAGTGTTCCTGCACACTACTTAGCGGTTATGATGCGCCCTGCTCGCTTACTCGGGCACCGAACTTTTATGAGGAATCAAGTAGGTATTTGGCTAGAAACCAAAATTAATGATTACCGTATTGTATATTATATACTTCGGTAACTAAGTTATTTACATAAGTGACATAAATAAAATTTATTTAAAGGATCGAACCTCTGTATTAATATATGTGATGCCCAAATACTGCGAGCGGTCAAACTACATTCAGTCGTGTGCGCCTCGAACATAAATATTGACATCAAAACTCGCTCAGCAAACAAATTAATGAAAGTCAGACGAAGGACGCCCGCGCCGTGTCCACGTGGCCACCAGACGACGCCTATGAATATTCAGGGTCGGGCTGTGGAAGCTTTTTCGCTCGCTTCGAATGGCGACTTGGAATCCGATTGGCACTCGGTACTGCTCGCAGGTGTGCAGCTTACCGGCATCCCGAGATTTAGTCGCAGCACTCGCGGCCTGGCGCTAACTTGTCTGATCATCATTTTAGAGATGGAAACTGGCCAAATAACTGCTTACATTACACTCGGAATGAGAAATGGGCTTTCAGAATGTAAATTGGACATCGCTGCATAATGGAGGACATAAAAAAACTAGCGGCGCTCGTGCTTCTAACTTTGTTTGGTAATAAATAAACACGAGTATGAAGATTAGTTGTTGGCAAGCCGCATTCTTCATACTTGTTATATTTTTATTAATAAAAACGACAGAGTTTGATGTCGTTATTATAAAAGTAGATACTTGAGCAACAATCGTAGAACCTAAACATTCTAACAATCGATACTCATGTAGATTCTTTTCATGTTAGAAAATGTTTTAATGGGACCAAATGCTGCCATAAAACGGGTTCCTTATCCACCAGACGTCATTACTACTTGTATAAATATATACCTATATCTTACAAATGGTCATCATCATAAACAACTAGATACATCCCGAAAGAAATATCAGCAGCAACACAAACAGAACATTTATAATTCAATCTGCGAACACACTCAATGAATAGCTCAGCAAAATCTGATCGCCGCTGCTGACTGTACTTGCATGAAATGAAATTCCGAACGATAGATCCGCGTACCTGACTGTACAACACTAGGCACTCGAAAATTAACCTTAACAACAGAACCATAAAACTTATTTTGGTCTATAGTTTGTCTGAAAATTATAAAGATGGGATAGTTTTGTACTGGTTCCCAGTTCCGCGCTCTCGTCAAGTACTAGCGAGTGGCAAGTGTGGCGAGCGAGAGTACGAGAGTACGAGAGAGCGAGTGAGCGAGTGTGGCGAGCGAGAGTACGAGAGTACGAGTGTGCGAGAGAGCGATCACCTCCCTCGGTAATGTATTCCCGCACGGGCTCTTTCCGTAATTAGTGTTAGTAAAGTTTGAGCGCTGAGAGTGAAGGCGATTTGTTGCGACATCTGTTTCGCAACACTACTAAATAACATGGCTGGTTGAACCGCTGCCTACTCGTATGTTTTACGTATAAGTTTGGCTTTGAAAAGCTTTACCGAAAAAACATTACTGTCACAATTGTCTCTCGAAGATATAATATTACATTTCCTAATCCCGTTTTTAGAGTCTAGTCCAGATCTTAAAGTATTTGTACAAAAAATATCAGCTTAAAAAGTGATTTCTGAAAAGATTTTAATATTTCATTAGTTGACTCCATCGATAAAGGGTGCCGGTCACAAGCTGAAGCGTGCAGCGAGTTAATAGCCGTTTCCTTTCGTTTAGGGATTAAGGTGCTAACGGTACGGCAAATTTACATGCTTCGATCTATCACAAAAACTCATAAAATTACTCCGCCCAATAGAAATAATAGTGTTACGATCAGAAGAAGGCCTTCTCGTAGGAGGCCGCACTTTTCCATTCATCGTAATTATTGAACCGCCTTTTGCAAACAAACAGTTTTACCTTTCTTTTAGTTCAGATTTAGACAAACATCGGTCACCGCTGTTCGCTCAACATCGACACACAAGTCGTGGTCGCCGTGAAGTTCTGAAAGAATTCATAACCGCGGGCGGCGCCGCGTGAATGCGTAATGTGCCTCATTAGCGCACTCTCAAAGGCTGCCGCGACATCTTTCATCTGCATTCAAATGCCGCGCGGATTAAAAGGCGCCGCTATTCCAACTAGAAGCATGAATATTTTTAATCGTAAGCACCTTATTAAATCCAGGTTTTTTACCGCCCCAGCGAATGTGTCTCCACGTTGTCGTCGTGGTGGGGCTTGAGCGTCTCAATGATCTTGCAAGCTTTCCCGGTAGAGCCACTCATGCCGGAAGGTCGCAAGTGAGGGACCAGACTAAGAGAGACACACGCTTGCTCGCTGCTCTCTGGTACGCGTCTGATCATCAGACGTGACTGTGAGAGCAGCGAGCAGGTGGAGAGGTGAGGTGGGAGAGTGGGCCCTGAGAAGGGGCGGAGCGAACAGGGACTGCACCCTTAAAAGGCACAAAAAATGAACAAAGATATTTGCAAAATGAGTCCCCAGAGGTGGGTCCCGACTGCTCAGCGGTCGGGGAATCCCACCCCGCTTCGGCGGGCTGCCCTCCGTACTCTGGGGTGGGCAACAAAGACCTTCCGCTTGCCAGTGGCAACAAGAGCCGAGGAGGCTCCGAGTCATCGTCGTCATCCGGATCCGCTTCCTTTAAGGAGCTGATGGCGCACGAGTTTGAAGAGGAGGGTTCGCCTGAGCGCCGGGGTGGTGCGGAGTCGGATTTCGGCTCCGCGCCAGACCTAGTAACGGTCAGCTCGGCGGGCTCTGAAGACGGAGGAAGGGGGGCCGCGGTGGAGGGCGTCAAGCTCGTCCGCAAGCGGCCCAGGCGGGAGGACGACAATGAGTCGTCCTCCGAGGGCGAGTTCGCCTCCGCCCGCAAGATCCCCACCGCCAGGCGGGGCAGGGGCAGTGAGGCTGGGAGGGGGCTGGCTCCCTCTACCCGGGGGTCGGGGCGTCGGGCCGAGAGGTTGGTGGAGGAGGGGCGTCGCCCTGGAGGGAGCGGTCGCAGAGCTCCCTCTACTCTTCCGCCTCCTCTGGACTCTGACGACTCGGAGTCCCCGGGAAAGGAACCTCCCGCCGCCGAGGAGCAGAGGGCTCGTTTTGAGGAGGTAGTGGAGGCCATAAGCGCGGCCATAGCCTCCATTCTGGCGGCAGCGGCGAAGAGGGGTAGGAGGAAGGCTGGAGGAGGAGCGGCTAAGGCTGCAGCGCCAGTGGTGCCGCAGCCGCCCCCACCCCCACCCTCGGACCCTCCTGTGGCCGAGGCCGAGTGGCAGGTTGCTGGCCAGAAGCGGAAGGCCAAAGAGGCGGCCAAAAAGAAGGCGAGGAAGCAGCGGCGGAAGGCCAACGCCATTGCGGCGAGGCTTCGCGCCCCGAAGTCCGCGGCTGTAGTGTTAACACTGCAGCCGGAAGCGGAACAGAGGGGCGTGACTTATCTCGCCGTATTGAAGCGGGCGAAGGAGGCGGTGAGCCTCCAAGAGCTGGGCATCAGCGGGGGCATCGGGGTCAGGAGGACCCTAACCGGTGCCCGCAAGCTCGAGCTCGCCGGAGCGGAGAGTGGCCCGTTCGCGGACGCCCTGGCCGAAAGGCTGAGGGCGGTCTTACCCGCGGACGAGGTCCGGGTGTCCAGGCCGACTAAGCGCATCGACATGCTCATAGTGGGCCTGGATGACTCCGTGACGGAGGATGAAGTTGTGGCCGCCGTCGCCAGGACTGGGGGGTGCTCTGCCGAGCTCGTCAAGGCGGGCACCCTCCGGCCTGACAACACGGGCATGCAAACCCTTGTGGTGAGCTGCCCCGTGACGGCGGCCAGAACTGTGTCGGAGGGCCGAAGGCTCTTGGTGGGATGGGTGTCTGCGCGGGTAAAACTGCTGGAACCCAGACCTCTGAGGTGCTACCGCTGCCATGTGGGCAACCACACGGGAGCTATGTGCCCCTCGGAGGTCGACCGCAGCGAACTTTGTTTCCGCTGTGGTCAGCCCGGTTACCGGGCCGGCTCGTGCGAGGCCACGCCGCACTGCGTTGCATGTGCGGCTGTTGGCAAGCCGGCCGAGCACTGGGCTGGGGGAAGGGCCTGCGCGCCATCCACCCCGACCAGGGGCAAGAGGTCCGCCGCCGCCGCCGCCTCTGCCGCCGCCGCGGCTTCCGTCGCCGCCACTGCCGCTTCTGCTGCGGGTGCTGCGACTCCCGGTACTCGGGAGGGGGCTGAAATGGAGTGCCAGTAATGGTCCCATTTCGGCCTCCTCCAGAGACAAGTCGGCCGCTGTGCTATTGCGCATTGGCTGATGCCTGGGGACGGTGAGCGTGGGTGGCTCGCCGTCCGATACCAGGTTGAGTCGACGACGCGTTGTGTTCCACGCGCGCCTCAAGGAGCCGTCAGCACCGAGGACGGGGCCCCATAGGGTCGGTGCCTGCTAGGGTTGCGGAATTTGTTCGAAAGAGTTACCACGGCCCTGGAACGCATAGGGCACAAGAAGGATCACGGGTGGGTTTTAGTCAGTAAAAGTCTGACACTCCCTACCGCTCCACCCAGGGCGGGAGGGGTCATTTGATGATTTCCCATCCAAAAAAAAAAAAAAGGTTTTTTACCGACGACGTAACAAGCTACGCTATACTAATATAGCTTGAAAAATTATCAATCCTTCTGAAAGCAAGATACACCCACCATCACCTTCCAAGACTAAAGATTTCTTTCGTGAAATAATGACTTTTCCGCACAAGTGCTCTGATAGGTCTATTATATAGTCTATTGATAAACCAAAGACAAATCAAGTTTCAGAATTATCTACCCAACTGTGAAGATAAACCTAGTACCCACGCGATTCCCAATCCTTTGAAGACTCGGCTCAAAAACGGCACGTGTAGCTATTTATAGCTCGACGGGATAAATTGGAAAATTAGGTACATCAATTTACATAAGTAATAGCATATTCTTAGCTATAAAAACTGGCTCGAGTTACAGCCCCACAAAGAGCCGGCCGCGCCGCGCCCGGCCGACAGAGAATAAAACTCAGTAACAGTTCTAATAAGGCATACACGTAAAAAACAAGCGGAATCTTTTCACTTTTTTATGACAAAACCTATATTCAGGGAGGTTTTATGACGCAAACAAATATAAGCATTTATATGCTGATCTGGGAATAAAAGAATAACATGTATTAGAGGCATGATAGCTCTAGCGAGTTGTGACCGTAATGTTGGATGTTTGTATCGTGTATCCAAGTTATGCCAATGTGCTGTCCGGTTGGTTATGAACCCATTGGGAAATTTAAAAATGACTCACGCTTCGCTACTAAAATACAGCGATGTTTCTTGGTTGCAAAACTATATTACAGTTTTATCGTCCGAACTTCTTCTCAAGGAACTAACAAAGAGTTTCTTCAGTACCCTTGGTTTACACTATTGTGGTTTTGTGTGTGAAGTTTTAAATAAATCAATGAGAGCTCTACCTTAAATAAGTCCTTGAATTTGACTCATGGATCATTCCAACCGCGTGGCACGCCTGCGCCCCTGAGCTGTGACACGCGCACACTGTCGCTAATGGGTCACCATACCGCTCGCCGCGGTTACGGGGTAGCACCCGTGCTGCACAGCAGCGCTGGCTCGGAGGGACGCAGCGACCAGCCCTGCCGTGTTGGGGCCACGCGATGCATGCTGCTGATTGCCATACTCGATAACACCCACTGTTGTCAATTAATACTCTTAGTGGCTTGCAATATTTTCCGAGCAAAAGTATGTTTACAATTTGGACGGTTCTTTAAAGTACTTAACTATTAATAAAACGGAACTAGACAAAAATCTTATATTTCAGACGAAGGCAATACCTATTTAATACTTATAAACACACCACTTATGTATACATATCTACCAGCAAAACAACTTGATAGTCCACGCCACAGTGGCTATCCTAGCTATCTGCTGTACGTGTCCACGACGCTGTGGGGGCTGGTCTAAAACAGAGAAGAGAAACATTATTAACAATAAGACATTATTAGGAAATTCAGCACATTTCCAGTATTCAGATGTTAAGTACGTTCTACTAACGCTGCCGAAATTGCGGTCCTGTGGCCGTATTACGAAGTGCCAATGCCATCATGATTCGTGTGAGGGAAAGAGATAGTGCTATTCGTCTTTTGTAACTCCGTCTCTCTCTGACACAGAAATCATGATGGATTTAAGACGTCATAATAGGGTCATAAACAAAACAGGAATAAAAATAATAAAAAAATAAAAAAGTGTTCTTTATTATAAAAAATCAGTATGTATTATGCCAAATAGTAAAATAATTATACTGTCCACACAATCAGAGATCAAAACCTTATTTTCATGAAAATATGTGACATTTTTATTTTTATGTGTCCACCGAAAAGACCAGATAATCCACAGAAAAGTTTAAAATAGAGCTTTTAATAAAAAAAAAGTAATTCCAAAACTTCGAAAACATAAGAAAAATAACAATTACGCTGCACTTTACATCGTCGTATTAACAATACAATGAATGATTCAACACTGTTAAACAAAAAAATTAAAAACTTTATGTCCACAGAAATGACATCTTTTCTGTTGACATAATTACGTCGTTGTCACTGCAGGATATTGTAAAAATGAAAAACGTTTTTTTCACAGAAAACTTCAACATATTTTTTGGAATCTAAAGATTTAATAATTTAATTTATAACTAAAATTATATATATATTATTATTAGTATATTTTTGCTAAAAAAAAGAAAGCGTTTCTGCATTTACAAAGTCCTGCACTGATGTTAATGATATTTAAATAAAGTTAGAAAAATAAACGGTGGTGCTCATGTACCAATTTAAAATATAGATTCATCATCTTCACTGTCTGAGTAAGGACTAATGAATGGTTTTTTAGTTTGTTGCGGAAGGAGAATCAAATCTTCTTCGTCTTCCGTGTATGTTTTGTTATTAATAAATGGCTTTCTTACAAATCGCGAGTGTAATATATCATCTGAATCATCTGAATCATTGGAATCTGAAACCAGCCTCAGTCGTTTATTAGGACGAGTAGGGACACTTTGAAATACTTCTTCTTCTGGTGTGACTTGAATTGACCTATATGACACTGTAGAAGCATCAGGTGTGGCTATATTTCTCGGAGATAAGTTTAAGGCATCAGAGACGAAACTATTGGGAGTGCTTGACCTTGTACTTTCAGGTTGAACATTTATTTGTCCGATTTCAAAATGTGGACATATTGTCGTAGCTGCGCAAGACAGACAACTTAGTCTTCTTGCATGTAAAATATTTGGTGTACTTCGACTCCAAGTAAGTTGGTGTATCTTTAAAGTACCCTTAAAAGCTTTCGTTCTACTCTTATCAGCAATGCTTTGAATGTCTTGAATATACGGGTCACCAATTCCATAAATCTCTATTCCTTTGCAGGTTTCTTTTAAACAAGACATAAGAGAATCATAATCCGATACGTCTTTGCCTATTGCAACCGAATTATCACATAGTCTTTTTATACATCCACCTACTCCATCAGGAGCTTCTTTTCTTCATCAGTGAGATGCTTAAGATTACTTGTTCTTGGCATTATTAGCTGAAATAGAAACCATAACCCACATGCACACCACTTCAAGCAAAAACGAGCATTAACTACATATTACATTTAAAAACCAAAATGCCAAAAAAAAACAAAAAAAAATGTCAAAGTAATTGGAGGTACTATTAGGCGTTAGGTCAGGAGTGCGGACGATGCCAAGTGCCAAAACAAACCTAGCAATACATGCATTCTTATGTTAATTGTGTCTTAAAAAATATAGGTTAGAAAAAAGTTCACTTCCGTGGACCTGGTCTATTCCGTGGACATTGTGTCCACCGAGAAGTTTGTCCACGGAAGGGATAAAAAAACTAAAATAGCCATTCAAAACATTAAATTTTGAGGTTACAATATGGCGCACCTGGTTTTTGCCAATGGCCTCTCATATTGCACCACGATAATCAAAACTTGTATTTTTTACGCCAGTACTTACCAAAATATAGATGGAACTGAAAAGTTGCAACGATCTTTGACACAAAAATAAAACAAACACTTATTTAAGAATATTTCAACAATTTTTTAACGGAGCGCAAGTGTGTTCCACCACATAGCTTTACTCAACTGACAGCTCGACAATGTTGCCAACCAAAATAAATAAACTAGTGCCGCGTTCCACATAGCAAATATTGAATATAAAATTTAGTTTGACCACGGAAGGGGTTGCAAAATTGGTAACATCATGTTTATGTGTAATAATTTATTTATATTGTGTGTTGATTTTTCATAATAATGTAAAATGTCAACTTCAAGATGTTAGTAACTAATAAAAAGACAAAAATATTGAAAATTTTAATTTGAAGTATTTTTTTTCTTTAAGCAAACTTTGGAACCTAGATTTACACGGCCCACGGAAGGGTACATAAGCGTAACTTTTTTTTTAATGTTATAAAAAATATCAAATAAAATTAAGATATTTTAACGTACATTGGTACAACATCGAAATCGTTAATTTATTAAATAAAAATATTAATGTACAAAGTATGTTTTAACCAATTTTTATCAAACGCACATTTTTTTTGCCTGTTTTGTTTATGACCCAATAGGGCTGCTGAACTGAACCCCCAGCTCGTACAGTGCTTACTTAAAGTTATCCATTCCAACACTAAACAGCAGCTCGAGGTCTGGAGTACCCGTTCACATCAACATAGTTATGTTGACATTTATTATCTAGTCAGATATTGTTCCAAACACATTACAATAGTAGATAGTTGATAGGAATAATTCATGCAAATTGTTTAATGAATTTATAATAGAACTGACGGAAACAATGCCTTCGTGTTGTCAATACTATTGTTACGTGGAAACCATCGCTCGGCTGTTTGTACTGAAGATGAAATGATACCGTGCAAGGCTATGCGATGTCACGTCGTGTATGCTGGTACGTACATGGACCGTGAAGGATGCGTCGAGTATCTTGCACGTTCTTCTCCATAGAGATCTACGCCTTGTAACGTGCAACTAGCGCCATGTTTTTCACTGACTGAGTCCAACCTTGAAAATTCAACAGTGCCTTTAAATAGTTCATTTGGAATCGATGTATGGTGTGGATCAGTACCCAAGGCTGTGCCAAGGCCAAGAGTACATGTTTCACATTTAAAAAAAAAATATAAATATTACGCCTTTATTCCTCGATTAAATTTGCAGAAACGTATCTCTATATCTATGCAGACAGATTACTTAATAAATAGTCATTAGAGCCTGTATTTAAACAAAAACCCTACGTTAGAAGAGTAGTAGTTAAACAATAATGCCAATGAAACACGCTCACTATTAACATAGTAACGAGCAGGCATTGTGTGGCGTGCCGGTGCTTGAGCGAGCACCGCGCCTCCCAGAGTAACAAGTTGTCGTGAGCCGAGGCCGCGCGGCAACGCGGGCGCCGGCCGCACGTAATTGGCCCATTTTATTAATGAGCTCCGTTCAAATTAGAATGGCTGTGTAATGGCTTCCCTTCTGCCGCAAACTAATCGAGAGTTTACGCTGGTTACGATTCAAGCGATAATGTCTAATGTGTTTTAGACTTTAATTATCAGAAGACTAGGGCTGACATCACACTGGGCGAGATTATTGATTAGTATTGAGTGTTCGGTTATAAATACTATGCAATAGCGATGAAAATTACGTTGAAATTCATTTTTCTATCAACTGTTAACAATTAACTATGGTCGACACCACAAAAATGTGGAATAACGGTCATTGACCCACCTACATTTATTGACAACCTTAATTGAATCGACATCCATCGTGATCCTTTATATTTACTAATAATGGAAAACGATTCATTTTTTATGTCCATGTACCTACGGAGAGATATTAAGGAAAGGGCAATTACCTATCTTCTACATTTATCTGGTATCGACCATAATAGTTTTAAACAGATATTTATTTATTTGAAAAATCACAGCACTGTTCGAAAAACAAACAATTATAACGAAATATTTGTCAATCTTTGTAATTTATGTAAATGGAGTAGACTAATGCAGTTACTTTGTTGCACACAACGCAGGCTGTACTTAGATATGTCACACACAGGAAACCGCAAACTTCGTAACACTTATAACATATCTTGACATGATTGTAAACTTTTGATAAATTTATATTAATTAATATTTGGAAAACTTTTTACGCAGCAAAATTTGTCAGTTTATAATATCTCGGAGACATTCCGAGAAATTGTAGAACAGCAAGTCACAAAATGTCAAGTATTACAAATTGCAACATTCAATTTCCGCTACTTGCCTAGGCCCGAAAATCCGATAAATTGTAGAACCGTAGACTAGTTTTCGCCAACATGTCTTCAGTTTAAGTCGGTTACAATACCTCGGAATGACTTCGACGAATTATAGAATAATACTGATGCTTAAAAAATTCCAAATATTCAGTTAACAATATATCGAGAGTTTACAATCTCTCATGATGTCTTATAATCTTACGCATTTAACAATTATTCAGTTACTGATATATAATCTTCTTCCTATAATTCCTAATTCTAAAAATAATAACGCTTTCTAATAAAGGTTCGTGCTCTACGTCTGATCCTATACAAACATTTTCTTTGTATTACTATAGAAAACGATGATAAAATAGGTACCTACTTCATATTTCACTATCGTACGACACTCATTTGTTGTTTCTTAAATTAAACGTTAAATCATGTTACCTTGATGACCACTTTCTGTGACAAAGGGTTATTCTCACCTTGAAAATGATATAATAAGATAGTTCGTGCTAAGGCACCTACTTTAATATTGACTAGTCCGATCCGCCGCCGCGCGCCGTAGCAACGGTCTTCCTGTATTGTTTATATCGTAGCGTGCTTCAGAACGGGGTCGCCTGTTTCCTGAATAAATCCGTGGCGAAACAATGCGTTTAAGAACAATTAATAGGCGATAATACACCAACCCTGGCGGCCCGGGCGGCGAGCGACATAAACAATCATAACGGCCCGGGGCGCCACCCGCCCAGCTCGGGGCCAGGAGTGCATGTGCAAAACAGCTTATTAAAACTATTTGGCGTCGAACGAATATGTTTTATTTAGGTTTTATCTAAAAAGAAATAGCAAATCATTAAAATACAGATCTATAAAAATAAAGCAATGAAATAAAATTAGTGTTTGTCAAATATATATGTAAAAATATTAAATTACTGTAAAACTTCTGGTGTATGCCTCACCGGTAAACAAATGATATATTAAGTAAGTTAATTAAAGCTTTCCCAACGAGATCAAACGCGCGCCCCGCGACCCAGCGGCGCGGCGCAACACGTCGCTCACATTGTTTGTCATTAAACAAAGAGCGATTCAGTGAGCGATTGTATGTGCGTGCGGGTGGCGGCGTGGAGCAGAAGATATGACTCAGAGGAGGGTACGTAGCGGCGGGGTGTGCAATGCGCGGGGGCGCGGGGCTGGCAGCCCGCCAGCGCGTCCGCCTCAAGCGTCTCTCCCATGCAAATTATAAACGAGTCTGCAATCCCGCCCTCCTGAACACTTACGAAATGCACTCAACTCACGAGCTTTACTCCTCGCGAGCGTAAGAATATGCCCTCGTTAAAAAGTAACGCGCCAGGCTTCGTGCAGCTTTGCACAGACTGCTCAATATTTAATGTAACTGTACTGGAGCCTTCAGAAAAGGTTACCGCCGTCTTGCTTCTTGCTCGTATATGCTATGTACGCACAGTGTAAGCCGACTTCTAACCGTCTACCATGGTAAGTTAGTCGCGTTTCCCAAACCAAAACAACAGGAGCTGCAAAAAGCACTTGTTCAACTCACACCGCGACACCATGGACTTTCTTTACCCATAAATAATAATCTCAGCATGTTGACAAAAATCAAAGTTGAAACAGGTTGCGGTCGTTGGTATTCGAGACACGGGACCTGTTGAGAGCTCTGGCAACATAGTCCGTGACTGTGGCATAAGTATCCCGGAAAGCAGCTGTCATAGTGCGAGGGGTGTCTGCGGCGGTGGTCATGAGAGGGTCTAGACAGAGCAGGTGGTCGCGCAGGTCGCTCCAGCCACCGTTGCCCCACGGGGGAGACTTCAACGTCTTGTCAACGCGGCCGTTATTACCGTATAGCATCACCGCCTTCACCTTCGTAGGAAACATCATGCTATCATCGAGCCAGGCGCTTATCTGCGCGAGCGCGGCGCGGCTGCTAGGGAACATGCCGGTGGCCAGAACGCGCGGCGCCGCGGCCGCTACCACGTCGGCGCGCCCGCCGCTGAACTGCCCGAACGCGTTCAACAGCGAGTAGCTCCAGCTGAGGTCGTCGTACATGCAGTAGTAAGACGACACCGCCGCGATCTTCTCCCACACAGTCTTGTTGAAGGCCAGGCCTTTGTCGTACGGCGGCATCCACGCGGTCACCGACAGCAGGTCGTAATCCAAATCTTTTGCGTACGGCCTCCCAAAGGCCATGACGTGAATACCTTGAAGGTATGTCTTCGACCGTGTGGCATATCGTAGCATATACAATAAATCCGGTAAAACATAATTATCCTCTTCTAGGAATATGACCGTCCCCTTGAAATTGTCCGACCAGTCTAAGTTATTGAAGACAAAGGAAGCCTTCCACCACCAGTGATGCTTGTGCTCCGTGAGGCGGCCGTCGCGGGTGCTGCACGCCTTGGTGCTGCCGGAGCTCAGGCAGTCCTCGGAGTCGATGCCGGGGAACCTGTTCGGATACAGCTGAAGCGAGTAGGGGTAAAATATCTGCATGACTCTACAAAATGTGATGCCGGACACGAGCTTGTTGATGGCGTCGTCGTAGTGGCTGTGCGAGAACACGAGCAGCACGGTGTGGATGTGCCGCACCTGGCTCAGGGACAACACGAGCAGCTGCAGGCGCTGCAGGTCGCGCTGCACCTGCACCAGCAGGACGGTGGTGTCGGCGCGCACGGGCCCGTAGCGCCACGCCATAAGCACCTCACGCTCGTAGTTCATCATCTCGATGGTGCTGGCGAGGCGGCTGAGTTCGGCGCTGCTCAGCGAGCTGCTCGCCAGTCTCACCGGCTCCTTGAACTTCAGGTATCGTTGCATGTAGTCCGGGACGCGGACCGGCTTTGGCGGCTTCAAGTAACAATACTTATACACGGAATAGAGCAGCAAGAGAAAACAACAATAAACTGGTATACCCTTAGATCGCGCCCTAAATATAAGTAATTTTAAATTCATTTTGGATATTTGAGATTACAGTTAATGAGATGACGGATATAATGTGTCAGGTCGGTATCACTCGTCAGTGTTGTGAAGGGCACAGATATTTGTGTAGTGCGAGACTGCAACGAGAACGGTAGCGGGTTCTCGTTAATCTGTGGTAACAGAAATGTAACAAGATAGGGATTGTTTCCATTTTATTGAGTGCCATAAACCCATCACACTGCGCTCATAAGCTTTATCGCTCAGAATTCAGAATAAAAAATCGGTTTAAAGGTTTGTTCCTACACGGTAATCGATTCGTTATTAGAAATCCGCACTTAATGGAAAAATAATGTAAGCGGACTAAGTATGCAGAACAAACAGACTGAGCCGTTCCTGGGAGCTTTGAAAGTTTGCGGCCCGCTTGCCGCGCGCCTCGCGACGACACAACTTTCAGATCTTAATTTTTTGTCCGCGAAAACTCAATTTGACTAAGTATTTCGCTTAAGTACATTTGCATTATGGGCTTACAATTTCCTCGAGTTCTTTACGACCTTAAATAAAGTTTTGCAGGCGTTCCGGACGGGGAGCCGCAGCTCATCCCGCGGATAAATAATAATGGAGTTTATATTGACAGTTATTTTAAAATATAACCGTCCGGCCCCGCCGACTGAATAGCACAACACTCGTAAATTATAAAGTGCCAACAAGCGGTGCCATTATCTGCGTTGACAACGGCTCCTCTTTGATTTTTCTCTCAACTCTCAACTGTTTGCAAACTTTTCTAATAAAATTCTAGTGATGAAGTATTTTAAGCGCTTTTGCTTGAACGCTCCGCAAGCGACGGACACTATTATAATGCTATTGTGTAGGGAATATTATTTTCGTACCATAGGAAAATATTTCTATTTTTTTGTTTCAAAATTGGAATTAAAACTAATATGTTCCAAAATTTGGGGTCGCTGATATACTTACTTGAAGGAAACAATTGCAAAACAATAAAAAAACTTTTTACAAAACCTTGCAAAAAGTTTTTATCACTTTATTTGAATTTTTGTTAATATATTAATATTTATATTAATCTCATTCTTAATTATGATTGTTGGATTTTATACTGCAGTAACATAAACTCTCTTATACTTAAAAAATATTTTCTACTTTTTAGTTCGATTGCTATTAAAGCGTGTAAAGTAGTAGTTTAAAAAAACAAAAAAGTTGTTTTTTTAAACTACCCAGTACTTCCAGAACATATACTTACCTAAAAATATGGAAGCAAGCAGAGAACGAAATAAACCGTTCAACTACTATTACCTAGGTACTTACCAGGTACAGAGCGTATCCTAGAGGTAGATCGTTTGTTTTAGCGATGATTGATGGCGCGAAGTATCGACACGCCGCGCCGCGCGCCGTCGCTGGTGAATTTCACGCTCTTAGCGACCCGAGCCGGCGCCGGCCGGTGTTGCCAAGACTACCTAATACCTATAAAAGGGAAAATTTTAATTTTTGGTGAGGCGTAGGAGGTAGCTTTCCGAAATTATAATTCTTTACTTTCAATAGGGTATGCATGACAGGTAGGTCAAATTCTTCAGTACTAGAATTTTCAATAACTAGCATCGCCCCGCGGTTTCACCCACGTAGTTCCCGTTCCCGTGAGAATATGGGGATATAATAAAGCTTATGTTCACCGAAGATAGTGTAGCTTCCCAACAGTGAAAGATTTTTTCAAATCGCTCAACAAGTTTCGGAGCCTATTCAATGCAAACAAACAAACACACAAAAAACAATCTTTCCTCTTTATAATATTAGTGTAGAGAAAAACATAGAACTATTTGAACATTTACTTCTTAATGACGAAAGTTGGAATAAAAGTAGCTGCTGTGAACACTAAAGCACAACGCGATCTCACTCCTGTTGTGTCTCGTAACGTTATCAGTGAGCTGTCGGCGTCACACAGCCGCCTTGCCACAACAAAGCACGCCGCAGCCCCGCCGGCCATGTTTGAATACAAGTGTGTTGTAATTCTTTCACAATAAATTGACGTCGCGCAGGTATTTAGGTCGGCTGACGGCGTGGCGGCTGGCGGAGTGCCGGTGTCACAGGTGGCAGCAAATTGTCGACCCTCGTCAACGGAGGGCAGATTAAACCCTCCTACGTTACCTGAGGCTGAGGGTCGCCGCACTATTATGTACGCGCTTGATAGTCTACCTTCGACACGCTGTACACGCATTTTTTATACTCGACATTAATTTGCTCGGATAGAGAAATGTGGTGTCACGCAATGGGTTTCAGAAAAATGTGAGGTACGTTCATTGAATAAAGGCTTCGCAGGACTCGAGTGTGGATACGCCCACGGCCCAGGTGGTGAATAGTTCCTAGTACCTAGTGTGCCTACTTACAGCAGCTACTTGGCTACAGACTGACGTGATGCCTTTAAAGTTGCTATTTGATGTACCTACGTATGTAGGGTCAGCAAAAAAGCAAGAGGAAAGCACTAGATTAGGTTAATAAAATCACCGTAGGAAGGTTTGAAAAACCCTCTGAAGCCCAGTGAGACCAGTGCGAATAAACATAGACGAAAACTGTTTGGAAAAAATCGTTTCGATAAACTATCCACGGGTCTAACTAAAAAAAACTTAATACTAAAAAATAAAATTAAATAAAAACAACAACAACAAAATTCATACTAACTGCAACTTTTGAACAATAATTTGTGTTTGTGTTCACCAGTTATGTACAATAGCAAATGTTATTTACTTGATACTGAGCCTAGCTCATAAGCTCAGGCACCAGTCGCCCACAATGATAAAGTTTTGAAATAACATTGTATTTGACGTATTGTTAAAATATTGTGGTGAGAGAAATAAACATATTATTATTATATCTGCGTGTGTTCAACTCCTACGAATCAGATGGCGCATGCTCGATTTTGTCATAACTAGCTGACCCGCGCAAATTCGCCTGCGTCACATAAGAGAAAAAAAAAACATTTTTGTATGTTTCATTGATGCTCCGCTCCTATGTATCGTAGCGTGATGTTATGTAGCCTATCCCAGCCTTCCTCAATAAAAAGGATATCCACCACTAAAATAATTTTAAAATTCGACCCAGTAGTTCCTAACATTAGCGCGCTCAACTAAACAAATTTTTCAGTTTTATAATATTAGTAAAGAAGATTAGGTTCGCGTGAATGTCGGAAAAAATGTTGGAGCTAACAGTACCTAATTTTTTTTTCACAACCTGATTCATTCCGCCATCTATTGACGATATAGTTGAAGTGTTAAAATTTTCGTTTGGACAAATAAGCTTACATACCTACATTCATAGATACCTACTAAAATAATCAATTTAAATGATATTTATTTTGTAAGTAGGTTAAACATAACACTTTTACACGTCCAATATTTCTTGTCATTTTAAGCTAGATGAAGCTGGTGTTTCCTAGCCGACTACCCTGAGAAGAAACACCGAAACAAACTCAGAAGTCAAGGTCTCTTTTAAAGTCCATACAATCCGTACTGATCAAATCATATGAGAACCATGTAGGTCCATGTCTGAGGTAGCCTTTGGAAAGTGCCACACAGATTTGAGACAGTGCAAGCAAATAACTCTAAAATATGTTTGTACTGTATATTTTCCTTTTCCCTTTATAATCCATCCAAAGGTTGTCTTGAAAAGATCGCTTTTAACGATAAGGCGTACTTATGTAATGTTTTCATCATCTATATTTTCTGTAACTTATATGTTGTACCTACATAATAAAGAGTATTCTATTATAATCTATATGTTTTGGTATTAGTTTTGTGCATTTGTTGCTCTTCTTGAACTTAGTAAATTTCGTTCTCTTTGCTCAATAGATGGCGGTACAAGTATCAGTATCTCGTAATAAAAATGAATTTCTTCACTTTTTAATTAAAAATATTTACTTTAAAAAAAGCTAAGTTTTACTCATAGGTACGCAAATTTCTTATGTATAAAACTTATCTATATTGGTTTTGTACTTTTTACGTGATGCCTACAGGACGCTCACCGCTGTATGAAGCTTCTAACTAAACTTAAAATTTCAAAATCTTTTAAGAATTTTAGGTTTTGTGGTACGATTTTGATTAAATAAACGCTAGATAAAACTCGGGATAACACTTAGTATGTTTAAGAATCTATCTTTCGAATCCAATGCGTGGTTATTGTGTGATGCTTCCACAAACAAACAGACAAAAATTGCATTTTCTCATGTATTTTTTCTAACATTTCTCAGTTATTTTAATGCAAAAATATTCAATGTACAGACACACCTAGTCTACGATTTTATTATACATATGTACAGATATCCTTATATCCTTATGATACTATCGCGCCCAAATACTGTCCGATTGAGAAATCATTTATGAGAAAGAGAGGAGGGAAATTTGTTTGTTTGTTACGCTTTTATACCTAAATCTTTGTACTTAAGTAGTAAATAGATTTAACATTGGTTATAGGGCTGCCATCCGTCCGGGTTTCGAGTTTGGCGGGAGTTCGGGGAGCTTCCGGGCTGAGTTTTCAAAGGTGTCTAATAAAACCCGGACATCTTTAGCATTTGTGCAATTGGTTAAATATTTCAACAAAACTTTAATTTTAAGCGGTACACAATCAACTCGAAATATCCGGCGCTGCAAAATAGCCGACGCTATAGTTTATATCGTAAAAAATCTGTTATAGATCGTTATTTAAAAAATAAACTGTAAACTTTGTTTTATTTAAACGGACTTTTTTCGTGTCTTTCCGGGACATAAAACTCAATTTCACCCAAATGTCCGGGATTTTTAAGATTTTATCCGGCGTCGGCAATTTCAATGATGGCAGCCCTACTTTTCTAAAATCTAAAAAGTATTTGCCCGTAGGCGAAAGCTATTATATTAATTTTCAACTTGTTACATTTTCGCGTGAGAAATAATAATTATAATATATTATTATGAATAAAATTAAAGCAAACTGGCTTTGTTAGAACCTAATTTTGTTTTATTGTTATTTTTTTTTTTTTACAACTTACACATGGCTATCTGATCCCAAGCTAAGCAGAGCTTGTGTTATGGTAACCAGACAACTGATATAATTTATAAATACATAAGTACATATTTTAGATAAATCACACCCAGACACAGAACAAACAATCATGCTCATCACACAAAGTTTGTTCTGGGTGGGAATCGAACCCACGACCTTCGGCTTAGCAGTCAGGGCCGCTAACCACTAGACCAACAGGCCCGTCAATCCCGTCGTATTGCCATATTACACGGCCTAGTGGTTGCTAGGGCGACTTCTGATCATGAGCTAATGAGTTCGACACTGGGACAGAGCTTCAATGAGTTCCCATCTGGAAATTCTTAGTAGAGGCCCGGAGTAGGTACCTATATATATTTCTTTTGATGCCTAGCGTGACTTCAGGGCCACTCATAATCAATCAATCTGCCTTATTTTTTCCCAATATGTTGGAGTCGGCTTCCAATCATACCAAATACAACTCAATACTAAACAACTGAGTGCGGAGTTCTTTTTGACCAGTACAATAACGTAATAACGCATTTTTGGGATGTCATGTTTCTATAGTAGGTAAATACATCGGGCACATTCACGAAGGTGAGAAAACATAGTTTTATAGACATTATTTCTTCACGCCACGTTCCTGATACACAACATTCGTGGGAGCGTAAACACAATCTAAAATTAATACCGTAAAATGCTGCAACTTTACCAACTAAGCTCAAATTTGCCTATTTCGTTTCAACCATGATATTTCGCGTTTGCTTACTTTATTCTCGTTTTCCACCATTTGGTAGTAATTTTACATTATTAGAGCAACATATTTTTCATTTTTTATAATCGTAATTCCTTTCTTCCGCTCCTCTCCAGCGTGGTTCGCCATGCGCGTGGACAATTACTCTGTCAGTTATGCGACAAAAACCGGCACGCGTGGGTTGATTTTTTTTGAGTCCTGTAACTTTTGCAATTTTGGCGAAAGAAAAGGTGTTTTCGTACAGAAATAGCGTCTCAGGGTAAGATAATAGTGTCTATTTTATGTATTGTTTTATATTTTTATGAAAAGAACTCGATTTCATTAAAATAACTTAGTAGGCAATCTTGCGCAGTGTTTTGGAAACTTCTGAGACACAACTTTGCCTGGGTCTAGGGTTGTCACTAGTCGGATTACATTTTACCCTGATGAATTCATTAAGTGTGTATTTTCTCAGTACTGTGTTTTGGCCCTTGTGGCCAAGATTGTACTTTAGACAAAGTGGAGTTTGGGATCCCGCGTCGTACCATTGTCAATAAATCTAAAAACATCCATAACAAACCATTTGGTAGACCCACAGAGTTATCGACTAAAGAAGAAGCCCACATCGCAGACACAGTGAATGTTTCAGCTGAATTTGACTGTCCTCTTACTCTTTTAGATGGGTGCATTGTAGTTTACAGTTACATGGTAAAATGCGGAAAAGCAACGCTGGGCTCGTGCTTTTATACCTACAACGACAAAATTTTCCCAAAGGGCGACACAAAGTATTAAAAAAAATCGTGCTTCGAAAACAGTTGATGAAATTAAGAATTCAAGAATCTTGTAACTGCAATTAAAGATGTTCCCGCCAGCATATATCCTCTATTTTATCGAAATTTAAGTGATGACCCCGGGTCTAAAACTACATTTTAAAAAGAGGAATAAAATACCCTGAAGGTTACTAAATACGTAGTAGTTTTTTTTTGTATTTGTGATTTTTACTCTTACGTAGCAATTTGGTTTTTTTTAAGTATCTAAATAAAAAACATTAAAAAAAACTTTATTATTGGGACAACCCTACAGTCAACGGTATTTTTGTATGGGAAGTTTGTGGTTCCTGCTACAATTTTGCCTATTAGCTGTGAAATTAAATACATAACTTCATGGCAATTATTTAACTGCTAGGGACAATCACAGTGCCTTATGCATGTAGAAAAAAAAAATACTGTAAATACCAGCGTAATATTTATTAAGTAATTCCTCTAGGCAAAGTTGCATCGTTTACGTACAACTTTGCCTGCGACTTTGAGAGCTTGTAATTTGGAAATGCCGCATTCCTTTAAAATGTTTGCATCCTATTTTGTAAGCCATAAGGTCTGTTTTTCAATTTAAACTCACTGAACTCTATAAAAACAAATAGGTCCAGAGATATGAACAAAAAACGTCAAAATCCAGGCAAAGTTGCAGCATTTTACGGTATTATCTTGGTGGGTTGACAACGCCATCTATTGCAAAAGACGGACAACATTTTGTCGTTCTACTTCGACATCGAAAATATCGCTGGCCCCGGGCAATAAAGCGGTAAACACCGGTTACGCCCTTTTTAATGTTATTTGATTTTTGGTTTCTCTGAGTATCCGTCTATCAGTCTAATTTTTTTCATATTTTTAATACAATATTTCAATGGAATAAATGACAATAACAGCTTTATTGAATGGAAAATTTTCTTATGACTAAATTATGTATTATTGCATTGCTCTAAGAAACATTACACAAAAAACCGTAAACATTTAATACGAACTAATCATAAGAGATTTTATTCTGTACAAGCTATTACGCCTTTCTTCCCGGAAATTTATTGTAATATTACGAAAAGTAAAAGGAAAAAAATGCCACTCTGTGGTACCCTGGCAGAAGTACTACCACGAATATGATGTATCTCCGATGCATATACGTTGCCGGCGACCAAACAGGTAACTACGAAACCAGTCAATCACCGATAGAGATACATTAAGAGAGCATAGGATGCTAAGAAAAACATCGAAATCAAAAGCGTTGTTGAAATCAAGTAATGCCAAGACCGTTACATTACCGCTTTCCATGGCTGACCTAGTATCTTCAGTAACATTCAGAAGCGCTGTATTAGTGCTGTGACCAGGACGAAAACTGGACTGAAAGGGGTTGAGGAGATTATTTTTGGATAGTAAAAGACTAATTTGATTGTGGATGTAAAAGACTAATTTGATTATGAACAGTTATGTTCTAGGACTTTGGATAGGAATGGTAACACGGATATTGGACGGAATTCAGAGAAGGATGTGGGGTTGGACTTTTTGGTCATTAAATAATTTGAGCGTCTTTCTACGAACTAGAAAAGACACCGGTAGATACAGAAAAGTTGAGGATGTGGCAAATGACGGGTAGGATTAAGTCCAGCACGGACAGTAATATTTTGCGACTGATACAGTCACTTCCTACTGCATTCGAGGTAATCGATTGTATGCCGTATACAATTCATTATATTGACTCTTGTTGTGTTTTACCAACCCCCCATGATCTTAGAAAATTCCAAACTTTGGATGGGTCCCCATTTTGGACAGAGTTTTGAATGTGTTGGCGCTTTGCATTCCTACATACTTTATTACAGCGATTGAGGATTGCGGCTTATTTGTCCCTATTTACATCAGTGCAGACGTTTAAATTTCGACTTTGCCGTAACCTTCTTGATCATCAACTTTTTAATGTCATCTGTCAGCCACGGCGCCGGCAAATGCTTTTACCTCTCAAACAGGTGCGTGAAGGTCATAATAGCTGCACTAGTTGTGAAAATTTTACTTACTCGTCGACTGACGTGGATGCAAACAGGGGAGACCAATCTATATTTCTCACATCCTCGCAAAGACTGTCAATGTAAATCCCACCAAAATTACGTTGCATAAAAATTTAAGCTTTTGTGGCCGAATTTTATATGAAAGGAAAATTAGGTAATGGTAGGAAAAGGCTTCAGCTGAGCATTGACCATGGTTAGCGATGTGATCAAAACAAGAATCAAGTCAAGAACTGAAGAATTGAAAGATTATTACAAGCAGTAATATTAGTTAGAGACGAAGAGCGATGGGCCTTTTAGAGGAGGCAAGTATTAAGTCACCCATGATTATACTGTGACTGTAAGAAGGAATCAAGATTTCTAGGAGTTTTTTCAAATGAGGAAAAGAAGTTGATATGTAAAGGTTTTGACCATTTTATTTTTGTTTCCAAAGTATAACAGCTAATATAAATTATGTGATTTTATTTAAATTAAGGTTAAATCAATATTTTTTTCTTTTTTAAGTGGTTTTTGTGTTTGTTTCCAAAGTTTATTAATTAATAAAAATTATGGTAACTTAGTATTTTTCTTTTTAAGGGGTTTTGTGTGATTGTTTCTTAATTTTTTTTTTTGTGATTTGTAAGGTTTTTTTTTATAAGTACAAAATATGAAACCTTCTACTGTTAGCGAAGTAGACAAAATATTGTAGTTAAACTATGGCGTCAGACCGATTCAGTCGGGGTTCACAGACGAAAGTATTCATTTAAAATTTAATAAAACAAAAATAAGGTAGTAGTAACATATTAATTTTGTAAAATACTGTCTAAAATGGTTAAAAATAAAAATAAATCACATTATTAGATCGGTCTGTTACAATGGTTACATAAAAATATATATTATTGATAAGATTCTAAAATGGCGATTAGTGAATGATACATCTAAGATTTGGCTATAAAATTTCCCTGAAGAAGGTGGTAATCGTCTAGTACACTCGAGATTTAAAGTAGAAATTACGTCGTATTATTTTCTTACATTCTTGAATCTCAGTGGTCGATGTGTTTATAAAGACATTAATGATGTTACAATTGAAAGAGGATCGTCTATAATTTGTATTATACATTTTTTCAATTATTTCATTAAATATTTATACTATGACAAATATTTTTAAAAGGTTATATTGGTAAAAAAATTAGCTTTCATTTGACATTTTGAACGCCTGTTTTGATTCACTGTACGCTGCACTATAAACAAATTAGCTTCTTTTATTTCTCCTGTAAAATTCGATTTTTGATATTACCGCTTTATTGCCCGGGGCCAGCGATATGTTAAAATAATAAAAAAAATACTGTTTTTATCTTAAATCGCAATTTTAAAATTGAATAGCATCAATATTAAAAAAAAGCACTTAAACATTACTATGGCTCGTGCATGTCCCGAAAGGCTCTTATACCAAATTCGAATAAAACCACATAGGTCGTGCAGAAATTTAATCGATCAAGGTCATGTCACCACAATCGTGATATAATGTGTTATCAAACGAAATTACTAATGAATAGGAAAATGTCTTATATTTTATATTATAATAGTAGTGTTTGGACGGATTTAAAGTCATGTAGTGTATTTTAATATATATTCGATTGTCAATATTACCTTTCGTTCAGAATCTTGAATTGAATGGCCGCCTGTCAGCTGTACAAGTACTTTGGTTGGGAAGCTGTCAAATGGTGAATAGCAAAGCAGGAGCGGTAGTGAGAGTATTTTCTAATAAATATGTCTTTTTATTCGCAATATCAAAGTAATAGGTAATCGCCGTGCCTAGCCGTAAGCCTTAGCGTAAATACAAACGAAAACCAATACCGGCATCGTCGTAAAATGAGTTCGAGAGATAGGTCGCTGCAAGACAAGTTGAAAGCGCTCTTCAAACAGGGTGCATCGGGTGAGTATCGCGGCTGGTTCCATGGGTGGCTCTGACTTGCGTGTATCGTGGTGACAAGTGCCGGGTCTGGTTGTTGCAGCGCCGCTGCCGGCGCGGCACGAGCTGGTGGTAACGGGCGAGGTGGAGCGCGAGCTGGGCGCCGACTCGCCGCTGCACCGTCGCCTGCGTGCGCTCAAGGAGCTCGGAGAGAAGGCCATCCACGTCCGCGTGCAGGAGGTGAGCTCCACACCCCACACTTATTATATTAGTACCCTCATAAATTCATTCTGATGCAACATTACAAAGCAGTTTCTTTCCTTTCTTCTTCTCTGTGCTATAAACTCCTTTGTTGGGTGCATTTCTTCCACATTGTTTTATTGTCAAGCAGTGCTATCATAAAAAGTGTTTTATCATTTTTTATCTGATAATGAATATCTGGGTGAATTGTTTGTTTTTATATGATTTATTTACAACTTTCTTTTTCTTTATTGGGAACAGCTGTTTATGTTAGATTTCACTGATGTCATGATCTTTTGTTACAACAAAGCATTGTACCAATGTTCTGTTGTGAATTAATGAGCTCTTTAAAATGTGCATTCCATTATTCTACCTATCGGGCACCTATCGAGTACTGGTAAACCATGGAGATGGTATGGAGCCAATCTGATTCAAACATAGTCCTTAAAGTATGTAAAGAAAGATACTGTAGTGGAAATTGTAATAAGTATGTGCCACTTCACTGAACACAGTCATTTGTTAAATCCATCTTTTATTGTTTCTTAAAACATGTGTTAACAATACTGCCTAAACAAAACAAAACCTATTTCTATTACAAATACAATAAAATCTGGTCTGTTACTAGGGAGGAGTTGAAAAGCTCTGGTCATTAACAAGAGATCTGCTAGAAGAGAGTAATGTGGAGGCACGGCACGCGGCACTGTGGTTCCTGCGGTGCCTGGCCGAGGGGCAGGCGGACTACCTTCAGATCATGCGCACCATCCTGTTCCACTACCTGCGAGACACACATGCGCGCCACCCCCCAGAGGACACACAGCTACGCTTCAAGTTACTGCACACACTCACCAACACCGGGAAAAATATCAATTGCTTTGAAGAAGAGGTCAGTTGGAGGTTTTTCCATTGTTAGTCTTCATTCTGATATCAGAATGTGTCAAATAAGTTTTAATGAGAACTAAACACAACAAACAAATTCTTCTCTTATAATGGTGTTTAATGCGAGTTACTTGTGCTGTGGTAAAAATAATATCCTATCATAAAGCTGGTAGGGGGCCAATTACCTCTTTTACATCTATTTAAAATTAGCCTGATGGATTAAATAAATTCTCCTAATGAACCTTCTCACAATCAAACCAGTCAAGATGAGGGCATTTGTTGTACATATGTATGTTAACTGGCTGTCAAGATGTGGGCATGTGGTGTGGGAGATCAAGGCCAATGTTGTCAGCAAAATTTTGAGTATAAATATGCATTTCACTATGGGGATGTTGCAGACATTCTAGTCTATTTTTCTGCAGAAAATAACTATCAAACCCACACACAATCTTCGCTGGTGATTCTCTACAGGAACTGCTTAAGGAAATTAACATCATGATGGTAGCTTGTCAATATATCTATGAAAACAGAAAACACTATGTATATTAGAAATAATCTACATCTTTTTGTTTAATGTGGTGACAGACAGACAGAATAATTTTGTTATTAGAAATAGGGATTAGTCCAAATGAAATAAAATTCAAATCTTGTATTAAATGCATGCTATGCAGGCAAGCCTATTATAAGTTGAGGGATTGATTACATTGATGATAAAAAGCTTGGCTGAATGCTGGTCCTGTTCCACAGCCAATAGGGTGCAGACACTAATGCATTAATATTTGGAAACATTGTTGGACCAGCCGAACATTGTAAAAACATCATTTTTTTCATTGAATTGATACAAGCTATTCAGCAGTGTATAATTACTACTATTTAAAAAAAAAGCTAGTATTTTTGGGAATGTCTTTGATTTGAATGGGTCCTGGTGGGTTGGCAGTGTCACACTAACTCAAAAGTCTCATCTCTCAACTGACACAGTTTATTTTTATTTGTTATTTTTACTCTGGAAGCTTTTATTGTTCAAGTCTTTCAATAATTTCAAAAACAACTATGTAACTACAACTTTGTAAACATTTTATTGATTTTAAAGAGTGTCGATTGAGTTACTTGCATGTTCTTCTAAATAAAAATCCACACTCAGAAATGTGCAAATAGCTTTATATCTATGACTGACCAATCTTGACAATTAAAAGTACCTGAAATCGTTTAATTTAAATAAATGGTTTGGGTTTGTAAATACAGAAGAAGAGCAAAGAAATTATAAATGGACTGTGTGAAAGATTCTATAGGTAGATAGAGCTATTGAGATTATGAGGACTCCCAGTTTATTTCCAGTTGATGCAACATATGTCAAAATAAATTGGGTGAATTAGGATTGCAACTGCTTCCCTATCGTCAAGGGATTGGGGAAAAATCAATTCATTTTCTTCAGTCTTTGTGCAATTTAATGTATCTTTGTCAGACCATTTAAACCATTTTGTAGTCATGTAGCTTAAATAGATTACCAATGTTCTAGACTTGTAGGCGACATGCGTTCTGACGTCACTCACACTGTCTAATTTCCGACAACAATCTTATTCTGACTGCTGGACAGAGTTGGGATGAACAATATTTTTGAACTTAACCAATGACACAAAAATAAGCATACATTCTGTTTGCTCCTAATATTTACAGTATCATATCCTCAAGTGAATCATGTTGCACTGTGCAACATTGTTACATTTCTGTGATATAATAATTGGAATGGGGCCACATTGCTTCCAGATCGGTCCGTTCCTGCTGGAGTGGCTGCCTCAGATCCAGCCACCCTCGCAGCTCGTGGAGTTCTTGCAGCTCATCATCAACGTCGTCAAGTTCAACGCCACATACCTAGATGAGCAGATTGTTCATGGAATTGTCAAGTAAGTTTAACAACATTCTGACACATCAAGCTTTTTTTTTAATGAGTGACATCTTGCAATTCAGCCTAGCATATAAAGCCTCCAGCCCGGGCTTATAAAAAAGTTACAAACTAAGCGATTACGCGCTAAGGGCACCCCTTGTGGGGTACGCATTTCGGCTTAGCTTAGGATCTTTAGCTGCTCCCCCCAGCGATGCCCGCTGGGGGAGAGCAGCTAGGGACTGACTGGATCGAATCAAGGTTATTGTTTAGGGCCATATTGAAGACTACAGGCCTGAGCCTGTTGCTCGAGCCTGTGCCGCTGACGACACAGGCTCGAGCAAATGATGAGAACCTATAATCATAATCATAATCATTTATTCATTTGCAAACATGGGTATTTTTTACAGGTATTTGATTTATATTAAGTCCTCCATATTCTACCGTCACATGGGCATGCAAATAACATTAAATTTCAAACTAAATAAATTAAACATTGGCATGAAATATCAAACAAAGACTGGAGGCTTTTCCTTCTTAAAACAAAAATTAAAATTAAAGTAAAATCTAATTTCAGTTTTCGCCTTTATTCAATATTCTCCTATGACGAGATAAAGTTAAAGTTTTTGCTAATGTCCTATGAATGTCTAGATCCAATTTCACTGGTTTGAAGATGAAGTGCGACCTACCCCAGCTCACACGACTGTAATTTTTATAAAGCATATTAAATAATAAACGTTATAATTATATTTACAAACTAATTAATTTGTTCTTAGTTTAAAAAAAATAACGTCTGACTATAAGACTACTACTGACTGTAGGCCTGTTCGCTCACATGACCGTTTTCTTACCTTTAGCATTTTTAAACCCGTCGTAACTTTTAAAGGAAAGGTCTGATTTGAGTTATTGAAATAGCAATTTACGTGTAGGTACATAATCAACCTTCATTAGGTAGGTATATTGAGCTATTAGATTAATACAATGATACTAATTTTAGAATCTTTGTATTCCCCCAGTGTTTTGACTGACTAATTTGATCAAAAAGCGGTTACTGTGACTTAATTGTAATAGTTAGACATAAGGCCTCGTGGAGCTTTTAGTGGGTTTTTATGAGAATTATAAACATGTAGTTCATCTTCACTAATGTTATATAGAGGAAATATTTGTATGTTTGTGTGTGCACATGCACACACAAACATACAAATCTTTCCTCGATGTCGAAAAAGTAGTTTTTGAGTTTATTAATTACAAACATACAAATCTTTCCTCGATGTCGAAAAAGTAGTTTTTGAGTTTATTAATTACAAACATACACATGTTTGCAATGAATAAACTCAAAAACTACTGTGTCGATATCAAAAATTGTTTCATGATTAGAAAGCTACAGTCACCCTGAGTAACATAGGATATATAGAAACAACGTGGTTGAAACCGCGGGGCGCTGCTAGTTATTTATATGTATCATTAACAGTTTTCGCAACGCACACTTAAATAGTGAACTAGGCAATTTTTTGTTACCTTGGACAATAATCAGCGTCATATTTCAACTAATATACACATAACCTTAACAAATTATACAACCTTCCTCATGAATAACCCCATTCGTGGTTAGTTCAGTATTTTTTGAGTTTATCGCGAACAGACAGACGCGGTGGGGGCCGGGGGGGTTGTTTTGTAATAATTATGTAGTTATTTAAAAAAAATGTAATTAATTCGATTGTTTACTATAAATATGAATCCATAATGTTGCAACATAGCCGAAGGAAGAATGTCTGAGCATATCAATGAGGCACGTGTACACACCGGCAGGTATCAGTGTTGTGATGAATCACCCGCACTGTACAGTACACTAACATCACATAATGAGTTGTTTATTTACAATACCGGGTACATGTTCAATATTTAGTTATTCAATTATATCCTTCCATAACAATCCTTGTTTCGAAATAAACAGGATACCTGTTCCATTTTCACATGGCAGCTAATGTGAAGCTCATGTTATCGAGTTGTTGTTAATTCCCCAGGCTTGCTTGTTTGTATATTCTGTTTTGATGTGAAATACAAGATGTTGTTTACCAGTGGTGATGTGGGCGTGGCTTCTTCTGACGTCATTGTGATTTATTACAAAATTATAGGTGGTACGAAACGAGTGCAGTATAACAACAAGGCATATTCATGACGCAATCGTTATGAGCGACGGAAACACACTTTTGCTTAACTTTCATTACTTTGTGAGTTCGAATCGCTTACTTACTTTTGATAAAGTCAGCAAATGTTACAACACCATCATTCTTTAATTTTCTTTTTCTTTAAAACAACACAAAAAATCAGTTTATTCCATTTGTGTTGAGCTCCACACAGCATTTTTTCTTTCATTTGTCTCTATTAATCGTCATCTCAGCCACACCTTTCAATACATAAATCGTCGTTCCACGCAGTCAGTATATTGATTCTTTTCCCACTTTCGTGTGAAATTGCATATGTAGTGTCCAGGATTCATCAATCTTTGTACCTAAAATATCTAAAATTTGTTCCGCATTTTAGGTGTGAAAGCGTAATAAAGAAACATAAATAAACTCATCTTCGCATATTTTAAATAATATTTAGTAAGTTGGGATATACGGTCTGTCTCTGAGATCTTTGTATCTGGCATGGCTCTGCGTTCATACATTAGACGCGCTAAAATATCAGCTGAGGGATGTGATGGTGTTGCAGCAACGCGTGCCACCTGTGCGTGTACTGCGCGGACGCGGGCGTGGTGCAGTGCTGCCTGTCGCTGCTGGAGGCCGTGGTGTCGTACTCGCTGCTGCCGCGCGCCGCGCTGCGCACCTTCGTCTCCGCGCTCTGCCGGACCGTCAACCTCGAGCAATACTGCGAGAACAGCTGGAAGGTACACCCTCGCCCTTTAGCCCTGATAGGCTCATTGTTGTCTTGGCTGCCCTGCATCCAACTCATTCTGGCTACTTTACCTGGTTGTCGGTCCACCTGGTGTGTGTATGGCCAATTCTAGGTCTCTTGTTCATAATGATCCCACATGTAGGTAATGCTCGAAGGAGTGATGTTGTGTTGGAACACTGTTAGTACGAGTAAGTCTGCAGTGAATTGCTTCTTTGTGTGTGTGAGTACATGGGGGTGATGTCGGTCGCAGCTGATGCGGAACGTGGTGGGCGCGGACATGGGGCACGCGGCGCTGCAGGAGATGGTGCTGCTGCTGCGCGGCGGCGGCGCGCGCGCGGGCGAGGAGCGCGCGGCGGGGCTGCTGCGCGGCGCCGTCTTCTACATCAACATGGCGCTGTGGGGCCCGCGCCGCGTGCCCACGCTGCGCGTCTCCTTCCTCGCCGTGCTGCCCGCCTTCCTCAAGGTATCTACACGACCCACACAATCTAGTTCGCCTGTTAACATGCTTTCTAACATAACAGTTTAGTGATACTTGTTCACCCATCCACGATACGTCATCGGCGAACCTTAATTATCAATTCGTGCGACGTTTATTAAGTAGCTTCGAGCTTCTGTTTTCTTTTTTTCTTTAACGTTAGTTTTCTAATATAATTATTGGTGTTCTTCAGGCTCTGGAGGGCAACCAGCCGGTGGTGACGTACGAGGTGGTGGTGAGCGTGCAGAGCGTGGTGTCGCGCGTGCCGCTGGAGCTGTGCGAGCCCGCCTGGGACGTGCTGCTCAGCATCCTGCGCACCGTGCTGCAGCAGGACAGTACGTACAGCCAGGCGTCCTCGCGGTGAGCGTGCTAGCGCGGACTGTAACTGACTGGCGCTCGTGGTGTTGCAGAGAGCTACTCGCCGCCCAACGAGCTGATCCACTCGCGCGTGCACGCGCTCATCACGTCCATAGAGCAGCTGCACGACGCGGGCCAGTACTACGGCGACGTGGACGCGCTGCTCGACCTCATCGACTGCTGCGGGCACGACCGACCCGTGAGTGTCCTCTTACACTCTGACCATTAGAATAACGTGCGCATCGGCTTCCTCCTCCATCCCTAGAAAAAAATATCTCAGACCTTAGCGGCGAAGACACTGGAAGGCCCGTGCTATTCATCAGTGTTCACCGATTTACCGCTTACGGATCTTCCTTGGTACACGTCCGTATTACGCAGCTGCTGATATTTTTTTTCACCCTTTGTGCCTATACAAAACAAAGACCATCCTCACAAATTTTCCTTTCCTCTCGGTTTTGGGAAAGAGTGTATCTGCCTGTATGAGTCGAGTTCGTCCCGCTCCGTCGACATGGAAGTGGGCGGCGGTGTGACGGAGCGCGTGCTGCCCGCAGGAGGCGTCCACCATGCGGCTGGTGTCGGCGCGCGCGGCGGCGCTGTCGCCGGCGGGCGCCGAGTGGGTGCTGCACGCGCTGGCGCTGGCCGAGCGCTACCTGCGCCACGAGCCGCGCCGCGCCGTGCGCCTGCACACGCTGCAGGCCATCCTCGCCTTCATCAAGCGCAACAGGTGACCGGCGAACGAACTGCGCCCATACAGCGCCCTCAACCTGTTCTTGGTGTCCGCTTCTTCTGAATGATTACCCCATCTTCGACATCAGCGCCCTTGAAAACTGAAAGTTATACTTGCATTTAGATATCTGTATGGAGAAGAGCTGATCGAGCTGGTGGGCATCCCGGTGCTGGGCGCGTGCGCGCTGGACGCGGAGTGCGCGCTGCGGGCGGCGGCGGCGCGCGCGCTCACCGAGCTAGCGCGGGCCTCCGCCTCCGACGCCTGCACCGACCTCATCGACCTGCTGGAGAAGGTAAGTGCGAGCGAGCTGGTGCTGACTGGACGCGGAGTGCGCGCTGCGGGCGGCGGCGGCGCGCGCGCTCACCGAGCTAGCGCGGGCCTCCGCCTCCGACGCCTGCACCGACCTCATCGACCTGCTGGAGAAGGTAAGTGCGAGCGAGCTGGTGCTGACTGGACGCGGAGTGCGCGCTGCGGGCGGCGGCGGCGCGCGCGCTCACCGAGCTAGCGCGGGCCTCCGCCTCCGACGCCTGCACCGACCTCATCGACCTGCTGGAGAAGGTAAGTGCGAGCGAGCTGGTGCTGACTGGACGCGGAGTGCGCGCTGCGGGCGGCGGCGGCGCGCGCGCTCACCGAGCTAGCGCGGGCCTCCGCCTCCGACGCCTGCACCGACCTCATCGACCTGCTGGAGAAGGTAAGTGCGAGCGAGCTGGTGCTGACTGGACGCGGAGTGCGCGCTGCGGGCGGCGGCGGCGCGCGCGCTCACCGAGCTAGCGCGGGCCTCCGCCTCCGACGCCTGCACCGACCTCATCGACCTGCTGGAGAAGGTAAGTGCGAGCGAGCTGGTGCTGACTGGACGCGGAGTGCGCGCTGCGGGCGGCGGCGGCGCGCGCGCTCACCGAGCTAGCGCGGGCCTCCGCCTCCGACGCCTGCACCGACCTCATCGACCTGCTGGAGAAGGTAAGTGCGAGCGAACTGGTGCTGACTGGACGCGGAGTGCGCGCTGCTGAAACGGTATATTTGCAGTATAATGTCCGAGTACCATAATTATAATTCGTGTACAGATCCTGAACCGGCCGTTCGAGATGTACGTGACGGACGTGCCGATCCCTGCGGACGCGGACGTGTCGGACCTGGCGCTGGCGGCGGGCGGGCTGCTGGAGCTGCTGCACGCCAAGCTGCTGGCGGCGCCCGCGGCTCATGCTGCGCGCTGCTTCCTCGTGCTGCTGGACCACCTCGACAACCACTACAAGCGCCACGCGCTCTTCATGCACCACCCCGACATACGGATAAAGGTACGCAGCGCGTGCTGCCTGCAGCTGTTTGTGTTGAGGTTTCATAGCTGAGTATTGCCTCATTGTGTATGTGTGTCCGCAGATATTCGAGATGCTGTTCGGCCTGCGCGCGAACCAGTTCAACTGCGTGGGCTTCTGCTACGACAGCGGCGGCGCGCCGGTGCAGGGCGCGGGCGGCGTGCGGCTGCGGCCCGTGTGCTCGCCCTTCCTCATGGCCGAGCCGCCCGCGCAGCGCGGCCACCCGCACTGCGCGCTGCAGCCCAAGGACCTGCCGCCGGTACCTTGCGCCGCCCCTCTACTACTCCTCTTACTTGTTTCAATGTACTGCTTTCCAGAATACAACCTTTTGAGTGTTCTCGTACTACATAAAATTGTAAGAGGTTACTGTCATTTCATTGATCAAGCTAAAAATGTTTTTAATTGGTTCACATTTATTCAAATATAATGAATTGAGATGAGTGAGGTAGCCGAGTGCAATGAGTGGGCAGCACTGAGGCGTGTGTGCGCAGGGCGCGTGCGTGCTGCCGGTGGGGCGCGCGGCGCGGCTGCTGACGGCGGCGCTGACGCGCGAGAAGGACTGGCCCGTGCTGGCGCGCGTGCTGCGCGCGCTGCCGCTGCTGCTGCAGGCGCGCGCGCTGGCCATCGGCCGCCGCGCGCAGGACCTCGACATGCTGGCCTCCACGCTCTGCTCCATGGTACTGCACGACACTCTGCTTCTCCACGTTGCTCTACGTACATTTATTTTGCTTTTGAACAGACTAACATTATTAATGTAACTACACAAATTTTGAAAAATAAACTGCTCCAAAATTGACAGCAATTTTTAAATGTATTGCAGATATCAGACCGCAGTCTCAACTTCCCCGAGTGCCTCCGGGTGGGCAACGGCCAGAAGCTGCTGGTGTCGGAGTTCCACAGCACAGCACTGCCCGGGCTGGCGTCCCTGGCGCCCTACCACAGCTACCTGGAGCCGCAGACGCAGCAGAGGATAGTGCGCTGCCTGCTCAAGTACGGCATGGGTGAGTACTACACACAGTCCGCAGCTCAGCACAGCTGCGCTCTCTAACACGCGCGCCTCCGCCCACAGTGCTCCGCACCCCGCAGCCCTACATCAACGCGCTGACGATCTTCACGCTGGAGACGCGCGAGACCATGGTCAAGATGCTGCCGGAGGTGCTGCTGGACCTGTCCAAAATCTCCGACACCAAGGCCATCGCCAGCCCCATGCTCGAGTTCTTGTCTAGTGAGTACTATTTGTTATAACAGCGCTAACAAGGCAAGTTTCAATAATAATATAATAGATAATAATACAATTTTATTAAAATAATAAGTTTACAAAAAGTGTAGACATAGTTCAATAATATATTAATCTATACCGAACGCCAGATAAATGTGCAATAAGGGTCATTGACCCACCTACATTTATTGACAACCTTAATTCATAAAACAGAAATAATGAATTAATGCTATATTGAATCGACATTCATCGTGATCCTTTATATTTACTAGTAATGGAAAACGATTCATTTTTTTTTGTCCATGTACCTTCGAAGAGATATCAAGGAAAGGGCAATGACCTTTATTGCACATTTATCTGTGTTACAATAATTTGGATAAAAACGATGGTATGACAAAAATATAATTACAGTTGCAAAACAAAAAATATAATTCTGTAGGTAATGTGGTGCGTTGCCTGATCTAGGTTTATTGAAACCTGTGTTTCAGGCCATCTCACTACGATAATACTTTTCGGATAGGTCAGTTATTGATATAAATTAACATTTTCTTTTTTCCAATATCCAAGCAGGAACAATATTTTACGTTTTTTTTATTATAATGTAGGCTTATGGTATATATTTATATTTAAAACTAAAATGATTATAAAGGCTAGGTAAACACAGTTAAGTCATCTACTTTATTTCAACACCTCTCGTAGTTTTTCCGTGTCCAAGTAATTTAGTTTCGCTACATAATCGGATAATATAATACAACACTTATTATAACTTACATTATGTATCTTCAGCAATTTGTTAAATGCAAATTTGTGCAAATTTAATACATATGTAAGGTCCAAGACATAAATAAATGGCCGCAGTCTGTTTTTATGCAGGGTAAAGCGTTCGATAGAATATAAATGTTGATATCGATAGTCCTGTCAGTGCTTGTATAAGCGAAAGCAAGCAAGCGTTCCGTAGTGATAGGGCCGTTACGTTAGCTCGCGAGAGTGCGTGTTGTGCGAGAGTGTAAGGCCGCTTGGTGCGCAGCGCTGACGCGGCTGCCGAAGGTGTTCGCGTCGTTCGTGGAGGACCAGTACATGTCGGTGTTCGCCATCCTGCTGCCCTACACCAACCCGTCGCGCTACAACCACTACGTGGTGTCGCTGGCGCACCACGTCATCGCCGCCTGGTTCCTCAAGTGCCGCCTGTCCTACCGGAGGAACTTCGTGCGCTTCATCATACACGTGACTACTCTTCTTATTTACTTATTGTCAGCCTATTCAGTCCCACGCCAGGGCAAAGGTATCCTCTCCTTCCACTCTCCCCGGCTTAGGCCAAGTGCTGATCAGTCTTCTCGAAAGCCTGGGTCTTAAGCCCATGCACTGTTCGATATGCGACAGACCTGTCCAGTTTCACTTCTGATCCAAAGTCTACTTATGACATTACAAAGAAAAAAAAATATTATAAATCTCTTGTCACGCGCAGCAGGTATTGTGAAGAAACCTCCTTTCCCGTTATTACCCTAACAATATTACAGAAAAAAATATTTGCCCTTGTCGTAAAGATAGCTCAGCTTAAATAACCTCCGATAGTGCCTAGTTCGTTAGGCACTAGCGAGGGCAGGTATCGCCGCGGCAAGCTGACTGACGCCCGCTCCCCGCAGGGCCTGCACAACTACATCATCATGCCGTTCGAGGAGCAGCTGCAGTACAAGAGCAACGCCTTCCAGAGCGCCAACGAGGACTCCTCCAACCGGCAGCGCAGCTCCAGTCTGGTGAGATCGCGCCTCAATACGCTAATACAAGTTTATTTTTTAACTCCTGAATTAGGTATTTCAAGTCAACAGGTTTCTTGAAGTAAGTGTTCTTCAAAGTCAAAAGACGATCTGTCAAAAACATAAAGCCAGTGGCACGTTTCAAAACGTAGATCTCTGTAGTCAAGAACGTGAAAGTTTGAAGGTGCATGCTTGTGCTACAAGAAGAGCGACATATATCATAGTGTGGACCGTAAGCCGTGTGATCGCTCCGCAGGGCTCCAAGGCGGTGTCGCGCGCGCCGCTGGGCGGGCGCGGCGGCGCCTCGGCCTCCGCCTCCGCGTCCGCCGCCTTCCACGTGGAGCTCACCGAGACCTGCCTCGACCTGCTGGCGCGCTACACCTCCACGCCCTGCAGCGTCAAGCCGCACAGGTACGTCCGCCGCCTTCCACGTGGAGCTCACCGAGACCTGCCTCGACCTGCTGGCGCGCTACACCTCCACGCCCTGCAGCGTCAAGCCGCACAGGTACGTCCGCCGCCTTCCACGTGGAGCTCACCGAGACCTGCCTCGACCTGCTGGCGCGCTACACCTCCACGCCCTGCAGCGTCAAGCCGCACAGGTACGTCCGCCGCCTTCCACGTGGAGCTCACCGAGACCTGCCTCGACCTGCTGGCGCGCTACACCTCCACGCCCTGCAGCGTCAAGCCGCACAGGTACGTCCGCCGCCTTCCACGTGGAGCTCACCGAGACCTGCCTCGACCTGCTGGCGCGCTACACCTCCACGCCCTGCAGCGTCAAGCCGCACAGGTACGTCCGCCGCCTTCCACGTGGAGCTCACCGAGACCTGCCTCGACCTGCTGGCGCGCTACACCTCCACGCCCTGCAGCGTCAAGCCGCACAGGTACGTCCGCCGCCTTCCACGTGGAGCTCACCGAGACCTGCCTCGACCTGCTGGCGCGCTACACCTCCACGCCCTGCAGCGTCAAGCCGCACAGGTACGTCCGCCGCCTTCCACGTGGAGCTCACCGAGACCTGCCTCGACCTGCTGGCGCGCTACACCTCCACGCCCTGCAGCGTCAAGCCGCACAGGTACGTCCGCCGCCTTCCACGTGGAGCTCACCGAGACCTGCCTCGACCTGCTGGCGCGCTACACCTCCACGCCCTGCAGCGTCAAGCCGCACAGGTACGTCCGCCGCCTTCCACGTGGAGCTCACCGAGACCTGCCTCGACTCCTACACATGTACTGCAGAGCTGGCGCTTGCTGCCAGCACGAGTGAGTCCGTCCGTCCTCCCTGAACACGTAAGTATTGCGTTTTGTGAGGCTGTCATTAAAAACAAAGGTGTCACATAGACGAAACTATTGTTTTTTTAGTTATTGCTAATAAATCACTATTTGAAATGACTATGAAATTAATTTAGTCAAACAACATTCTATAACAGGACTCAAGTGAGGCGTTACTGATAAGTTTTTTGATTACATTCGTGTAACTGTTGTGTGCGCTCTAGGAGCGACACGGCAGAGTTCCTGTTCAACGGTGGACAGTCGATGACGTGGCTGGTGGGCCACAAGCTCATCACCATCACCACCTCGGGCTGTCTGCAAAACTCCATCAAACAGGGCCTCTGCGACAGGTCAGTAGGATAACCTGAAACCTTATTTACAATCTAACTTTTTTAAAGTGGCTAGTTTGTGTGATGTAGTTCCTAAGTTTTTTTAGCAAATAATTGGTCAAATATAATTTTGGCTGGTAAAAAACCACACTGCTAATAAGTGACAAGCAATTTCATATTACTTTCTGTCGTGAATAATGTTCGTGCATGTGTATTTACTTGTACAACAATGTCGCAGATGTGCGGTGCTGTGCAAGCAGCACGCGGACAGCGTGTCGTCGCCGCTGCCGCCGCTGTCGCTGCACAACAACAACAGCGGCGCCGCCAACAACGGGGTGTCGTCCGCCAGCGACAACGACAGCGCCATCAACAACTCCGCGCCCGTCACTGTACAGGTACTAGTGTTACTGTTTCACTTTTAGTAAAGGGATGGAGTTATTACTTCAACAAGGAAGTGTGTAAAGTGTAATCATTTCTAATTCTCTAAAACATATTATCAAAAAACAAACTATCGCTAAACAAGTATTGAGATACTTGTTTTGCGATAGTTTGTTTTAGTATAAGTCTTATGTCTGACTTTGTAAGCGCTAATGCTGAGATCAATACAGTTATGCGTATAACAATATTGTTGAATTTAGGCACTTTTTTGACTTGAATCAACTTCGTAATAATCCAAGTATACTTCATCCGCCAGGTACAAGTAAACGACGGACCGAACGAAAACCAAAACCAGGCGGCGAGCCATCAGTTGCAGGTGGCGGCGGCGGCGCCCGAAGTCAAGCGGTGAGTGGCGACAGTAGACCCCGAACTGTTCTCTCTCTAAGACCCGACGTGCCGCGTTCATATCCGTGTACTGTTCTTTTGTGACTGATAAAGCGACGTCTATGACACTTGAATGTATTGTTGAGCCTACTAGTAATAACCAGAATTGGTGAAACACTATTAAAATTCCATTAAATAAAAAACTTTTTTACAAAAAATATGCTACCATATAATAATTAACACTTCACAGTACAAAATAACATTAATGGAATGCGGTGTCAAAAACGAAGAAACCTCACGAGATTACCATTTTTTGTAAAAATGTTTTTTAGTTTCACTTTTTTGTGGTAAACCCCAAAAATTCCAATCAGTCCATATCTATTTGATTGTCTATCTTCGAAGTTCTTCATCGGAAAATAGAAACATTTCGAAAAAAAAAACCGTCTATACAGTATTATTTTTTATTCAGGACACAAACGTTGACAAATTTAAATTAAACCAGTTTTATTAATAAACACGTATTTTTCGAAAGTTAGCGAAAGATGTCTTTGAAACTGACGTTATGGTTACTCGCCGCGCGCCGGCACGCAGAGAAGCGAATCGCGCTAAACCACACTCTTCAGCCGAGCGGTCGTGCGCAGGTATTTACTTGGTTCAATGTACTTACTGATCACTGATTTTATCAGGTTCGAACTAGACTTTTTTTAAGTTAAAGCCAAGTTATTTGAAAAGTAATTCAAATTTTCCCCAGACTTATATGATAAGGGCTTTGGACCATCCAATAGAAAGCATTATTAATGAAATTATGGCACTTTCAAAACCATAATAAGTTTAAATTAACATTACCTTCTTAATGCATTATGCCGTGAACAAGCAGCCTTTGAGTGACTGCTAAAATGGCGCTTTCATTAGGGACCGTGGGATTGCGGATCCCATGGGCACAGTAGAAATATGGAACAGTACAGAAACTACGAACAAACGGTCGAAACGGCACACTCACACAGACGCGCACATCTACGAGGCCCCTAAGGGACTTTCGCGGTGCGCTCAGTGGCGGGTGTCGTGTTCATAGATAATACCTACGCTATTATAATGGCTATAGGTGGACCACTCAGGTTTTCGTTTTGCAAAAACTGTGTACCCAAGCACAGATTTTTAATACTAGTATTAAATCCTTATACCGAAGACTAATTTTAATTTATATAGTATTTATAACTTATATAACATATGGAATAAATTAATCCTTATGAGTATGAAAAAATAAATGACCATAATTTTACGACAACATTATATTCTAGTCGTTTTAATGTTTGTTCGGGCATAACTCCGTCGCTTGCCAACCGATTTGAAAAATTCTTTTTTTGTTGGAAAGGGTATAACTTCCCACAAGGTCCCATGAAAATTTTATCGAAATCGAACAAGCGGGTTTTTGTTAATTTCAATAAATGATAGCAAATCTGTCGGGATAGCTGAAATCGCATGTTTGTTTATTGTTTACACCAATTTATACCACGTACGCAGCTGTGATGGGTATGTTTAGCTTGGAGTGAACCACTAAAAAGTGAAAAATAATAAAACTTTTTACAAAAAATACAACCGACTTCTAAACAAAAAAAACCAAAAAGAACAAAATAACTTTAATTTCGGAACTCGGTGTTTTTTATTGCTTTTTTGTTTTAAAAAATACAACCGACTTCTAAACAAAAAAAACCAAAAAGTACAAAATAACTTTAATTTCGGAAGTCGGTGTGTTCAAAACAAAAAAGCAATCAAAAACATCGAGTTCCGAAATTAAAGTTATTTTGTACATTTTGGTTTTTTTTTGTTTAGAAGTCGGTTTTATTTTTTGTAAAAAGTTTTTTTATTCAACATACAGAAATCCTTCATCAAAATTTTAGGGCAGATATTAGGTATAATAATTGAAATGGAATAAAATGGCATAGAAATGATAAACAATATTCAATTTGTATTTTTTTTTTTTACAATGGCATTATTTACATTTTGACCAAAAAAGAAAGTCGCATGGAATAACATGCACTAACGCATTTTCGCGTGACTATTTCTCCCAGTCAACTCCTACCGCAAGTCGTGTTAAAGAACTTCGTTCCAATAAAACACTTATTGCAAACATTAAAAGTGACAACCCTAACTCTCTACTGGAGAGTAGGTAATTATTTCAACAAATGGGCTTAGTTTCCATACTGTTCCATATTTTTACTGTGCCATGGGTGAGCTGCTCGTCAATTTTCGCCCCTTAATAAATACACTCGCACCATCTCATTACACTCGTGGTCACTAAACGATACGAACAGATCGCAGTCAAGGAGCCATAAGGCGTGACGTCAGCTGCGCGTGCGATGACCAACCGTCAGGCAGCAGCGTGCCGCCCGCGGCTAAGCCCTAAGTTCATATTTTGTTGTGTTAAAGCCGGTTAAAATAAATTAATTGAAAAAATAATGGAAATGTATTCTATTACTGATATTTTTTTTGTGCGCTGCATAAAAAATATTCCTGTATATGAAGGAGATTTTCTCGAACATACATAAAAGTCTGTTAAAAACGGCACTACCTTCTTTATTTAAAGTACATTTGTTTCGTCGTATGGATTTGAAAAGTTGAGGGGCACGTGGCTAAATCGGAATAACCGCACGCTCCGCGTATCGGGTCGGGCCATGGACAGGGCCGTCCGCTGCATATTATCGCGACACCTTCGTGCTTCGAAAAGCAGCAGCTCTATTCATTTAAAGGTCTTGGATACCCAGTCTTACCGAGGAGTATGCTATAACCCAATTAAGGGGTGGTGGAGGTCAGATAGTTGTCAGTTGTCAGTGTCTATGAAGGCAGTAACCAAGTAAGCAGTATTAAAAATTGACAAAACAATTTTAATTGTAGGTATCTTGTGAGACTGGAGACCGACCCGACACAGTTGTGTGGACTTGTGGAATACGATGATATCAATTTGAACGCAACTTGGCAGCACAATGTCTGAAGGACTGCATGGTGACTACATGAATCATAGGGTTTATACGTGTGCAAACGTTGCGAATGTGTTTCTGATGGTCTCTCTGACTCTGTGAAGAAGTCTCATTTATGTCGAGGAAAATCAGTCTGATTTGAAAAGAGATCTCACGCGCCTAATAAGCCCAGTCCGTGAGTCATTCATCGTTGATAGGGTTATCAACAATATATTCAAGTGGTCGACCGGTGTGTGGCTCGTCCAGGAGACCGCGAGACTGCTTCACGAACTAACCTAGCAACAGATATACCGATACAGGGCTGTGACTAACGCTTCGCTCTTCCTACTAACCACTGGGCTTACTCGAATGATAATACATTCAACGATATTGGTCACTATTGCGGTTCTGTTTTAAAAAACCTAACTTCATGCATTACAATTAAAATTAAATTTTATTGGGCTTACTTTACAAGGCTTCCAAATTAATGTTTCCTAAATTTTTGTAGTAGAATACTGAATACTCATGACTGTTCGCGGAACGATTTCGCTTAGATGTCACCTTCCCGACCCTCGATCATGTGGACTTGAATTCAGAATCTTAGATAGAAACTACAAACTCTATGCCATATATTCAGAACATTATTCCATGACAACATGAATTCTATGATCTATGATCAATCAAAAATAAGTTAAGACTGCATAACTTAGCAGATAGTTGAGAGACCGGCGGCACGTAAGATTCTGAATTGAAGCATAGGTAGTGTGATGAGGATCACGTAGGGTAGCGCACGGCACGTCATTCGAGTAGCCCGGTGACCGGCGCGTGTTGCAGCTACAGCAAGTACTCGCTGCAGCACTCGCGCTCCACGGACACGTCGTGCTCGTCGCTCAGCATGTCCGAGCCGCTGCTGCCCAGCGGACACGCCTCCAGGTGCTCGGACCTCCTACTGCCCTCCCACTGCCCGCCACCACCACCGCTGCACACCATCGCCTTGTTCTCTTGCGTTTGTCTTGGCTGCCACTAGGGGTGCTGTTTATCATCGAAATGTTTCGACCCACATTTTCTGTTGCCTTTAGGTATTTTATCGCGCCAAATGTATGCGCTAGAGTCATATAGTTAATACCTAACTAGTAGCATGTTTTATAGTCCTTGTAAAATAAACATTTGTGAATGAATTTACGTTATGACAATGCTGCAGTGCCATCGTTTTGTTATGTTCCTTCTGTTGTTGAATGCTAATACTTAGAGTAAGCTGACATAGCACGTCCACACGTAGCCACAGCACGTAGTCCGCCCCGGCCGGTCACACAGTAACGAGCACCCCGACGGTTTCAGACAAAACTCGTCGGAGAACAACAAGACCAACGACCCGCTGGTGGCCGTGCTCAACCAGTTCTCACAGCACTTCGAGAGGATCTCCAAAGAAGTGGTGAGTTCTACATACTTTGTTATCTGTGTCTAACGTACGAAGGTATCACACAATTCAATTCCAAATGGCTTTCCATCGGGATATTCTGCGAGACTTCAACAAAGTTCTTCCTGCAGCAAGAATAGTCATACTACATTAATTCCACAGAGAATTCAGCGAAATGTATAAAATTCAGCTTTCATCACTGGTAATAATGGAGAAACTAAAGGATTATTAGAGCGAAAAGTGGTTCATTGATCTAGTTCTTGACTTTTTTCAATAGTCATGATATTTATGGCGAATAAAGCCTGTTAATTTTCTATTAGAATTGAAGGACGCGACTTTGTATTGTTATGGTTGCAGGACACGGACGAGACGTCGTGGTCGCGCGTGGGCGAGCTGGCGGCCGCGGGGCTGTGTCCGTGCTGGTGCGCCAACTGGGCCGAGGTGCACGTGCGCTCGCCCACCGGCGACGTGTGCTGGGTCATGCGCATGCAGAACCAGGTAACTGCCGAGCATATCGTGTGCACACACAGCCGAGGTGCACGTGCGCTCGCCCACCGGCGACGTGTGCTGGGTCATGCGCATGCAGAACCAGGTAACTGCCGAGCATATCGTGTGCACACACAGCCGAGGTGCACGTGCGCTCGCCCACCGGCGACGTGTGCTGGGTCATGCGCATGCAGAACCAGGTAACTGCCGAGCATATCGTGTGCACACACAGCCGAGGTGCACGTGCGCTCGCCCACCGGCGACGTGTGCTGGGTCATGCGCATGCAGAACCAGGTAACTGCCGAGCATATCGTGTGCACACACAGCCGAGGTGCACGTGCGCTCGCCCACCGGCGACGTGTGCTGGGTCATGCGCATGCAGAACCAGGTAACTAGGTCTGGTCTACTCAGCATTGGCATCGTGAGGAAACCGGCATGTCCTAGAACCAAAAATTCGAAAACATGTGACATTACGGTTTACGATTACCGCCCATTCAGTCTCCTAGAGAAGCCTGTGTCCCAGCAGTGGGAACGTTAAAAGGCTGATTATGCTTATGCAGCATTGGTTGCTGAGCATTGGTGTTCCTTCATATCATATAGCATTATGTTTAACCGTGTCGGTGTGGTGTCGCAGATGAACTGGGACTACCTGCTGGAGTCGCCGCTGCAGGACGTGGCGGCGCTGCTGTCGCCCGCGGGCGCGGCGGGCGCTGCGGGCGCTGCTGGAGCTGCGGGCGCTGCTGGCACTGCGGGCGCTGCGGGTGGGCTGGGCTCGCAGCCGACGTCCTCCGCGTCCTCGGGCATCGGCGACTCGCGCCAGGACGTGGTGACTGACACTACATTCTATACTGCCCAAACTTAGAGTCAGCTTGACCAATTGTGAAGCTGCCAATATCAATATTAAATATCAAGTTACATATTTTGGTATACATTAGTGCTATGCTATAATCTTTTATAATGTTTAATTTAGATATATGTCATGTTAAGCATTTGACGATTAATATCTGATCCGAATTTGGTCATATTGTGGTATGCGTTTTCTACGAAATCAGTAGTATTTTACCACATCAGCACATTCTCATGGCAACCATTTTGATACCATGCGTGACCGACAATGAAGGTATCGTGTGTGCACGAGCCTCAGCGCTACAATACGGCCGACGTAACTTGGCGAGTCCGAACTTCGCGCAGAAGGTTGCGCAATAACTTTATTCAGGAACCAAATGGTGGCACGAGGCGACGTGCGCGGGGCGGTGGTCTAGGCTAGAGATTGACCTTATGTTAATACAATCGACCCTTTATCGATTAAATATCGTAATCCATAAGTTTCATTTAGAATTTATTGATTTTTGTTTATATAATATATGAAACGAAACAAGATTTACAAATATAGTAAATTTTGTCGTTAATGAACGAGATTTCGAATTTAGCAAAAAAAATAAACTAACAAAATATAATTTCTCAGTTGAAAGTCATGATTCACTTATTTATCACTTATCTATTAACGACTACTTGAGTAACAACTGTTTGAGAAAATTTAAAACCTTATATAATTGAAAATAAATATATTGTTGAGTCTTAATTTCGATCGATTTGAAGAAAATCATCCCTTTTTGGTTACTTCGTAAAGCTTCGTGCGAATTCGGCAATGCTCGGTACACGATAATATTGTCTCAGTCACACGTTAGCGTCGGTGTCGTGTTCGTGTCGCTATCTCTGTCTTGAGCGCAGTCGGTTACAAAAGTTTTCGTTGTTACTGTTGTTAACTTTTATTGGTATTTTTTAATTTTTTGTTTAGTGTCTAAGATTGTTGTTACTTTTGTTAAGTTTTATTAGTATTGTTAAGTTTTTGTTTAGTGTTTAAGATTGTTTTGTGTGTTATTTGCAAGTGTCAGTTGGCACTTATATTATTCGTAAAAATGCCACCAATAACAGTTTTCTTCACGATTGTACATGCGCTAAAGTTCGCAAAGCCTATGTTCAGACTAGCCAAGATACGTCGGCCGTATTGTACTTGAGCTGATTGTGTGTAGTGTGAGGCTGGTGTATAACGCGCTGCACCCGCAGGGCCCGGCCAGCGGCTCGTCGTCGTCGGGCCCACACCTGCACAAGTCCAGCTCCGACAGCGTGGTGGGCGCCGAGCGCAGGCCGCACGCCGCGCTGCACACACAAAAGTGAGCCAACTGTCTTAACCGCCTCTGCGCCCCTTTCATACTTTCGTAGGGGCACGGAGTATTATGTCGAACTTGTACCAACTAACCAGCACTTCCTACCGCTACAATGATTCCGACTTGTATCGCCCGCCACTGGCCGCTTTGCTTGCGTCACCTCACAAAGAGGCGACGGGTGGAAGCGAGAGAGATCACCCATGTCAAGTTGTGACTTGACGCGGCTGATCTCGTGCCACAGCGATCGGTAAAAACCATACTCAATAGGTAGCTGTGTTACTTGCCATAACATGTACCATGATATGGTGGACTCTCACGCCCGCATAGTAGTGGACATAAGCAATGTTTTATAAAGAAAAAAAATATAGCTTTTTCTGATAGGTTGCCTTATTTTTGTTAATAAAATTCAATGATTTGTGCAGTAGTGTGCCTGGCAGCAGGATGAGCACGCAGCCCATCAACATCCCGGGCTCGCCGCAGCGACAGAGCTCGTCCAGCACCACTGACGATGATGATATGCTACTGATTGTACCTGAGGTCAGTGCCAACTATTCCAGCTGAACAATCAATTATATTACTGTACTCGCTATCAATCTGAGCCCTCAGCTTACGCAAGTGTCGCGGTCGTATGCACGAATAACTAGAGCAGCTGAATATTAGTCTAATCAATATTACAAGCTGACATTTTTTATTTATCAATTCTGTAACTACGCTAACTATGTTAACATACAGCCATTCAGATGAGGTGTCTCGTTAGCAGAAGTAATTCCTATGAATACCTTTCATCTGGTGTCACCATATCTCACGGTAAGTAGAGACGCGACGAGACGAGAGTTTAGATGCCAATTCAATGACGTGAATTGATATTCTCGTCTTATAGCTTTCGCTATATCTAGCGATCTCTTATTTATTTTATATTATTTTATTAGGTATTTATTTTAGTATTTATAGGTACTCCAACGACTTATTCACTATAACATATTACATTAAGAACTTTTACATCCAGTATCATGGTGAATTTGTCACTTATAGAAGTACACAGCTTAACCATTAATTAATAAAATATACATACATAACTATGAGCTCTGTTTCAAATAAAAATTAAAAAGACAAATACGAATATGAACCACTTTACAATTTTATAGTAGGAAATGATAAAAAAAATTAGGAACAATTTACGATTACTCTACCAATAAACAATGGATAGTTCATCTGGTGTCACCATATCTCACGGTAAGTAGAGACGCTATGCCGTTACAATCGGGAATGTCTGTCATTGGAATGAAATGGCCACATGGACAGATTTTCCCATGTTGTTAGTTTGTATGTTGGCTGAAACTATGGCGGGATCCACATGTACCGACGAAGGAGCTGTATAATCCGCATAGTTATAGTATCATCATACGTTGTAAGCAAGTATAGGATGGGTCCTAATATACTTCCTTGTGGTACTCCTGAGAGAATTTCGTTTAAAGAAGCAATTTTGTTTTTCACCACAAAGCATCTACTGTGTAGGTACGATTTTAGAATCTGAAAGGAGAAGTGAGGCAGCAACTTTTTGAGTTTGAAGAGAAGTCTTTCATGCCACACTCTGCCGAACGCCTGGCGAATATCAAGAAAGAAAGCAGAACACTACAGTATTCGTAATACGGTGTTTCTGTTAAAATAGTTCCATACTCAACATATGCGAGTTGGGGTGGTTTTATATTTTGATAGAAAACCAATTAGCGTTTTTATTAATTAGTTAGTTTTAGATTAACATACATTTTAAGTATATTATTTTATAGTTGTATTATTATTTTATATATTTTTAATATGAATGATGTAGCTGATCTTAACGACAGCTTTTTCTCGTGCTCTTCTTCCGATAGTTTTGCTAGTGCGGACAGTGACTCTTCTGCTCTGCTCACTTTACATGATAAAATGTATTCTCTTTTCGCTAATAGTCCTAAAAATCTGCATATAGCGCACATTAACGCCCAAAGTGTTCCGGGCCACTATTCTGATCTTCTGGCAACCTTTAGCAGTGCTCACCTTGATGCCCTATTGATATCGGAGTCTTTTCTGAAGCCTTCTCTTCTGTCTACTCATTATTCACTTCCTGGCTTCGTCTTGATTCGCAACGATAGAACCGGCAAGGGTGGAGGTGGTGTAGCTATGTACTTACGAGCTGACCTTCCCTATAAGGTTGTCAGCTCATCCCCCTCTATGTATTCTGAATCGGCTGAATATTTGTTTGTAGAAATTCTTGTTCATCACACTAAAGTCTTGCTTGCAGTGCTTTATAGCCCTAACCTTCGCATTGACTACTTCGATTCACTTGACTGCACTCTCAGTAATCTTTGCCCCTTGTATGAACATGTTATATTAATGGGCGATTTTAACACTTGCCTGATTAAAAATGACTCTCGCTCCCTTAAGCTCCTTTCACTACTGTCTTCTTTCAATCTTCAAGTCTTGCCTCTTTCTGCAACTCACTGTTCTCCTAATTGTACGCCCTCTTTATTAGACCTTATAATTGTTTCCTCTCCCAATAATGTCTCTAACCATGGACAACTTACTGCTACCTTTTCTTACCACGACCTCATTTATCTTTCGTATCGTATCCGTGTTCCCAAGCGTAAGGCCCATTACTTATATCTCCGTAACTACAAGGGCATAGACCTGGCGGCGTTGCGGCGCGATGCCAGCGACCTTGATTGGACCCCTCTGGTTGAGATCGGTGACATCGAGGGAAAAGTTAATTACTTTAACACGACCGCCCTCGCTTTGTATGACCGGCATGCCCCAATTCGGCGTGTCAAAATAAAGCAAAACCCAGCACCATGGATAACGGTTCAAATTAAAGAACTTATGGCTCGCAGAGATAAAGCTAAGTGTAGGTATAAGCGTAGACCTTCGGAGCTGAATCTCGCTTACTTCAAATCTCTACGTAATCGCTGCAGGCGTCTGTGCCAAGATGCTAAGAGGCGCTATTTCCATGAACAACTCGATAACCGCAGTTCTTCCGATGTATGGAAATTTCTCAAGTCTGTTGGTATTGGCAAATCCCCTACCAGCCAGTGTAAGGATGTGAACCTCAACGACTTGAACAGGCATTTCTCACACCTTCCCTTTTCTCTTGATCCTTGTGTCAAAGCTGCAACACTGAAGAGTCTTTCTGGTTTACCGTTGCCACAATTTTCTCCCTTTAAATTTAGCGACGTTACCGAGGATGACGTTAAGAAATCTGTTCTCGCGATTACTTCTTCTGCAGTTGGTAATGACAATTTATGTTCTAGAATGGTTACTATTGTCCTTCTCTCATTACTTCCTGTTCTCACTCACATTTTCAATTATTCTTTTATTTCCTGCTCCTTTCCGTCGGTCTGGAAACAGGCTCACATCATACCCTTGCCTAAAATAAACGATCCATCATTATTAAATCACTTTAGACCTATTTCTATTCTCCCATTTCTTTCCAAAGTTTTTGAGCACTTAGCTCATAGACAATTATCGTTTTTCTTAACGTCGAACTCGATAATATCCCCATTCCAATCCGGTTTTCGCGCGGGTCACAGTACTGTTACCGCGCTCGTAAAAGTAACCGATGATATTCGCTGGGCTATGGAGAATAAGTCGCTTACAGTCCTTGTATTGCTTGATTTTAGTAGCGCCTTCAACTCAGTGGATTTCGACATCTTGCTAGGTCTACTCAAATCCATTAATCTGTCCTCTTCCGCTATAGCCTGGTTCAATTCTTACCTTCGGGGACGCTCTCAGTGTGTCCGCCTTGATGAATCCTTTTCTGATTGGTGTAGCCTCACTGAGGGTGTTCCTCAGGGTAGCGTTCTCTCTCCTCTTCTTTTTTCCATTTTCATAAACTTTGTTACCAGAATTATCTCTTCCAGTTTCCATCTTTATGCAGATGACTTGCAGCTTTACCGTCATTTTACCGTAGCCGAGGCGGATTCTGCGATTGCTGCTATGAATCATGACCTGGCTTGTATCAGCAATTGGGCTAAGTCATTTGGCTTGCAGATCAACCCAACTAAATCTCAGGCCATGATCATTGGTAGCAGATACGTTCGCTCCGCCGTTGTTTTTTCTAATTTATCGTATTTATACCTAGATGGCGTTCGTATTGACTACACCGAAACTGCTAAAAATCTGGGTGTTATAATTGATTCTAATCTTTCCTGGCGTGCACAGGTCAATGAGGTTAGTCGTAAGGTCTATTATTCTTTTCATTCGCTGAAATGCCTTCAGGGTGTCTTGCCTTTGAAGACGAAAATCTCTTTGGCCCAAACACTTATTCAGCCGATTATAGATTATGCCGACGCCTGCTATCTGGATGCTACTGAGGAGCTATTAAACAAGCTTGAGCGCCTGCAAAACTTATGCATTCGGTTTGTGTTTGGTCTACGCAAGTTTGACCATGTTTCTCACCTTCGCAAGCAACTCAAGTGGCTCCCTATCCGTCTTCGCCGGAACACTCGGATCCTTTGCCTCCTTTTCAACATCCTTCACAATCCGTCGTACCCCGCTTATCTGCGTGAGCGCATTTCATATGCTCGCCCTAGTGACCTTCCGTGCAGATCACACCTTAGATCCCTCCTTAAAACCCATCCTCATAAATCCAGTTACTATTCCTACTCTTTCTCAGTCCATGCAGTTAGATTGTGGAACTCACTTCCGCCTAGCATTCGAGATTTAAAATCTATTTCTTTGTTTAAGATTCGACTTAAAGAGCACTACCTTTCCTCCCAACTGTGATAGTTATATTTATTATATGTATGTATATAATTACAGTACTATTTACTGTATATATATATAAATATATATATATATATATATATATATATTTATATATATATACAGTAAATAGTACTATAATTATAAGTAATAGTACTATAAATATATATATATATATATATATTTATAAGTATATTAGTATGTTTTGATTTGTTACTTCAGTTTAAAGCTTCATACTCTCTTCTTCTCTTGTTCTTACACACTATTGTCTACATTTCTTTTTCGTTTATCCTTTCGCAGGTCTGCTGGAAGAAATTTCGTTTGAAATAAGCAGTTCTTTTGTACAAAGATTGTAATGTTATCTCTTACTTATTGTATGTGTGTACATAAATAATAAAATATTCCAAACTGGTGAAGAGGAATAACTTCCGGTAGATAGGGGCGCATCCTGTTCAGCAATCTTTTTTCGAGGAGTTTACCCAACACAGGGAGTAGGCTTATTGGTCCGTAGAAGCTTGCGTCGTGGAGCGGTTTGCCTGGCTTAGGCATCATTATAACCTGCGCAATTTTTCACTGAGTGGGATAAATTGCTAGCCTTCTGCAGTTTTAGGATGTCTCTCCATAGTTCGTTGGGGCTTTAAGTGGTAGGCTCTGGGGCTTTTAGTGGTAGGCTCATTTGTAGAGGTGCATCCAGATACTTTCAATACTCAATACTTTCTTGTCGTGTTCCGGATTTTCGCTTGGAAAGGGGCTGAAAATAGTTTTTAGGTATTCCGCGTATACTAACTTGGGCTTTTTCATGTTCTGTTTTAGCCACTTGTCATCAGCTTTTATGGGTAGGTATGTATATGTTATTTCGGTCGTTTCAGCCTTTTTGATATCTTCCATAGAGATTTGGTGTCTTTCTTAGAAGTATGGTCAGCTAGTTGTTTCTATAGAAGCTCGCTTTGCTTGCTCGATTAGCAGATCATATGATCTGCCAAGCAGAACGCTTTCGAAAATGCCTCGGAGGAACTTAATCACATGACGACGTTCCTCAGAGGCCTTGTTTTTATCACAGGGATATTTCGTAAAATTCCATTTTTTCCGCAGCAGTCTTATTTCGTTTCCTTTAACCTGTATTAGTTTGGGTTGTGGGCAAAATATTCGTTAGGTGAATAAGCTTACTGAGCGTCTCGCGTCTGGGTTTTCTGTAACTTAAATGGTGTACATAATAAAGAGTATTCTATTCTATTCTATTCTCGATACCTGTTACAACGCTTTCTGTATTATTTACTAGCAGCGCCCCGCGGTTTTACCCGCGTAGTTCCCGTTCCCGTGGGAATATGGAGATAAAATATAGCCTATGTTACTCAGGGTGAATGTCGCTTTCTAATGGTGAAAGAATTTTTGAAACCGGTCCAGTAGTTTTTGAGTTTATTCTTACCTACAAAAATACAAATCTTTCCTCTTTATAATATTAGTATAGATTGGCAAATTCAACTGTCAAAATCAAAGTAAAAACGTTTATTTCAATTAGGCCATTAATCGGCACTTTTAAACGTCATCATTAAAATTTATCATAATAAAGTGACTCTAGCGTCCATTCGCAAAGGTAGATTCTTATGGAGAAGAACGGACAAGAAACTCTAGTTTCCAGTCTATTGTGTGGTAATACAGTCTTTGTAGGTGTAGGTACTCGGTTAGAATGGCCTTACAGTTAACATTGATAATTACTGGTGTATGTATGGTCTGACGTCAGGTTTCTCTTCTATTTTTCTAAATTTATCTCTATATATTTTTCTACGTTATTCGTCTACATTTTTTTGTCTGGGCGGTATACTTTTGGTGATGAAAAAATTCAATAGATCCGGTACCTTTTGTGCAATGAAGGTTAAGGGTGGCATGGTTAGTCTGGAGCCCCGGAAAGCGTGTTGTGCGCGACAACCGAAAAAAATATTTGAACTCATCGCTTGTAACATGCCTAGGCGGGCAGTAAATAGCAGACACGGTTGTTTCTGTTTGTTATTCTGAATCCTGACCTAAGTTGTTTGTATCTTTTCAGTTTTTTTTTCCCCAAAAAGATAGTGTTGTCTTTTATTATGATTGCAATTCCTCCAAGTGAATAACCAGTAGGGTGGCTTGTAATGTAAACCATGTAATGTTTAAGTCGGAAATGAGTTTTAGTGTGAACCTTGTTTCTGTGATTAAGGCCACATCAACTCTCATGAAAAGTGCATGTTCCTGTCGGCGTTCTGTCATTCCGTTGGCACTCTGGGTGCAGAGACTATCTAGAAATTTGTAATTAGATGCATATGTGCAATGTGTATCAATATATATAAAACTCTTCCGTTATTGAGTGACTTGATAATGCACAGCAGACACGACTGGTCGCAGGGAGCATTAAGAGAGTGTTTCGAGAAATTCTTATGGGAATGGGAAAAAATGGGACATGTTCGTACGGAGTTGTGGGCAAAAGGTACTGACATTTGTAGCAGTTGCGCAACGTGTACGACATACGTTTTACAAGAATTGAATACTAGCTGCCGCCCGCCCGTATTTTCTCGGGATAAAAAGTACCCTATGTGTTATTCCAGGCTAATAATCTAACTTTTGCCAAATTTCATCAAGATCCGTTTAGTCGTTCAGACGTAATTGAGTAACAAATTGAGATTTTTACTACAAATTTAATTGTTTTATACTACTTGAAACCCATTATTGTTTGACTTTTGAATTTATTTGACTGCCATTAAATTGTTTTTTTATTAAACGTTATTCTATTTATTGTTCAACACAATTTGGATTATAAAAGTTTACTAATATATTATATGAAATGACTCGGCTGGGTCCATGTGAGCTTGAGAGTCACAGATCAGAATCGTCCCCGCAGGGCAAGTCCCGGCACCCCGTGCGGCGCTCGAACTCGTCGCCCGAGATGTCGTCGTCGTGGAAGGCCAGCGTGGCGGCGCGCGAGCTGCCCGCCGCGCCGCCGCGCACGCCCACGCACGCCGCCGGCGGGCTGGTGCGCAGCGGGCCCGACGAGCTCAGCGTCGAGCCCGACGACATGATACTGCTGCCCAGCTGCGAGCCCACGTCAGTACTGTCTTATACTCTGTGCCTGCCGCCGCCGAGCGACAGGCCCCCCATGTGTCCGTCTGTAGCGAGCTGCCCGCCGCGCCGCCGCGCACGCCCACGCACGCCGCCGGCGGGCTGGTGCGCAGCGGGCCCGACGAGCTCAGCGTCGAGCCCGACGACATGATACTGCTGCCCAGCTGCGAGCCCACGTCAGTACTGTCTTATACTCTGTGCCTGCCGCCGCCGAGCGACAGGCCCCCCATGTGTCCGTCTGTAGCGAGCTGCCCGCCGCGCCGCCGCGCACGCCCACGCACGCCGCCGGCGGGCTGGTGCGCAGCGGGCCCGACGAGCTCAGCGTCGAGCCCGACGACATGATACTGCTGCCCAGCTGCGAGCCCACGTCAGTACTGTCTTATACTCTGTGCCTGCCGCCGCCGAGCGACAGGCCCCCCATGTGTCCGTCTGTAGCGAGCTGCCCGCCGCGCCGCCGCGCACGCCCACGCACGCCGCCGGCGGGCTGGTGCGCAGCGGGCCCGACGAGCTCAGCGTCGAGCCCGACGACATGATACTGCTGCCCAGCTGCGAGCCCACGTCAGTACTGTCTTATACTCTGTGCCTGCCGCCGCCGAGCGACAGGCCCCCCATGTGTCCGTCTGTAGCGAGCTGCCCGCCGCGCCGCCGCGCACGCCCACGCACGCCGCCGGCGGGCTGGTGCGCAGCGGGCCCGACGAGCTCAGCGTCGAGCCCGACGACATGATACTGCTGCCCAGCTGCGAGCCCACGTCAGTACTGTCTTATACTCTGTGCCTGCCGCCGCCGAGCGACAGGCCCCCCATGTGTCCGTCTGTAGCGAGCTGCCCGCCGCGCCGCCGCGCACGCCCACGCACGCCGCCGGCGGGCTGGTGCGCAGCGGGCCCGACGAGCTCAGCGTCGAGCCCGACGACATGATACTGCTGCCCAGCTGCGAGCCCACGTCAGTACTGTCTTATACTCTGTGCCTGCCGCCGCCGAGCGACAGGCCCCCCATGTATCCGTCTGTAGTACTAGTAGTACCGCAAGTCCGCAAGTGCTTTGCATTCTCAGTGACAAATTTAGCTTAAATGACTCGTGCATCTCAAATTAAATCTGTATACAAACCTTTCCTATTGTCACTGTTATTCCTTCATCTGTATACATGATATAGAAAATAGTTTACCTGCTAACATTTTTATGTTAACACGGTCATATTTTCCTTATTGCCAACATACCTCAGTATGTAATAACAACTTAAGTATAAATAAACAAATTACGATACAATATCAGCAGCGAGTGCCATTCAACTTCAGATAAATAATCCGGAAACATAAAGAAGATGGCAAAGAATTAAAAGCGAGTACATTTACTTCCTACCACGCGGCTGTTTACTTGTCCGATATGAGGCAGTAAGGTGTGCCGCTGGGCGGTAATGATTGCAGCAGCAGCAGCACGTCGTCGTCGCTGTCGCTGCACGCCACCAAGAAGGCGGCCAAGAAGAGCGACATGCGCGTGTCGTGCGAGGCCATCCCCGAGGAGATGTCGGGCACGTCGCCGCACGCGCCGCACGCGCACCCGCACCTCATGACCTACAACTCCGACCCCGGTACGTGCGCACGCCGCGCTAGGGCACAGGACTCTCCATGCCATGGCTGGTCTACGCCGTGCACGTTGTCTGTACTAACGTTACGATTCTACTACTCACATACTACAGATTCATATTTTGAAGCTTATCTTGGTCAATTGAAAACAAATACCCGTTTACACTAACAATAGACAAAAATAATGTCTTAAATATTATTTAGTTCGCAGCTGTCTGCGCTTTTCCAACAGCGTGCTTGTATTGAAACATCATCGTTCGTGTTGTTTATTGTTAGTGAAAATGGCGAAGTAATGTCCGAATCGACTATAGTTGTAATCGCATAATATAACGGGGAACGCCTATACTCAGCTGAGGACGGAATAAAGCTTTCAGGATGACAATACAACAAAATGACACCTACATAATTATAATGTCTCACACGATAACCCAACATCAAGTGTGCTCTCTAATCGACCGTAGAAACGACAAGTGTCGGTCAGTTTGTCTGTATGATAGGTTGTAGAGTGCCGCTCTGTGCAGCAGTGTGTCTGGAGTATGTGGCGTGTAGAGCGCATGGGAGGCGAGCTCGCGATGCCGCGCCCGGCAGGTTACACCATGTATCCGTGCTTGACTTCTTAACTTCTGCTTCTACTTTTATAGTTTCCAAGTTTTTTTTTTTTTTTCTTTTTATTACGATTGCAGTTGTTTTATGTTCAAACCTTATCATAAAATTTCGTATTTTATTGGGAAAAATAAACAACTTTAATCACACATAAATTTTAGCTCTTTTTAACGTCGTTGTCAAACTAGTCATGCTTAAATCTACTTTATGAGCACTTCTGTAAAGACCATATTTGTTTAACTAGTGAAATTTGAAAACAAATATTTGAATATGGAATAGTTTCGCGTGTAATCTGGCGCTGCATCGTCGCGTGGTGCAGTACAGCCCGTTCCCAGTTATTTTACCTCTGACAGCAATAAGCAACCTTAACACGATGAGAATAAAGATGATTTGGGTGCGCTACCCGAGGTGAAGTGAGTTTGGGCGATGAGTGCGAGGGCCGAGAGTGACGCGCATGTGGTGTGCAGCTATACGAGCGCGCTCGTGTGCAGGCGCCGACGTGCCGCCCGACGCGCCGCACGCGCCGCTGCACCCGCTGCAGCCGCTGCCCCAGCACCACCCGCTGCACCAGCACCACCAGCACCACCAGCTGCAGAAGGTACCTGCGCTCACTGTCTTACTTCTACCCTTTATTTGGATTTATTGTTATTGCTGCCAATAAAAGAAGTGTTTCTACTTTTAATCAGAAATTGAAATACGTACTGCTTATTTTGTAGTAGTATTTTTATTTTTGAGCAGTTAAGCTAGATATTTGTTGTTGAATTATCAAAAATTACTCTACCGCAGTATAATTTTCTATCCCTAATAATTGCACAGTTCCTCCCCATGGGATCAAAGCTACAGGGAATAATTAATATTTTATAAAAACTTATGTTGTTTCGTTTAGCGGCCCGAGATCGGCTCCCGAGGCGCACACAGTGTTATTGGGTTCTCCCATCTGCAATATCTCAGATCTAGAGGGGTGCCTGATTAATGGTTAAAGGTTCGGTCCTATTACATTGGACTTAAACATTACTGGCGCAATGTGGTCGTACACCTGTGCCCTATTCCTTCGGGTATACCTGCGTATCATGTGTCAGTAGTATGTTCAGTGGAACCCTGCAGAGCGTAGTGTTGACGCGCTGCCGTGCCCGCAGACGGCGTCGGACGGCACGGTGCCGGAGGGGCGCGCGTGCGGGCCCGCATGCGTGCCGGCGCGCGACGACCTGCCGCCGCTGGCGCGCTCCAAGCGCTCCAACACCATCTCCGTCATGAGCCCCACCCGCCGCCACAGGTGCGCACCGCTCTGTTTACTTGTGCTCGAGCGCACATTGCACAATAAGCGGTTTTTTTTACATAAACCCTGTTAGGGCGCTGCAAGCGACTTGCTGCTGGGCTGTAGATTTTATTTTGCAGTATTCATTCATAGATAATTCGGAATCAATTGATGCTCGTGACTTATCTGTATAAGAAGAGGCCTCTGCCCTGCGGTGGAATGATAACAGGCTAGTCTTATTATCATTATAACTTTAATTCCACACTCATACAGTTTAGTTTCCACTTCAATTTTAATATTTTTAAGGCCTCAAAAATGCCAATTATTCTTAATTTTTACTATGCATAAAAACGTTATACAGGATTATTTTTTAAGCAGTGCACAAAAATAATGTGGTAATTCTATATAAGCGGATAGCACATTTCCATTATTTGTTCAAACTTTTTTTGAATACAAAATATGGACACTGTCTATTTAACATAATAATGTTGCGCGCCAGAATTAAGTTAGGACGATGGCGGCATTCGGTACCACTAGCGCCATCTAGTATCGAGTAGCAGAACTAGTGAAGTCAAGGACCTTCGAGATTTATCTATGCTAGAATTCTCGGACCTTAGTCGGTCGCGACCGATATGTACGCGAACTTTCTGGAGTTCTACTCGGCGCCCTATATAAGGCCGGCACATGTGCCGACCGAGTCAGTATTGGATTTGCAATACAAGTGATAACTTCGAGAGCGATCTTCGACTGCGAACTCAAGTGATTAATAGTGCGATTGTGTTTTGTGATTAGTGCGTTTATAGTGTAATTAGTGTGGTGTAAATAAAAGTGTCATTTTTGGTTATTTAATCGGCTGATTTTAATTGTAACGAACCCGAAGCTCGTAACAATAACAAGCCGGCCGTCAGACGTACGCGGCACTGTCAGCTGTCGTGACGTCGTGTCTTTCGGTGCCCGCTAAAACCCCGTTTACTACCAGTTTACTGAAATGGTGCGAGTGTGTGTATAAAGTGGTGAACATGTACGAGCAGCTCGCAGAATGACCTTGTTCGCGAGCCCATGGGATCCGCAACATCGCGGTCCTTATTTAAAATGGTCTTTCAATCAAAAACAGCCACTCAAGAGAAACTTGATCACGGCCTCAATGCAGAAGTACGTATGTACGTATGCATTAAGTAGGTAATGATAATTTTAATGTAATTATGTTTTTAAAGGTGCTTTAATTTAACTGACTATAATAATGGTTCTAAGCTCACCAAAGTCTAAAGAGAAAGTTGGAATAAAATGACTCTTCTACTAACTTCAGAAGACGCCCTTAACTTAAAAAAACTCTAATTCGAACCTAATAAAATTGGTGATCAGTACACTGTAACTGTAACTATGCGCGAGCGCACAGCTGATAGGAGGGTAGTTTAGCGCGTTTCGCTACGCTGCGCCGATGCGCGGCGATCATAAAGTCATTTTGAAAGTAAACTTTTTTCGTTAACGATAACTGTACTAATACGCATCGAAATGAATTAATGAAGTTTCATTAATTCATTATTTTCGTTTAAGTTTAATTTGTGCACTGAATAAAAAATGCTCCTGAATATCTAAACAAAGATTATGCTCCCTCTACGTTATCGTTCTGAGACTCGGTTTCTCAGTTTTATACAACTGCATGTTTTTTGTGGAATGCTAGAAGAAATACGTTTGCAAACAAATGTGCAAAATGAATAAAATCTAACATATGTGCTGAATTTTTGTTAAACTTGTAGACTAGAGTACCTACTTATCATAAAACTGAATGTATTGTGCATGATATTTTACTATCTTACTTTATGTTTTTGCTTTAAAACTAAGTTCTATACTTTTCTTAATAATTTTTTGAACCTCTTATTTCTATGAAAATTATAATTTTCCCCTTCCTTTCCATGTTTTTTTTAACGTAATTTTGTTTTGTCGCTTCGTGTTCCGTTTGGTTTGGCCGGCGCGTGTTGTCGCTGACGCAGTATGTACGCGGGCAGGGCGGGCGCGGCGGGCGGCGCGGGCGCGGGGGGCGCGGTGGGCGCGGGCGGCGGCGGCGTGTCGCCCGGCTTCGTGTTCCTGCAGCTGTACCACAACATGAGCACCTACCCCATCACGCCGCCGGTGCCCGGTACGTGCGCTGTGCCTCTACACACACCCTGCTTATTGACTGCGCCTACTATGTGGCCACACTCATTCATTACACTACTCAATAAAAACACTTTTGACGAACAACAACATGAAAACATTAAAATAATTATGTTAAGAACATGTTTAAGTGTCATAGAACTGGAGTTTGAATTATTTACACACGTACAAAGCTTCACTTCAAAACCATATTACAGGAAATCTCCTGTAATATGGTTTTGAAGTGGAACTTCGCGGCGCATACTGAAGTTTTCAGGTGGTTCTAGTACAAGCGCATTATCAGTTTAAAAGATTGGTTGTGTAGCAGACGGCACGTCAGGATACTCAACTATTCTTTTACAATACATGTCAAAATAAAGCTCAATTTTTTTTTCTTTTATAATGTGATGTTACAATTTTTTTTGTGTTTTAAAATACCTTCACCATAAATATAAAGAAACTTGTCAGAATCATTTGAATACTTTTTCCACATTATATAAAAGAACAACATAGTAAACTGAAAAAAAAAAGAAAAAAAAACACTAGCATAGAAAAATCTGAACCAACAAGGTAAAAGGAAAATGATATTCCTGCGGGCGTACCATGAGGTGTTAAAACGTGAGTCTTCCGAGCGAGAAAGAGGGATAGAGTTATACACCTTATATAGCTCCATCCCTTTTTCTCGCTCGGAAGACTCACGTTTTAAGACGTCATGGTAGGCCCGCTGGTAGTAGTTGTAACGCAAAAAGTAGACGTGATGAATATGATTTTATATTAAAGATCGTAGGTAATTCAAAATTTGTAATCATATTCCTTGTTGCAAAAATTTGTTGACTAGTGACCAAATAAGGCAGAAGACGTATCTTGCGCACAAAGTAACTTAACAACTACAACTATAAAACAACGCATTATATAGTCATTTTTATTTTAAAATATTGTTGTTGTTATTTTAATATTGAAACCTATTCTCTATTTAAATTTTTAACAATCATGTCTTATCTGAGTGTGATTTTACTTATCAAAGTCCGTTTCAATGTTTTTTTTTGACCGAATTTGAAAAGTTTAAGAATAAATCTGATCCAAACCAGCCAAACTGATATCTGTAAAAGATTGGTAGCGTATCTTGCTGCATTGTGCAGCGCAGAGCTAAGCGAGCGTGTGTGCAGGCGAGACGCCGACGATCCTCAACCCGCTGGCGGAGCGGCCGCTGCGCGTGTCGGGCGTGCAGCACGAGCGCACCATCAAGAACCTCGACCTCGTGCCGCCCGTAGAGACATACAAGGTGAGCCTCGTCCTCTAGCGCCGCACGACACCAGCTGTAGGGCGAGCGGCCGCTGCGCGTGTCGGGCGTGCAGCACGAGCGCACCATCAAGAACCTCGACCTCGTGCCGCCCGTAGAGACATACAAGGTGAGCCTCGTCCTCTAGCGCCGCACGACACCAGCTGTAGGGCGAGCGGCCGCTGCGCGTGTCGGGCGTGCAGCACGAGCGCACCATCAAGAACCTCGACCTCGTGCCGCCCGTAGAGACATACAAGGTGAGCCTCGTCCTCTAGCGCCGCACGACACCAGCTGTAGGGCGAGCGGCCGCTGCGCGTGTCGGGCGTGCAGCACGAGCGCACCATCAAGAACCTCGACCTCGTGCCGCCCGTAGAGACATACAAGGTGAGCCTCGTCCTCTAGCGCCGCACGACACCAGCTGTAGGGCGAGCGGCCGCTGCGCGTGTCGGGCGCGCAGCACGAGCGCACCATCAAGAACCTCGACCTCGTGCCGCCCGTAGAGACATACAAGGTGAGCCTCGTCCTCTAGCGCCGCACGACACCAGCTGTAGGGCGAGCGGCCGCTGCGCGTGTCGGGCGTGCAGCACGAGCGCACCATCAAGAACCTCGACCTCGTGCCGCCCGTAGAGACATACAAGGTGAGCCTCGTCCTCTAGCGCCGCACGACACCAGCTGTAGGGCGAGCGGCCGCTGCGCGTGTCGGGCGTGCAGCACGAGCGCACCATCAAGAACCTCGACCTCGTGCCGCCCGTAGAGACATACAAGGTGAGCCTCGTCCTCTAGCGCCGCACGACACCAGCTGTAGGGCGAGCGGCCGCTGCGCGTGTCGGGCGTGCAGCACGAGCGCACCATCAAGAACCTCGACCTCGTGCCGCCCGTAGAGACATACAAGGTGAGCCTCGTCCTCTAGCGCCGCACGACACCAGCTGTAGGGCGAGCGGCCGCTGCGCGTGTCGGGCGCGCAGCACGAGCGCACCATCAAGAACCTCGACCTCGTGCCGCCCGTAGAGACATACAAGGTGAGCCTCGTCCTCTAGCGCCGCACGACACCAGCTGTAGGGCGAGCGGCCGCTGCGCGTGTCGGGCGCGCAGCACGAGCGCACCATCAAGAACCTCGACCTCGTGCCGCCCGTAGAGACATACAAGGTGAGCCTCGTCCTCTAGCGCCGCACGACACCAGCTGTAGGGCGAGCGGCCGCTGCGCGTGTCGGGCGTGCAGCACGAGCGCACCATCAAGAACCTCGACCTCGTGCCGCCCGTAGAGACATACAAGGTGAGCCTCGTCCTCTAGCGCCGCACGACACCAGCTGTAGGGCGAGCGGCCGCTGCGCGTGTCGGGCGTGCAGCACGAGCGCACCATCAAGAACCTCGACCTCGTGCCGCCCGTAGAGACATACAAGGTGAGCCTCGTCCTCTAGCGCCGCACGACACCAGCTGTAGGGCGAGCGGCCGCTGCGCGTGTCGGGCGTGCAGCACGAGCGCACCATCAAGAACCTCGACCTCGTGCCGCCCGTAGAGACATACAAGGTGAGCCTCGTCCTCTAGCGCCGCACGACACCAGCTGTAGGGCGAGCGGCCGCTGCGCGTGTCGGGCGTGCAGCACGAGCGCACCATCAAGAACCTCGACCTCGTGCCGCCCGTAGAGACATACAAGGTGAGCCTCGTCCTCTAGCGCCGCACGACACCAGCTGTAGGGCGAGCGGCCGCTGCGCGTGTCGGGCGTGCAGCACGAGCGCACCATCAAGAACCTCGACCTCGTGCCGCCCGTAGAGACATACAAGGTGAGCCTCGTCCTCTAGCGCCGCACGACACCAGCTGTAGGGCGAGCGGTGCCTGACCTGACCCCCGCCTCCCGAATGCTTGTCCGGGATGACCAGATTTGTATATTACTATCACTATAGCATTCAGTTGTGCTGTAACTAAATTAATTGTGTGTCAAGTTCTATCTAAAGCATGATTTGTTTCTCAGATTGGAGTGTTGTACGTTGGGCCCGGACAACAAGATAACGAAGTGTTAATATTGAAGAACGAATACGGGAGTGTGAGGTACTTGACCACAAATAACTGTTGTTTATGTAGATATGACATTGTATATCATAACTAGCAGCGCCCCGCGGTTTTACCCGCGTAGTTCCCGTTCCCGTGGGAATATGGGGATAAAATATAGCCTATGTCACCCGGGGATAGTTAAGCTTCCAAACAGTGAAATAATTTTTCAAATTGGTTCAGTAGTTTCGGAGCCTATTCAATACAAACAAAAACAAATCTTTCCTCTTTATAATAGTATAGTAAAGGGAAAAGGCTCAGCAGGTCGGCTGATGATGACGATGTTGTGTTATGTATGCAGGTACGCAGAGTTCCTGACGCAGTTGGGTACGCTGGTGTCTCTGGAGGGCGGCGATGATGACCAGCCGCACCTGTTCCTCAACCTGGAGAAAGGCGGCAAGGACGGCCACTACACCTACGTGTGGAACGACGACATCATGCAGGTAACAACACCGGGAGTCTGCAGGGTGGCAGCATTGTCGACTACTATACAAGTTTTAATGTCAAGTGTTTTAAAGTAAGAATTTGAATAGGGTAGTTGACTAAAAAAATCTAATTAGTCCGTCAGATAGATTTCCAAAAAATATTGGACACGTATTTTTTCTCTTTTCACGTAAACAAAAAATGAAGACGATACAGAGCGTTGAAAACTCGTGTGACGTCACTACTCGCTACAATTTTTACCGAGCCGTAACGTCACAAGCCCCCACTCCTGATCTTTGATGCTTTGTATCTTCGTCAGTTTTTATAAATTTGATAAAGGAAAAAATACGTGTCCAATATTTTTCTATAATCTAACTGACGGACTAAACATAATCATATATTTTTTACTCAGGAAACATCCCTATTTGTAACTGTTCTTGTCATTTCGTCAAGAACCACTAGTTTTGGATATATTACCTTCAGCCAATCCAATTTTTTTCAGTACAAGTCAGTCAGAATATTGAATAGAAATGTATGACAACAGTTGAAATTAGCCAGTAAAATCGGCTTAACGTGTTGGTGCGCGTGCGCAGGTGCTGTTCCACGTGGCCACGGCCATGCCGTCGTCGGCCAAGGACCCCACGTGCAACGAGAAGCGCAAGTACATCGGCAACGACTACGTGTCCATCGTGTACAACGACTCGGGCGCCGACTTCAACATACACACCATCAAGGTGCGCCCGCCTCCATGTCTCGCGTAATCCTGCTATAAACTTCCATTTTGATGAACCAGTGTTCATCAAAATTTTACTTAAAATAAAACAGATAGAGCAAGCGGTCGAGGTAGCTTCGGATTTTTAAATTACTAAGTTATTTGATTTCGTATAAGAATGTGTCAACAGACGTCCTACAATCGCAATGTCCTCACTAAACTTGTGTTTTTGGAGAAAATAAACCGGCAAAAAATGTATACCAAAAAAGTTTTCTTAACTTTTTGATGCTGCTGGTAAACAAATCAAGCTCGACATCCGGCCACACCGTACTGAACGCGCGACAAGCTCTTATCATGTATGAGTTCTTTCTGTAGTTAGTTCGAACTTGAGGAACATACAGTAGACGCGAACTACGAAGACACGCACACGGTACACGAAGTCCAATCCTACTCACCAGCTCAGGGACGCGAGTAGATCCGTTCATGACGCTCATAGAGAATGTAACCACTAGAGAGCGTATAGGCTGATTTCTTCTAAGCACACGACTCACTACTGCGGGCCGGGCAACGAGGAAGAATGCGCGACTGCAATTGGTCAGTTCAAGGTCAAGTTGCGTAGGTATGCCTATCGTTAGGGTTGCACTACTTCATTAGGGGAAAATAATCGATATCGATAAAATGGATTTTAACATTATGAAAAATACTCAGTTAAAATCATAGAAACAATATTTAAGCAAAATCAATCAATTACAAAAATAAACAGACGTATCCTGTTATTATTGATTTTTAAAATGAATTAATTTTGGTATATGTTTTTTGAATCAAAGTTAGAGGGGCATTGTTCTTTGTAAAAAAGATAAAAGAGCGTCTACATATTTCTGAATTATGCATCTTGCTTATTATACATTATATATAACTAGCTGACCCAGCAAACGTTGTTTTGCCATACTTAGTAGAAATTTATCGCTGATAATATGATTTAATCAAACCACGTCCAAAATGAATTGACGGCATGAATGACATAACAACGTGCTTGTCCTGTCAACAAAACTTCAAAAAAGTTTCTGTGAAAAAAGTTTCTATTGAATTCATTTATTACAAAAAATGTGACAAATGAGGAACCGCTCGACCGATTTTGTGCAAACTTCACATAAACCATCTACTAAATATGCCGACCAAATCCTAAGCATTTGGTTTGGATAGGTGAGCCCGTTCTTGAGTTATGGAATTACAACGAAAAGTGGCATTGATTTTTATATATATAGATTATATTATTAAATTATATCCAATCAGAGATTTTAAAACCGACCTAAAAAATAATAAAATAACCGATTGGACAGAGAGAAACAAATAAATCGAAAAACAAAGAAACTTGCATAAAAAATACTGACGAACTGAAACTCCTCCTTTTTTGAAATCGGTTAAAAGTACAGGTATTTTATCACAGTATGTGAATAGAATAAAAACAAATAGTTTTTTCGATATCGACTTTCAGCTAGCTATTATTGACACCACTATTTTTCTCGATAAAAATACAAAGAGAAAAAAGGGATAGAAGCATTAGAATTGTCTAATGAAAGAACGAGACGTTTCCAAAAGACATCAACGCGGAACTCAACAGTGTATTCGTTTACCCCAAACACCATTTTAAATAGACCCCTGCGGTGACTCATAATCTGATTAAATCAAACATAATTTTCGTTCGCTTTACTTATCGATGAAAAGTTATGTCATCCTTTTTGTATCTAGATGTCATGGAATGCTTCCCGCACCATTTCACCGCGCATGAAGGCATTTGGATACGATAAAATTGCATAAAAAGTTATCAAAATTTGTATTAATCTAGCGTGCACACAGGTCTGACACTTGGGCACAACTAAAATGGTTACTCTTACCGTAGCCTATTTATAGGCGACAAAATACTAATCGTTTTCGAGCGTCGGGGCACTGTATGCGCAGTCAAGTGGTTATATTGTCTTTGATGACGCTAAATAGGAAAGCAAGATCTGCAATTTTCCTTCGCTCTCACCACATTTACACAATTTTCTCCATGACTTTAGCGAACACACAAAGGAGGAGCAAGACTGGTTGTTGTTGTTCTAAAGTATGACACTTGGTTGTGCAACTTTACAGTATAGTAATGAAAATTAGACACAAAAGGGGCAGTGTCATATTTTAAAACAAGGTTAAATTCAAAATTAAATATGGTGTAGTTTTTGAAAAAAAAATAAGTTGAGTACCTATTGAGGTTATGTTACATCTCAAAACAATTCCTTTTGAAACCCTACTAACTGACAGATATTTTACATAATTTTGATACATATTAATTGAGTATTACCCGTGTTCATTATTTAAGATATTTAAACACATTGACCTAGAAATCCTCTCAGAAAAACAAAATTTCTAACAATTTATCTGTGAATTGTAAATCAACAACACAACTTACCTTTTAATTAATGACTAGCAGCGCCCAGCGGTTTCACCCGCGTAGTTCCCGTTCCCGTTCCCGTGGGAATGCGAGAATAAAATATAGCAGTTACTCAGGGTGAATGTAGCTTTCTATAATGGTGAAAGAATTTTTGAAATCGGCCCAGTAGATTTTGAGATTATTCGTTACATATAAAAATACAAATCTTTTATAATATTAGTATAGATAAGATTTTTTTTAATATGTAGTTACTTTCAATTAATTTCTTTTTATTTATATTTGTTAGCAGAGCATAGCTAAAACCAATATTCACCGGCAGTTAGCACGGTAAACAGAAAACACCATTTTGTTTGACATTTCATGGAATAGTGTTGTGACATAACAATAGACTACTGTTTTATTTTTGCCTACAAATTGCTTTTTATCGAAAAAGATAGTAAGATAATTAAAGAATAATAATATTAACAACTCTTAATACTTTTTAGTTGCGAATGTAGAATATTTTGTTGTAAAAGTTGTTCATAATGATGAGTACAATGACCTTTAAGAGGTTGTTGGTGTTTTTCAAATAACCTTGTATATCGGAACCCTAAAAAAGATTTAAATTAGCGATTTCATCCGTTGTGTTGGCGTCCGTCGAAGCAAGTGGTTGTTGGGTTGACTTGTGTCACATTGCGTGGTTCAGCTTGCTGTTGACGCGACGATCACACAGCCCTCAAGAAAAGGGATGATCTTCTGAGCCAACGGGGTTGTTTGGTGGGGACCGCTCGATGTAGGATTAGTTTGATGTAGTTCGTAGAGGGCGTCGCACCGACATAACATGTAGAATATTGTGTTTTAGGGGCAACTGAACTTCTGCATCGTGGTGGTGGAGCCGTACGAGCACGGCATGAACCGCGTGTGCATCAAGACCAAGGACGAGCGCATCCGCAGCAAGTTCCTGGCGCACCAGGAGGCGCACTGCGTGTCCGACACCAACGTGGCGCTGCTGGCGCGCCAGATGGCGCTGCACTGCGCGGTGCGTGCTGCTACTTGTACACCTTCACGTGCTTGCCACACTTACTGCACGACAACTTCATCTAAATCTAGACACGCGGCGGCGTGTCAAGCCAAGTTCAAGCAAAGGAACTGGCTAGCCAGCGCCGAGTGTAATATTACACGAACCACTTGGTGCCACTTTTGACCCTTCTATAACTCAAAACCTTTTTAACGTAAACACATAAAACTACGTGTTTAATTATATATCCATAAGGAAATGTAGAAGCCCAACTTTCATGAAGCTAGCTCAAACGGTTATAAAGATATGAAAGTCAAAAAGTCGTAAATTTTAGCACTGACTGCCTGACTGTCATGTAGTACCTAAATCTAATCTACTTCCAGATGACCTAGAAAGATGAAATTTGGAATCTAGCTCGGTATTTGTGTGTAAGCATAGGAAAAATGAAAAAAAAAAGGTAAAAAAAATAAGTGGTGTCCCCATACAAAAAACATGTAATACGCGCTAAACAACCGGTCAACGGTGTGTCGTCGGCGGCGCGCGGCACCACATAATTATACACAGAACTCCATTCTTTTTGCGGCGAAGCCCACAGCTAAGCATAATTTTTATTGAACTTGGCTCTCCTTTTTTACATTTATGTTTTTGGTGGGATTTTGTTTACACAAGAGAACTTGTCTTGTTTGATGATCGAAATCTTTTTCATAGAAGAATCATATAGCTTAAACTTCTCGCAATAAGTTTCAAAATAACAAACATTATGCATTTTTAAGTAAATTATTATCCAAAGATGTAATTTGATTGAAAAAAAACCATCACTTTACTATCTATAGTGAAAGAAATTACTCAACATTAATTTTTGATTGTGTAACAAAAAAAATCGAAAATGTTTAATGATTCTGAAGAAATTTCAATTTGATTCCTAAAGAGTCAAAAGCCAGGAGAAAGGAAAATAAAATTAGAAGGAATGGGTGTGTCGATGGTGTACAAGGAGGTCGCGCTAATGAGTGTTCCGGTGCGCAGCTGGCGTCGCACATCTCGCAGTCGCTGAAGCTGGGCGGCGCGCCCTACGCCTCCAACTCGCTGGAGCGCCTGCGCCTGCTCAAGCGGCTGCGCGTGCGCGCGCAGGCCGAGCGCCTGGCCGCCGCCGCGCGCGCGCCCGAGCCCTACGCCGCCGCGCCCGACCTGGCGCACCGCGTGGCCATCGACGACTTCAACGACTACACCTAGGCAGCTACCCAAGCGATTCGACCGTACGATGAAATTCTATATTTTTTTGGTCATTTTTATGCTTACGATGCGTGATACGACTTTTGAATTTCGCTAATTTGAACGACTAAAATGAAACTTAGATTACTCTTATGATATTTGAAATTGTAATAAATAAGAATAAGAATCATTACCCTACATACTTTAACGAATCACAAAGCTCACATAAGTAGTAGAGTTCTCACTAGATATATTCATAAGAATAATAATTACACTATAACGTACTGGGGTTCCCTCTCACATTGTATATAACTGGATATGCAAGTTAGCGAAATTCAAGCTCACACAATGTACTGTAACTATTTGGTCGGTGTTTATATAACGTACAGCCCGCGCCGCACGCGCTGTGTACCGCGCTGTGTTCTATATTCTTGTCTACACGCCAGAGATTGTATATCATCATCATCATAATTATGTGCACGAGCAGCGTACGTGCGTCTGCAGCCACAGCGGTGCGAGCGCGCGCTGCGCGGGCGCAGGCGCACTCGTCGACAACATTATATTGTAACTGTGTATCTCATTCGATTTTTTTACAAAAAAAAACTTTTTGTGAGATGTGATAGTAGCGTAACAATTAAATACGAAATAGAAATACGAAAATATATTTAAAGCTGGCAAGTTTTCTACAAATCGCTTCGCTTACGGACTCGCGCCTTTCCTATACATAGTGGTTTACATTAGGAGAACACCGCCTCGAGTACAGTTGACACGTTGAACGCTCCGTGCGCCCTGTGCGGCCGTGCGGCCCGCGCGGCCTGTGCGCGCGGGCCGCACGGCCTGTGCGCGCGCACGGGCCGGACACAGGCGCGCACAGGCCGCACGGACCGCAGCAGAGCTTACACCGCGCACTCGCTACTAATTCATTTTATACAACCGATGTATTGCAGAACTATTATTTTATTTCCGTTTATTTATTCGATATTACCGATACATGTTTTTGTCTAGGTTGTCTGTGGCTTAAATAGTTTAATTTCTTATATAAATTTAGATTTGAACTGAATAATGTAAAAGTTAATGTTAAGGATTTTAGTAAGTACATGTTTTCACAAAATATGAGTTTGTCAGTAGTTAGCGGCGCGGCGCGGCTGGCGTGTGACGTCACGCGAGCGGCGCCGCGCGCTCAGCGAGTCGTTACACAGTTGAGGCATTTCTTGTTTATATATATTTTATGTAGCAATTTATTTCGTGACAAAAGATTTTGTAATCAAATAAATGATGGCTATTTTTTTCGTATATTTTATTTGTGACAACTTCTCTGGCTATGCGTGGGAACCTCGTGAGGAAACACTCGAACACGAAGACACGTCGATGAGCCCAACTAGTCCCCAATACTACGAGGGTAGGTATGCTTTTAAGGAAGCGGAATGGCAGAGTAGATTTGGTAATGAAGGTAGTTATTAAGTTGTAACGAGTTAGTTGACTCATTACACTGGTCAACAAAAAAACACGTTTTGTGAGTTACATGAAAACTTTTTACAAATTGTGTTTAGAATATGTTTAGGTATCATAGAACTGAAGTTAGAATAATTCAGATACCTACGCGCTGTTTTCCTGTAATATGATTATGAATTGGAGCTTTGAGGCTAAAACTGAAGTTTTCAAGTGGTTCCAGTACGGATTAATCATCTATTTAAAGGGTTGGTTATGTAACAAATGGCACAGCAGGATACTCAACTATATTTTTCTATTAAGGAATATTAAAAAAAGCTCACTTTTTTATAACTGATGATGCAAAATTTGATCTTTTGTGCTTTAAAAATAAATTCACCATAAATGTAGTTAGTTATGTTAGAATCATTTGAATAGTTTTTCCACATTATATAAGGAGAAAAAAACTTAGGGAACTGAAAAAACAGCTAGTTTATTGAAAAATAAAAAAGTCTGAAATAACAAGGTAAAGGGAAAATGATGTTCCTAAGTAGGGGAGACCGGGTACAAACGTAACATTTTGTACTTTTACTTTGGTTTCTGGCTAGGTGTGATTATTTTATAGAAATTAATATAACCATTTAAACATTCCATGTATGGTCTTTACATCGGTATATTAATTTCGCTTATTATTGCTCATTTGATATGAATCACAGAGCCTCGAAAAAAAATTGGAAGTTGTTACTTCCGACCACGTAGGCAGGACGAAAGTAACACGTTGTGGGTCGAAAGTAACAGACCAAAAAGGTTCGTAAAGAAAACAATATGACATATTAAATCAGCATATTTATTTATAAAGATAGAAAAAGAAGATAGATAATATCTTTGTATTTAAATAAATGGCGTTTAAAATGCTCAAAAACTTAAAAAATATAGTTACATATACAGTAAATATATTCCTATTAAATGGACTTATACCGGTACAGATAAATCCGGCAATTGCATTTCGATCGGTAACTGAAGAAGGAAATGCTTCTCTAACAATGCCAGGAATGTAATGGATAGTTATTGTTTGACCAGGATGATTCCGCATCCAGTTGTCTGTTGCAGCGTTTATCATTTTTTTGAATGGTCCAAATACTGCTCTATCTAAAGGCTGAAGCTTGTGGTGCAATGGGGTGGAAACAACACTAGCACTATTCCCTGCTTTTTTACAAAAATATAGAGCTTGGATAGATAATCGAGCAATAACAAGCATTTTTGATTAACTGTTGGCTTGACTTGTCTTTTAAAGTGTTCTAGAAATAGTAAAAAATTTGCTTCTTGCATACATACACTAGTATTGCCAGCTCCGGCACAACCAACAGGACCTTCACGTATCATGTGCTCTTGGTATCGCTTCAATGGGAAAACAAAATGTTACATGATAAACAATTTTTTTTGCCATGGATCTAATTTTTATACCATGTTTAGAATGCTCTTCAGCCGCTATTCGGTACCTATACTTCCGTGTCAGTAGTTCCACGTGTGGTAGTTCTGATGCGTTGTCGCGGCATCATGTTAAAATAAATACACACATAACAATGATAAGTAAAATAAAAAGTTAACAAATCTATACGGGGACAAAAGTAACATGTTACTTTTGTACCCATAACGTTATGTTACTTTTGTGCCCGACCACATTTCTGTTAAAATATAAAATATAACCTTAAAACGGAACGTGACAGACTAAAATGAATTAAAACACTGTGAAATCAATCTAATCAAGAATTAATCTGCAAATACTCAGATTGATATCATCCTTAAAAGACTACGGAAACACTGAATAAGAAAACGTCAAAAAACTTACGTTTGGTTTGCGAAATCATAAAGTGTCTTCTCACGTAACCTAACAGCGCGAGGTGTGCGCGGCGGCTGAATGCATGCAAGGGGGGCACCACCCCGCTGTCAACTTACGACACCGATGCGGTGTTTGGCTGTTGGATATACCTACAGAGCCTTTGTTACTTTCGACCCACCGTTACTTTTGTACCCGGTCTCCCCTAGTAGTTGTAACACAAAAACTAGACGTGATCAAAACAAAATAAATATGATTTTGCAATAAGGGTAGGTTGGTAATTCAAAAATAGTAATCACATTCCTTGTTACAAAATCTTGTTGACCAGTTAGTATAAATACCGCAAATTTTGAACTATCGCCAACCAAGCAGCTCATTCGGCAAGAAAGTGTGAAATATGGGGAAAATCGAGTATAGCGCTGTTATCTATACAGATCAAACAAACAAACAAACTCTTCAGCTTTATAATATTAGTATTAGTATTTATTATAAAGCTGAAGAGTTTGTTTGTTTGTTTGTTTGAACGCGCTAATCTCAGGAAATACTGGTTCGAATTGAAAAAATATTTTTGGGTTGAATAGACCATTTATCGAGGAAGGCTTTAGGCTATATAACATCACGCTTAAGCTAATAGGAGCGGAGCAGCGATAAAGAATGTTTAAAAATCGGGGATTCCACGGGGACGAAGTCGCGGGCAGCAGCTAGTAAATGATAAAACTTGAGTTCATAAATTATGAACCTGAGTCTATGCAGTGGCATAAACCAAAATGGTACAACCCCGTCTGAGAAGTTTAAAGTGTCACAGTCTGCTGTACTGAAGAAATCCTATTGATAGATGTTGCGGCGCAGCGCCGAACACTTTGGAATTACTATCGTTAAAAACCTCTTTTACCTGTAATTGGACTTTAATCAGTCCCAGTATATAGTCAAAATATACAAAATGAGATTCGACATTTGAGGAAACTAGGATCTAGGCGTTTCCATAACCGGAGATTACTACGCTGCAATCCTGGCCCAGTCAAAAGAAGTCATAAAGATAAAAAGGAAAGAAATATTACAAAAGGTGTCCTCCTTTTGCACGACAATGCGCCCGTTCACAAGAATCGCGTTGCATTAGCTGCTCTGCATAAGGCGGGCTTTGATATTCTAGATCACCCACCCTACAGCCCTGACCCCTGACCTAGCTCCCAGCTATTATTATTTATTCCCAAAGATGAAAAAAGAATTTCGTGGCAAGAAATTTTCAAGCGTTGAAGGACGCAGTTTTAGCCTATTTTTTAACCGACTTAAAAAAAAGAGGTTTCTCAATTCAACCGTATATATATGTTTAAATATCTAAGTGTGTCGCGGATAACTTCGTCGTTTATGAATCGATTTTGATGATTCTTTTTTAAGTACCATGATAAGGAAACCAGGATCTGATGATGGCATCCCAGAGAAATCGATGGGAACCTTCGAAAATCGTAGTGGCGACTAGTGCATTATTTTTATCATTAACCTTCATTAAATAGTAGGTAGTGCTTTAAGGTAAAAGTACTACATACTATTTAATGAAGGTCTGAAGTTGCTCTGCTGATGAAGCCGAAAGACAGTCGAAGGAACTCCTCAACGACTTACAGCAGTTACCCGGTGCCATAAGTGCCATTACAGGTCTGATGATGGAGACCATAGACAGTTAAAAGAATTCCTCAACGATTTACAGCAGTTTCCTATTGTTGGACTTACTTTTTATTTACACCAATGTATACCGTGTACGCTGTGATGGGGGTACGTTTAGGTGGAAGTATAAAATAACTTTAATTTCGGAAGTCAATCAATCAATTTTAGGTGTCCAAAAAACAGAAACAACCCCGAATTCCGAGTTGTTGGTTGTTATTTTTTTTTTTTTGTAAAGGTTTTTTTTATGTGTACCTAGCTTATCGAAAGATCTGAAAAATGTATTAGGGTAGTTAGGTGAATATATTGAAAAAGAAAAATTATAATTTTCACTATTCCGTGAATTTAAAAACGCTCCTTCGTAACGTACTGAAGTACCTAAATTCATACAAACAAAAGTTTGCTGCAGTCAATTTACACAATTGTACTTATATTACATATTATATCATGATTTTATGAATGGTAATAGGTAGCAAAGGACTGCCAAGCGCGGGATACTGAGTTCGATTCCTGGGATGGGAAGTGGTATTAAATTTTATTCCATAAGCATTTTCTCAGTAGCAACCCGTAGTTCAGTATTGTCTCCGTGTGTCGAAAGCACTTACTGCCGTGCCGTTAGTCGTGCCATACCATAGATTAATATACTGTATAAGCTGCCTGCCTAATATACTGTACCGTGCCGTTTGTTTTATGATACCACAGCATGAGTCGTGCGCCTGGTTACTTTCCGCCCCTCTCCTGCTGGTGTCGAATCGGCGTTTCCTGAAGTATAGTAGTAATGGAACATGAGTGCACCTGTGTGCACTGTAATATCTTCTGCGAAGATACATGGCTAATCACCGGTGAGATTAGCTACTGTGACCGAGATTCAGTTATTTAACTAAATCTCGGATTCAGTTAGAAGTGAATAATGTACCTAAAGCAACACTCCTTGTTCGCTCATCTCACTGAAACAGTGAAACATAACTTTTTACAATAGCAAGCACACTGGCCACACGAAAACTTCGAAACAAAACTACGAGTAACATGTCGCGTCTGTCAGTCAGTAAGATTTTTGAGGCCCCAAACAATGTGGCTCAAGATAGTTTGTGTCGTAGTGATAGCGGGCGGCGCACTCGCCAGGAAGGATGAGTTATTGGACTCTCTGTACGGGCTGAAGGGAGGGAACAGAATGGACATCTGCGTGGCGACGACTCGCGGCTGGCGGCGCTGCGCCGGCGCGCTGTACTCGCGCGAGTGGCTGGTGGCGCGCGCGCGCTGCCTCGCCGCCGCGCCGCCCGCCGCCCTGTCCGCGCAGCACATCGCCACCGGCGGCAGCTGCGAGCGGCTGGCCAATGGTGAGCACTCATTTCGTAGCTCTCCCGTCGCTGCCGCGGACGGGTGCTGCCGAAATGTTAACTCGTATCTGTCAGTCAGCACTTTGAGTCGAGGCTCGAGGAGATACCTACTTGTCGAAATCGCTAAATATTGAAATACCGATTTTCCAAACACACCAACAGGACAGACTTTTATCGCCCGTTACGTCTCCTACAAGAATTCCGGAATTCTCGTAGAAGACAGAACCTAAGTCGAGGCTTGCGCACAGGCACCTGGGACACGGGCAGCACGCGGCAGGTGTTCCACGTGGCGATGCACCCTTGGTTCGACCTGGCGCTGGCATTTGTGGTGCGGCCCTTCCGCTACTTGGACAGCCACGCCAACGCCACCAAGATCCGGCTCAAGCTGAAGCCGCACGGGTAACTGACACTTGTCTTATCGAAGTAGAACTTGTCAGGGTCGGCGCACACAGGGCGGAAAGTAGCGCGAGCAGCTATATAAATTATTATTCTATGTACAATTTCGTTGCAAAAAATTGCTTCCATTCCACATCAGAGTTAATTGAACCTAAAGGTGAGGGCGGATCCCACACAGTGAAATCAAACCAATTCAATATTAAAATTTGCCAATTTCTTATACATAAAATAACTTGTTACAGAGTGTACAAATGGATGAAATATTATTTTGATCTCACTGCCTTGAGCCGCAACCAATCTGTTCAAGCAAAGAGGTTATATCTAGCTCAGAAAACGAGAGCTCAGAAAACGAGACATCATCCACTCTGGCACTTCTTGGTAACAATGCTGCTGCCTCCGGTGCTGTTCATGCTGTTTTTCATTTATGTCACAATGTACACGGGTAATACAGTCCCATATAAGGAAATGCACTATTCTAAGAAAGTAACTCGTGTTTAGTTTTTGTTGTTAGCATAGTTATTATAGTTTTATTTTAAAATGAAGTTTTTTATTTACAAGCGAGCAATAATAACATTTAATCTAAAGAACTACACTAATGGGCATTTCCAATAAGTGCCAACCACACATGGTATCATCCATCAACAAGCAGTTCTGATGACGAACACTTTTTGGGCAGTTGTGTAAAAAGACACGTAACCTGAAGAATATTCACTGTCAGAATGATGTACTTTATTCAGCCTTCTGGTCGAGCTTCCTCCTCCACACTTTGACTTTGCCCCGGAGCTCTCGCAGCCTCTTCATCTCATCCTTGAAGTCTTGGTGCTCGTCGCGGAACAAGCCGTACTCGCGCAGCTTTAACATTAAGCCGTGAGTTTCAACGTGTCGCGGGTAATAGTGAATGATCTCCTCGTTGCTGTGAAGTGGCCGTTCAGAAAACATTTTGACCACTTTCATTGACTTAGAATTGGTGGGTATTGCGACTTCGCCGAAGATCCTGTTCGACAGGCGTTGCATGCGACGTGCATAGTTCGTCGATGCCTTTATTAATTGAGAATATTTAGCGTAGTTTGTTGCCATTGTTTACCTGCAAATAAACATAAGGTTTATCAATCAAAAGCTCTGTAATTATACATTCATAACCTTGTAATTTTTATTTACCTTTCCAAATGTAATGTTTATTTTAACCAGTTTATAATATATAATTGAGTGGGTTCAAAATTCGTAAAACAAAAATAACCTCACACTACCACTACTACTAGAGAGTGTGACAGTGACAGTGACACTGACACAGATGACACTCGTCATTTTCGCCACCCACACTTAGATTATGGTATTTGCACCCAACTGGAGTTTGGTTGGACCATTGACATAGAAAAGTATAGACTGGAAATACCTACAAAAAAAAGGTGCATACTTAGAACTCCTAATGTCGCATAAAAAGGCTGCCATTGCTAGGGATGTATCAAAGTATCAATCAAGGGACATAGGTGTTTTTTTTTTTTTGCAACTGAGCCGGTTCCGACTATTCTGCCAGTGTCATGTCGTGACGGCAGCAAAGGTAGGCAGGCCGTCGAACTTCTCACTTCACGGTAGTTGTTAGTCTAGCTGTAAGTACGAACACATGGGTTAGTAAACACAAAATTTTTAATTCTTATATACAGATATAATAAATATACTAAAATTAGATGGCTATTTACTAAACATAAACGACTATATACAAACTGACTACATAAATTACGCACCAATTAAAATTTCAGATCATTTTCTTTTAAAAAAGTGGCCTAAATGTGAATTAATTTAGGAGATAAGTGGGAAAGGAGGGATTGGAAGTTGCTTGGGAGAGGAATGTTACATTTACGGATTTTGTGGTAAAGGTCAAAAGATTTGTTGTTTAAGGTGCAGGAGAAGAAGATTTGGTCCAAAGTGCCTTCCGCAAGACCACACTCGCACAGGGAAGTATCTCGAACATGGATTTACTAGGTTATCACGTTTGGATCATACCTAATATTATGTACTTACTTAAAGTCCACTGTAATTGTAACAGAAAAAGATGAGTAGGTTATCATACCTTCTGTTATCTATACACATAAATAAAACTTAAGTGTCTGTTATAAGGTATAAGTCTGTATAAGATGCAGGAGTATTTATGTTACTGTTTCAGCGGCGGAACTAGTTTCGGAGACTATTACGGCAAGTCGGCAACGGTACAACACAATTCCATTATGACATATGTTTGTAAACAAACGAATGAATTAACAAATATAATAAAAAGGCCTGTTACATGGAAATTAACCCAAATATCAATACTTTTGAGGTCTGTTGTTTTACAGACATGTTGTATTGGTAGGAACAAATGTTATTTGTTATTTTTAAATATCTATTATTTCTATCTGTTACGATAAATATGCCTGACTCCTAATTTTGATTGACATACACACAAGCACAACAGAGTGCACTGTGTTGTGACCATTGAGATAGGAAAAATATGGAGACGCTGCGTTATTCTACACATACATTTGCTTATAGAATTATGAGTGAAATATGATTCAAAACTTGAAATATCGTTATGTCTCATTCTTTCTAGTGAGATAATCCTATTTGATAAAAGAGACAACTATATTTAAAGAAAAAATGGTTAGAGGCTAAGGGTCATAGGGTGATGTTAAATAGCCTATAGACATCCTGGTTACCAAAAGCAAAAATAATTTCAATGGCTTTATTTTGCGCGGTACCCTAATTATTTCTCTAAAATAAAAGTAGCCTCAGTTACTCCTTGTAACATATCTGCCAGTAAAAATCCCGTCAAAAATTGTACAGCTATTTCAGAGATTAGCCGGGACAAACACTTCAATTTTATTTATTTGTATAGATAGCAGAAGGTAAGGTAACCTCCTCATCTTTTTCTGTTACTATTACAACAGATTTTAATTAAGTACATATTAGGTAAGTACTAGCTTCTGTCCGCGACTTCGTCCCCGTGGAATCTACGATTTTAAAACATACTTTATCGCTGCTCCGCTCCTATTGGCTTAAGCGTGATGATATATAGCCTAAAACCTTCCTCGATAAATGATCTATTCAACCCAAAAATAATTTTTCAATTCGAACCAGTAGTTCCTGAGATTAGCGCGTTCAAACAAACAAACTCTTCAGCTTTATAATATTATATATATATATATAGTATAGATGATCCAAACGTGATAAACTAGTGGAACTCTTATTTAGTATCGATACTCGTTGTTGTAACACCTTGATTGACTCAACCCTAGCAATGGTAGCCATTTTATGCGACAACTAGCTGTCCGCACAACTTCGTTTGTGTCACATTTTTCATGACTGCTCCGCTCCTATTGATCGTAGCGTGATGATATATAGCCTATAGCCTTCCTCGATAAATGGGCTATCTAACACTGAAAGATTTTTTGAAATCGGACTAGTAGTTCCTGAGATTAGCGCGTTCAAACAAACAAACTCTTCAGCTTTTTAATATTAGTATAGATATGAGTTGTAGGTATGCACCCTTTTTTTGTAGGTATTTCCAGTCCATACTTTTATAGGTCAATGGTTGTGACAACTTGACAAGTGACAACTAATCATTGATAACATAACAGTGGTTTTTAGAATACTTTACCCTAAAAACGTTCCGTGTATGTACTTACTTTAGGAAACCAATAAGAATTACAATAATAGATTTTTTTTTCCGGCTATTCGTTCTGTATTAAGAAACAAGAGACAAAGAATATAACTACTGGCTTCAGTAAGAGAGCCAACGTTTGTTGCACTGTACGAAGGACCACCTAGACCAGTGGTGTTTGGAGCTGTTTAAAGACTAACTTCCTAATTAATTTTTATCTTAATGTCTTACTTCGTGGGGGAAGTGCCGGAGGTTGTCGTAAAACCGGTGAGTAATTAACATAGGATAATAAAAAATTGTATTACAAAAAAAATAAGTAAAATCAATGTTGGACTGAATTAGGTCCTACTTCTCATGTGCTAGTTACTATCAATAAGCTAATGGGGCTAAAGCAGAATATTGTTTCTTCTATATATAATAGGTAGGTATGTATTTAGTTATTCTATTGCATGCTGTGTAAATGAACACTAATAACATCCCATGATTTAATTTTGGTGTGAGTTTGTGTATTTATTTTATCTGTCCATTAATCAGATTCAATTTATTTATTGTATATTGTTGCAGGGCAAGATGATCCACCTTTCAACTTCTAAGATGAAAGCTATCCTGGCAGGAATTATTCTCATGTCATATGTTTATATATTAATATACTTAAAAACAATCTACTTAAAAAATAAAAGGCTTGACGAGATTATGGCTAGGGTGAGCACAAATTACACTTATTAATTTAATTTAGTAGCACATCGCATGCACACCTAGCATAAGACTCAGATATTTCAATTTGTAAAAAATATATATTAACTCGAAGAGACAATCAGTTGCTAGTTGTTCATATCTCAACTGATTCTTGCAGGCGTTGAAGACTGAGAGGGAGTTGGTGAATGTTCACAGCTTGGACAAGAAGCTGGCAATGCAGATGGCACAACTTGACCGGGTTTATGGAGACTACTAGAAGCTGCATCATGGCTATTCATTTTAAATACTTCATATTTATGTGATTTTTATGATTTAAATAGTTCTGTAGTTACGATGATTAATCTGCATGGACGAGGCCGCGGCGCGTGACCCGCGCTATTATTGTTTCAACAAGGTGACGAGACGCTACTGACGCGAGCATAAAAGTTATTTTACATATTACTCCTTCGCAAATGAGATCTAGGTATCCTCTCTAATTTAAGGGATACTGACACTGAAAGTGGAAAATTGAATGACTTAAACCAATGTTATGTGCTCTAAACATCCTATGTGTGTGTAAAAATGTACTTAACTTACCCTTACTACTTATATTTATGTATGAGTCATATAAAAATATCATGAGAATCTCTTCAAAATACTAGTAAATGTATTAAATGTTCCTAAAAATATTACCCAACAGTATTAAAAAATATTAAACTGCGATTTTCAATGTAACAACACAGTAACAATATTATAGAAGCTAAATTGTATACACAAATAAATGGTGGCTTACAAAAAGTTCAGTGTCGCCAGCACGACACGAACTGATATCAATGTGTAAGCACAATGGAGTGCGCCGAGTGTGTTCAAACAAAGTTGGGCTTTAAATAATGTGTCTGTAAATATCATAAACAAGTCCTTGCTTGCCTGAATTTACCAGGATATGAAGACTCACGAAATGTTATACAATGCAATGTTAAATGGGTCAGTTAAACTGAACCCTAAGTAATTGTATTTTCGGTCATTACGGCCGATTCGTAACAATTGGCACAAAGTGCTATCATCAAGTTTTGAGTAAGATTCCTTACATACAGTTAAAATTTATATTGAAAAACTCGTCAGCTTACTGCAAGAACTCACATACACCAAACTTTGAGAAATCATTTTATTGGATGATAGTTCTGAAATGCGGTTTCAAAAATATACGAGTAATACCTACTTAGGATTTTATGAGACATTCAATGGAATCAAAAGTAATTAAATGATTTCTCAAAGTTTTGTGTAGGTACCTGTTTCACTTACTGAGTTCTTGCCAGCGAGACTCCGCACTTGAGATGGGCATCGCTCTCTACTATAAGTGAAACACAGCTGACTGGAGGGCAGTGAACGCAAATAAAACATGGAAGCATTCCTAACTCAAAAAAATGACCCAAAGCACATTGCGCCGCGGTAGGCGGGGCTTACCGATTGCGCCGCTCACGTGTTTAGTTACACATCTTATTCGTTACATGGTAATTTAAACCCAAATACTTGCGAATAAGGTCAATTTTTAACTGTGCATCGTATTAGCAATAATGTTGGTGTGGTTCGGCGAATCAGCGACGAGGTTTCGATGTGTGAGTTTGTTTGGCTTTTTGGGTCACGATTCGCGCTTAGATCCCTTGAAGTAATGCTTCCATGTTTTATTTGCGTTCACTGCTGGAGGGTGTGTATTTTTCAATAATTTATTTTATATTCAACATCAGTGATTGAACAGAATTCATAGTGAGCACGACCTCTCTTGTTAGCTGAAATCATATTGAAATTAGGAGGTTTAACTTACCAATCACATAAGCAGAGTTTTACTAGCTAATTTATCCAATATTCCGACTATATCGTGATATTTATTTGGTCGTTTTTACAACCAACATCTGTGCGCCTAGTGCCTATAATCTTTCAGTTTTACTTAACTACAGTGGTACTTATAGAGGTATAAATCAGTTATTAAATACTCTATGGGTATTTAGCTATTAATTATTCATTTTAGTATTAATTCTCTGTCAATGCACAACGTAATTATAAATAATAATTATAAAATAAATTCTCTTTTTGCCTAACTGCTAAAGAGGGGTTATGTTTTTGTATGTCCTTAGCTATGTATAAGCTAGAATCGTGTGATATAATCACGCCTGTACCTGTACTTATTATTTAATACATAAATAACATTTGTATTTACTTTAACCTCGGAAAACATTTATTTGTCTTTTAATCTTGGGTGAAAATAAATAAAATAGCAGAAATGTGTCTTGTATAGTTTTATTCATTCAAAAATATTAACTTACCGTAATAAATCAATAGAACTTTTAATATTACAATAATATAATTTATAACATCAGGATGTGATGATTTCTAGAAAAAATATAACTTAATTTCAAGCCCAACTTCTACAACATAATAATTTTATACTTACAAACTTCCACCCCAAATTTCACCCCTTTATGGGGAGAGTTTCCTAAAAACCTTTCTTAACTGGCGTCTCCTATTCATAATCTATTTATGTCGTCTACTACGACCACTGGCGGATCCAGGGGTGGGGAGCTAAGGTTTCAAACCCCTAAAGTTCCAAATATCAAGTCATTGAGGAATTTATGAAAATAATCCAAGGGGGCCTGTTGTGAAGACATGTGACATTCACCAACCCGCACTGGGCCCGTACGGCCCATTCCCTCTCCTAGAGAGGAGGCCTGTGTCCCAGCAGTGGGAACATTAAAAGGCTGATTTTGCTTAGGCTGAGATTAACATCAATATTTCAACGATACCGATAAATATCGCATCCCTAGACAGAAGGCGGCAGCGGAGGCTAGGGTTTAGTTGTATCAACTATCACCCTCGGGTTACAGAACCATAAAAAGCAAATGCAGTGCTTGTAGGCGATTAGCAGAATGTTAAATAACAATTAGGTACTTAATTGATTTATCATCACATATTTTATATTTCCATTTTTTCGTTCCTTTTTTATTTAAGTATCTTTATTTTATTTTTTTGGTTTGTCCTACAATTCGAAGCCTACAATACAATAAATTAAAAAGAAAAAAATGTAAAGAAGAACAATATGTTCGCACAGTCCGCAGTAGTAATATTCCCTATTTTTAACCGACTTCTAAAAAAGGAGGAGGTTCTCAATTCGGATGTTTGTATATATTTTTTTTTTTATGTTTGTTCGCGCATTACTCCGTCGCTTGTCAACGGATTTGAAAAATTCTTAAAGATTTCTTAAAAAAGAAAGGGTATACTTCCCAAATGGTCCCATGAAAATTTTATCGAAATCGACCAAGCGGTTTTCGAAAAATCTAAAAAAATATCTACATTATCTACATTGACGACCTCTTAGTTTACTCTGCAAAGGAGCAGTACGTTTTTTTTACACCAATGTGATTGGTTCGTTTAGGTGGGGGAGGGGATGTAGGTACCACTAAAAAGTGAAAAATAAAAAACTTTTTACAAAAAAATACAACCGACTTTTACACAAAAAATCAAAAACGTGCAAAATAACTTTAATTTCGGAAGTCGGTGTTCAAAAAACGAAAAAGCAACACACAGCTCTCACAGCTGAACACTGTCTCAGTGTCTCCTAGTTTGAGAGGCAGGGCTCACAATATCTGTACTTATACTTTTGCAGCGTAGTAAGCATCTTGTAAATAAATCTGTGTAAACTATATTTAATTACATAATTATCACTACCACCTTACCCACTACCTACTCTAATTAAAACTATAAATTTTAAAATCTATAAGGATGTGGCAAGATTGTATAAAAACCTACCTATTCTTTTGTGTTTACGTCTTAACCATCTATATTATTTATGTACCTATAAGGTTGTATCAACGTTCTAAATATATGTAAATGCTCAATTAATTACATTTGCAATAGACCCTATTTCATAGTATAAAAAGTTGATTTTCTAACTAACAAACTAATGAAAATATATTATGTACCAATACGTGTAAACAAAGAGTAGGTACCTATTATGCAGATATTTTCGAAATTGTTCTCACTAGACATCATAATCTGCTATCCAGCCAATCTTCAATTTCATCATTCATGTGATGCAATTCGTTTCTTTCTTTTTTTTTAGGTAAGTAATGCAATATTATAAGTAGGTACATAACTTTATGTAAGGTCTGAAAAAAAGTGTTCAGATAAGTTTGATACATGTAAAATATTGGGGAATTTGTTTGGCTATGAGAATAGATACCTACTTATATTTGATCGTACTTTATCAAAATTGAGCAGATTACCTAACTGATACTACAGCCCATGAATTGTATCTACCCCTACAAAAAATATATCGGCGGTCTATGTACGTAGGACTGTTGATATGAGATTCTTTCGTTGTAAATTAATGTTAGTGAACAAATCCACCAATAGCTTTGTTAGTGTTAGTAGTGGCGATACGTGTTGTGCAGCTGGTTGTCAAGGCTGCGGCACTCGGCGGAGCCGCCGGAGCCCTGGCGCTCCAGCACAGCGCCCGGCGCGCACTGCCACGGGTCCGCCGTGTCGCTTTGCCAGCGCAGCAGCCGCGTTTGCAGCGCCGCCTCCACTTGCTGCAGGGACGGCTTGCCTGGACAAATTGTGCAGCTAGCTTAGTTACATCAGGGACCATATAAAGCACCTAATTACCCACTTGACAACAATTCCCAGTAAATAAATAACTAACTTTACATTGCAATTTACATTTAATATTATGGTGATTAAACTGAATGTCTCCAGTCCCTGTCCAGTCGGATAGGATATTATTAATTTGTTGGGAACAGAGGCGGTAGACGAAATATGGTTATGAACGAGAAGAATATTCGAACTGATTCTGTTTGTTGTTTTATTTCCGTTAAATCAAGATAAAAGTTAAACATACCGTGCAAGTTCCTGGTTTCAGCGGGGTCCGTGCGGATGTCGTAAAGCTCCCACTGCGGCCGGTAGTAGTACTGCTGCAGCGTCTTGTACCACGGCAGCGGCTGCTTGCTGCGCGTGCGGTTCAGCACATCCTGGGATCGCGACAATGCTGATAAATGCACTTAAAGTATCCGATATAAGTTCGTGCGGACCTGCCAGGCTGGATGAACCCTTACCTGGAATGTAGGTGAAACGTATAGATCCTGGTCTATCGGGAAGGGCATTCCAAAGTTGAGGTTGTGTATCAGTTTGTATCGCCGCGTCCGCACTGCACGCATGGGGTAGTACATTGTGATCTCGTGGTGAGTCTGCGAAGCGAATATTGCTTGATCCTCCGAGTATGGCGGTTCTGCAAAATATATATAACATGAAAATGCAATTTTGGTCGCTGACCTGTCAATGGTACTGAGGAAGGCACTAACCTTTTTCTAAAATCGGAAGCAAGCTCTTTGGTCTGTCTGACTGCATTATATCATTGCTTTCATGTCCAAACGGGATGTTGAACCAGTCCATAACGGTCGGCATAACGTCAAGCAGGCTGACCATGGCGAAGGAAGCCTCGTTCTTCCTCGTGTGTGGCTTCGGCGAAGCGATGATCATGGGCTCCCGCAGCCCAGGATCGTAGAAGTTGGTGCGGCCTGACGGGAACGGTATGCCGTTATCCGACGTGTATATGACCAGGGTGTCGTCCAAGTGTCCAGCGTCTTGCAGCTCTTTGAGCACTAGCCCTACACCTGTGAAACAGTTTTTGGTTAAATTTCTAATATTCAAAGGTCCTTTGTAACTTGACTCGATCCATGTACCTACCTTGATCGAGTCGCGACATTGTAGTATATTGTGCTGCGATGTCTCTTCTCGCAGCTTCCGTATCCTTGACGCATTAAAAATAATCACATTACTCGCACATTCCGCTAAAGTCGATCGTTTTATGTCCACAACTCAGTCTCGTTGTTACCTGAACAAAATAAGGAAGTTCCACTTGCTCCCACTGGTAGTAGATGGGGTGCCAGTCGGGTATGAGCCCCATGCCCTCCTCACCGGATCCAAATCGCTCGCAGAACGGACCAAACTGCGGCTCTGTGTGGCCACACCGGTGCGGGTCGTGGAAACTCACGTACAGGAAGAATGGCCTGAAAGTAGGACATCGGGTTGGTGATATGAGTGTCATTAAAACATAAGATTATCAGTAAGCCCATCGGGGAACTTAAAGTATTTCGAAAAGTCGATGAGACTAAAACTTGTTCATGGACCACCAGCCTGCCTGGTTGACGACAGATGAATAAGACATCTGAAGCCCTTGAAACTCAACTCACCAATGATAACTTACAAAACATGCTCAGTGGAGAAAGACGGAGGACCAACCCCAAGTGACTGGGTCATGCTGTCTAAGAGGAAAAAGAACACAATCAGTAGATGATGAGATCTTACTTATTCTCCTGGTTAGCTTGAGCGAGAAATTCCCTGGTGAGCAGCTTGATGTGCGTGATGTTGCGGCCGACCTGATTCACGTGGTTGTTCTCCTCCGTCTGCTCGAAGTCGAACTTGAACGTTGCCGCAGGGCCCACGTCCTTCTTACCAATAATACCTAGAAATATAGCTCTTTAGATCTGTCCCCATTATTTGAGACTACCTACCATACTTTGAGTGGTCAATCGGGTCAGATTGTTCTGAACCTGGCCTTTTTGGCCTTAGGATAAATACGCTACTGCTCTGAAGGCAAAACTGTCGAAACTGACCATGTAGTCGTAGGCAGTAAGTAGATTTTTGCTTTGATATAACAGTACTACTCTTTACTAACATATATAAGTAGCTGAAAAGATTTTTGTATGTTAGTTTGAACGCGCTAACCTCAGGAACTACTTGTCCGATTTGAAAATTCTCTGTGTTAGATATATCGAGCAAGGCTATAGGCTATTATATCATTACACTAAGACCAAAAAGAGCGGAGCATTAATGAAAAATATGTCACAAACGAAGTTGCGCAGGTCAGCTAGTACCTTATAATAGTACAGTTACCTTCGCTATAAGAAAAAATAATTTCAATCACCTCTGCTGCTCATACTCACCAGTCATAACGTCGTGCTTGCCGAGCAGATTAGGCATACTGGCGATTTTGTCGAAGGAATTGAAATGGTGCTCGGCGCGGTGTAGCCCGTACATGCCGTTCTGGTGGCTGGGCGTGCCCGTCAACAGAGCCGCGCGGCTATAGGAATGAAACAATATTGTTTTGGAGGTATGCGGAACATTGTCATGGTTACCATGAGTTAGCTAAGCACGGATCAAGAAGTAGACTCGTGCTTTGCCTACTTGGGCTGCTGGTAGGCAATCCAGGCAACAACCACGAAGGTGACATCAAGAAAACAGTTGCCTACCTAACCTAACCCAACCTAACCTATTAAACACTATAATATAAGCCATGATCATCGACACGCAGGGTTTAGGATAAATGTAATATTTTCTTAACAGGACATTGCCAGTGACACATTCTCTCATATAATTTATTTTCTTAGATAATTTCCTCTTGCCATTGATCGCCACAGTCCTGTACCAATCATACAGGTTCTTTCTTCCCACGGCAACAATGTCGTCTACTTATATAAATTTGTATTATTATAAGCTTATTGCTCAGAAACCTTGGCGAACAGCTGCTAACCGAAGTGAAGGCATTGTTGAAGAGTAGGCCGCGCTTTGCTAGCGCGTCGATATTCGGAGTCTGGCATATCTTGTTCATGTACGAGCCTAGCTCGAAACCTCCATCATCCGCTGCAACATAAACAATATAGAAAGAAGGAAATAAGTACCATCGGCATCTCCAGGCAATTTGAACGGCACCAAAATTCAAAGGCGTATTCAATAATTGCAGTGTTTTTTTATTCTCTAAGTGCTGCAAGGTAAATGCTATGGGTAGATAGTGGGTTGATATTAGTATTCTGTGTTATGTCTTATAACGGACAAGCAAGATATCGGTAACGGCATGACATGACGGAACATACTGATTCCATGCTGACAAATGACAAACAATGTGAAGTCGTGAAAAGGAGTACTATTTTTTTCTAATTGTGCTGACGTAAATTAGAAGTAATAAAATTAAACTGTAAAATCGCAGCAAAATCATTCTACGACCCTGTCGTGATGTATTTATAATGTTATTTTGGTTGAATGGAAATAAGACGCGTACTAGCTGTCAAACTGATAAACAGTAATCATGGACTTGAAAAGTTGATTGAAGGAGTTACTCACCAAATAGTATAAGAACATTTCCCGATTTAGTAGTTTTATCAGATAATACGGTTGCAGTGACAAAAACACACAATAATAATACGTAAACAAATCCCGGCGCGCTCGCCATGATGTCCGCCCGGCTGATAACAAAGCAGTTATTTGACGTGTCTCAGTGAAGTGAAGTGTTGGCACTTTACGCTCGCTGCCGGTGCCCTACTTAACGACCGGCTTCGCTTTGCCTCCAAAATTTAAATAACTTTCTGAGTGAGATCAAAAATACGATGGCTAGTAAGAAATCTATATTGTATCTGTTCGATGTGGACGGCACCCTTACTAAACCGCGCCAGGTTATATCAGAGGAACTGAAGCAATTCTTGTTAGATAAGGTGAAATCTAAAGTAGCCGTAGGACTCGTCAGTGGATCCGATTATGCCAAGATAGCAGAACAAATGGATGGGGCTGAAGTGGCAGCCAAGTTTGACTATGTGTTCTGTGAAAACGGTGTAGTGCAGTACCGTGGCGGCAAGCTGATCAGTTCAGAAAGTATTCACAGTCATCTGGGAGAAAAGTTGCTACAGAATGTCATCAATTTTGCACTTGGGTACATGTCCAAAATTGAATTACCAGCCAAGCGCGGTAACTTTGTCGAGTTCAGGTCGAGCATGATCAACATCTGCCCAGTGGGGCGGTCCTGCAGCCAGGCAGAGAGGGATGAGTTTGTGAAGTTTGACTCTGTACATTCGATAAGACAAAAGTTTGTAGATGCATTAAAAAGTGAATTTGGAGGTTCTGGCTTGACATTTGCTCTCGGAGGACAGATCAGTGTGGATGTGTTCCCTACTGGCTGGGATAAGACCTACTGCCTGAACCATGTAGCAGACCAAAAGTTTGAGGAAATCCACTTTTTTGGAGATAAAACAATGCCAGGAGGTAATGACTATGAGATCTACAATGACTCTCGGACAGTGGGCCACAAGGTCACATCTCCCGATGATACCAAAGAACAACTAGTGAAGTGCCTTAATATTGAGTAACATCTTGTTATCTATGTATTATATTGTAAATGATTTAATTGCAACATAAATATCAATATGCTGTGTTTTGTTGTTTGCCTTTATTTTATTTTGCCAACTATGTGGAAATAGCATTAGCAATGTTATGTACAGTTACAGCATGTGATAACCTTGTAGATAAGTTTATCATTCTTGTTTACAATAATATGAAATCAGTTGCTTGATATTTACGAACATTCTCCTTTCAGTTTCAAATTAGTAGGTACCTATACTTATTTTATGTGTATTATTGTTCAACCCATATCCAAGGTCTGGTAATAATTTTAAATGTAACTTTTTTGTTATCCAAGTCTAATTCATTGACAAATTATAAATAACATAAAATTGATAATACGTTTTTTAAAAGGAAGGAGTGTTATATTTAAGAAAACAAATAATTTTCAACAATTTATTTAAAAACTATAAAATATTTAATGCCTTGCATAATATATATATATAATCATCAAAATATATGTACTCTTGTTTAAACAACATCTTAAAAAATTTAATCATAAGACTTATTGATATGTTGGAGTGCCTACACCTATCATATTATTATTGAGCTTCAGTGACCCTCATAGATGGGCTTCCTTTTCTCCATAAAGGATATCATGCCCTCCTGCCGGTCTTTTGTGGGAATGTTTATTTCATAGCACTTCTGTTCCACTTCATAACCATCTTTGATACTGAGCTGTATGCCTTCATTTATGGCTTGCTTGGCACAGCGGAGAGCGATAGGTGCATTGAGTATAATCTCCCGTGCAATGCTTAGTGCCTTTTCTAGTGCTGCATTGTTTGAGCTGACCTGAGGAACCGCATGGTTCACAATGCCTGCAACCGATTACATAGTTTTTTATAAGAAGATACTTAAAATTTACTGTTTAACAAGTGATCTTCAACACCTACCTAAATCCTTGGCTTCCTGGCCACTGACTATTCTTGAAGTGTAGATCAGTTCTTTAGCAATATTGATGTTGACTGCTCTGGGCAGTCTCTGAGTGCCACCAGCACCAGGGATGAGGCCTCGACCAGTCTCCACCAGGCCCAACTTGGCAGTCTCCGACACTACCCTAATGTCACATGCCAAGGCCAGCTCCAAGCCTCCCCCTACTGCTACACCTTCTATAGCTGCTATTGTTGGCATGGGCAGATCTTCTATTTCTATGAATGTGGATCTCAGTCCTTTGACAAATCTGGCTACCTCATCATCTGCCATCTTGAAGCGTTCTTTCAAATTGGCCCCTAAAATAAATCAATGCAAATTCTGAATAAAAAACAAAGCTTCAGCTAAACTATACAGTACAAGGCACAATTAATATAATTATGCAGAGATACATACATATGTGAAGTACTTATTTAAATACAATTATTCAAATATAGTATAGTTTCAATTACTATAAATAGAAGGTAACAAATCTAACATACCTATTGATGGTACTAATGAGTTCTATGTTACTATTTTCCAGAAGACTTACTAACTTGTTCAAGGGAGACTAAATTCCTGTTAGATTCTTACCAGCACAGAATATGCCGGGCACCATGCTGTGCAGTATGACAACAGAGACCTTAGTGTCCTCCCTGATCAGCTGATTGACTTCTCGCATGGCTTCGATCATATCGAATCCTAGCGCATTGCGGTCCTTAGGACTATTGAGTCCATACAGAGCGATGCCTCGGTCTGTTCCCAACAACTTCTCGTATACCACAGGGCTGACATTCTCAGTGTGCTGCTGTGTCTGAGTCGCTAATAAACGCACCGACCCGTTTTTAATTAATGAACTGAATTTAAACAGCCTTGGAATCAACATTTTCATTTAGAATTCACTGACAAAACAGTTAACTTTCAGAATATTATCTACATTAACTACTACCTATCGTATTATATCACGAGAGCAAATAGATTTGCGTGATTCTTGATTATTCTTATCACTATACTAGATAAATAAACTTCGGTTCGAATTCCGTCAATTAAATTCCGTGCGTGCGTGTTGTTGTGGCGGTTGTCATTGTCAAAAAAAGTGATCGGTCGTAGGGATGAGATATATTTGCAAAATTGAATACTAGGGTTTACAAGTACGAGTATATGAAAATACTAGGAAAAATGGAAAATAACTGCATAGGAAATCGGTCCAATATCATTATATAAATAAGAATCAGAACAATTGAACTTCCGTGCATTTTTTCGCTGATACGACTATAATTCTTATTGATAAGGAAACAAGAATCAATTTCCGATGCAAGTATTGTAAACTCGTACGTCGTACGCTAAAGACGCAGCCGCAGGCAGCGAGGGACTCGCGGCATTAGCGGCGATCATAAACTGCTAAAATACTTGCATAGGAAATTTATTCGTTTTGTCTTTTAAATAAGGAGCATAACGAAAAAAGTACTTGGAAGAAAGAAAAGTATTTCATCATCAATTATAAAAGAATCAATTTCCTATGTAATTATTTTGCAGCTTTGCTTGCGCCTGATACCATAGCAAATACTTTCACACTTGCAAGTCTTTCCTACCCATACCAGGGTGCCGTACTTCGAAGCAAAGCTCTGGTTCACAAACCTGATATGATAAATACGTCCATCTCTAGTCGGTCGGCAGTGGGTGGATGCATTCATTATCAATTCAATTGATGACGGTTACTTTGTCAAGTAGCTATTTATTCAAATACGTTTTTTTTTTTCCGCAAAATTTCCAGTATTAGTTTACCGGCTTTCATATCCTCGGTTCACGGCACTGATAAATTAATCAGGAATATTCTAGCTCCCACACTGGTTGATTTTGAAGTGCCGTACTTCTCCGAGGCCGTGAATGCATGGAGACTCGCTTGCCCGAATGCAAATCCTCCCGACAACCCATCAAACCAGAGACGGTGGGATGAGCCGCTTTGCAGAGAAGTTCAGAAAAAGCTTATTGCTACTTCTGCTACTCCTGTGGAGCGTGCGCGCCTGCTGGCTGTGGGCGAGTGGGAGTCGGGCCTCTGGCTTCACGCACTACCGTCGTCGAACATAGGCACCTTGTTCGACGATACTACTTTCCGCCTCGCTGCTTCCCTTCGTTTAGGCGCTTCTTGTTGCTCTCCTCATCGCTGTCACTGTGGCGAAGCTGTCAACAGCCTCGGGCACCACGGCCTGTCATGCAGCCGTAGTGCGGGTCGCATAGCACGGCACGCAAACATCAACGACATTATCCGACGTGCTCTTGTTGCCGTCGGCGTTCCTGCCGTATTAGAACCTAATGGCCTGGCACGCGACGATGGCAAGCGACCGGACGGTATGTCTTTATTTCCATGGAAGATGGGTAGGCCTTTAGTGTGGGACGCTACTTGTGTCGATACTCTTGCGCCATCCCATCTTCCTAACTCGTCGTGTTGTGCTGGTGCTACAGCTGCGGCTGCTGAGAACCTCAAACGGCGGAAATATAATAACCTAGTCGGCAATTATATGTTTGAGCCGTTTGGGGTTGAAACTCTCGGACCGTGGGGTCCGAGTGCTCATGCGTTATTTAAAGAACTTGCTAAACGTTTGGTTGACACTTCGCGTGACCCAAGGGCTGGATTTTACTTCGGTCAAAGGATAAGCATTGCCATACAACGTGGCAATGCCGCCAGTCTATTGGGTTCACTTCCAGTCGATAGCGATGCGGACGAGTTTTTTGATGCCATTTTGTAGTTAGGAGAATTTTAGTTTATTTTTAGGTTAAGTGTATATATAACTAATATTATAAAGAATAAACGTTTTTATATTGAATCTTGCGTATAATTTATGTTGACTCTGTTTTGTGTGTTTTCTTGATATTTGCAAACAAACAATTGCATAACAGTTAGCATGATGGAAAACAAACCGACCAAACCTAAATAGTGCATGGAAATAGTAAGTGCATCGTTTGGAAACGAATTACATTTCGCAAATTGAGTTGCCCGAGGAAAGAACTAAGTATATATATATTTATATCTATTCTCTTACCAAGAGTTATGTCGCGAAACACAAAGCGACACGTGACTTATTTTCGCTATTGCTGTCGGGAGTCACAAAGTCGACACTGACATCCCCGCTACTATGGCATGTATTAGTTAACGCCTGCGTTACCGGGCGATTTCCCCAGTAGAAATGTGTCGGGAGACATGTTCGTAGGGGTCGGACGATGTCAGACACGTCAGACAGGGCTATAGATAATACACTATTGTAATAGCTGACAGGGTGGAGTTAGCGGGCTAAATCACAAGTATATGGAAATAGAAATTTGATATTATTGCTAACGGCTGCGTTTGCAGCCAAATGATTCAGAGAGAATAGTGCTTGCAAGAAAATACCTTTTTAACCCTCGGTTAGCCACGCTTCATGACTGGTGGATATTTTGTCACATTCAATTACATTTGGAGAAATCTAAGCAAAAAGTCTAAGCAACCAGGCCATAACACTTACAAAATAAAAAAAATACGACTGACATTCTGTCAAAGACCTTACAATAATATCAAAGACCTTACAATAATATGGACCAGAAATACCTACAAAATACGCGTGCATACCTACTATAAACCTGGTCCAAAAGATGGCGGCCATTGCTAGGGAAGCACATAAGTAATCAAAACCAAAAAGTATCGATATCGATACCAGAGTTACTAACATTTCTTCTGGTACATTTAATTTTGTTACTTATCAATACTATTAAACTTTGGATGATTAGATTACAAGGGGTGAGAAGCTACATTTTATGAGCGACTGACTGACTTCGAATTTTGTTTTTGCGAGTGACTTTAAGGACAACTGAGGTTTTTTGCGATTTCAGGTTCTGTTCTGTGAAGATTGTATCTACATAATGCAATCTTCTTGTAGTCTATTAGAAGAGTCTATGGTACGGATACCTAGCAATGTGAAATAAAATGATTTGTTGGTTGTCAGTTTGTGTGAATCTATTAGTCAAGTATTTATTATGAACATATACCATTAATAAAACTTAACATGGTAGCAGAGCGTGGTTCCTAGTGTGAAAAAGAAAATCACGAAGTGTAGTATATGTAGTAAATACAAAATTATTTACCTACCAGAAAAAATTGCAAGATGTCAAACAGAATAGAAAGTTTGAATAAAGAAAATTATGACACATGGGCAATACAAGCTAAAGCTGTTCTGGTAAAGGGGAAACTATGGAAATATGCACAGCAACCAATCGATTTAAAAACTGCAAGTGAGTCGGATATCGAAGGAAACTTGCTGGCCATTAGCGAGTTAATTCTCCTAATATCGCCATCAGAACTAAAACAAATAAAGAGCTGCAAAACTGCTTATGAAGTTTGGAAAAAGCTAAACGAAACTCACGCTAGCAAATGTCCTGCAAGGAAAGCAACGCTACTCAAGCAACTGATTCTGACAAAATATGAGAAAGGAAATGACATCAGGGATCATCTTAACAACTTTATGGACGTAGTAGACAAATTAGAAGAAATGAATGTTACAGTTCATGAAGATTTGTTAACTATTATGATGCTGTACAGTCTTTCCTCAGAATTTGAAACTTTTAAAGTTGCAATTGAAACCCGAGATAACCTTCCTAAACCGGATGAATTAAAAATAAAAATCATAGAGGAGTTTCAAGCGCGGAAAAATACGCAAGAACCTCAACCGAGTACAAGTGAACAGGAAGCGTTTTATGCAAAAACAAATTTATACTGCAAAATATGCAAGAAAAAGTGACATATGACCAAAAACTGCTGGAAAAATTACAAAAACAGGAACCAGTCTAATCCCAACAATAAAGGGAATAATGGCAAACAGAATGAATTCAATAGTTTTGCGTTATTAGCCAATGATGAAGAATTCCAAAAACTATGGATATTGGACAGTGGATGCACATCCCATATGTGCCATGACAAAGCCTGTTTTAGTGAAATGGAACAAACTCAAACAAATAAAACACTAAAATTAGCTTCAAAAGATCATAGCACAAATATACTGGGAAAAGGAAGAGTTGATCTCAGATTAAACAAGAAAGAATTAAATCTTTACAATACACTGTTCGTTCCTGACCTTTGTACAAATCTTCTATCAATTGGGAAAATAACTGATGCTGGGAATACAGTACTCTTCAAAAAAGATGGAGCTATAGTAAAAAATCCAAAATATGGCATTGTAATAAAAGCTAAAAGGACTGAAGATGGCCTCTATGCGATTTTTCCAAAAACTGTTAACAATGAAAAGGTAAACTTTGTTAAAAATAATAATATTTCTGAATGGCATTCAAAGCTGGGACATATGAACTATAAAGACATGAAGCTAGCATTAAAAAATGAAAGTCTGATTGGACTTGATTTTAAATTAGATGACCAACCGGAAGAATGTGAAGTATGTATCAAAGCCAAAATGAAAGCTACGATTGGCAAACCGAGAACTGAACATCGCACTTCTGAACCACTTCAGATTGTGCATAGTGACGTGTGTGGCCCGATATCAAAAGCATCTTGTGCCGGAAACAAATATTTTGTCACTTTTATTGATGACTTCACTAGATACAGCCGGGTATATTGTATTAAGTCTAAAAATGTAGTACTAGAAATGTTCAAAGTGTATAAAGCTGAAGTAGAGAATTTCACAGAAAAGAAAATTAAATGCCTACAATCCGACAATGGAACGGAATATTGTAACAATGACTTCAACAATTTTTTAAAAGAAAATGGCATATCCAGAAGATTATCTGCACCTTATACACCGCATCAAAACGGAATTGCAGAAAGAAAAAACAGAACTTTACTGGAAAAAGCAAGGAGCCTAATGATCGAGTCTAACGCACCGATATATCTGTGGGGCGAAGCCATCTACACTGCAAACTATCTGTCAAACAGAAGTCCAAATAACAGCCTTGGAAACGCAACACCATTTGAAAAATTGGTGGGCAGAAAACCATGTGTTGGACACCTTAATAGATTTGGAGCAAAGTCATTCGTTTTCTTAAAAGGAAGACAACACTTAAATAAGTTTGATGCTAAAGCAATACCTGGAGTCTTCATTGGATACTCTGAAATATCCAAAGCTTTCCGGATTTGGATACCGTCAACGCAAAAAGTAATGGTAACCAAAGATGTAAATATAATGCAGAAATTTTACTACGACATAAAGGAACGAGAGAATCTTAATAAAGATTACCAAGATGAAATAACAAAAGAAAAGAAATATGTCGAGATTGATTTTCTAGAACAAGATAGAAATAGAGAAATACCAGAAAGCCAAGAAGGAGAAGAAGACATTTGGGTTCAAGCAGAAATGCAAACAGGAAGTAATAATAATTCAATTTCTGAAGAAAATGAAATTGATTCTGCAGAAGAAGAACTTCCAGTGCCACCTCAGAGTGAAGTCACCGAAGAACGAACAAAAACCAGAGCTTTGCGTGATCATTCACTAGTACGCAAGCCCGTACGTTTTGATGATTTTGTTATGAATGCTATGGCAGAGTTAGAAGATAATACTGAGCCCAAAACATATAATGAAGCTATGTCATCGGACATTAAGGAAAAATGGGAAGAAGCTATGCAAAGCGAGGTAAATTCACTTCAGAAAAATAAAACCTGGGAACTGGTCTCATTACCAAAAGGTAGAAAAGCTTTACCAAGCAAATGGATATTTAAAATAAAGAGAAACCCTGATGGAAACATAGAACGTTATAAAGCAAGACTAGTCATCAAAGGTTTCTCTCAACGCGAAGGCATTGACTATGACAAAACCTTTAGTCCAGTTGCACGACTTGCAACCATCAGAGCAATTTTGGGTATTGCAGCTAACGAAAATCTAAATTTACAACAATTCGACGTCACAACTGCATTCCTCAACGGTACGGTGGATGAAGAAATTTATATGGCACCACCGAAAGGACTTGATGTACCTAAAGGAAAAGTATGTCGACTTTTGAGAAGCCTCTACGGTCTGAAACAGGCACCAAGATGCTGGAATGAATGCATACATAAGTTTCTGATAGAAGCCAAATTTCAGAGAAGTGAGGCGGACCCTTGCTTGTATGTAAGAATCAAGGGAAAGTCAAAAGTGATTGTAGGTCTTTATGTCGATGATGGCTTGGTAGCTAGTACTGACAGCGCTGGTCAAGAGTTTTTAAATGAACTGGAAGGAAACTTCAAAATCACAACGAAGCCAGCGTCTTATTTCCTTGGTATGGAAATAAACAAAAACACAGATGGATCAATAAGCTTAAGACAAACAGCCTACGCTAAAAAGGTCCTAAAACAATTCGGCATGGAAAACTGTAAACCAGTTACATCCCCTGCAATTAAGATGTCAAAAATGGAAGAGAATAATGAAAATGAAGACATGAAATTTCCATATCGAAATTGTGTTGGAGCACTGGCTTACCTGATGGTCGCAACAAGACCCGATATTTGTTATGCAGTGTCAGTTGCATCAAGACATTTGGAAAAACCTAGTAAGGAGGATATTGTGGCTGTAAAGCGAATTCTTCGCTATCTTAAAGGAACTCTAGATAAAGGTTTAACATTTTATCCAGTGAGATCCAAAGCAGATGACTTAATGTGCTACTCAGATGCCGATCATGGAGGAGATCCAGAGACTGGGCACTCTACCACAGGCATGGTGTGCCTTTATTCTGGCACTGCTATTGCATGGAAGAGCCAGAAACAAACGTCAGTTGCCCTGTCAACGACGGAGGCCGAGCTAGTAGCAGCAAGCGAAACCACGCAGGAAATAGTATGGTTAAAGAAGCTTTTGGCAGACCTTTCAAACAAAGCACCTTTAAAAGCCACACTATGTATAGACAATGAGTCTGCTGTGAAACTATCATATAATCCGCCTTATGAATTTCACCGTCGAACAAAGCATATTAGTTTGAGACACTTCTACATTCGAGAATGTGTATCAAGGGGAGAACTAGTTGTTAAGCAAGTTGCAGCAAAAGTGCAACTAGCAGACATGTTTACAAAACCTCTGTACGGACCAAGGTTTAACGAGCTGTGTCGTGGAATTGGTCTTCGAGCAAATTCTTAAAAGAAGTGTGGGTGTGAAGATTGTATCTACATAATGCAATCTTCTTGTAGTCTATTAGAAGAGTCTATGGTACGGATACCTAGCAATGTGAAATAAAATGATTTGTTGGTTGTTAGTTTGTGTGAATCTATTAGTCAAGTATTTATTATGAACATATACCATTAATAAAACTTAACATGTTCTACATTTAAAGTTGTTCATAAAGATTACTCTGACCCTCAGTATCGCTATTTCAACTTTAAAGGTGTGCATGTGTAGAGTCGATGGAAAACTTAATATTTGTTACTTAGCAAAAAGGGGCCGCAACGGAGCGCTTTTGTAAGGGACCGCGCGGGCGACCGTTTTACGTAGGCTCGGCCCATAGAGTATAAATATTGTAGAAAGATACTAACACTGAGGTATTAAAAGGATTAAACAACAAAGTAATATGAAAAATGTACCTTTATTCACTATAATATATCACCAGGTCAAAGTAAATGCCCAATGTTAGTGAGATATTTATTAGGCACTTTTGAAAGTCCCAACCATTACCAATTATTGTGAACTATCCATTGAAATCTGAGTTTAATTTTATAGAGACTAAAAGTGGCCTTCTAAATCACATTACGAACTAAATCATGTATAACAATTAACATATAACTACTTCTTAAATAACTTCTGGCAACTTGTGACCTATAATTACCGTTCATTCGTTCAAGTAGGTGAAGAAAAACCACAATTCTGACCGAAAAGACACTTTTATTTAAATAAATGTAATGTAACTGTTATTATATCCGAAAAGGTACCCCTTCGTTTGTTTCAGAAAAAAAAAAACTTGACCATCGATATTATTCAATGTTAATTTATTAAAATAGTTTCAGGATAGCTTTTCACAAGCCGCTTTTGGCATAGTACTTCATTTTTAGGGAACCTGTGTAAATAAAAAACATGCAAATTTATTTCAGTTTGATGCAGTTAGTGGAACAAATCAGAGTGAACTAAATAACCACCACCTACTGTATGACGAATTGATATTGTCGTTTTAGTACTATCACTATTTTTATTTTTATTCTGTTAGTTTTATTTTCAAAATCGTCTCTTCAAGCCCTTCATTTTGATACCCTACTCTACAATATATAATACAAACTAAAAAAAATTAACTTTCTTATCGATAGCTTATTTAATAAAAGACATCACTATTTTGAATTGTCATTTCTATTGTAAACAAAACATGATATCAATTTAGCAAATAGAGGTAAATATCAGAAATAATTTGTATGTACATGTGGGAACTTTGATTCTATAAATAAAACAAGGATAGTTATACAAAAAAAATAGCAGTATGATAAAGTTTTTCTTAAAATACGGCTACTAACCTGTGCATGTTTAATTAGGCTCGATTGGGGTTTTTCCTTGCACCACACTGAATTATTGCACACGTAGGCATATTCAATTTGCTCCACTAGACACTCACAGCACAATACAATTTAGTTTGGAGCGTTTTTATCCCTAAAAATCGTAATTTAAACCCAATGTAGTTGTTCACTTGACAGCTGACGTACTTCAAAACCACGGGTCCAAACAATGGCGGATGGCACGCGAGGTACGTACATTGACGGATATGTGAAAATGTTGTCAGGAAGAGATAAAACAAATAGCGTGACGTCTCTTTCTTCAAATGTGAAAACTCATTGGTTAAAAAGAGACAAAGTGTAGTTTCTTATTTCTGTATCGATTTAATAGATATTTGTATAAGCAAATAAGATATAGAACATTACGGCATCTCTATATATTCTATACTCTAAGCATTCTGTTGATACGGTACTGTCACTGTCAGGTCAGATTCGATCTGGCGCGGCCGCGGTGTAAACCGAAGAGGTAACCTGAAGATAAACAATATAGCATTAGAGCAGTGATACCATACTACTTGCTTTACTCTTTAAATAAAGGACGAGTACTGACAGGAGGAGGTTCTCAGAGGTGAGCAAAATTGAAATATGTAACCTCTGTCTCTTTATCTTAACACAAATAGGTATAATAGCTTACCTGTTTTTGATTTATTTCAGCTACTACCATGGCACCTTATGTTGTTGAACTAGATCCAGATATGAAAACTACACTAAAGGTTTATCTGTTCCAAAATGTACAGAACGTGGAGCTAATTAGAAATAACATTGTTCAAGGTGTTTGGAGCTGTGCTGCAATCAAGCCCCAATTAATAGTAGATCCTTTCCAGGTAGCGGTTGCTGCAAATAGAGCCGTATTGGCTCATCGACATAATGTAATGGTCACCAAAACAGTGTTTTCGGAGATATTGTATAATTTATCCTTGTCAAAAAACATCTCACAAAGTCTGAGTAAGTTTGGCATAGAAAAGGACACAAATTTGTTGATTTGTTTTTTAGTTACTGATAAATCAGATGCAAGTAAAGAGGTTTTACCACAAATTGAGGGGGAATTGTTACCCATAGGTGACTTAAAAGAATTTACATGTAAGAAGACTATAAATAGTGTATATAAATTGAATAATATATGGACTGACCAAGACATAACTGATGTTATTGTTAGCAGAATGGTAACTAAAAACTTTGTAACACATTAAAGAATTTAAATATCACAAAAATTGTTTTATCTGTATAACTTGCATCTTAATGCTTACAATAAAAATGACAATAAATTAAGAACCACCTAAAGCAGGTACGAGCCAGTAATATAACTGCATTAGCACTTTCGGGACCCGTCCATGTTGTCACTAAATACTAACAAATCATTGTTTAACCCATGTGCCCACGACTCGACATATGGGTCGAACATATGCTGAGTTCTGGGCATCAAAAGTGTTAAGTTTTGAGTTTGTCATTGCTAACTGAACAGATAAAATGAAAGACCTACATTTTTAACCATGTTTTATTTTAACAACAACAATTATTATTATGTAAAATGTACATTTAAATTACATAGGTAGTACGTAAAAGCAAAAACCAATCACTTAATTGCTGAAATGCAAGTTTCAATATATTCAACAACCGATTGGCAACTTGTCCATTTGTTCATCGTATTGACATTGAGGTTTGATCACGACTGGTGAAACCGCTTACAATTAACTATAGATTTCTATGGCCACACATTTCATAAGTGAATTCTGTAATACATCTCCAATATTAACAAGCTTTTGTTCAATAAAAATCAACATAATCATCACATATTACAAACTATTCATCATTACAGTTAAATGCTCATTATATCACTTAACACTATAGCTACCGGTATCCCTCATTTCTTTGCGGTACAAATGTGAAATGATAAAAATTAAAATTCTTCAGAATTACACATGGGCATAACTTGTAATATTAAATCTATTTTACTAACGAACACAAAATCGTTAACTTATTACGTAATGAACATAACCTTACATAATTAAAAAAATGGCAGCTAGTAATTATGAGTCTTAGGAACTTTGTGTAAATCACAAGATAAAAATCATTTGGAACAAAAATATATACACATCTCGGCGTACTACAATAGAAGAGAAGTTCATGAATATGTACAGATACGATGTAGGGCGCTGGACTACATGTGTATAAGTAACAACTAATATAACTTGTATGACGTTGTATGTATGTAGCACCTCGTGAACACTTAGGTGGCGCACTGAACACAAACTGGGAAACTGATCAAACTAACACAATCTTAATGGTACGTTTTCATGATAGACAATTTAAGGGATAGTCTTAAGATATCATTGTGTCGATTAAAAGTTTAGCAAAAATGTTATAGTATTAAATGATAGTCTAAAGTTGCGTCTTATTAAAGATGAAGTCAGAATGTAGCAAAACAAGGCAGGTGCTAATCGTGTAAGTAATGTCGCGTATTCAGCGCTGAGCCGCATCTCTAAACGACGGAACCCGGAGACGGCGCGGCGCTTGCCCGCGTGAGCGCTGTGTTCTCCGTAGTTTCCAAACTATACATATGACAAATTCGTATGTCTCAAACGTCTAAGATGAATAAACTACATACTTAATGTTGCATTAGTGGTACATTATTTTATGATCTAAAACATCTTTAACTTTCGTCTTGATTTATTTTCAGCTCGATTTTCTGATTCCATTACAGTCTTCAGCTGCGCAAGCTTAGATTGTTGTGCTCATGCCCAGGTATTTGGAATCTTCTGTGTAACGCAACTATGCAGCAGGGGCGTGCGCTCCATATAGGCAATTAGGCTAAGCCTACCCTACCATAGCAACGGATAAATAAAACAAATGTATTTATTGTAACTATGCAATAAAATAAAACAAAAATATTTAATAACTCATAACGCCTAGTATAATGCTTATAGCAACTTCTCGCCCGTGCGTGTGACGTATTTCAAACTACGCTGTTCTTACGAAACGGTTCACATAGGCCACAATACGGAGCGCCTTATTTCAATTGATAAATTTATGCATGTGTGCAAATGTTCTTGTATATGTACGCCCATAATTTACACACACATGTATAAATTATGGGCGTTTTTAGGCTCGCTGGAGCCCACTACGTGGGTCCTGATTGGTTCACCACACAATTCAAGGACAAGTAGTAAAATTTTATGAATGGAAATCGCTTAACAGGGTTGCCAATTTGAGAATAATAATTTCCTTAATAACTTATAGATATAGTTTAAAAAAACTGGTTAGTATTATCAAAAGTATAAAATGTACAAAATAAATGTTAAATTGTAATTAATAACCCTCTAAATATAATTAAAAACCGCAAGAATTTAACTTTTCTCCGCAAATTTACCAAACTTAATTTGAGAATTTGGTTTAAGGGGAATTAGAAAAATAAAATTGGCAACTCTGTTGACATAGAATTGTCAATTTTGGCGGGTTATGATGTATAACCCGGCAAAATGTCATTACATGTCATTCTTAAAGATTACGATAGGACCATGTAGCAATTTTTTTTGGAAGTATATTGATTGTCTTTTTAAATGACATTTTTGCAAGAAAAAGAGAAGCCATATTGTTGATATTGTTTCATGTGACAAGCAATAGTCGTTCGAATATTTTGTTGTTGATTGTTATAAATCATAGTGCATTGATTTATAAGTAATTCGTTTTGAGTCATAAAGTAGTGTAAATATTAAAGTTTAGTTATTTGTTTACAAACTTAAAAATGGTCTAAATTGTGAAGTTTGTGCTGACAATGTGTTTGTTAGAGATTAAAAACAGTAAGTTTTCACAGCTATCGTATAATGATAAGATTCAAGTTGTTTCTTAAGGTAGATGTATACCCGAGTTACGAGAATATACTCAAAAATAATTCATCTCGTACTCGTCATTTCAATCCTCAGAGTTATGAAACATATAACTGGCTATGTGTGTACACACAAATTATTTTGTTTTCTGTGCATTTTGTTCAATACTTCTAGAAAGAGTAGTTTGTATCGTCAGAATATCGTGATTTGAATTTGGTGAGTTTTTAAAATTATATGTTTCTCATCGTTCCGTATCGTGATTTCAACCCAGTAGAATGTGGTGAGCTTTTTTTTTTGGACATTATGTCTGGCCTACCCTTACTCTAGAACCACTGCACGCCCCTGCTATGCAGGCAACTAAGCAACAGCTTGCGAACAACCGTCAGAAACACGAGCGAGTCGTGCGCGAACACTAACCCGTCACCGGCCTGCTTCCTCCTCCCGTGCATACAGATGCACAGCTGGCATATTGTCCTATCTTATTTACACGATAATTACATACCTACTTAAAGCGTTACATTTTGTGAATAATTCAATTAATAATACAAGATGCATATATGTGTATTGTTGTATTATTTGGCTAAGTTGTCTGCAACGCAATGCGTTCACTGCGGTGCGTGTGCGTCCAATGTATGTTTGACACACAAGTCTGAACACACTAATATGTACAATTTCAGATAGACGAGACATGCCTGTGGGACGAATATGTATAATAATCATTCGTACACTGTTTAGTATAATATACTTAAGCATGTTCTAATAAAATTATGATGTAGTAAATATACATAAGTAGGTGATTTTCGTTACGTGGGATAACTCTGGATACAAATGTTTCATGAGATATCCGTTTCATATAAGATATATTCGTATCCACTTGGAGCTGATCCCTGCGACAAAAGGCACAACCAATTGTTTATATTGTTTAGCGATGCAGTTGACACATAACGTCGGGCAGCACAGACGCGCCGGTCGGCAGACACCCGGCGGCGGCGGCACTCATTCAATATCAATATATTAATATTACAATATCGGTATAATGTAGCACCAAATATTCTTACTATAGGCGTTCGAATTCACACCGTCACATACGAAAGTGGTTTTTAAAATTGCTGAAAATATACAAATCATTTGTAATAATTTATTGATTCTTATCTCGTAACTATTAAGTTGTGAGTATTTAGTTTGGTAACTTTTTGATTGCAGTGTGCACTCGAACGCCGTTAGATCTGTATTTTGTCGGGTACATGCGAATATAACCGCAAGCCGACACAAGTGACAGCAGGACCAGTAGACTTCCACTTATATCGACTCGCGGGACAACCCTAAAATACCTATACACTAAATAAGTATTCAATGACAGACTGCCGAACAAATAAAGAATATGATGAAATGTGTCGTTACGATTAGACATCGTAAGTGGATAATGTGTCGGAGACTAGACATAAGCATTAGTAACGGCACGACGTCTTAGCTGTAACCTAGGCTAGTAGACCTTGTCAGTGAATAGATACTTGTATATAGTTATGTACACGTGTGCAGAGCGCCGCTCGCGCTGGAGCCGCCACACCTGCAGACGAAGCGTTTGTTTTTGTGAAGAAAGTCATTTACAGGTGCATTTTCAAGTGGGCGTGGATGGCAATATTCGAAAGTATGAGAATAAGCTAAAACGCCTCTTAGGAATGTAGGATCCAATTTCAATGAAAACTGCATCATTGTATTGTTGAAAATATCCAAAATCAATGGTTTCGATTCCTGGTAAGTTGGTTTTTAATATATCAAAGAAGAGAAGTCGTTGATTTTGGAAAAAATAAACACTATTGTATTATCACACCATCCGAAAATGTCGTTTAAATGATCAAATTATGTAAAAGGTGTCGGTAGCGTTACCTGTGGCTCGCTCACTGGTGGAAGGGCAGCGGCAGTACAGCGAGGGTCACCGGCGCGCCTCCGACACGTACAGCTCGAGTCCAGTATAAAGGTGTCGGTAGTGTTACCTGTGGCTCGCTCACTGGTGGAAGGGCAGCGGCAGCGCGAGCGAGTACAGCGAGGGTCACCGGCGCGCCTCCGACACGTACAGCTCGAGTCCAGTATAAAGGTGTCGGTAGTGTTACCTGTGGCTCGCTCACTGGTGGAAGGGCAGCGGCAGCGCGAGCGAGTACAGCGAGGGTCACCGGCGCGCCTCCGACACGTACAGCTCGAGTCCAGTATAAAGGTGTCGGTAGTGTTACCTGTGGCTCGCTCACTGGTGGAAGGGCAGCGGCAGTACAGCGAGGGTCACCGGCGCGCCTCCGACACGTACAGCTCGAGTCCAGTATAAAGGTGTCGGTAGTGTTACCTGTGGCTCGCTCACTGGTGGAAGGGCAGCGGCAGCGCGAGCGAGTACAGCGAGGGTCACCGGCGCGCCTCCGACACGTACAGCTCGAGTCCAGTATAAAGGTGTCGGTAGTGTTACCTGTGGCTCGCTCACTGGTGGAAGGGCAGCGGCAGTACAGCGAGGGTCACCGGCGCGCCTCCGACACGTACAGCTCGAGTCCAGTATAAAGGTGTCGGTAGTGTTACCTGTGGCTCGCTCACTGGTGGAAGGGCAGCGGCAGTACAGCGAGGGTCACCGGCGCGCCTCCGACACGTACAGCTCGAGTCCAGTATAAAGGTGTCGGTAGTGTTACCTGTGGCTCGCTCACTGGTGGAAGGGCAGCGGCAGTACAGCGAGGGTCACCGGCGCGCCTCCGACACGTACAGCTCGAGTCCAGTATAAAGGTGTCGGTAGTGTTACCTGTGGCTCGCTCACTGGTGGAAGGGCAGCGGCAGTACAGCGAGGGTCACCGGCGCGCCTCCGACACGTACAGCTCGAGTCCAGTATAAAGGTGTCGGTAGTGTTACCTGTGGCTCGCTCACTGGTGGAAGGGCAGCGGCAGCGCGAGCGAGTACAGCGAGGGTCACCGGCGCGCCTCCGACACGTACAGCTCGAGTCCAGTATAAAGGTGTCGGTAGTGTTACCTGTGGCTCGCTCACTGGTGGAAGGGCAGCGGCAGTACAGCGAGGGTCACCGGCGCGCCTCCGACACGTACAGCTCGAGTCCAGTATAAAGGTGTCGGTAGTGTTACCTGTGGCTCGCTCACTGGTGGAAGGGCAGCGGCAGCGCGAGCGAGTACAGCGAGGGTCACCGGCGCGCCTCCGACACGTACAGCTCGAGTCCAGTATAAAGGTGTCGGTAGTGTTACCTGTGGCTCGCTCACTGGTGGAAGGGCAGCGGCAGTACAGCGAGGGTCACCGGCGCGCCTCCGACACGTACAGCTCGAGTCCAGTATAAAGGTGTCGGTAGTGTTACCTGTGGCTCGCTCACTGGTGGAAGGGCAGCGGCAGTACAGCGAGGGTCACCGGCGCGCCTCCGACACGTACAGCTCGAGTCCAGTATAAAGGTGTCGGTAGTGTTACCTGTGGCTCGCTCACTGGTGGAAGGGCAGCGGCAGCGCGAGCGAGTACAGCGAGGGTCACCGGCGCGCCTCCGACACGTACAGCTCGAGTCCAGTATAAAGGTGTCGGTAGTGTTACCTGTGGCTCGCTCACTGGTGGAAGGGCAGCGGCAGTACAGCGAGGGTCACCGGCGCGCCTCCGACACGTACAGCTCGAGTCCAGTATAAAGGTGTCGGTAGTGTTACCTGTGGCTCGCTCACTGGTGGAAGGGCAGCGGCAGCGCGAGCGAGTACAGCGAGGGTCACCGGCGCGCCTCCGACACGTACAGCTCGAGTCCAGTATAAAGGTGTCGGTAGTGTTACCTGTGGCTCGCTCACTGGTGGAAGGGCAGCGGCAGCGCGAGCGAGTACAGCGAGGGTCACCGGCGCGCCTCCGACACGTACAGCTCGAGTCCAGTATAAAGGTGTCGGTAGTGTTACCTGTGGCTCGCTCACTGGTGGAAGGGCAGCGGCAGTACAGCGAGGGTCACCGGCGCGCCTCCGACACGTACAGCTCGAGTCCAGTATAAAGGTGTCGGTAGTGTTACCTGTGGCTCGCTCACTGGTGGAAGGGCAGCGGCAGTACAGCGAGGGTCACCGGCGCGCCTCCGACACGTACAGCTCGAGTCCAGTATAAAGGTGTCGGTAGTGTTACCTGTGGCTCGCTCACTGGTGGAAGGGCAGCGGCAGCGCGAGCGAGTACAGCGAGGGTCACCGGCGCGCCTCCGACACGTACAGCTCGAGTCCAGTATAAAGGTGTCGGTAGTGTTACCTGTGGCTCGCTCACTGGTGGAAGGGCAGCGGCAGTACAGCGAGGGTCACCGGCGCGCCTCCGACACGTACAGCTCGAGTCCAGTATAAAGGTGTCGGTAGTGTTACCTGTGGCTCGCTCACTGGTGGAAGGGCAGCGGCAGCGCGAGCGAGTACAGCGAGGGTCACCGGCGCGCCTCCGACACGTACAGCTCGAGTCCAGTATAAAGGTGTCGGTAGTGTTACCTGTGGCTCGCTCACTGGTGGAAGGGCAGCGGCAGCGCGAGCGAGTACAGCGAGGGTCACCGGCGCGCCTCCGACACGTACAGCTCGAGTCCAGTATAAAGGTGTCGGTAGTGTTACCTGTGGCTCGCTCACTGGTGGAAGGGCAGCGGCAGTACAGCGAGGGTCACCGGCGCGCCTCCGACACGTACAGCTCGAGTCCAGTATAAAGGTGTCGGTAGTGTTACCTGTGGCTCGCTCACTGGTGGAAGGGCAGCGGCAGCGCGAGCGAGTACAGCGAGGGTCACCGGCGCGCCTCCGACACGTACAGCTCGAGTCCAGTATAAAGGTGTCGGTAGTGTTACCTGTGGCTCGCTCACTGGTGGAAGGGCAGCGGCAGTACAGCGAGGGTCACCGGCGCGCCTCCGACACGTACAGCTCGAGTCCAGTATAAAGGTGTCGGTAGTGTTACCTGTGGCTCGCTCACTGGTGGAAGGGCAGCGGCAGTACAGCGAGGGTCACCGGCGCGCCTCCGACACGTACAGCTCGAGTCCAGTATAAAGGTGTCGGTAGTGTTACCTGTGGCTCGCTCACTGGTGGAAGGGCAGCGGCAGTACAGCGAGGGTCACCGGCGCGCCTCCGACACGTACAGCTCGAGTCCAGTATAAAGGTGTCGGTAGTGTTACCTGTGGCTCGCTCACTGGTGGAAGGGCAGCGGCAGTACAGCGAGGGTCACCGGCGCGCCTCCGACACGTACAGCTCGAGTCCAGTATAAAGGTGTCGGTAGTGTTACCTGTGGCTCGCTCACTGGTGGAAGGGCAGCGGCAGCGCGAGCGAGTACAGCGAGGGTCACCGGCGCGCCTCCGACACGTACAGCTCGAGTCCAGTATAAAGGTGTCGGTAGTGTTACCTGTGGCTCGCTCACTGGTGGAAGGGCAGCGGCAGTACAGCGAGGGTCACCGGCGCGCCTCCGACACGTACAGCTCGAGTCCAGTATAAAGGTGTCGGTAGTGTTACCTGTGGCTCGCTCACTGGTGGAAGGGCAGCGGCAGCGCGAGCGAGTACAGCGAGGGTCACCGGCGCGCCTCCGACACGTACAGCTCGAGTCCAGTATAAAGGTGTCGGTAGTGTTACCTGTGGCTCGCTCACTGGTGGAAGGGCAGCGGCAGTACAGCGAGGGTCACCGGCGCGCCTCCGACACGTACAGCTCGAGTCCAGTATAAAGGTGTCGGTAGTGTTACCTGTGGCTCGCTCACTGGTGGAAGGGCAGCGGCAGTACAGCGAGGGTCACCGGCGCGCCTCCGACACGTACAGCTCGAGTCCAGTATAAAGGTGTCGGTAGTGTTACCTGTGGCTCGCTCACTGGTGGAAGGGCAGCGGCAGTACAGCGAGGGTCACCGGCGCGCCTCCGACACGTACAGCTCGAGTCCAGTATAAAGGTGTCGGTAGTGTTACCTGTGGCTCGCTCACTGGTGGAAGGGCAGCGGCAGCGCGAGCGAGTACAGCGAGGGTCACCGGCGCGCCTCCGACACGTACAGCTCGAGTCCAGTATAAAGGTGTCGGTAGTGTTACCTGTGGCTCGCTCACTGGTGGAAGGGCAGCGGCAGTACAGCGAGGGTCACCGGCGCGCCTCCGACACGTACAGCTCGAGTCCAGTATAAAGGTGTCGGTAGTGTTACCTGTGGCTCGCTCACTGGTGGAAGGGCAGCGGCAGTACAGCGAGGGTCACCGGCGCGCCTCCGACACGTACAGCTCGAGTCCAGTATAAAGGTGTCGGTAGTGTTACCTGTGGCTCGCTCACTGGTGGAAGGGCAGCGGCAGCGCGAGCGAGTACAGCGAGGGTCACCGGCGCGCCTCCGACACGTACAGCTCGAGTCCAGTATAAAGGTGTCGGTAGTGTTACCTGTGGCTCGCTCACTGGTGGAAGGGCAGCGGCAGCGCGAGCGAGTACAGCGAGGGTCACCGGCGCGCCTCCGACACGTACAGCTCGAGTCCAGTATAAAGGTGTCGGTAGTGTTACCTGTGGCTCGCTCACTGGTGGAAGGGCAGCGGCAGTACAGCGAGGGTCACCGGCGCGCCTCCGACACGTACAGCTCGAGTCCAGTATAAAGGTGTCGGTAGTGTTACCTGTGGCTCGCTCACTGGTGGAAGGGCAGCGGCAGCGCGAGCGAGTACAGCGAGGGTCACCGGCGCGCCTCCGACACGTACAGCTCGAGTCCAGTATAAAGGTGTCGGTAGTGTTACCTGTGGCTCGCTCACTGGTGGAAGGGCAGCGGCAGTACAGCGAGGGTCACCGGCGCGCCTCCGACACGTACAGCTCGAGTCCAGTATAAAGGTGTCGGTAGTGTTACCTGTGGCTCGCTCACTGGTGGAAGGGCAGCGGCAGCGCGAGCGAGTACAGCGAGGGTCACCGGCGCGCCTCCGACACGTACAGCTCGAGTCCAGTATAAAGGTGTCGGTAGTGTTACCTGTGGCTCGCTCACTGGTGGAAGGGCAGCGGCAGTACAGCGAGGGTCACCGGCGCGCCTCCGACACGTACAGCTCGAGTCCAGTATAAAGGTGTCGGTAGTGTTACCTGTGGCTCGCTCACTGGTGGAAGGGCAGCGGCAGTACAGCGAGGGTCACCGGCGCGCCTCCGACACGTACAGCTCGAGTCCAGTATAAAGGTGTCGGTAGTGTTACCTGTGGCTCGCTCACTGGTGGAAGGGCAGCGGCAGTACAGCGAGGGTCACCGGCGCGCCTCCGACACGTACAGCTCGAGTCCAGTATAAAGGTGTCGGTAGTGTTACCTGTGGCTCGCTCACTGGTGGAAGGGCAGCGGCAGTACAGCGAGGGTCACCGGCGCGCCTCCGACACGTACAGCTCGAGTCCAGTATAAAGGTGTCGGTAGTGTTACCTGTGGCTCGCTCACTGGTGGAAGGGCAGCGGCAGTACAGCGAGGGTCACCGGCGCGCCTCCGACACGTACAGCTCGAGTCCAGTATAAAGGTGTCGGTAGTGTTACCTGTGGCTCGCTCACTGGTGGAAGGGCAGCGGCAGTACAGCGAGGGTCACCGGCGCGCCTCCGACACGTACAGCTCGAGTCCAGTATAAAGGTGTCGGTAGTGTTACCTGTGGCTCGCTCACTGGTGGAAGGGCAGCGGCAGTACAGCGAGGGTCACCGGCGCGCCTCCGACACGTACAGCTCGAGTCCAGTATAAAGGTGTCGGTAGTGTTACCTGTGGCTCGCTCACTGGTGGAAGGGCAGCGGCAGCGCGAGCGAGTACAGCGAGGGTCACCGGCGCGCCTCCGACACGTACAGCTCGAGTCCAGTATAAAGGTGTCGGTAGTGTTACCTGTGGCTCGCTCACTGGTGGAAGGGCAGCGGCAGTACAGCGAGGGTCACCGGCGCGCCTCCGACACGTACAGCTCGAGTCCAGTATAAAGGTGTCGGTAGTGTTACCTGTGGCTCGCTCACTGGTGGAAGGGCAGCGGCAGCGCGAGCCAGTACAGCGAGGGTCACCGGCGCGCCTCCGACACGTACAGCTCGAGTCCAGTATAAAGGTGTCGGTAGTGTTACCTGTGGCTCGCTCACTGGTGGAAGGGCAGCGGCAGCGCGAGCGAGTACAGCGAGGGTCACCGGCGCGCCTCCGACACGTACAGCTCGAGTCCAGTATAAAGGTGTCGGTAGTGTTACCTGTGGCTCGCTCACTGGTGGAAGGGCAGCGGCAGCGCGAGCGAGTACAGCGAGGGTCACCGGCGCGCCTCCGACACGTACAGCTCGAGTCCAGTATAAAGGTGTCGGTAGTGTTACCTGTGGCTCGCTCACTGGTGGAAGGGCAGCGGCAGCGCGAGCGAGTACAGCGAGGGTCACCGGCGCGCCTCCGACACGTACAGCTCGAGTCCAGTATAAAGGTGTCGGTAGTGTTACCTGTGGCTCGCTCACTGGTGGAAGGGCAGCGGCAGCGCGAGCGAGTACAGCGAGGGTCACCGGCGCGCCTCCGACACGTACAGCTCGAGTCCAGTATAAAGGTGTCGGTAGTGTTACCTGTGGCTCGCTCACTGGTGGAAGGGCAGCGGCAGTACAGCGAGGGTCACCGGCGCGCCTCCGACACGTACAGCTCGAGTCCAGTATAAAGGTGTCGGTAGTGTTACCTGTGGCTCGCTCACTGGTGGAAGGGCAGCGGCAGCGCGAGCGAGTACAGCGAGGGTCACCGGCGCGCCTCCGACACGTACAGCTCGAGTCCAGTATAAAGGTGTCGGTAGTGTTACCTGTGGCTCGCTCACTGGTGGAAGGGCAGCGGCAGCGCGAGCGAGTACAGCGAGGGTCACCGGCGCGCCTCCGACACGTACAGCTCGAGTCCAGTATAAAGGTGTCGGTAGTGTTACCTGTGGCTCGCTCACTGGTGGAAGGGCAGCGGCAGCGCGAGCGAGTACAGCGAGGGTCACCGGCGCGCCTCCGACACGTACAGCTCGAGTCCAGTATAAAGGTGTCGGTAGTGTTACCTGTGGCTCGCTCACTGGTGGAAGGGCAGCGGCAGCGCGAGCGAGTACAGCGAGGGTCACCGGCGCGCCTCCGACACGTACAGCTCGAGTCCAGTATAAAGGTGTCGGTAGTGTTACCTGTGGCTCGCTCACTGGTGGAAGGGCAGCGGCAGTACAGCGAGGGTCACCGGCGCGCCTCCGACACGTACAGCTCGAGTCCAGTATAAAGGTGTCGGTAGTGTTACCTGTGGCTCGCTCACTGGTGGAAGGGCAGCGGCAGCGCGAGCGAGTACAGCGAGGGTCACCGGCGCGCCTCCGACACGTACAGCTCGAGTCCAGTATAAAGGTGTCGGTAGTGTTACCTGTGGCTCGCTCACTGGTGGAAGGGCAGCGGCAGCGCGAGCGAGTACAGCGAGGGTCACCGGCGCGCCTCCGACACGTACAGCTCGAGTCCAGTATAAAGGTGTCGGTAGTGTTACCTGTGGCTCGCTCACTGGTGGAAGGGCAGCGGCAGTACAGCGAGGGTCACCGGCGCGCCTCCGACACGTACAGCTCGAGTCCAGTATAAAGGTGTCGGTAGTGTTACCTGTGGCTCGCTCACTGGTGGAAGGGCAGCGGCAGCGCGAGCGAGTACAGCGAGGGTCACCGGCGCGCCTCCGACACGTACAGCTCGAGTCCAGTATAAAGGTGTCGGTAGTGTTACCTGTGGCTCGCTCACTGGTGGAAGGGCAGCGGCAGCGCGAGCGAGTACAGCGAGGGTCACCGGCGCGCCTCCGACACGTACAGCTCGAGTCCAGTATAAAGGTGTCGGTAGTGTTACCTGTGGCTCGCTCACTGGTGGAAGGGCAGCGGCAGCGCGAGCGAGTACAGCGAGGGTCACCGGCGCGCCTCCGACACGTACAGCTCGAGTCCAGTATAAAGGTGTCGGTAGTGTTACCTGTGGCTCGCTCACTGGTGGAAGGGCAGCGGCAGCGCGAGCGAGTACAGCGAGGGTCACCGGCGCGCCTCCGACACGTACAGCTCGAGTCCAGTATAAAGGTGTCGGTAGTGTTACCTGTGGCTCGCTCACTGGTGGAAGGGCAGCGGCAGTACAGCGAGGGTCACCGGCGCGCCTCCGACACGTACAGCTCGAGTCCAGTATAAAGGTGTCGGTAGTGTTACCTGTGGCTCGCTCACTGGTGGAAGGGCAGCGGCAGTACAGCGAGGGTCACCGGCGCGCCTCCGACACGTACAGCTCGAGTCCAGTATAAAGGTGTCGGTAGTGTTACCTGTGGCTCGCTCACTGGTGGAAGGGCAGCGGCAGCGCGAGCGAGTACAGCGAGGGTCACCGGCGCGCCTCCGACACGTACAGCTCGAGTCCAGTATAAAGGTGTCGGTAGTGTTACCTGTGGCTCGCTCACTGGTGGAAGGGCAGCGGCAGTACAGCGAGGGTCACCGGCGCGCCTCCGACACGTACAGCTCGAGTCCAGTATAAAGGTGTCGGTAGTGTTACCTGTGGCTCGCTCACTGGTGGAAGGGCAGCGGCAGCGCGAGCGAGTACAGCGAGGGTCACCGGCGCGCCTCCGACACGTACAGCTCGAGTCCAGTATAAAGGTGTCGGTAGTGTTACCTGTGGCTCGCTCACTGGTGGAAGGGCAGCGGCAGTACAGCGAGGGTCACCGGCGCGCCTCCGACACGTACAGCTCGAGTCCAGTATAAAGGTGTCGGTAGTGTTACCTGTGGCTCGCTCACTGGTGGAAGGGCAGCGGCAGCGCGAGCGAGTACAGCGAGGGTCACCGGCGCGCCTCCGACACGTACAGCTCGAGTCCAGTATAAAGGTGTCGGTAGTGTTACCTGTGGCTCGCTCACTGGTGGAAGGGCAGCGGCAGTACAGCGAGGGTCACCGGCGCGCCTCCGACACGTACAGCTCGAGTCCAGTATAAAGGTGTCGGTAGTGTTACCTGTGGCTCGCTCACTGGTGGAAGGGCAGCGGCAGTACAGCGAGGGTCACCGGCGCGCCTCCGACACGTACAGCTCGAGTCCAGTATAAAGGTGTCGGTAGTGTTACCTGTGGCTCGCTCACTGGTGGAAGGGCAGCGGCAGTACAGCGAGGGTCACCGGCGCGCCTCCGACACGTACAGCTCGAGTCCAGTATAAAGGTGTCGGTAGTGTTACCTGTGGCTCGCTCACTGGTGGAAGGGCAGCGGCAGTACAGCGAGGGTCACCGGCGCGCCTCCGACACGTACAGCTCGAGTCCAGTATAAAGGTGTCGGTAGTGTTACCTGTGGCTCGCTCACTGGTGGAAGGGCAGCGGCAGTACAGCGAGGGTCACCGGCGCGCCTCCGACACGTACAGCTCGAGTCCAGTATAAAGGTGTCGGTAGTGTTACCTGTGGCTCGCTCACTGGTGGAAGGGCAGCGGCAGTACAGCGAGGGTCACCGGCGCGCCTCCGACACGTACAGCTCGAGTCCAGTATAAAGGTGTCGGTAGTGTTACCTGTGGCTCGCTCACTGGTGGAAGGGCAGCGGCAGCGCGAGCGAGTACAGCGAGGGTCACCGGCGCGCCTCCGACACGTACAGCTCGAGTCCAGTATAAAGGTGTCGGTAGTGTTACCTGTGGCTCGCTCACTGGTGGAAGGGCAGCGGCAGTACAGCGAGGGTCACCGGCGCGCCTCCGACACGTACAGCTCGAGTCCAGTATAAAGGTGTCGGTAGTGTTACCTGTGGCTCGCTCACTGGTGGAAGGGCAGCGGCAGTACAGCGAGGGTCACCGGCGCGCCTCCGACACGTACAGCTCGAGTCCAGTATAAAGGTGTCGGTAGTGTTACCTGTGGCTCGCTCACTGGTGGAAGGGCAGCGGCAGCGCGAGCGAGTACAGCGAGGGTCACCGGCGCGCCTCCGACACGTACAGCTCGAGTCCAGTATAAAGGTGTCGGTAGTGTTACCTGTGGCTCGCTCACTGGTGGAAGGGCAGCGGCAGCGCGAGCGAGTACAGCGAGGGTCACCGGCGCGCCTCCGACACGTACAGCTCGAGTCCAGTATAAAGGTGTCGGTAGTGTTACCTGTGGCTCGCTCACTGGTGGAAGGGCAGCGGCAGCGCGAGCGAGTACAGCGAGGGTCACCGGCGCGCCTCCGACACGTACAGCTCGAGTCCAGTATAAAGGTGTCGGTAGTGTTACCTGTGGCTCGCTCACTGGTGGAAGGGCAGCGGCAGTACAGCGAGGGTCACCGGCGCGCCTCCGACACGTACAGCTCGAGTCCAGTATAAAGGTGTCGGTAGTGTTACCTGTGGCTCGCTCACTGGTGGAAGGGCAGCGGCAGCGCGAGCGAGTACAGCGAGGGTCACCGGCGCGCCTCCGACACGTACACGGACACCGTGGAGTCCTTCGAGCCCACGCCCATCGCGCACCTGAACACACAAACAACCTCATGTTATGTGGCACGACTCGCTACATGAACACACTCACGTGTTACAGTCACACCTCATGCCAGCTTACTATTGAATACATTACGAAAAGTACCGCTACCCGACGGCGTCAGAGGACATTTATGGAATTCAGTTAGTGTACCACAGACGTGGGTTTGTAGCTCACATCAACACGATATAAGAGAAACATAGGGCAGAATTTGGGTAGAGAAAACGTGCGACGGAAGCGAAACCGATTAAAAAGTGGTTATTTGTCTCGGATACACTATATTTTCTTTATATCATACAAACAGATGTTGCTTGGACGATTTTATCGTAAGCTGGCGAAGTATGTGTGTCACAGCGAACACGTGAGCTTGTACATTTTAGCACGCCAATTCGGAATATACCTAAGTGTAGACATGTAGCTAGGTTAGATTATTTAGTACCCCGTTCATTGGATGCAATTAAAAGCGAGCTCGAAATGTTCTCGGACGGGTAAGATCCTCTTTATACAGACAAAAGTAATGTTGTCAACTTATGTACAAAGCTCGATAATTAAATGCAAGAGCGACTCCTTGGACCTCGCGTGGTTCAATCACTTACAAACCTAAATAAAAAATTCATTCCTAAGTTTTTTTCTTGGTAAACTTTTAAGATAGCGATGATTAAAATAATATATATTACAAGTGTATTTTTTGTGCTCTTGTTTATGATTTCGGAGATTTTTTACCGTTGAACAAATTATACGTATTGATTTCGCTACGATAGTAACATTGTTTTCTGTTTTTTACCATTAAAAGTCGTTACTTAGAACATAAGCCACATTCTCATTTCCGTTTCGTACTTTATATACATAGTTTGACAGTGGCGTGTACAATGCTGAGGCAAAGCAAGTAAGCATGCACGACTGTAGCAGATTGTTAGTTAAAATCGGAGCAGAGTTTGCGATATTAGCTGTATATCGATCTCCTTCTTTTACGAATATAAACAATTTCACTAACTCTCTAGACGAAACCTTGCAGAACCTATCATCCTTCAAAAATATTATTTTAACTGGAGATATTAATTGCAATATCCTTTCTGGAAGTGCAGACGCTTCAGCTGAGGAGTATCTGAACCTATGCGCGTTCCATGGTTTGCTTTCCGCTCATACGCTTCCTACACATCAAAGTGGCTCCTGCTTGGACCATATAATGCTCAAAACCAATTTCCCTGCACTTACTCTTGTAACTAATTCAACAATAACCGATCACAGTGCTAACCTACTTATTCTTAATTGTAAATTACCTAAGGTGGCCTCTCGCACAGTCACTAAATTAAATTTACACAAACTTGAAGAAGATTTACGCAATATTAATTTTGACCCAGTCTACAATTCCGCTGATCCGCAGTTTTGTATGTTGTACCTGATTAAGAAAGTGCAACATGCTATTCAGAAAAACACGGTCACATTTCGGTTAAATAACAAATATTGCAACATAAAGCCATGGATCACGGCTGGTCTTATACGTTGTATGAAAAATAGAGATAAACTGCATATGAAATCTAAAGCTAATCCGGATAATTTAATATTGCAAATTTCATATAAGCGATATCGTAACTTTTGTAACGACCTCTTAAAAAAAGTAAAACGCAATTACGATACCACTGCACTAAAAGAGGCCGGTACAGATAACAAAAAGATCTGGAAAATTATTAAAAATGTGACGTATAATTCAAAACAGAATGAGTCTTCTTCGGGTTTATTACAAGCACATTCATCACAGTTAGCATCTGCGAATATTGCAAATAATTTCTTTGTTAATGTGGGCAAGTGTCTAGCTGAACAAATTCAGGGCCAATCACAGCACCTAACAAGCTCATTGTTTACATCTAGCACTAGTTTATCATCCTTTGTGTTATTAGATACTGACGAGGCGGAAGTGGAAAGGATTATTATGGGTCTAAAAGTAGACAGTGCAGTTGGCTGGGATAACATATCTAATAAAATTATCAAGCAATTCAAAGAACTTTTAGTGCCGCCATTAACTTGCATTTTCAATAAATGTTTAACTACAGGTGTGTTCCCCAAGTGCTTAAAAAAAGCTGTTATTGTCCCAGTGTACAAATCAGGGAGTAAAGACCAAGTGACTAATTATAGGCCTATTTCCTTACTGCCTACTATGTCTAAAATATTAGAAAAGATTATAAACAATAGGCTTTATAAATATTTGGAGGACAAATCTATTCTCTCTAGGCGGCAGTTTGGATTTAGACCTAAAATGTCTACAGATAATGCCGTACACCATCTGACTGAATATCTAGCACAAGAACTTGATAAAGGTAACCACACAGTAGGAATCTTCCTGGACCTCGCCAAAGCGTTTGACACAGTTTCTATTCCCATTTTGTTGCGCAAGCTTGAAGCCATAGGCATCAGGGAAATTCAGCTGAAACTATTTAAGAGCTATCTAGAAGAACGTACGCAATGTGTCAAGATTGGGAATGTTATCAGCGATGATGAAAATTGCACAGCATTCGGAATTCCTCAAGGAAGTATTTTAGGGCCCTCACTCTTTTTAATTTACATAAACGATCTCTGTAATCTAAATTTAGATCATGGCCATATCGTTTGTTATGCCGACGACACTGCCCTGTTGTTTTCGGCTGACTCAGAAGAAAATGTCTACAAGTTTGCGCAACACGGATTCAATGTTATTAATAAATGGCTTCAAAATAATTCACTTACCTTAAACGCTGACAAGACAAACTACGTCAAGTTTTCGATGCGCAAGCAAAAACTAACTGGCACTACCCCAACATTGTATGCTCATCACTGCACATCTAGCACAAATTACCAATGTGTTTGTCCTAAAATTAAAATGTCAGATACAGTAAAGTACCTTGGAATTATAATCGATAAGACACTTTCGTTTAAACCTCATATAGAGGCTGTAAATAATAGGATTCGGAAATTGATATTTGTTTTTAAAAAAATACGCTTCATTGCAGACCCAAATATTGTCCCACAAGTCTACTTTGCTCTATGTCAATCGATAGTAACATACTGTATTACGACATGGGGCGGAGCGGGTAAAACACTGTTACTAACTATCGAGAGAGCTCAGAGGGCAATTCTCAAAGTGTCTACTTTCCGCCCTTTCCTTTTCCCTACTAACCTCCTATACAAGGAATGTGGAGTATTAACAGTCCGGCAGTTATTTATTATGGGTATTGTATTAAAACAGCACGCAGATCTAACATATAGCACGGAGTTTACTAACAAAAGACGTAAAGATTTAGTCTGTCCTCAAATCCATACCAAACATGCTTTCACATCAAAATTTTATATGTTTCTTGGTCCTTTCCTCTACAATAGATTGAATGCGAAAGCAAACATTTATAGCCTGAATAAAGTTAACTGTAAGAGAATTCTTAAAGAAACTCTTCAAAAAATGTCCTATGATGATACAGAGAATTTACTGACTGTGCTAAGGTGATTTTGTTTTTATACAATTCTTGACCTAGTTTAAGTACCTTATTATTTAAGAAACTGTACAATTTATACAATTTTTGACCTAGTTTAGTTAGGAATCTAGAAGTTAAGTTTTTAATTGTCTATAACACAGATTTTTTACACATTTTTATTGTACTATAGAATCTTTTTGATTATTTGTTAATTTTAAATTATTTTAGTTCTACTCGCCTGAAACACAGGATTTCCTAGTTCAGGCTCGTAATACTTAGAATTAAGATATATATTTAAGACTGTATGTAATTAATTGTCCTGTTAAATTGGTAATCATAAATAAATAAATAAATAAATAAATAAAGCTCGAGCATAGTTGCCCTTATCAAACTTGGCCTAGCACTCAAAAAGAACTGTCGGATCCACCAGAACACTGGGCTTATCAGAAATGAATCGACAGAAGATATCGTAGCGTCAAGTAGTAGTAGGCAGGCGTTACCTGAGCGGGTGGAAGGTGAGGCAGGACACAGGCCCGATGCGCGCGCCCATGAAGCCCTCGTGGAACTTGATGGTGTTCAGCGCCGCGCCCTTCAGGTCGTAGATGCTGATGCTCTGGTTCACCGACCCACTGCCGAACAAACTTTTATTAACTAACAATATCGCCTCAAATGTATGAATAGTTAAAGAAGGATGGCCAAAACGTACCAGATGATGAAAAGATGGCGTCACCAAATGCCATATATACGAAAAATTGCCTTATATTATAAGGTCTTAGAAAACACGATACATATCTCTATAAGAAGCCACAATAAAAAGATATCCATTTATTTTGTTTTTGTAACTTGTTCGAAATTATTTAAAATATTAGTTTCAGAACGCACCTAATGACGATTCGCGATAATTTTAAATTTCGCGTATTAAATGACTAGGTTTTTAAAGACTACAATTATATCACGTTTATTAATAGTTATTAACAGGAATTCAATTCAATGAGAATGTAGGCATCAAACCAAATACTATGCCGATTTATTATGTATTGGATCCTTGTCCTGAATGTGGGTTAAAGTGAGTATAATTACGTACAACGGAACGTCATCGACAAGTTACATATGTCTGTGGTCATCGACCTACGCCATTGATTGACACCTTGTTTGCTGTAGTTGTTGTAAGAGAGGATATTGAATAAAAAAAATTTTTGTCAAGCCTATTTCTTTTATAGTACTCCTAAATCCTACCATTACACTTCATGTACTCCTGCAACCTACCAATACTCGATGTGTCAATACGTATTGCAACTTGAGCATTGAAGACTAGCGACTAAGTTTCAACCACAAAAAATCCTTAAATTCTTCACGAGTGAGCTAAATACTCGTCATGCAAGTTGGAGCGTACACAAAATCTGTCATCGAAGCAGAGCAGACTCCACGAGTTGGCTTGACAGGTCGCACATTTTGAGATTGATTGTCCTATGTTTTGGCTAATTCTGTGAGTGAAATCGAAATAAATGGAAATGAGATCGCTAATTACCCGCCTCGCTTATCGCTAACTACACTTTTAGGCTAGGCCGCAGTCTGGTAAAGGTAGTTGTTGATTCTAACCTCAAAAGGATTGTTGATGTTATTATGAAAAATCGTGGCTATTTAGACAAGATTTTCAAACGGAATGGTGTTTACAACCTAAAAATAAACCAATCTAAGTATAGTTTATTTTGGGACATGAAAAATAAAAGTCTAGTCCAGCTCCTATACAAATTTGGCCAATGTTCTTTCTGCGTTGGTTTAATCGCCGTCAACGATATGGCTGAACACGAGGTGGTTTTTATCATCCGGAATTTCTCGTTATCGGTAGCAGCTGAGGGTCTAGATTTTCTTCTGCTCCGCCCAGAGCGGGAGAATTCATTTAATGATTTCCCATCCGGAAAAAAAGGTTCTAGATTTGCGATTGGATCGATGGCAATAAGTTTGCCCTCTTCTCAGATATTCTCTGATAATTGTCAAAACGTGATCGTGCTATTGGTACACCTCTGTGCTGTACTCTTCGGAGAAGTAGGTGTGATGTGCAGCAGGGTTGTTACGGAAGTGGTTTTATTGGATCCGTGACGTCCGTAACGTGTATGTACGCACCAGGCCATGAGGTTGCACAGCGGGTGCACGTCGATGGCGGCGAGCGGCGCGGGCGCGCGCACGGTCTCCAGCACGGCCATCTTGCGCGTGTCGTAGATCAGCACCTCGCCGTTCATGCTGCAATAAGAACGCGGTTTACTGAGAGCCCATTTAGTGGTGCGACAATTCGAGCCTTAGGATGCCATTCAGAGATGTTTTCTCTGTACACGTGGTAGGTGGGTACCTACCTGTCAGGGCGAATTTGTTCGAAAGAGTTTTCGCGGCCCTGGAACGCAAAGCGCATTTAGAGGAACACGGATGGGTTAGGTTAGGTTGGGTTTTTAAGCCAGTAAGTCTGATATAATACGTTCCGCCCATGAGCGAAAAGAGTCATTCGATGGGTAACCATAATCAAAAGGGTGGGTACCTGTAGCCGCACCCACCATCTTCGTCCCACGCGCCGCACTTACCAGCCAGTGAGCATGGTGTAGAGGTCGGGGCGGTGCGCGGCCGCCAGCACGGGCGCCTGGTGGTGGTGCAGGCGGCTGATCGTCCCACGCGCCGCACTTACCAGCCAGTGAGCATGGTGTAGAGGTCGGGGCGGTGCGCGGCCGCCAGCACGGGCGCCTGGTGGTGGTGCAGGCGGCTGATCGCGGCGCGCGGGCTGCGCTCGTCCCACGCGCGCACGCTGCCGTCGCCGAAGCCGCATACCAGCAGCGCCGCACCGTCTGCGCCCGCGCCCTCTGCGCCCTCCGTGCCGCGCCATAGCGACGTGGCCGCCGCCTCGCATTCTGTGCAAGCACATCGTGGTTTTAAAATAATCTACGTTAGGCATTTCAAGGCATTTGCGTAAATGAAGTACGCATCAATTTAAGAAAAAAGAAGCAATTGGCGAGATTTGTGACGGAAGTAACTAGCACCGAAATTGCCTTAAAAAATGCCAGACAACGTGCAACGTGGACATGTACAAAGGACAAGAGCGAGTGAGCACAGGTACCGGTGTCGATGTCGGTGAGCAGCAGCTCGGTGGCGGCGTCCCACAGGCGCACGCGGCCGGCCCGGCCCGCCAGCGCCAGCGAGCGGCGCGCGCCGCACCAGCGCAGCAGCGTGGGCGGCGGCGTGCCGGCGTACGGCGCCGCGCCGCCCGCCGCCGCCTGCCCCACTGCAACAGCGCTCAGGGTCACACCGCGGATACGTCCTTCTCTAATTGACACCTAATTACTGCGATCTTATGTTCTAGTTGTAACGGACAGTAAAACCCTGTGGCACTAGCACTTCGCTCGCGACTACGTCCGTGCGGATTTAGTACTTTCTTGTACGAAGAAAAACACCCCTTACAAACTCTATTTATCATACTTATTTTTTTAATGCTTTAGATACCTTGTATTCGTTTAGAACTAAAACATGATTACCGTCACTTGATGTGCCCCTAGAACCCGAGTTAACGCGGTTGCATGATAAATGATATTTATTTTGTAAGTAGGTTGTAAATAACACTTTTACACGTCAATATTTTCGGTCTTTATAAACTAGATGAGGCCGGTGTTTCCTAGCTGACTACCCTGAGAAGAAACACCGAAACAAACTCAGAGATCAGTCTCTTTTAAAGTCCATACAATTGTACTGGTCAAATCATATGAGAATGATATTTTTGTATAAGTAACCTACTCTCGAAAATGTTAAATTTGACTCACTGTTACAAAAATTCATCACAGCTATGATTTTGTTTCTAATAAAACCCAGTTAACTACAATAATAAGCTGGTATGATTTTGTCCCATGGCGTTTTTATCGGATTTAGACCGTGATCTTCGTTTTCGAGTTTTAGTGAAACGTTTACTCTTTCATTAAAACTCAAAAAAATTCGCGAAAACGACCGAGACATAAGTGATTTAATGTACCATAATATGATTCGTGAACATCAAGCATGATAGAAAGAAAAAGTTCCAGACAAGCAGCAGTAAACACCGATGATGACTATGTACTTGGTAGTTAACACACAAGTAATTAACAATTGTTGGAATAGGTATGTTTATGACTTATCGTAAAAATATCTTCTCCCTTCTGTCGCAAAAAATATCTTAGAATGTATCTAAGATACAAGACAGGAATAAATGGAGTCCCACATGCATTTATACTAATACAGTGTCATTGAAATTGAAAATGATGAATAAAAAGCCTGCCCAGTCTTTTGTCAAATATGATAGGTTCCGTGTACCGCCCATTCCAACCCAGTCACTATGTAGCACTGGCTAGTACACAATATTAAGAACCACTTTTTTGATTTTCACACACAATTTTGATGTCGCAAAGAAAATCATGAGCTGGTCGATGTTCGCACTGCTGCGCAATGTCAGTGTTGTCCACAGAACAGACAGCAGGGCTCGTAGAGAGTGAGGTGGCGCTACTCACGGTCGTCGTGGCGGGCGCGGGCGCCGAGCCGCTCGTCGGGCGCCGCGAACTGCTCCGACACCAGCTGCGCCAGACCTGCCCCACAACCCTACATCAGTACCCGCCCGCGTGTGCGCCGCCCTACTGCTTACTGTCTCTACTATATAAATCGCGAGTATAACATACTAATCTACAAGCTGACTGTACACCGATGTATTCTCATATTCTTTAGTGCCTGGCGCCAACTATTTGATGCGATCCATCCTAAGTCGCAGTTGTTAGTGGCGACAATCTGCACCAACGGCGCTCAGATGCCTTTGACTGATTTTCGTAGGACCTCCAAGCGCCCGAGGGTAATTTTTGATACTTAGTTTCAGATTTTGATTTCACATTAAACTTTATATGGCACGACAAAACTGCCGGGAAATAATTCATACAATTTACATATAAACTAGTTTGAAAGATCTATAATCATCAGGCAAGAAATTTTTTTTTACTGATTATTTATTTTTGCTAGCTTGCTTACTCCTTAATTAGAAATAAATTTAATTCATTGCCAGTAGCTCGAGTATCGTTTGAGTATTTTAAGTTAAGTTTTATAAGAGACACTGAAAAATGTGGGTTGCAATGGAATTTGAACGGTCATGAGTGTACTGCTTCAAATTTTGATAATTATCTAAATTCTGAACCTAAATCTACCCTATTACGTCCTATGAGGAAAAGCTTGTAACAGTAAAAAGAAGCCGGCGCACAGCAGAATCATCACTAATAGAGTTTTCTTATATAGTCATATAAATAAACTACAGAAAAAAAAATCGTCCAAAATTGCCAATATTTGTTAGATGTTTTGAATTTTGTGGACATGCAGTTATGAATGGAGTCGCGTTTGGTTTAGTCACACGAATGACATGGAATTGTTAGTTACTTTCAATGATATATCATTGTGTAACAGCATTTTTGTATGAACACAATGTTGTATGAACCAATTCACCATAACATTTAACAATTTATTTAACACTGACCAAAACTGATACGTCACAAGACCTCCACCTTGCTTTGTGAAGTACTCGAATTCGTTATTGCTATAAATTGCTTATTACAGAAGCTATAATAAGCAATTTAACGCTGTCAACAAATGGATCGTTTAGTTTGGAGGTCGACGAGCCACCCTATTAATAGGTGGACATAAGTCATGCACATAATATCTCGCGACGTGTAGCCGCTCGCGTACGTACTGTAGACGGCCTGGCCGGGCGGCGGGCGGTAGTCGGCGGCGGGCCGCACGTCCAGCGCGCGCCACGCCGACACCAGCGCCGGCTCCATGCTGCTGCCCGACGGCCTGCCACAGTCATCACCTGTCACTACACCTTCTGATAAACATGTTTCATTGCTAACGACTATGATCTGTGCCCATATACTGCTTTTTATGCTGGGATGTTTTTAGTCGATCACGTCATAAATCTAAATGGATCTGGATGAAATTTGGCACGAATATGGATTATAGTCGGGAATGCTAGTTATGTTCCCCCGGGCTACATGTACGCCGGCGGCAGTACCTGTAGATGGCGAGGTTGCCGGTGTGCGAGGCGACGGCCAGCAGCGCGTGCTGGTGCGCGTTGAGGTAGGCCAGCGCCGTGATGCGGCCCCACGCGCGCCGCCACGACCCCACGCACAGCTTGGCCGCCGTGCCCCAGTCCCAGATCCTGCCGACTCACACTATTTTCACAACTTTTCACTACAAATATACAAAGAAAAGTATGCGATTTAAAATTATTTTTATTTTTGGAAAATTCACGCAATTATGACATCAAAGATAGGATGTAAGGGGTCGGTTTCCAGTGTTAAAATGTGTAAAAATTGTGTTTGACGAATTTACATAGAGAAATATATGAAATGCATATAATTAGGTATTTAAACATCTGTATGTATATTTTAATAACCTTTTGTAGTTATCAATACACTAGTATTGTTCGTTATCGTTCTTATTCGGAAACACGAATGATAGCGGAGTGCATACTATCTCACTGAAGTAGTTGTACCGCTGCCGCGCTGCAATGAACAGAACAGGGAGTGTACTGACCCGAAGTTGTCCTTGGAGGCGACGGCGGCGTGCTGCTCGTAGGGGTGGAACAGCACCACGGCGGGCGGCAGCGGGCAGCGCGAGTGGAACGCCTGCGTCTGTGTACTGACCCGAAGTTGTCCTTGGAGGCGACGGCGGCGTGCTGCTCGTAGGGGTGGAACAGCACCACGGCGGGCGGCAGCGGGCAGCGCGAGTGGAACGCCTGCGTCTGTGTACTGACCCGAAGTTGTCCTTGGAGGCGACGGCGGCGTGCTGCTCGTAGGGGTGGAACAGCACCACGGCGGGCGGCAGCGGGCAGCGCGAGTGGAACGCCTGCGTCTGTGTACTGACCCGAAGTTGTCCTTGGAGGCGACGGCGGCGTGCTGCTCGTAGGGGTGGAACAGCACCACGGCGGGCGGCAGCGGGCAGCGCGAGTGGAACGCCTGCGTCTGTGTACTGACCCGAAGTTGTCCTTGGAGGCGACGGCGGCGTGCTGCTCGTAGGGGTGGAACAGCACCACGGCGGGCGGCAGCGGGCAGCGCGAGTGGAACGCCTGCGTCTGTGTACTGACCCGAAGTTGTCCTTGGAGGCGACGGCGGCGTGCTGCTCGTAGGGGTGGAACAGCACCACGGCGGGCGGCAGCGGGCAGCGCGAGTGGAACGCCTGCGTCTGTGTACTGACCCGAAGTTGTCCTTGGAGGCGACGGCGGCGTGCTGCTCGTAGGGGTGGAACAGCACCACGGCGGGCGGCAGCGGGCAGCGCGAGTGGAACGCCTGCGTCTGTGTACTGACCCGAAGTTGTCCTTGGAGGCGACGGCGGCGTGCTGCTCGTAGGGGTGGAACAGCACCACGGCGGGCGGCAGCGGGCAGCGCGAGTGGAAGGCCTGCGTCTCCAGGCGCGCCACGCGCGCGCGCAGCAGGCCTGCGGCTTCCCGGCGCAGGCTGCGGTTGCGCGCGTAGCGCCACGCGCGCTCGTGGTGCGGCCGGCTCTCGCAGTCCGAGCGCCAGCTGTCGCCGCCCTCGGGCCGCGCGAATGCCGACGACGCCCATTCCACGAACTGCGTCGTCACTATCGCCTTCTTTGCTGGTTGACCTGCAATGGAAAAGGAACACTTGTTCAGAGTAGGCAAACCCCTACCCGTCAACGCTTCCTCTACAAGCACGCGAACCTGTCAAGGATGTGTAAACGATAAGTGCGTCGCGCGAGTCGAGATCTCGACGAGAACACCCGTTCAGGGCAGTCTCGTAAAACTGTACTGTCCGTTTAGACAATACTGTAAAATAATAGTAAATCAAGGTAATATTTATATCACACAACTTTTACACCCCTCACATAGCTTTTTGAGTCTGTATTTCTTCACCAATGCGTTCACTTACAAATACTCTTAACCCTTAACCTTTAAACTGAATATGTCAACTAAGAACCTATTACAGCTACCTACGAATAGCATGCAAGGTAATGGTACTGACTAGAAGTAGACGAGGTGCTGTCCCGGTCGCGCTCGCGCACGGCCACGGAGTCCTCGGAGATGGTGTGCGGCAGCCCCTTGCCGCGCCGGTTGCCTGTCGAACGACTCTTGTCATGTACTGCGGTCCTACTAGTCGCTGCCCAAAATATAGAGTCAGCTCACACCGAGGCGCGACTCTGCGCGCTTTATAATATAGTGATTCGGTAATAGTAGTGGGAATAGTATTACACTGTAAATTGAAAGATACGAGTGAAAGTTATGATTGAAAATGTGATGTTGAATACCACTGTAATGATAGATTAAGAACTTTTAAGTACATAAACGGTACAACATTTGTGAGAGATTATGCCTCGGTGTGAGCTGACCCTAACTAAATCTAGAAATTTTATACGATGCAGATGAAGTTGAGAAACATATTATTATGTTTGATGTTTTTCAAAGTAGGTGGGAGATTATTAAATTGAAAGTTATAGAAATATTGGGGCTCAATTATAAATTATTTTTCACAAGGGAAATTTTTACACAGACACATAAATATTGTATAGTTTTCAAAATACAAATGGAAGTGTTGGCATGCCCGTAGCCTATCGCTGTGCAGTTCGTGAGGTGTGAGTACCTGCGGGCAGCGTCCTGGTGTGGTCGTGCTGCGCCAGCGGCGAGGCGCGCGTGTTGGGCGAGGGCGGCAGCGACGCCGGCTCCTTGCTGCCGCGGCCCAGCTCCAGCTCGCGCCCCACGCTGTCCACCTGCGCACGTGCAGTGTGTGAGGTGTGAGTACCTGCGGGCAGCGTCCTGGTGTGGTCGTGCTGCGCCAGCGGCGAGGCGCGCGTGTTGGGCGAGGGCGGCAGCGACGCCGGCTCCTTGCTGCCGCGGCCCAGCTCCAGCTCGCGCCCCACGCTGTCCACCTGCGCACGTGCAGTGTGTGAGGTGTGAGTACCTGCGGGCAGCGTCCTGGTGTGGTCGTGCTGCGCCAGCGGCGAGGCGCGCGTGTTGGGCGAGGGCGGCAGCGACGCCGGCTCCTTGCTGCCGCGGCCCAGCTCCAGCTCGCGCCCCACGCTGTCCACCTGCGCACGTGCAGTGTGTGAGGTGTGAGTACCTGCGGGCAGCGTCCTGGTGTGGTCGTGCTGCGCCAGCGGCGAGGCGCGCGTGTTGGGCGAGGGCGGCAGCGACGCCGGCTCCTTGCTGCCGCGGCCCAGCTCCAGCTCGCGCCCCACGCTGTCCACCTGCGCACGTGCAGTGTGTGAGGTGTGAGTACCTGCGGGCAGCGTCCTGGTGTGGTCGTGCTGCGCCAGCGGCGAGGCGCGCGTGTTGGGCGAGGGCGGCAGCGACGCCGGCTCCTTGCTGCCGCGGCCCAGCTCCAGCTCGCGCCCCACGCTGTCCACCTGCGCACGTGCAGTGTGTGAGGTGTGAGTACCTGCGGGCAGCGTCCTGGTGTGGTCGTGCTGCGCCAGCGGCGAGGCGCGCGTGTTGGGCGAGGGCGGCAGCGACGCCGGCTCCTTGCTGCCGCGGCCCAGCTCCAGCTCGCGCCCCACGCTGTCCACCTGCGCACGTGCAGTGTGTGAGGTGTGAGTACCTGCGGGCAGCGTCCTGGTGTGGTCGTGCTGCGCCAGCGGCGAGGCGCGCGTGTTGGGCGAGGGCGGCAGCGACGCCGGCTCCTTGCTGCCGCGGCCCAGCTCCAGCTCGCGCCCCACGCTGTCCACCTGCGCACGTGCAGTGTGTGAGGTGTGAGTACCTGCGGGCAGCGTCCTGGTGTGGTCGTGCTGCGCCAGCGGCGAGGCGCGCGTGTTGGGCGAGGGCGGCAGCGACGCCGGCTCCTTGCTGCCGCGGCCCAGCTCCAGCTCGCGCCCCACGCTGTCCACCTGCGCACGTGCAGTGTGTGAGGTGTGAGTACCTGCGGGCAGCGTCCTGGTGTGGTCGTGCTGCGCCAGCGGCGAGGCGCGCGTGTTGGGCGAGGGCGGCAGCGACGCCGGCTCCTTGCTGCCGCGGCCCAGCTCCAGCTCGCGCCCCACGCTGTCCACCTGCGCACGTCACCACACGTACACTCGCGACTATTTGTCTATATTTTTATTTAAATGATTGCGCCAGAGTCAAATGCCAGTCAGCGATTAGGATGCGAGACACTAATTTGAACTACAGAATTTTGATCCGTATTTCGAACAAATGGCTTTAGCTTTTAAGTCCCAAATAATAGGGAAAACAAATACTCTGAATTCAGGATTTCACTATTTGTAACATAAAAAAATGTAAAATTTCTTACACCAAAAAAGCTTTTTTTTAATCTTCCTTTATCATCTGGTTTAGCTAGAAAGTTGTACCTGTGTGCTGTACCTGTAATGACACATGTCGCTAACGCCTGCCCATACCTGGTTGGCGATGTAATTGATGATGTCGGTTGCCATCTGCGAGATCTGCGGATGTGGCTCACGTGCCATCGTCGTCAGGATATTCCACAGCTTCATGTACACCGAGCCGAAACCTAGGTCCGAACATAGTACAGTTGTAAAACAAGATGCACTTCAAAATGATAGATTAGAATATAATTGAAAGGCGCATGCGGTGACATACCGATGGAGGGCAGCGCGAGCGCGGCGGCGTTGCGCACGAGCGCGTGCGAGTGCGCGTTGTGCGCGGCGTGCGCGTTGTGCGCGCGCGCGTCGCTGAGCGCGTCCCAGCCCTGGTCCACGCGCCCGCCGCGGCCCGCCTCCCTGCCGACACGCACACCCGCACGGTCCGTACAACTCTATTCCGGCTCGGCTTCCCATTCACATATTCCACAACCATATAACATTTTAAGTCACCTTTTATTTTTGAGCATTAAAATAGTTCCTTAGGCATAACAGGAATATAAAAATATGACTCAACTAGACTATTATGAAATAGAATGACACAAAAAGGGTTTTAAAAAGGGATACCGTATCGAGTCTCACCTGTCACTTTTTCGTACTCTCTCTTGAATGTACACGGCGATGAAGTGCTGTTCAAATATTAACACCATCCACTGTATAGCTGAAAAAAAAAAAAACAAATATGTTTTTAATAAACTTAAAAAATCTCTACATCATCTTAACAACAGTTCCGTCTTTTTATTTTCCAACGCTTTCTGACACATGTCTTCTTAACAGGACATTTCAAAACTTGCGCGGTATGATATACATTGTATAATTTCCCCTTTGCAGCCTTTTACATTATGTTTTATATTGTCCAAGCAAGTCCTACTGCTTAAAATAGTGGGTTGCGAAAATTGTAATTTTAAATTATAATAGGGATGTTTCCTGAGTAGAAATTATATGATTATGTTTAGTCCGTCAGTTAGATTATAGAAAAATATTGGACACGTATTTTTTCCTTTATCAAATCTATAAAAACTGACGAAGATACAAAGCATCAAAGATCAGGAGTGGGAGCGTGTGACGTCAGGGCTCGCTAAAAATTGTAGCGAGTAGTGACGTCACACGAGTTTTCAATGCACTGTATCGTCTTCACTTTTTGTTTATGTGAAAAAAGAAAAAATACGTGTCCAATATTTTTTGGAAATCTATCAGACGGACTAATTAGATTTTTTTAGTCAACTACCCTATTTAACAATGTATGTATATTCGAAAGGGGTTAAATATAATGATCACCATAATACTTTCATACCCTTAGTTCTTTTACCAAAAATATATACTTGCCACCAGAAAACTAAAGTCTAAAATTACAATAGTACTAGCTATTTTAGTCACGACTGCACATCAAATTGTATTCGAACACCAAATGCAGTAAATGATCACCAAATCTTAGCAAGCAAATTAATGCGCAGTACTAGTGTTACAAGGAGAACTTAGCATGCAAGAGCGAGCTCGTGACATGGGGCATTCCGACTCGGAGAGGTTAGGTTAGAAGGAGGTGGCGGAATCTAGTGAGCGAGCAAAGCGAGCGAGCAGACTCCGCCACCTCTTTCGTGGTTATTTTTTTTTAAACCCTCCGACACGCTTTTTAAGCCACTTTTGAGTGTTTTGAGGTTAGGTTACTAAAAGTCGATTATACATTGAATTTTGGTGATCATTTACTACTTTTGGGTTATCAATGATTTATTTGGAGTCATTTAGATTAAAAAGGATAGCTAGATGTTAAAACTTTGGTTATAATTTTACATTAAAATGCGGGTTTAATTTTGGTGATGACCTGGCAGGCACTGGCACTCTGTGAGGCGCGCGTGGAACACAAGGCGCACGGAAGCCGGGCCTGGATGTTATCGGGGGTGTTATCGGAGGCGTCCAGCGCGTTGTGTATGTGTGTATGTATGTGTGTACCTGCGAGTATCTCGTGGCGCACGAGCGGCGAGGCGTCGGGCTGCAGCCGCGCCGCCAGCTGCACGCCCACCTGCTGGTCCAGCGCGTTGTGTATGTGTGTATGTATGTGTGTACCTGCGAGTATCTCGTGGCGCACGAGCGGCGAGGCGTCGGGCTGCAGTCGCGCCGCCAGCTGCACGCCCACCTGCTGGTCCAGCGCGTTGTGTATGTATGTGTGTACCTGCGAGTATCTCGTGGCGCACGAGCGGCGAGGCGTCGGGCTGCAGCCGCGCCGCCAGCTGCACGCCCACCTGCTGGTCCAGCGCGTTGTGTATGTGTGTATGTATGTGTGTACCTGCGAGTATCTCGTGGCGCACGAGCGGCGAGGCGTCGGGCTGCAGCCGCGCCGCCAGCTGCACGCCCACCTGCTGGTCCAGCGCGTTGTGTATGTATGTGTGTACCTGCGAGTATCTCGTGGCGCACGAGCGGCGAGGCGTCGGGCTGCAGCCGCGCCGCCAGCTGCACGCCCACCTGCTGGTCCAGCGCGTTGTGTATGTGTGTATGTATGTGTGTACCTGCGAGTATCTCGTGGCGCACGAGCGGCGAGGCGTCGGGCTGCAGCCGCGCCGCCAGCTGCACGCCCACCTGCTGGTCCAGCGCGTTGTGTATGTATGTGTGTACCTGCGAGTATCTCGTGGCGCACGAGCGGCGAGGCGTCGGGCTGCAGCCGCGCCGCCAGCTGCACGCCCACCTGCTGGTCCAGCGCGTTGTGTATGTATGTGTGTACCTGCGAGTATCTCGTGGCGCACGAGCGGCGAGGCGTCGGGCTGCAGCCGCGCCGCCAGCTGCACGCCCACCTGCTGGTCCAGCGCGTTGTGTATGTATGTGTGTACCTGCGAGTATCTCGTGGCGCACGAGCGGCGAGGCGTCGGGCTGCAGCCGCGCCGCCAGCTGCACGCCCACCTGCTGGTCCAGCGCGTTGTGTATGTATGTGTGTACCTGCGAGTATCTCGTGGCGCACGAGCGGCGAGGCGTCGGGCTGCAGCCGCGCCGCCAGCTGCACGCCCACCTGCTGGTCCAGCGCGTTGTGTATGTATGTGTGTACCTGCGAGTATCTCGTGGCGCACGAGCGGCGAGGCGTCGGGCTGCAGCCGCGCCGCCAGCTGCACGCCCACCTGCTGGTCCAGCGCGTTGGCGTGCTCCGTGCGTGCGCCACCCGCCGCCACGAACGTGCCCAGCGCGAAAGCGCACGCCGCGCGCACCTGCCGGAATCACACATATTACATACTGGCCTACTCCCAAATGCAAGATGGCTACCGCTACAGCGGCAGCTCATACGGCTTAAGTACCTCTGGATCGGGGTGCTGCAGCAGTGGGTAGAGCTTCTCGTGCGCCAGGTCGCGCACGCCGGCCCAGCGCGCCGCGTCGTAGTTGCGCCACAGGCGGCCCAGGCACACGCACCCCCACTGCGCCAGCCGCGCCGACCCGTCGCTCAGCTGCTCCAGGCAGATCGAGATCATCGAGCCCTGCACACCAACAGGAACCCGAGATAGAACACCGACGTTCGGAGTTCAAAATTACGTCTACCAATAAGATTTGTTGCCAGGAATTAGGAAGATTTCTGTATAATTTATACGGTCCTGCCTTTTCGCTGAAAATTGTTTGACAGATTATCACTTGCCAACCAACGTTTCGCCGATATTTCACTTTGACAACTAACGATTAGCAAACTTTTGTATGACAACGATTCATTTGGTAGAATTATTGTTAAACTGATTATTATAATGACACAAAACGTTTCGGACATTTTATCATTTGTCAAAAATTTCACTAAGCCACACAGACGTTTTCTCAGTGCAACAGTTCCCTTTTCATGCATTGATAAAGTGATAAAAAATAAACAAATTTTTACATATATTTTTATTTAAGAATCTCAAATATAACATTGAACATTAATTAAAAATTTCTAAAACTGATATCTAAAGGTGCACCACGTTGCGATTTGTATTAAATAGCGCTTTTTCTTTTTCTGGATGGGAAACCATCAAAATGACTTCTCCCGCTCCGGGCTGACGGAAGGGAGTGTCAGACTCTTACTGACTAAAACGCACCCGTGATCCTTTCTGTGCCCGCCGCGTTCCAGGGTCGCGGTGACTCTTTCGAATAAATTCCGCAACCCTAGCAGGCACTGACCCTATGGGGCTCCGTCTTCGTTGCTAACAGCTCTTTGAGGCGCGCGTGGAACACGACGCGCCCGAGAACCAGGCCTGGTTGCTATCGGACGACAAGCCACCCATAGCTCACCGTCCGCAAGCCGCAGGCAGGGGAATCGCCCTGCGTTTCCCGGCCACCGCAAATTTTAACTCGTAAGGAGTTCAAATTTACTTCAAATTTAATTCAACCTAAAATTAACTTTGGTATCTCGAAACATGACCCTGCTGCTAACGATAGCTTCAAAAAGATTCTATCTGAGGACTGGCACAGGACTAGCTCACGATAGTTACAGATGCTTCGAAGCTGTCAGATAATAGCAATGTCGGATCTGCTGTGTGGATCCCAAAGATCTTGAATTATCGCAGTTCTGCACATGGCTCCATTTATACTGGGGAAGGAAAAGCTCTTTTAGAAGCGGTATCCTGTATTGAATAGCATGGTCTAAACAAATCCATAATTTTCTCGGATTCTCTTAGCTGCCTACAAGAATTAGTAAAATCTCCTTTTCGTTCTCGTCACAATTGTCCCATTATTTTAAAGATCAAGCAAATCCTCTGTAGATGTCACTGTTTAGGCAAAGATGTTGTATTGGCTCGGATCTCAGCCATTCTGGAACAAATAAACTGGCTACCTCAGTCATAATTCGACTCCGCCTTGGGTTTGAAGTTTAGTTTTTAACCGACTTCTAAAAAAGGAGGAGGTTCTCAATTCGGATGTTTGTATGTTATTTTTTTTTTTTATTGTTTGTTCGCGCATAACTCCGTCGCTTGTGAACCTGTTTGAAAAATTCTTTTTTTGTTGGAAAGGGTATACTTCCCAAATGGTCCCATGAAATTTTATCGAAATCAACCAAGCGGTTTTCGAAAAATCTAAAAAAAATATCTACATTGTCTACTTTGATGACCTCTTAGTGTACTCTGCAAAGGAGCAGTGCTTTTTTTTACACCAATGTGATTGGTTCGTTTAGGTGGGGGGAGGGGAGGGGGTGTAGGTACCACTAAAAAGTGAAAAATAAAAAACTTTTTATAAAAAAATACAACCGACTTCTACACAAAAAATCAAAAAAGTGCAAAATAACTTTAATTTCGGAAGTCGGTGTTCAAAAAACGAAAAAGAAACCACAAACACCGAGTTCCGAAATTAAAGTTATTTTGCACTTTTTTGATTTTTTGTGTAGAAGTCGGTTGTATTTTTTTATATGGCTAAAATCCATGTGAGAGACAATTCTTTATGTGAATTTGGTCTGGAGGAAGGTACTCTGGAGCATGTTATTTTTTCCTGCCCTCGACTAATAATTCCCCTTTACGACTTACTGCCTTCTGATATTCCTCGCCCAGTTAACATTCCTTTCCTCTCCCATCTTTAGCCCATAACCTTGCAGTTAAAATTCTTTACTTTATGAATATTAATAAAATCTAGTTGTAACTAATAATTTATGATTACTTCTATACTTTATTTTGTTTACTTACTACTTCGTGTCTTAACACTTTAAATATGTGCTGTCCTAAATGTATAACTATGTCTAACCTAATTATAGTCTATGCCAAAAATATTTTGTTTTTTTGAACCTTGCTTCGCAACAATAACTGACCAATCGTAAATGAGAACCGATCATTATTACCACTTCGAACCTTGACATTGGCAAAATCATCGAAAGTTAACAGATGGAGCCACAACTCAAAAAAACAAAAAAAAATAGGAAGCTCAATACCAGTCAGCCCCTGACATTACCACCATTACTACTAAGTTAAGTCTATCAATATGACTGGCTGTCAGAAATTAGGAATCGCTACACTGGTCCACCCCTGACGTTCCAAATTTAAAGTTAAGTCTATCAATATGAGTGACTGGCAGAAATTAGGAATCGCTACACTGGTCCACCCCTGACGTTCCAAATTTAAAGTTAAGTCTACCAATATGAGTGACTGGCAGAAATTAGGAATCGCTACACTGGTCCACCCCTGACGTTCCAAATTTAAAGTTAAGTCTATCAATATGAGTGACTGGCAGAAATTAGGAATCGCTACACTGGTCCACCCCTGACGTTCGAAATTTAAAGTTAAGTCTATCAATATGAGTGACTGGCAGAAATTAGGAATCGCTACACTGGTCCACCCCTGACGTTCCAAATTTAAAGTTAAGTCTATCAATATGAGTGACTGGCAGAAATTAGGAATCGCTACACTGGTCCACCCCTGACGTTCCAAATTTAAAGTTGAGTCTATCAATATGAGCGACTGGCAGAAATTGAGAACCGCTAAAGTGCGTTTCATGAAAGAATTCCCTTCGCCGTAATGTTGGCATTACGGAAAATCAGTGTTGCTATATTTTTAGCAATAAAACTACTTAATATTAGGGAGATTAAATAATATTCACCATACCTTATAATTTTGTTTTTTCTTTTGGAAACTGTAAGACTATTTTTTTAATAAAATATACAACTTACTGCACAGGAATTCAGAACTATTCATAGCTTTATTGGAGCAGGCACTCACAGAATGAAACCACAGATTGTCCTTTTATCGAGTGCTGGAGCAGTCGAGTCTTAATACGTTTTTTGACTAGCTAATGTTTAAACATACCCTTTGTAGACACTCAGGGTGTTTATGCCGTGACAACATTGACGCGGGGAATCAAGAATTTTTTATTGGCAGCACTGATAGCCATCTCCATTCATTTACGTTAAGACAGACAGGGCAGCCAACAATACGACGAAGGGAATTCTTTCGGGAAACGCACTATACACTGGTTTTACCCAGACGTTCCAAATTCAAAGTTAAACTTCTCACTGCAATGACTTCAAACCTCTGTGAGTCATTCCAAAGATCAATAAGTTTACAAACCTGTAAGGCAGCTTCCTGTCCCGCGGGGTAGTTGTCCACGATGCCAGCCAGCACATACGCCGCTAACGTTCTGTGTTCACTCTGCAATACGAAGCACTAATTAACCGCACAGTATGAAATCTCAATGGTTTTAAGTTACAGTTCAATGTGAAAGAGTAATATGTGATTTGGTAATATGTATTCGTTTTTTAGAATTGACAAGAAGTCACCCAGCACAGCGGCAATGCATCCAAGTTTCGTGTTGCTGCGCTTTGCAATAATGTACTTATCATTGCGTATTTTCCTAAAAATCTAATTAGTCCGTTGGATAGATTTAAAAAAACTATTTTTATTTTTTAACAAAAATGAAGACGGTACAGTGCATAGACACTCGCGTGGCGCCACGTTTTTGTACACTTTTTACAAAAACGTGACCAGCCCCCAATTATCAATTTTAATCAATTTGAAATGGCTAAAATACGCTTTCGACTTTAATTTTTAATCGTACGGACGGAATAAATGGAATAATTATTTTTAAATACACAATGGTACAATTGTAAGAAGCTTTCTCCATGTCGGGTTAGCCTCTTTTTGTCAGTTTACAGTAAATTTTTTGAAGTTGTATCGAGTTGTTAATTCATAATTTTGTAATGGCAGCTCAATATAGGCAAGTATTTTATGGTTGTAACGTGGTACATCAGAACTCATCACCACGTGTCCCTGGTGCCGAGGACAGGCGATGATACCCGTCTACTTACGTCGACTGATGGGTCTTGTAGAACCGACAGGAAGTATTTGTGTCCCTTCGCATTCACCAAGTCTACTTGACAGCTCTGCAACAAGGGGAAACAGTGTAAAAAAAGAGGGCGGTGCGTGAAGTGCGAGCGAGTGTATACCTACGCCCTGAGAAATGTACTGTGCAGTACCTGCCCGCCCATTGTTTAAGCCTTTTTAAATCCCATTTATTGTAACTTGTTATGGTGTCTAATAAAGAGTATTTCTACAAACACGACGTCAATAAATAAGTTGAATAATAGCTATTTAATATGTTTGATAAGTTTTGATTTGTCGCTTTTCGTTCAAAATTGAAGAGTGAGTAATATTCAGCGGTATTTCAAGCAAGTTATCCCGTTTCATTTTATATAATGTCACCTGAAAATTGCAAATGTTGTAAGATCGTAAAATATCTCTGTATCGTTAATATTTTTTTCTTGACTACATTTACCTGGGATTTATTGTGCATAAAACGGTTTTTTCACAATTTATCTAGATATTATAATGTAATAATAAATTAGAATGTTACGGTGTCTGCAACTGTACGTAGAGTATAGATAAGCAGTAACGGTCGGTACGTACGGGGTCGACGGCGATGATCTTGGCCCAGATGTAGACCATGGAGGCGCGCAGGTCGGGCGCGGAGGCCTGCAGCAGCTTGAGCATGTAGGGGAAGATGCCCACGTTGAGCACGGCGCGCGCCGCCCACGCGCCCAGCGCCAGGAAGCGGCACAGCAGGCGCAGCGCGCGCACGCGGTGCAGCGTGCTCAGCAGCACCTGCAGCACCATGGGCAGCTGCGCCGGCGGCGGCCGCCAGCCGCACCCTGCGCACGCACGCTCTCACTACCATGCTGACACACTGAAGCCCAGCCGCACGCCTACTTCATCATAGTAGTACACCAATATTTTAATATCTACATGAGTAGTTTCATTCAATCCTTTATATGATCTCGTTAAAACACAATTTAAAATATCGCATACATAATGATGAGTGAGTTAGTAAACCAAGCCACAGGCGAGGTACTATATAAACTTCACACGAACGTTTTAATACCTGATTATTTGCAGTTTATATAATCTCATCATAAACCTGATTTAAAATGGAAAAGTTTGAGAAAGGTTTTTTTATGGAAAAAACTTTTCTCCTTTTTCCATTTTAAATCTGTGAGAAATCGTTGTGTGCGCGAACACGAAATTTGTGAGTGATAAGGGACGCGGGAGGCAGCGCGCTGGAGCAGGTCCCTGGTTGGCTGGGCGCCAGTACTTACACTTGCCCAGGTCCAGCCACACCTGGAAGGCGGTGAGCTGGTCGCGGAAGAAGGGCGAGTGCGTGTAGTCCGCGGGCTCGGCGCGCAGCAGGCGCGGCAGCTGCGCCAGCGCCAGGTCCAGCGTGTGCTCCCACGCCGCCCACAGCGGGTGCGCCGCCAGCGACGGCAGCGCCGGCAGCGACACCGGCGTGCAGTTGTACGACCTGGACACACTCAACTACTGTTTAATGTCCACTAAAATAAATAACAACTTTGAACATCTATGGTTACAGCTGATTTTAGTTCAACAGTGCCGTAAATGAACGTCCGTATTAGACAGAAATGCTGTAGTTTATTCTTCATAATTTTATCGCTAGCAGGAAGTTCGCCGCCGGAGCTTTTCTGCAGCAGCTGTTGGAACAGCTCCGGCGACAGCGAGCTCCAGGCGATGTGAGACACCAGCACGTACCGCATGATCCTGTCGGCCAGCAGGAAGTTCCTGCATAACGAGGCGGTGAGCAAGTCAGCGCGGAACAGCTGCTGGAACAGCTCCGGCGGCAGCGAGCTCCAGGCGATGGTGTCAGTGATGGCCGTGAAGATCCAGTTCAGCTCACCCAGCATCGTGCGCCGGTCTGTCACTTGCCCGGGGATCCTGGCAGGATAATCAATATAGTTCCATTAAAGACCATGAGGTTTGGAAAGAGGAAGAAAAATTGTAGGCTAACATAAAAACTCGTGAGTCTATTTACTTGTTCACTCTTTGTGGTCAAACAAACAATGGTGGTGGTCTGCCATTATAAACATAGCACTGTCTCATTCGTTTTTGTACTTTTCGTGAGTCCGAATAAAGCCAAAAAACTAGGCAGTTATGAGTAGTTCGACGTAAGAGATGAATATGCACATACTTGTCAATAAGGTCGTGCACGTCGCTGGGCGCGACGCGCGTGCGCTCGCGCAGCGCGAACCACTTCATGGCCATCTTGACGGGCGTGGTGAGGCACGCCGTGAACAGGTCGGCCGGCAGCTCGGGGTTCATGGGCAGCGCCTGGCCCGCCGCGCACGCCGCCAGCTGGATGCAGTTCTTGTACGACACGCCGCCCGCCGCGCCGCCCTCGCCCAGAGCGCCGCCCGCCATAGCCGCCTGGGGCAACACGATACACTGCTACTACACCTCAAACTAAATGCGGCACTTGCCATTCGAAGAACAACTAATCTTGTAGGGGTCATTATAATCTATAAACAAGAAAAGTAAAATATCTGATATTCCATACATTTTATCGAGATATGCGAACATGTACAATAGACGCCATTTTTTTTAAAGATTTTTTATTATAGATTAAATTATCGTAGTCCTTTTCGTTTCATTGGCAGGACGAGACTGGTAAAAGTTTTCAATTGAGGTACCGGGACCTTGCAGCCTGTTCCGCATCCCTTAATAACGTTGCTTCTAGAAGCTGAATGTGACAGCATATAAAACTAGCCAGCCACGGATGCATGGACACATTACCTCGTACTCGCGCTCGTGCTGCTCGGCGAACTGCTTGAAGTTGTCGACGATGACGCCGGCGTTGGAGCAGTCGTACACGTACAGCGACGGCGCGCCCATCCACGTCTGCAGGTCGTACATCGACAGCGGGATGTACTGCGTGTACGCCTGTCGAGGTGCACAACGAAAACTGTCTTTATTAACAAAACTAGTAACCCGCCTTGCTGGCCTTCCTTGAGGAGTAGGAGCGTGTAGGCAAAAAGGCGCATGGACGTGGACTTGTGGAAACTAGACCACTCACAATACATAGAAAGAGGCATATCTATCGTATCTTAGCTTAGCGTCAGGTGGCAACACTTAACGCTCTTCTCAACATGCCGAAAGCTGAAGCAAAAAACACTTAAAAACCAGACAACTGTAACTCGGTATCGCGTGGGGCACCAGTACATGAGTAGGCACAAAAGTACAGGTTTCTAGTACGGGAACACATTGAGACTATTTTACTAAAAGCTATAATTTAGATACAGCCCTGTGATAAACTGATGGCGCCAAAGTTTAACCTGCATCGTTTGGATCATCCATAGCCCTTTCCTTCATATCGGTTTCCAGTCTAAACTCATGCAGCTGACCTACACAAGCCGGGTTACTGGGAAACACGGTAGCCCTGGCAAGATTGGTGTTTTCTGGATTGTGACTGTCCATAACGACTAAGTATGATTTGATATATGTAGCCTAACAGAACGAGAAATAAATAGGCAAAAAGTCAGTTTACCCTGTTGAAGACCCAGATCTCGCCCTGCGTGGTGGGCTTGGGCACACCGTGTCCGTTGTAGTGGAACAGCACGCGCTCGTCCTTCGCGTTGCGCCGCAGCGAGCAGCACAGCTTCTTGATCTGGTGACACAACCAGAGGTTTTGGAATTGTAATTTGTTTTTATACTTTTGCCCCGGTAGACCGGGGCAAAAGTATAAAAACAATAACAAAAATAATATAAGCCGAGTGAAAAGGTAAAACAGGTGAAGTTTTCGTCTAGATTTGTTCAAGAAGCTATTGAAGATAAAGAAAATGGTCAACTGGGATCAGTATACATTAAATGGATGTGTTTTCCTTGTATATGATTTGAGTTTTTCTATCTTTTTTTTACAAATAACGATGTTTCGTTCTAGCTTCAAGGAAGTAATATCTAGCTAGACGATCTATCTATTTGAGTAGAGATATTTCAATTTCTCTTGCAATTATTTGCAATATTTGCTTACAGGGTAAAAAACTGATAAATTGGGACAACTGCACTTTGACCTCTGGACTTCATTTCAAAGATAATAAATTATTAATATTCAGCTATAATAGCTATATTTATCTCTTCACTAGGACATAACGTGGTATCAATTCAAACAAAATCACCTTCATGCATATATTCAACCCTCAGTGAATTTATGAAATTAATATCTTCTGCCTTAAGCTTCAATACTGTAAATCTTCATAAAAATACCGTTAAGTAGTTTTAGCGTGAAAGAATAACAAACATCCATCCACCCTCTCAAACTGGATTCGTTTCGCTTCGCTTTTATAAGTAGAAAGTAGGATTAAGTAAGCCTGCGTTGTGACTACATTAATTTTGCCTAATATACCGTCATGTATAGCATTGGTGTGATGTTTGAGTATCACGGAACTTGGCGGTACACAGAATAGGCATTCCCAGAAAGCCGACTCTTATTAGCCGATAGTGGTCGAAAGCATCTTCCGAGTTGCCTACCTGCCTGGCTATAATCTTGCTGGTAATGTCATATAACAGCAACTATATGGTTGCTAGAACTGCACCCCAATTGCATACACACTTCCTATCACGAACCAGAGGATTTTGATGGAAGTCTCAATCCATTCCTACTGCTCGACAACGTAAATTACTTAATTAAATTTGTTGAATTATCCACATGAAAAGAGTGCCATTGAATGTGTGTAACTCTGGTTTCTTACCCTACAAACTTCTGCCAGCGGCGACGACCGCGTGAATGTCGGAAATTATCTTAGGGAACACACTCCCGGCTTAAAAAATACAACTGTGCTATTCCAGACTATAATCTATACCTGTGCCAAATTCCATCCAGATTCGTTCAGTCGGGATCGGGTTCTGGCGTGATTGAGTAACAAACATATTATATCTGTCTATACTTTCGCAAGAAGTTTATGGCACATGATATGCCATGTATGTATGTATGGTCGCGATCGCGAGTGTTTAACAAATGTTTGTATGGCCTGCAGGTAATTGTTCCGGATGTGGGTGTCTTGTGTATGCGAGTACTTATTCATGTTTGTGAACGCACCCACGATACAGGAGTACATCCTACTGTAGGGCAGTGTTTTTTTTTTTTAAAGTCTTCGCTTATTTAGTGTGGGTAGGTTATTGTACATGTTGGAACTTCTGTTCCCAGTGAAGTATGCGCGGCAAGAGCATCGCGACAATTATCTCAAGGTCGATCGTGAGCCGGAGGTCGCCGACGCACCCTAAACTAATTATCACGTTCATTTACGCACCTAGCGACGACACCCTCATTTTTGTAGGCTTTCTACTTAAACGTACTAAATTTATACGCATGATATATTCTATACTAGCGACCCGCCCCGGCTTCGCACTGGTGCAATGTAGTTACTAATGTTTCCTCTACTATAATATGCATGTATTATACATATAAACCTTCCTTAAGAATCAGTCTATCTATTAAAAAAACCGCATCAAAATCCGTTGCGCAGTTTTAAAGATCTAAGCATACACAGGACAGAGCGCGGATAGCGACTTTGTTTTATACTATCTATACTAATATTATAAACCTGAAGAGTTTGTTTGTTTGTTTGTTTGAACGCGCTAATCTCAGGAACTACTGGTTCGAATTGAAAAATTACTTTTGGGTTGAATAGACCATTTATCGAGGAAGGCTTTAGGCTATATATCATCACGCTTAAGCCAATAGGAGCGGAGCAGCGATAAAGAATGTTTTAAAATCGGGGATTCCCCGGGGACGAAGTCGCGGGCAGCAGCTAGTGTAGTGATATAAGACTAAACGTCTTTACGTCGACGGTTTCATAGGGTGCTTGACTAGACTGACGTATAACGGGATTATAAATGCCTATGCTTAGGACATCTCCTATGCAATACTTCCGTGCCAAATTTATTTTTGCTGCTGAGACCACAATTTCAGCGCATCCGTTGTCCCCTTCACCGCGTTGGGGGTTGATTATGGAAAAATAGTAAAAAAATCTGTTTGAATTATTCTACTTTAAGATTGTTTATACCTTTCAAGTAAATTGAACCAAATAGTAATATCGTCGTTTCTCCTCATTTTATTTTTCATGCCAAGTTTCAACTTCTTTTAACCAAACGTTAAGATTTTTACAAATAAAATTTAACACCCTCTAACTACCTAAGTTTTAAAAAACCTCATAATGGTATTATTTATTTGGGCCAATATTCGTAACAATTTTCAAGTTTATAAACACAAAGTATAAGATGACAAAGCTTGCTGTTCCAAAATTTGACAATTATCGTGAATGCTGAGTCAGAGCGTTCTCGCTTGAAGCTGGTGGTTACCTCATCGCTGGTGGGGTCGAGGCTCTGCTTGTAGCGCGCGCGCGGCTGCCAGCGCTCGTACTGCGACTGCAGCGCGTGCCCGATGCTCTCCAGCGCCTTGCTTGGCGACAGCGACTGCGGGTCTGCGGACAAGACAGCCGAACTTAATCACAGGGTAGCGGGATTGTTGACTTACCGCGGCCATGGAATGTCAGGGCAATTGAAGGAACACGGATAGGTTTTAGAAAGTAAGAGCCTGACACACACTCCCACTCCAATGGCGATGGTACAAACCGTTTCGTCGTTATCGCTCGGCGATCGCACCACGCCGCTCTTTTCGTGTCCGCAAGCTGAGGCGCCTAAAGCTACGTTTTTATCTGCAAGTTCCATTGCATTACGGGAAATCGACGTAAAAAGTGATCAATTTCTCGTAATGAAATTAAACTTGTATGCGAGTTCCTTCCAGGCGGAAACATGGCTTTAAGCTTGACCTTTTTTATAAAAAAAATGCTATTTCATTCCGTTGCAGTGGTTAAGGATTGTCTTTCGCATAAAGCGTTGCAGGACTTTTATGAAATACTAGCTTTACACGCGACTTCGTATGCGCCTGTCCGGGTTTATCCCGTTCCTATAGGAAGTTCGGAAATCCACTCTTAGTGCACTCCCCAAGGAAGCTACGTGCCAAATTTCAGCTTTCTACGACCAGTAGCTTCGGCTGTGCATTGTCAGTCAGTCACTCAGTAGCGGAAGAGTTTTATATATTGACTAGCTTCTGCCCGCGACTCCGTCCGCGTGGAATAGTTACTTTACCCCCCATTTTGAAACTCTCAGCCCGATCGGTTTAGAATTGACAAAGTTTCATACAAACTTTCATCCCCTATTTTATCCCCTTGGGGGTAGAATTAATCAAAATCCTTTCTTAGCGGATGCCTACGTCATAACATCTACATACCTGCATGCCAAATTTCAGCCCGATCCGTTCAGTGGTTTGGGCTGTGCGTTGATAGATCTCTATGTCAGTCAGTCAGTCAGTCACTTTTGAGTTATATATATTTAGATTGATGATGACTGATATTGTTTTAGTGTTCCAGATTGCGGCAGTAGAAAAATAATTGTGCAACGAAACTTTTCTTTCCTGGTGGACAGTTCGTTACAAGTTTAATAAGCCGTAGATTAAAGAAGTCTGAAATAATATAGTATCACTCAGATGCCTTAAGGTTATCATTGGAAATAACATTTATAATATTTGTCTCGGAGACAAGACCTAATCTTATCCAAGCATGATTACCTACAGCTTACAATATATTTGGAGCATGATACGCAGTCTGTGAACCTATCGTGACAACGTAACATGGACTCGAGGTTACCAGAGCTATAGAGCTTTTCCTGCATAATCTAAAAATACCTATACTACCTAATTAGTATGAACTAAACTGTGCGAGGATGTTCGCGCTGCGCAATACCAACGATCAGCTGTTTGCTGTGTTGTCTGGCGTTTGACATTAAAACGCTCCACGGAGCTGAGTCATCAATTAACGGAAACTTGCCCAGAATTAATAACGCGCATTTACATCATGGTACGATAGTATCAACTTTTGGAAATTTATCTCCAAATTGGGACTGATTCTACGAATCTCAAATCAATTTAGATTCAAAGTGTATGTGTGTTTTTTTTTAATTATCGCCAAAAGAGCCCTTAACTGGGTGGTTTTCAGCTGACGGTCCTTTTGTAGACAATCCTAAAAATAGTTAATCCACTAGCTAGAGTACTGAAAAGTCCATCATTCCCATTTGATTTGTGCCATTATAAAATATCGAACTTCCCACGGCGATCTAGGAAATGGGGCATCGACATTGAAGTGTTATTTAGGCACACGGAACGAATGGTGAATAAATGATGTCATAAAACCTTTATAATTAAAATTCGCAAGTGCCAGGTGGATGAACCTATGGCAAAGCATGCGTAGAACTCGACACGCGATCAAGTACCTATTAGCGTCGTGGGAATCGTTTACGTCCGGAATATCGGGAAGAAATCGAACAGCTAGATGTGAATATTTTAGCTTTTTTAGATTTTACTATTTATAGTAATGAAATAAATACTACCTCTATTGTCGGAAAGCGAAACAAGCTAAGTGCGATTGGGGTTTTCCATCTAAAATATCTCAGTAGCAACTAGTCCGGATTCGTGCGCAGCTGATGGCACATGGCTCGCCTCTTATTGGAATCATAACTGATAAAATATGGGTGTACCACAAGCACCCTTTGTCTTCTCCGTCAGGGATTACAGGCGTGCCGTACAAGAGAAGCATTAAAAGTTTGATTAAGTTGACAACGACTTTAGGCTCACAATTGTTTGGCATAATTAACTAGGTAGGAATGCATAGCATCACATGAACAGTCTTTTAATATTATGCGCAATACGACTAGTAAGACCGAAATAGGTAGGCATCGTGACCAGCGCGATGTCAGCATGTGATTCATTCTCGACACTCGTAGCGCAAGAGCGTCAATAGTGAATCACGCGTCGCATTTCAGCTGATCATTATTTACCGCCATTTTTCGTGCACTATATTTTTATTTCTACAATACATGAATACAGTATGACTAAACTAAACTAGACATACTATTCGACTTTTAGAATCAGATTTATATATTATTATGTACATCTACATAATTATGTAGAAATATTCAGTTTTGGTTGCATATGTGGCCTAGGTATATATTTCATTTATTTCCAGAACAAAATAAATCCAATGAAAACAATATAATAAACAAAAATAACAACAATCTATCAAAAACATACCTGTAGATTACAATGAATAATAATGGTTGCGAAGTATGACTACTGACATAAATTAAAAATCCGCTTTTCTAGGCCTTTCAGTCAAATAAATACAAAAAAATTAAAAGAAATAGTGACATACCAATCCAGCATTCAAGTCGAGCGCACGGCTGTGTCTTCACCACGTCAGGAGGATCCACTCCCACATTGAGGCACATCACCAGAGCCACGCAGTGTGTCTTGTACTGAATAAATACAAAGAAAATATGTACTTCTTCCATTTATCACGTTACGTACATTACATTTGTTTACCTTTTATATAATGCTTATTATTTACCTTTTTCTTAAAAATACTCATAAATAATAATATAAAAAATAGTACCCTTAAAAATTACAATCTGAAAGAACAAACATATTGTATTCCTAAAGGCCAAACTTATTATAGCCTATATCTGGCTATATATAAGCTATCTGACTATATATGGGGTTGCCAACCATACTTTACAAAAACATATCCTAATTCCTACTTCATTCTGGATAAATATATTATACTTTTGTATATATTTTGCGAGTATGGGAAAATACTTTATTTATAATCAGTACTGTAATGCTTAAAACGTATCAGGCTTATGGATAATGATGCACTATTTATCAAAACCTGCAAGGTAACAGAATGTAAATACGATAAAATGATTATTGATAATGATCAATTAATAAGATACTGAACAAACTGGACTTCCTAGTACACATTTTTTTGAAAAATACATTTTTTGAACACCGACTTCCGAAATGAAAGATATTTTATACTTTTTTGTACAGAAATTGGTTGTTTTTAATTTTTCACTTTTTAGTGGTACCCCCCCTCCACCTAAACGTACCAATCACATTGATGTAAACAATAAACAAACATGCAATTCCAGCAATCCCGAAAGATTTGCTATTATTTATTGAAGAGTTCCGTTTCCTATCATCTCTGTTCTCCATCAGATGTTCACCAAACTAGTAAGTGACCACCTTGAAATACTTAGATGGTCTTCCAAACTATCATACACAATTATTTTTTTTCATTTAAGATCGACAAGAGGGAATGAGAGCGTCATCAATGTAGACTAAGCCACGCATTATTAGGGATAACTCAAATACTAGTAGTCAGATCTCAATCAAATTTAAATGGGACCACAGGACAAGCACCTCCTTTCGAATATAAAAAGAATTATTAAAATCGGTATACCCAATACAAAGCTATAAGGTAACACACAAAAAAATACAGTTAAATTGAGAACCTCCTCCTTTTTTGGAAGTAGGTTAAAAAGTAAGTTAAATTTACACATTTTGAAATGGTGCTTACAAAGGCCAGTCCTGTACAATTAATATGGCATAATCTGTAGCTGTAATATTCACAAAAACCTTAGAATTATGCTTTATCACTAGGTATAAATAGACATAGTTACACTGATATTGATAACTAATCTTGACATCAAGAAGTCCGAGTCCAAATTTTCTTTTAATCATAAAATCCAAAAGCACTACTTAAAAGCCTGACACTTTTAGTTTGGTCTTCATCTGATTTATTATGAGTTCTCTATATATCAGTTTATTAATAATAATTATTTTATTAGATTAGTTTATTATTTTAGCATATATACATATATGTATTTTATCAGTATTATACATACTCCTTCCAAAGTGTAATGTTTTTAGAACAAAGGTTGACTGATACAGAATTCCTGTTGTGCATGTACCACTATTAATCTTATAAGATTAAACAAATAGTAGGTATTCATGTCATGAATATGACCACCATAATATCTTTACTTAAATAAAGACTGCCCTATGAGTTTTCTCAGACCATTCGATAATTCAGATCTCATCTAGTTTTAAAATAATATTTTCTTCATATATTTCTTCAATCGAAATATATACTTAAATAAATATTATGAATTATAAATTTTAAACAGCATCAAATAGTATGCTCTGTTATAAAAAATGTCAATAAGAACAAACACTTTACATGACTGTTATAGCAGGAAAGTTATGTTTATAACAAATCATTTGTGGACTAAAGGCAATTTCAAGGAGAAAAATTAGTTTGGAAAACAATGTTGTTTTGATTTGTTATTTATCAATCAATAATATTTTTTTTGTTATTGATTATTTTGTTTACATCCAAACTCATAAAGTAAATAAAAATGTCATTATGACACAGGTATTACACCAAAACTTGGGTTCCTAAATCATAAATGGAATAAGTATCGATAACTCAATCATATTTACTAAAACAAAATTGTTTTTTTTTGTTAATCGACCTAAGCCGAGCTAACGACGCATTCATTCGATCAACCATGTGCGTTTGTTTTCATCGCACGAACGTTGCACTCAGCTACGCAGTAACGTACACACAAGTTATCAATTGAAAGTCACTGTCCTACCTTTTCTTTGACCCTCCACGTATGCTCCACGCGCTCGGCGCCCTTTATAGGCTCATGATGCCTAGGTTTATCAAAACATAGAGGTAAATCCCAGTCGTCTACGTCTGAAGAAGTATCACTGTCACCCTGACCACTGTTTTTCTCCTCATCTTTGACCGCGAGATAAGGAGGCATTTCTGTCATTTTCACACAACACTTTGTCACAAATTTGTCAATTTTTACCGCTCAACGAACGCGTACACTTAAGGAAAACATTTTCAAAACCTCACAGAATCATGTGCGCGTCCATTTTTCCACCACATGGGAATAAACAATATATTTGTTTTCCATTCCACGCTAATACTTTTTAATGACAGATATAAAAACAAAAATATACAAAAATATATATTTTATTTTGTTAAGTTAATTATGAATTGTCTAGTGTTTAAATTATTCAAATAAGTTTAATTTAATATAATCTTATTTTCTAGAGATGATGTGAAAAGGAATGTCATTCAATTGCGTTCACTGGCTAGTTACTCTTGGGGTTATTTTGATTTTTTCAAACTTTTGATCACTGCCGTTGACAGCAATAGTTATGAAAATTGTACTGTAACAAAACAAACCTATGATTGAACTTATTACCTCTGGTTGGGCCGTAAACTCCTAAAATTATATAACTCGATTTTCGACAAATTGCTGGTTGGATCTTTTCTGCTTATCAGGGTCCAATTGCGGGCTTTCATTATCTAATATCTATGGTTATCATGAACCCAAAAGAAGAAGAATTAGGGTACACTGCATATTTTTTTTTTAGCACGCATGGCATAATTTTGTTGACGTGAATAAGTCTTTAAAATTGCTTCCATAGAGGGAGGCAGTTCAAAAAACTAATGATAACCAAATTGGACGATACAGTTTGGTGTTGCAGCTACATATCATGAATGAACATAAATCTCACGAATCTTATACCTTTTGTAGGTGTCCTAACTCCCAATGAATACCATCCATCTAGGAAGCTACTAAAACCTCACAGTTATCACTACCGGTAGTCCGGGAGTCGGGGCCATAGAGTAAAGTAATACATATATCGGGTCGGGGCATTGACCTATCTCAATGGGTCGGGGCTCCTATATGTACCGGACGGGCAAAGGCGGATCAAATGTTATTAGCTACCTAGGCAAGCACATCACTGGCACCTGGCACCCCTCTGGTCGGAATAAGCATTATCTATTTCTATACTAATATCGATTGTTTATTGGGTTGAAAGCGCTATCCCTAATCTCAGGAACTAAGGTTTCGAAATGAAAAATTAATTCAGTGTGTTGGATAGCCCATTTATCGAGGAAGGCTATATAACATCACGCTACGACCAATAGGGGCGGAGCATCAATGAAAAATGTTGCAAAATCGGGGTTATATTTCTCTCTTTCTCTCATGTAACGCACAAGAAATTGTGCAAGTCAACTAGTAAATTATAACCACATATGTATATATGTACGTCGAGAGTGAAGAATATAATCCTCTCGAAGCCGGTTCGAGAGGATTATATTCTTCACTCTCGACGTAGTCAACTTCAACAGAGGTAACGAAGTACCAAGAAATTATGGTGCCAAGATCGGCGTGTTGTTTGTTGCGATGTCAGCATAGAAGAATGTGCCCGCTAGGGTTGCGGAATTTGTTCGGAAGAGTCACCGCGGCCGTAGAACGCAAAGAGATGGAACCGTGCCGTTCCATCGAACTTTGAGAGTAAAAGTTATCACCAATTTCTAAACTCCGGGCTGGTACTGAGAAATAGGTACATCGAAGGACAGAATGACACTGTCACAGTATTACAATATTTCCTACAGTACGGCGATGAATGTACTTGCGCAGACCAACGGAGGGGAACTCGCGGGGTGTCAGGCGGCGCGGGCCGCGTACCGCAAACACGCTTAGTTTGCATTTAGTTTGCGGTACCGAGCGCGAAGGGCAGACGCGGGCGTGTTTTTTGTGTAATAATTTTATTATAGGTACTTACTTACATTCTATAATGGTGCGCACAAACTGTTCTGTTAGGTTTTTTCATTTGTGTACCATAGACTTATGGAATATTACAGACGCCCCGCCGCCGCCGCTCAGACAAAACTGACTTGTGCACACAATTTTGGCCACTTTTCCTCATAATTTTATGTCTGATAATTATAATTGTAAAGGTATGCGTTTGTTTATTGAATTTATAGGTACCTACTTACTTTCCAGGCGCGAGTTATGGGTAGAAGCTTGTCAATGACGGTAATTGAAAAGTAAAACAGTTGTACAATAAGGTAGTTGACTAAAAAAATCTGATAACTCCGTCGGATAGATTTCCATAAAATATTGGACACGTATTTTTTTCTTTTTTCATATAATAAGAAAAAAACGAAGACGATACAGTGCGTTGAAAACTCGTGTGACGTCACTACTCGCTACAATTTTTACCTAGCCGTGACGTAACAAGCCCCCACTCCTGATCTTTGATGCTTTTTATCTTCATCAGTTTTTATAGATTTAAGTAATAAAGGAAAAAATGCGTGAATTTTTCTATAATCTTACTGACGGACTAAACATAATCAGATATTTTTTACTCAGGAAACATCCTTATTACCTATATAACATGTAGGTACGTATGTGGTTTACACTTTTAATAAATAATTATATTAGATTTATTCATCACAATTATTTTGAATGTAAATATGAATAAATGATTACATCATAATAGAAATAATCATAATTGTTTTATTTCCCATTTGGTGACAACCCTTCCATACTTGCATGTGGCAGCGTAAGTACCTACACTGGCGGCGGCGGCGGCATCGCGCGACATCAAAGGCGTTTCCCTACTGTAATATTGTAATACTGTGACACTGTCCAACTTGGGAACAAACTAAAAATCTCAAGCTCAGCTCAGTCGTGGTTTGCGACCACTACATGCTGTATACAAATAATGTCCTTTTTAATTCATGTAGGTAAATCATGTAAAAAACTTTCGTGTGCGCCTCTCTGCCCTCTTTCGCCCCTAGGCACGTGCCTAGTTTGCATTAAGGATAATCCGCCACTGCGGACGGGCATGATCGACTGTAACAGAGTGTGTTTGGGGGTAGGTCTTTCCTACTTGAATTCCTTCGGTGTGGACTGTGGCCAACCCAACTGCGTCCAGACGTACTGACGTTTTGTACCTGTACAGGATCTCGTACTTACTTCTCGTGAACCGTTCTTCTTAATTGTTATCTTCGCTGACTTCGGTATAGTTGGGGTTAGGAAACTTTGCTTACCAGGAATGAAATGAGGATGCAAAAAGTTTTTCTAATTCTTCACTTGATGGTTCAAGAAAGAAGAAAGAAAGAAAGAAAGAAAGAAAGAAAAACTTTTTACTCAAGAGAACTTTTTCTAGACTATTTTTAACCCCCGACGCAAAAAGAGGGGTCTTATAAGTATGATGTCGATGTCTGTCTGTGTGTGTCTGACTGTGGCATTGTAGCTCTCAAACGGATGGACCGATTTCGATGCGATTTTTTTAATTTGATAGCCTGTTTCCTTGCTGTGGTTCTTAGCTATGCTTGGTTAATATCGGTCTAGCAGTGTAAGAGTATCAGGTCTTTTCCAAAAATTATGTAAGGCATTTTTGTAGGCGTATGATTACTCGATTAAGTGCTTGCCAGTATAATCGTTAAAAGAAAATTAATGTATAACTTCGATTTGATGGACCAGAATGGTCTCCAGAGAACCCAACTCTTCGAAAACTCACAACAGACATATCGTATTTTTTAGTTCAATAGATTAGTATCAATGAGTAGATACCTTGCAGGTTATGATCTTGCGGTCACGTTGACCTGGTACTACAACCTGGATGGTCTCCAGAGAACTCAACTCCTCGAAAACGTACAGCCATGGATAGAATGAGTTGCAATTTATTAGAAAGACAGTAGGCAGAGAATCGATCCAGGTCTTGTTGCAATTTAAGACAGTCTTCAACGGTTCTTATTTTACGAAATACTTTAAGGTCGTCAGCATACAGGAGAAAACTACAGCTCTTAAAGCAAATATTTATGTCATTTATAAATAGCATAAAAAGTAATGGACCCAGTATCGAGCCCTGCGGAACTCCAGATGTCGCAGCTCGCAACCCAATTTCCGTGTACGTATGAACATACACAAAAGATTCGTAAAAGTGCCAACAGTACAAAATTATTGCTTGACATCTATATCACTATTTCTGTGTATTGTAATCTAAACTTAGCTTTAGATCTGAATTACATTATCAGCATCATTTTCTCTATCATAATTTTTAACAATAAATAGTATACCTACTAGCACTTCGCCCGCGACTCTCCCTAGTATACATAGTAGTCTTTGCCCGCGACTTCGTCTGCGCAGATTTAATACAAACAATTTCCACCCCAGTCTTACCCCGTTAGGGGTGGTTTCGTAAAATCCGCTTCTCTTCCCGCACCCTATAAGGAATCTACTTGCCAAATTTTAAGTTTGTAGGTGTTATAGTTTCTGAGATTTCGTGATTAGTCAGTGAGTGGCATTTCGCTTTCATACATATATATATGGAAGATAAGTAATAGTATATTTTCCATCATATATTGTACTTCGCTGCCAACTCTATTATGAAATTATAACAACCATAATGTTTTAGTTTCATTTTATTGGTATCTGGGGTTTATCTAGTACAAGGAAAAATAATACAAGCCACTTCATTATAAAAGCACCGAACATTGATAAATATTTTTAAATAATTAGTTTGATTAACATAATTATACAAGTTTATAATGAAAAAATATCGTTTAATCATTAGGTAATATGTTATATATACAGTATCTATCTAAGAGTTGAGCTTTAGTGATTCAGGTCACATTTTGACGGCACTGCACACCATACAAGTCTGGCACTGGACTCCCTCAGGAAGGCACTCTTTGTGGAATGAATGCCTACAGTTGTAAACCATCAAATCTGAGGCATTAGACAAGTCCCTTATAATGATCCGCCCTTGGCACGCACAACACATGAAGTCATCTGTGACTGATATGCCTCTCTGCTGATTGATAACTAACTTTTGATGTAACTCAAAGTAGTTCCGCAAAGTGATCACTTTACATGCTTCTTGCACTGACAGCTGAAGATGATAATCACACATCATCTTTGCTAATGAATCCTTCAAATCCTTTATCTCGCATCCAGACTGTATATTTTGTATTAATATTCGTGGATCCACATAGTTTCCTATTCTCTTGAGCAGTAATGTCACATACTCGGGCTTGTCCACTGTCCGCTTGATGAGGTCCATCCACAACTCCTTATCATTGTGTTCCTGACAGAAGTTGATCGCTTGGTTTATATCCTTCAGCTGTTCTATGATGATTTGCAGAGCTTCTCTCGTATTACCAATACGACCCAACAGAAACACCATTTCAGGGTAGAATTCATTGTTCTGGCACACATCCAAAGCTTCTTGTATTGGGTAATTATCACTGCATTTTAGGAATGGTAGAAGCTTGTCTCTTGCATATTTGGCGTAAAGTCTAACTAATTTTCCGTGATACTTGCCATTAGGCTCAATTTTGCTGTAAGCATCTAAATATTTGAACAGCAACATGTCATTGCTTGCAAGTTGCTTCTCCACCACCTCTACGGGTACCCTGGGCTTGTCTAGGAGTATTGATATTGCCTTGTCACAGTCGAGAGTCATCAGGTCCAGTATCTTGTCGTGTATGACGTTGTGCATGTTGTGTTTAGTGATCAGAGTGAACACGTCTTTGTGCTGGAGCGTCAAGTACGTCGTCAAAGCCTTGTCGTATTTCTTTTGGTAGCAATACAAAAGAGCCAAAGCTTCTAAATAAATATTTTTGTCGACCTCCGTGTTCAACAGATGTTCCAAAACTTCCTTGACGATGACGCCGGTCTTGTATAACGCGGGGTTCCACTCTTGAACCAATTTTAGGAAACCCTGAGAATCTAATTTCAGATACTCGTAGAATATTAATTCGTATATATGGGAGCTCAGTGCTTGTTCAGGAGTTTTAGGCACATAGGGACTGATAGCTCTTAGCTGGTTCACTTCAGCAAACTTCAATATCTGTGTCTCCCACAGCACTTTATCGTTCTTACAGATCCTGGCGCACAGGATGGCGGCCTCCTCGTGCAGGTGCTCGGCCATCAAGTGGTCCAGGTACTGCACGCCGACGGTTACCACGGAGTGCTTCGACGTCTTCCCGCCGACTTCTTCCAGGACTGTAATCGCTTTTTCGAATCGCCCTTGTTCTGTGAGCCATTTCACTCTATCGTCGATATCGTAAGGACTAGCGACTACAATGTCCTTGGGAGACACTATAAAAAATCTGTTTTCCTCTATGAGCATATCTAAATAATAGTCATTACAGGAATACTCTTCGTAACCACGAATGTTGAGACTATCTGTTGATATTTCACAGAATTCACAGTCTTTGTAGTCAGCGACGGTGAGCACGGGCCTTTGCGCCTTACCGGTCTCAGGGTCACACTCCTTATGTACTCCCAGCACTACTAACTGGTCATCTAGAGGACCTAAGCCACTGATGAAGTAGTCAGTCTGGAAGGTGTAGACGGGATCGACTAAATACTCTGTGACATCTCGCGTTTGGAGTTCGATTTGACTTCGTTTTCGTATGACGCAGATCCTGATAGTGTCAACCCAGCCGATCATGAGTGTTTTGGGCGCGCACCAGAGGAGGTTGCAGCGGTAGTCTTCGATGGAGCGGCCGGGCACCTTCTCCCACTGGATCAGGCCAAGCGAGCAGCGCGCCACCAGGTCATAAACGCGCACGCCCACCTCGCTGGCCCACGCCACGAAGCGCTCGTGCCACGACATGGCCTGCACGTAGCCTTCGCACTCGCACAGCACTGTGCTGCGAAGGCGGTTCAGGAATGTCTTTTCGTATAGCGTTAATTTAGTATCACCTGTAATATAAAAAAGGGAAAGCTCAGTAACAAGCAAAACTAAATCAATGAATAACGAATTTTTGTATGGGTCTATTAAAGGTTAGTGGTTAATTAGGGGATTTTAACCATCATATTGAAGTTTCCCTATGACTTTGATTATTTCTGCTTTATGGACTATTCAATTCATGATAGATTTGGTGGATGCTCTAGACATACATTTAAAGGTTATTTGGGTTTTTAGCTGTCAGGTGGAGCCCAATAACTATTACATAAAAGTTAAAACTACTTAAACAACTGTTTGAAAAGACTTAATCAAGTCTACATAAATAGAGTTAAGCAGTTTACAGTCAGGTTTGGACTATTTTGCTCCATTGTTGTCAGCAAAATATTCTGTCACCATACTTAATTAGGAGAGATGTAATAGTCAGACTTGATTTAGGTATTTAAGGAAGATTTTTCTATTCAGCTCAGTTTGATCCGCATCTACATACAATATTGTTAAGATACTCCGGTTTTGCTTGTTTATGTTTATTCATAATACATAGATTAGTCTTCAGATAGAAATTAATAATACTTTTCTATTGGTACACATCATATTATCTACCATCTCTCTCTGCCTAATGCAATATCATGTTAAGCAATGAATCACAACTGTGACTCATTCCTTACAGCTATTGGCCTCATTTGGTTATATTTTATACATAATACTACAAATAAATATTTTGCAAAAAAATTGTGATGGATTTTTTTTTTAATTTCTTAGCTTAGTAATTATTTTATACCTATCCAAATAATAGTGAATTCGTTTTTTAAAGGGAAAACCATTGCAGGAGTGCGTTATTCTATGTCCTTATCCAGGACAGGCCTACTCGTTTGCAGAGTTTCATCCTTTGATATTAAAACATGAAAAGGTAACAGACAGTGCTTCTTTCCCATTTATAATATTAGTATGGATTAAGAACAAATATATGCCAATGAATGCATGAACTTATATGCATGTGAACACAAGAATAGTCTTTTGAGACAATTATCATCCTCCTCATCCCATCCTATATTTTTCACCATATTTTAGCCACATAGAAATACATGAAATTAAGAAGTATCCATTTGTTGAGCAAAGCCAAATATTAAAGGCTTATACTGAAACATAGGTGCGGTTTATTTAAACAAATGTTTTGGTACATACTACTTAGTCCACAATCATAATTTTGGCACAGTTAATTATTGTACAATTTTCTTTGTGATTATATAAATATTTATTCCTAAATTTACCTGTCAAGAATCTTCTCCCAGAGCCTGACTTGAAGTAACAAGGATCCAAGGCGATAGACTTAATTACCCTGCCCAATGTGAGGTTGTGAGTGTTGTCATCTGTGTACAGGCCGTATACTAGCACCTTGCCGTCATCCGAGCAGCTGGCAATGTAGTCCCCATTAAGGTCTACCGAGATTCTGTTCACCGCTATTGCATGAGCTTGTAATTCTTTATTCTTGCCGTCTTGAGAGATTGGCACTGTGTTCCCTTCATGATCCAGTAGATGTATCACACCCCATTGTGTACCTAGACATATAAACTTGGTATGCACACAAATACAACTCACTGCGTCTTTCAACAAGATATTTTGAACATCGTTCTCCAGTCTATCGTACTTCAATTTGGGCTCCTCGTCGGGAGGCAAGCTGTCGCAGCTTTCAAAATTCACAGCCATGGCTGTTTTATTTTTGTTCAAAAAAACAGGAACAGTCACATATTAGATTTAATTATTCAGGATTTTCCTTCCTTGTTTTACACAATATGAATTTATGAATTGTATCTTTTTATTGAGTTGTGACATTTTGCTTCATCATAACTGTCAGTCAGTTCTGTCATATTATGCAAGTATTTTTTTTTTTTTTTTAATTTATTGACCTGGTAACAAGGACCTTTAGGTCAATTATGCAAGTAACAATGTAACATTTATTATGAGGTATTGCCAACATTAAAAAGGAATACATTCTTCTGATAACTGCACGATTGTGATCAAGATGTCGTTGTAAAAACGCCAGACATCAATCAGCCAATAAAGAGTTGATATCACGGTTACTTTCCGCCCCCGCCGCCGCCGCCGCTTCTTCTTACACCTTGACAAAGCGTGTGCGTACGCGCAGCGGAATGTTGTTGAATTTAAAGATTTTAATTATGCAGATATTTAGTGTATGACGTCGTATAATTGTGTATGGTAAAAAAAAATTTGTGCACGCAGCCATTGTGGAGAAATTCACCAAAAACTGATTCCGCTGGGCGAACGTTGTCCTGGCGGAACTTTTTTTAATCCATAGACTTTAGAACTTTAGAAGAAAAGAGATGTGTCCAAAAATTAGTGTGTATTTGTGTGTAATTGTGTATGTATGAATAAAACTAGTGCATGCTTAAACTTCGGAGAAATTCAAGTTTCCGCTACGCGAACGTTTGGCCATTAGCTAGTTTTCATATAAAGCGCTTACATAGAGAGCTGTAGATTTTTACATACGTTATTTTGAATTTGTTTATATTTGTTTAAAAAACAGATTTAGAAAAAATCGTATGGCTTAATTGATAAAAATATAAACGTAAAATACGCTTATTAGGTCTTAGTTCTTAAAGTATGCACTTTGGGGTCTAGATTTTCACGTTTATACAAACCTTGTAAGTATCTGCAACATGTTGCCAAGTATCAATGATGTTCCGTTAGTAACTAAAGAGTTATAGGACAGATTTACCATGCATAGATCACTGTTTACAAAGCAGTCAAATATCACGACGTTCTAAATGAATTGCATGGTAAAATGTATGTCAATAATTAGTGTATTCATTCAACTATTCACATGCAAAATTTCATGTCATTAAATTCAGTAATTAAAGAAAAACAATTATAATACTGACGAAGCATCGAAAACCTACATAACCCGACTAAGTTCGGATGACTACAAAAAAGCGGCCGTGCAATATATTTAGGTGACATCCCAAAATTTACAGTATAATACCGGTATTGACTTTGTTGTGTTATCACCTATACCAATTCAATACCGGTATTATACTGTACATTTTGGGATGTTACCTAAATATATTGCACGGCCGCTTTTTTGTAGCCATCCGAACTTGGTTGGGTTATGTAGGTTTTCGATGCTTCGTCAGTATTATAATTGTTTTTCTTTAATTACTGAATTTAATGACATGAAATTTTGCATGTGAATAGTTGAATGAATACACTAATTATTGGCATACATTTTACCATGCAATTCATTTAGAACGTCGTGATATTTGACTGCTTTGTAAACAGTGATCTATTCATGGTAAATTTGTCCTATAACTCTTTAGTTACTAACGGAACATCATTGATACTTGGCAACATGTTCCAGACACTTACAAGGGTTGTATAAACGTGAAAATCTAGACCCCAAAGTGCATACTTTAAGAACTAAGACCTAATAAGCGTATTTTACGTTTATATTTTTATCTTTTAAGCCATACGATTTTTTCTAAATCTGTTTTTTAAACAAATATAAACAAATTCAAAACAACGTATGTAAAAATCTACAGCTCTCTATGTAAGCGCTTTATATGAAAACTAGCTAATGGCCAAACGTTCGCGTAGCGGAAACTTGAATTTCTCCGAAGTTTAAGCATGCACTAGTTTTATTCATACATACACAATTACACACAAATACACACTAATTTTTGGACACATCTCTTTTCTTCTAAAGTCTATGGATTAAAAAAAGTTCCGCCAGGACAACGTTCGCCCAGCGGAATCAGTTTTTGGTGAATTTCTCCACAATGGTTGCGTGCACAATTTTTTTTTTACCATACACAATTATACGACGTCATACACTAAATATCTGCATAATTAAAATCTTTAAATTCAACAAAATTCCGCTGCGCGTACGCACACTGACAAAGCTCTAAAAAAGGTATTAAGAAGTGGCATAGACAATAGACTAATCACTAGGCCGATAAAACTCGACAGTCACCTCCATCCATATCCGAAGCTTGGAAGCACAGAGTACATTAAATATACGGACACTTGGAAGCTTTCTTCAGCCTGCCAACCTTTATTTTACAGTTCTTCATACATTTTATACGATACGATCTTTATATACTCTTCTTCAGGAAACTTTGGCTGAATAAGATCACAACTTACATCAAAACTAAGATTAAAAAAAAATAACAGAGCCCGCGCTTTTATAATAACTACGCATATTCAGTGTTGCCAATTTAGCGACTTAGTCGCTAGAACTGACGACTTTTGCTCAAGTCTTAGCGACTAAAATAAAGTTTTGACGACAAAAATTATTTAGCGACATATCTGGCGATTTTTAAGTACAAATTAAAACAGCCCTAGCAATAGATATTTCAAAAAATATTCAAAGCAGCACATCCAATTTTCTTTCAAATCTAAGTTTTGCTATTGAATACGGCCAGTTCTCCGATAATTTCTACTATTTAATGTCGCATGTAGCTAAGTTGACAGCACTGAGCTCGATTCTTTCGTTGGTTGGTATGCTCTGTATAGATAGGGGAACACAGGAGAAATCCCCGAAGTTGAATATGTTTGAATATTGAATAGTCGACTGCTCGCTTGCTTTAATTTTAAGGAATTATAAAGTGCTTAATTAAACGTGTGTCGCAATAGCAAAAATAATGGATTAATATTTCTTTTGAACAACTTTTTTTTTCACTTATCCTAATATTTCACACCGCCTTTTTGGTCCCCGACAAAATTATAGGTATTCTCCCAGACAAAATCGTGAATCCGCTCCTGGTGGAGCTAGTTTTAGCGACTTTCTAGCGACTTTTGATTAAGAGTCTAGGGACTCGGTAGTTTTGGAGTTGGCAACACTGCGCATATTCAAACAAACGTAACTATGGAAAGAAATTATTATGTGCAACTAAACCCAAAAAGATTTGAGCAGCATTTGTCTCCTTTTGGGAATAAAGTACTATCAGTACTTATGAAGCAATGGAATAAAGGTAACATAACGATGTTGAGGTTTGAAGACAAGTGCACTCATACCAACTGTTTGCTTTTTGTGCACATTACCTTAACTTTAATTATTAATTTCACGATAACCTGCTCATTTAATTGAAAATAAAATATTGGTCATTCATTTCAGCACGTAATCAAAATAACAATGAATATCAGCCTCGCCCGCTTCCCGCTGAAAACAAAAGGGTATTAACGTGAGTGTCACATAAAAATTACTACCTACCTACCTATTAGAATTACTCTCTTACCTAAACTTTCTACGAACTCGAAACACGTGCGAGTGTTTTGTCTTTTTTTGGATAGGAATGTCAGGTGTTTTTCCGTTTGGAAAATTAAAGGATTTTGGAGAATCAGTGCAACAGAAAATCGAACGTCAAGTTTCAAGTGTTTATTGCAATCCACAATGTGCATATACAGGTGGTAGGTAAATAAGAGCAGTATCAATTATGGACCCTGTCGGGCACAGCAAAATTTAATAGGTAGGAGAGAGGAAGAGCGCTTTTATATATTTGCCAAATACTAATATATGTTAATAATTAAAAATCAAGCTATTATTTAGTAAAATATACACTATATATCTGTACTTTGTATTGTATTTATATTCATTATACTATTAATTTTTATGTGTATTTATATATTTTATAAAATTGTGATATGTTTATTAATTAGATATATTATTATTATTAATTTAATTTAAATTTAATTATGTTTATTGCATGTCTATCTATATCTACTATTCATATAATATAATTATATTTCATGTATACATTTTACGCCGTCTACCTACGCTAGTCTCACGCTATTTCGAACCTTATTCATTGCCGGAAAACGTGATCGCGAAACATTCGTATTTTTCGCTTGTTAGTCTGGAGAATTACAAAAGTTATGTAAGTTGGGAAGATTTTTGTACAAAGGGATGTACATAGGTACCTTGTAGATTTCCATTTACTTGCGAGTGTCAAAATATGTCGCGAAAATCTATCTATACTATCTACACTAATATTATAAAGAGGAAAGATTTGTATGTTTGTGTGTGTGTATGTTTGTAATGAGTAAACTCAAAAACTACTGTGCCGATTTAAAAAATTACAAACACCATTACAAAGCTACATTCACCCTGATTAACGAAGGCTATATTTTATCCTCGTATCCCCACGGGAACGGGAACAACGGTTGAACCCGATATAAGCAAGAAACTGACTGCCTGACGAAATTGGCTTGAATTGTAACCCAAATAAATAACGGCATTATTCGTTTTTCATAACTACCCCCCAAGCCCCCAATTCAGGTTACGCGGGTATACTGTTAATCCCCCCTAAATTGCTTGGTAACTGGTACAAATAATCTAGAAGTGGGATCAATGAAACTGCACTACAGCATGAAGAGGGTAACAGCTTCGCTGATGTAAAATATTTATTTATTGTTTATATTAATACTACTTTATATTAGTTTACTAGCTTCTGCCCGCGACTTCGTCCGCGTGGAATAGTTACTTTACCAACGATTTTGAAACTCTCAGCCCGATCGGTTTAAAATTGACAAAGTTTCATACAAATTTTCATCCCCTATTTTATCCCCTTGGGGGTAGAATTAATCAAAATCCTTTCTTAGCGGATGCCTACGTCATAACATCTACCTGCATGCCAAATTTTAGCTCGATCCGTTCAGTGGTTTGGGCTGTGCGTTGATCGCGCGATCCCTATGCCAGTCAGTCACTTTTGAGTTATATATATTTAGATATTAGGACTACTGGTAGTTATAACTACCAGTAGTCCACGCGTTTGAAAGCCTTAATTTAAAACAAAGGTGACCATTACCAATGACTTATTTGTTTTAGCTTTTCTTCGTCTAAGCCTCACGATCACATGAGCTAACACCCACGAGTAGCCGCCAATATTAATATGGAATATTGTTTTAGTTTCATAAACGACTCGACTGTTGGTTCTCCGTACACGCCACCGCTGCCACCACCGCCACCATTGATTCTATCTACTACTTGCGAACAGGCATATCTGGAAGAAAAAACATTTAATTTTAATTTAACAAACAACAGTGTACCCGAGGTACCAAAGTCTATTGCATTAGTTAAAACTGTACCAACACATAATGATAAAGATGATTTCTTGCACCCAACAATAGCTACTAATAATAATCTAGTTTACAAATCTTATAACAAAAAATCTGATGATGATTATGAACTTCCATTCGTGGAAGAAATGCATAATCACAGCACAAATAATAACAAAGACATTAATTGGGATGACATGCTTGATTCTGAATTGTTAGTTACTATGTCAGCTAATAAAGATGAAAATAAAGAAACCAATGTCGATGGAATATTTGATATTAGGTTTCCTAGCGAAGTTGTTTCGAAGAATAATAACATAACTAACGGAAATAACAGAACATACAGTTTTGGTCGTGTAATGACCGAAAGTGAAAATCGTCAGACTAAAACAAGAGCTGATACAAAGGCAAATAAAGCAAAAAGCGACGAAAACATAGAAGCAAACCAACCAAAAATAAAAGAGCTTGTTAGGACACCGATTAAGAAGAACAATTTCCGTAAGCAAAAGTATACAAAGGCTGTTAAAAATTGGCTCAACAATGTAGAACCGCATCATACTTTTGATGAGGATTTGGATGATATTGTAAGTACGAGCGTTACTGAGCCATGTAACACTAGAGAAAAAGATAAATCCGATGTAGAAAACACTGGCCAAATTGAAGCTTTCAACATAACACCACCGACGCATCCAATAACGCACGCAAAACTTGTTATTGAGAAAGCATTAAAGACCACCAAAAAAGTCGTTCAATCACAACTGGCAAATAAAGATGGCGTCATGAAGTTCACTAAACCTAAACAACACGGAGAAGACACCAAGAAAAGTGTTGATGTTTTAGAAGCTAAACCAAAGGAGAGTAAAGCAAAAAAAGTGAAAAAAGTCGTTGCTCCTATTAAATCTCAAATACCTGTTAAAGATGTTACTTATGAAATACGGACGATTGATGAAGTTAACATTGAAAGGGATCGTGTCACTCTAAGTGAGATAAATAATAAGGAAATCATTGCGGTATTGATTTACAGGCAAGTTTGTATACTTATCCCTGAATAGCTTCAGTATTCATTGTTGCGTATGGATAGGTATACCTACCGTATTAGAATTGTTAATTACTTTTGTTTTGCGCCACAATAGCGCAAGCCGAGCGAATTATCATTATTTGTTTCAATCGCCACAGTTTACTTTAAAAATATTTAATCTTGCTTGTGTGTTGTAGCAATGGTTTCTGCCAGCTTAATAGTCATCACACTGACGACACGTGCGCTCCTGACAGTCTCATCGTCAATCATGATGATATGTTCTACTGTTTCAAGGGTACTGGTCAGAGGTTCAAGTAAGTACAGATGTTAATCTCAAATATTACAGTACCGCCAGTTGATATCCATCCATTCTACATTTTAATCCTATCGTATCTAAACTTTTAATATTACCTATAAATACGAATCTGAGTTTGTTTGTTACGCTTTCACGCCTAAACCACTAAGTATACCGACTTTAATAATTCTTTCACCAATGGAAAGCTTCATTATCAGCGAATAACATAGGTTATATTTAATCCCCGTATTCTCACGGCGGACGGGTGTTTGGTTTATTAGAGCAACCAAGTCCAAAAAACAGTTTTAAACTTATTTTTCCGTCTGTCTGTTTGTATGCGTATCACGTAAAATATACTGCATGGTTTTAAACGTAGTTTTCATTGCTCTACTGCAAGACGCCTAGCTTAAAATATGAGCTACATTTTACCACTTAGAAACACATACTCTAAGTACCAACGCGTACAAAGTCACGGGCAAAAGGTAGTGTAGATATTATAAATGCGAAAGTTTGGATGTTTCTTGATGGATGGTTGTTAGCCAATCACGTCAAAACGGCGGAACTGATTGAACACAGAGGTAGATTGTAGTCTGGAATAACACATAGGATACTTTTATCCTGGGAGTATGTCCCTTGCAATAATTTTCGACATTCCTGCGGGTGGCAGCAAGTACAAATGTAAGTAAGTTTGTCTGTCAGGCTGTCTGTTTTTTACCTGGTTTTTTGTCTTATACGTTTCAATGGCCGAATGAATTTGGATGAAGCGCTTGACACACTGGTAGGTACTGGACAAGAACATGTCCTGGAATAGGACTAATAAGGATACTTTTCATCTTGGGAATATTATCCCATGGGATAGAATAATATACTTTTCTGTCCATACCTTGGCTGTTTCTATGGTTAGCTGGATGGCATGTATCAAAGTCCAAATAAATAAAATTATCTATTTTAGGGAGACACTAAAAGATTTATTGGAAAACAACAAAGTAGTATGTTACGGGGCCCGAAGCGTCCTCATTTACCTGGCGACCCACTTGCAAATGGAAATTAATACGATCGACATTTATGATGCCAAGGTAAGTCACCTCATTCTCAATAATGGACTAGTTACGACAAAAAACAATTTTGGCTGTGGGAGCACGACTATTCAATAATTTAACAGAGGATTTAACTCAAGAAACATGTAGGTACCCTGTTTCTTCACACGTAACGTCGCCAACACCCTAGACGCAAATATTATACTGTTTAGATGCAAGCAATATGTATCTTATTTTGAGTGAACCATTATCTAAATTCTTATCAGAATTAAATTCTTCGAACCTATTTCAAGACTGGCGCTTCTTTACTGGACCCTGACAACTCTCCGGAGAACTTCACGGATCTTCAAAAGCTGTTGCAATTCAGTGCTCCGTTCACGATATCAACGGAGTGCGTGCTTCAAAAATCTGCCTGGTACATGACCCTCCTGAAGGCATGCTGGGCCAAACTGTGTGGGATGCTCGTGGAAGACTCCCTGTGGAAGGTCTTCGTTGAAATCGAAATGAAATTGTTACCTATCATTGCAGGTAAGTTACTAAAATATCAATCTAGTTAAAGTGTAACCGTACCTTCATTAATCGATTTTTTGTTTTTATTTACTTATTTAAACTTTATGTACTTACAATAGTGGTACATGGGCGGACTTAATGCAACAAGGCATTCTCAACCTTTGGGTTAAAAAAGCAACACTGTGGTAGGTGAAACAAATAAATGTAATTAAAAATCCAATTCTTGGGGAAAGATATAACAAATAATATAAATAATACCAATAAAATACATCTATGCTAAAATAATAAACTAATACATACGATGTTTTATAATAATTTTTCTTTCTTTTTCTTATGTGTTAGATATTAAATTACTTCTAGAGTAATTTAGTATCTACCACAGTACTTCTCACGAATCTATTTGTTTAAGTCATCCAAGTATGATAAACAGAAGCAGCTGTAAGATTTCATAGCGCTTCGCAGTCTAGGTGTGCCAAAGGGGACTGTTCTAGGTTCCGTGAAGATTATTTTGTTTACAGTAATACCTATTCCTAAAATGAAAGTGCTAAATCCTTTGAAATTTTAGATATGGAACGTCGAGGCGTATGCATCGACTTGGCCAAGCTAAATGCGATGGAAGAGGTTCTCCTAACTAGAATGAAGTTAGTCGAGCAGCAATGCTACGAGGCGGCCGGGAAGACATTCCAGATAAACTCAGCCGTGCAAGTGCGCGCCATCTTGTACGACGAGCTGCAACTGGACACCAAGTGTAACATTAGAGTCAGGGAGACTATATGCAAGGGCGCTAAGTCCACGTCCGAAACTATGGTGAGTTTCTAACTGGAAACGGACGTCCCAAAAGTTTCTTAGAACGCCAGCAATGTCGGAGTCGCTTCTGATTGAAGTTTTTAGGCAGCTAATGGTTTTATCTCGGTCAGGCGACCAACAGCAAATGTGAACACCGTATTTGTTTTTTAGTTGCGAAGCCTGGTGTCTGAGCATCGTTTGCCGAAGCTTATCCTGGAGTACCGGCACCTGCACAAGGCGCACGCCACCTTCGTCGCGGGTATCGCGCAGCATGTTAAAGACGGAGTAGTGAGACCGACATGGTGAGTCAGGTCCTCATCGTTTAAATAGAAAGAAAAAGCGTTTATTTTCACAGAACTGACATGAATTCATACCAAATAAATCTCAACTAAAGCTAACGATAATGTTCAAATATTATAAGTAACATGTGACTGGTAACAAAGTGATGGAGAAAAAAAACTTTTTACAAAAAAATACAACCGACTTTTACACAAAAAATCAAAAAAGTGCAAAATAACTTTAATTTCGGAAGTCGGTGTTCAAAAAACGAAAAAGCAACCACAAACATCGAGTTCCGAAATTAAAGTTATTTTGCACTTTTTTGATTTTTTGTGTAAAAGTCGGTTGTATTTTTTTGTAAAAAGTTTTTTCATAGGAACATTGATAGGTAAGCTTCTATGTGTCTGTTTCTAAGGACGATCCATATAGAAACGCATAGATCTTACGAACTCTGTGCCATGCTGAAAACTCAGTCGTCATCATACCGTTATCTCAGGGCCCTCCAACCGTCCGCTGTACAAGAGGTGAGATGGGCCTTCTTCCAATCCTTCACATGGTTTCACTGAGCTATGATGCCCCCGCAGGGTGCAGACGGCGGCGGCGACGGGTCGCATCGCTTCCAACAACCCCAACCTGCAGGCTATCCCCAAGGCTCCCTTCAATCTCGTCATGTTCCCCGAAGCTGGCGATGATGGTAACTACCTAGCTTTTTTGTTCTTAGTACATACTCGTTGTAATATCATTACTTTTGTTAAAAGAATGCACGTTATGCATGATCTTAAATTGAAAAAAATCAATGATGAAAAGGTACTTGTATGTATGAACAGTGATGGCTCAGTGATGATGACCCAGTAGTAACGGGCCCTGTACAAGTATGTGGCATACATGCATATAGTGGATAGGTTCGAACACAGGTAGGCGCTTTACTTTGTATAGTTTGTTTCATCTTCACTGCTTTCAAAACGGTGAACAAGCCGGTTCACCAGTGAAGAATACCAAGCTGTACTGGGCCCGCGTAGAGGATTACATGACTAGAACCTCTTGAGAGTAGATCTCTGCCGTGGTCTTCCCTGCAGTGGAGACGTTATAGGCTGATGATCGGATGCTGTGTGGCAGCAGACACAGGCGGGGCTGCGGCGCAGCTGATGTTCCGCTCGGTGTACGTGGCGCGCGCGGGCCACGCGCTGCTGGCGGCGGACTTCAAGCACGTGGAGTGCCGCGTGTTCGCGCACATGGCGGGCGACGCCGGCCTGCTGCGCGCGCTCTCCGCGCAGGACGACCTGTTCAAGGTGCTGGCTGCGCAGTGGTGAGGATAATATTCTAGGTGATGCAACTTCTGGTTAAGACAGGAGAAATATAGCGTCGTTGCAGCAGGGTGGCTTGAAAATCACAACGAAGGTTGACAAGCAGCATGGCAAGTGATGGCTTAGCAGTCGCCTTCTGCCAAGGTGTGAAATCACCGTGGCCCTGGAACGCAAAGGGCATTTGAAGGAACCGCTCCGCCCAGAGCGAAAGAAGTAATTCGATGATTTCCCATCTTTAAAAACAAGCAGTCGTCCTTGTTTTTTCCATCAGAACTTAATGTTTTTTGAGTCTTCTAATTTGGTTCCGAGCTCCAAGCAGTTGAGTTGCTTCCCAGCACTGATGAGTGTGTGTCGCGCAGGCTGCAGAAGGCGGAGGGCGACATATCGTGCTCTGAGCGCGAGCGCACCAAGCGGCTGGTGTACGCCAGCCTGTACGGCGCCGGTACGCGCAAGCTCATGGACATCCTGGACGTGGAGTACGCGCAGGCGCTGCAGGCCGCCGCTAGCTTCAACAGTACGTTCTGCTGCCGCCACGTCGCTTCTGCGTCACCACCTCATATTATGGCCGGATGAGTTTAAACAAACACAAGTAGTGCCCTGCGGTTTTACCGGCGTTGTTCCCGTTCTCGTGGGAATACGGGAATAATAGCCTGTTACATAAAATAATTATAAAAATCAATTGAATAGATGCAGAGATTACCCCTTCTTTATAATATTAATGTATATTATGTAGATGAAATGTAATCCAATCCCAAATTATGTACCTATCTATTTAGTTGGTCCCATTTATGGGGGCTTAAATAAAGGTGACTTAACTTATCACGTTCTGAAAGATTTTTAGTGAATATCACTGTATAGCTGGCGCATTGTGGGTTCATGGCCCGGTGGGGAGTACAGAGTGCGGTCGGCCGGCAGGAACGTTTCCGTCGCTGAAGGCGTTCGGGCGCGGCGTGGTGGCGCGCTGCGCGGCGCGCGGCGGGCGCCTGGCCACGCTGAGCGGCCGCGCGCGCCGCTTCCCGCACATCGCCAGCGACGTATTGTGGGTTCATGGCCCGGGGAGTACAGAGTGCGGTCGGCCGGCAGGAACGTTTCCGTCGCTGAAGGCGTTCGGGCGCGGCGTGGTGGCGCGCTGCGCGGCGCGCGGCGGGCGCCTGGCCACGCTGAGCGGCCGCGCGCGCCGCTTCCCGCACATCGCCAGCGACGTATTGTGGGTTCATGGCCCGGGGAGTACAGAGTGCGGTCGGCCGGCAGGAACGTTTCCGTCGCTGAAGGCGTTCGGGCGCGGCGTGGTGGCGCGCTGCGCGGCGCGCGGCGGGCGCCTGGCCACGCTGAGCGGCCGCGCGCGCCGCTTCCCGCACATCGCCAGCGACGTATTGTGGGTTCATGGCCCGGGGAGTACAGAGTGCGGTCGGCCGGCAGGAACGTTTCCGTCGCTGAAGGCGTTCGGGCGCGGCGTGGTGGCGCGCTGCGCGGCGCGCGGCGGGCGCCTGGCCACGCTGAGCGGCCGCGCGCGCCGCTTCCCGCACATCGCCAGCGACGTATTGTGGGTTCATGGCCCGGGGAGTACAGAGTGCGGTCGGCCGGCAGGAACGTTTCCGTCGCTGAAGGCGTTCGGGCGCGGCGTGGTGGCGCGCTGCGCGGCGCGCGGCGGGCGCCTGGCCACGCTGAGCGGCCGCGCGCGCCGCTTCCCGCACATCGCCAGCGACGTATTGTGGGTTCATGGCCCGGGGAGTACAGAGTGCGGTCGGCCGGCAGGAACGTTTCCGTCGCTGAAGGCGTTCGGGCGCGGCGTGGTGGCGCGCTGCGCGGCGCGCGGCGGGCGCCTGGCCACGCTGAGCGGCCGCGCGCGCCGCTTCCCGCACATCGCCAGCGACGTATTCTGGGTTCATGGCCCGGGGAGTACAGAGTGCGGTCGGCCGGCAGGAACGTTTCCGTCGCTGAAGGCGTTCGGGCGCGGCGTGGTGGCGCGCTGCGCGGCGCGCGGCGGGCGCCTGGCCACGCTGAGCGGCCGCGCGCGCCGCTTCCCGCACATCGCCAGCGACGTATTGTGGGTTCATGGCCCGGGGAGTACAGAGTGCGGTCGGCCGGCAGGAACGTTTCCGTCGCTGAAGGCGTTCGGGCGCGGCGTGGTGGCGCGCTGCGCGGCGCGCGGCGGGCGCCTGGCCACGCTGAGCGGCCGCGCGCGCCGCTTCCCGCACATCGCCAGCGACGTATTGTGGGTTCATGGCCCGGGGAGTACAGAGTGCGGTCGGCCGGCAGGAACGTTTCCGTCGCTGAAGGCGTTCGGGCGCGGCGTGGTGGCGCGCTGCGCGGCGCGCGGCGGGCGCCTGGCCACGCTGAGCGGCCGCGCGCGCCGCTTCCCGCACATCGCCAGCGACGTATTGTGGGTTCATGGCCCGGGGAGTACAGAGTGCGGTCGGCCGGCAGGAACGTTTCCGTCGCTGAAGGCGTTCGGGCGCGGCGTGGTGGCGCGCTGCGCGGCGCGCGGCGGGCGCCTGGCCACGCTGAGCGGCCGCGCGCGCCGCTTCCCGCACATCGCCAGCGACGACTTCGCCCTCAAGTCGCACGCCGAGCGGCAGGCTGTCAACTTCGTCGTGCAAGGTAACACTACACTTGTGACAGCAGCCCCGGATGTTTTGGGCACGCCGTCATTGCGGCGGTAAGTCCCCTCTTTCAGGAGTGGTTGGAGAGACGCCACGGCGTCCTCACCTTCCCCCTGACGCAGGTGCTCACCGGACACGGCTATTTCGGGAGGTACCTGTGTCGTATCCAGCGGGAGGACACGTCCGAGTGTCAACACTGTGTGGATCGCCCAGAGGACACGGTGGAGCATACGGTGGAGGTCTGCCCTGCTTGGGCGGAGCACCGCCCGTGTCCTCGTTGAGGCGATCGGCGGCGGCGACCTCTCGCGTCCGAAGCCATGGTCCGGAGCGAGGAGGCATGGGAAGCGGTCGCCTCCTTCTGCGAAGCAGTAATGCTAGCGAAGGAGGAGGTGGAACGCGTGCGAGAGAGGGAAACCTCACGCCCCAGCCGCCGCAACAGAAGAAGACGCCCCGGGCGTCGGGAAACGCGGGGCGATTCCCGGCCACCTACTGCGCGGGCCTGCGGATGGCGAGCTATGGGTGGCTCGCCGTCCGACAGCAACCAGGCCCGAGTCGACGGCGCCGAGTGTTCCACGCGCGCCTCTAAGAGCCGTCAGCAACGTAGACGGGGTCCCATAGGGTCAGTGCCTGCTAGGGTTGCGGAATTTGTTCGAAAGAGTCACCGCAGCCCTGGAACGCAAAGGGCACAAGAAGGATCACGGGTGGCTCCCTTCCGCTCCGCCCAGAGCGGGAGAAGTCATTTGATGATTTCCCATCCAGAAAAAAATAAATACTTACATAGGTAGCTTATCACCTACACTAATATAATATGTTATAAAAAAAGGAGAGCAGAGATCAAAACCGATTTTTCGAGCTGTGTCATCTTCATAGAAAGTAACGCTTGTTGGCAACAGCATTTGTACTGTGACGAAATAATCGTTCTTCATCAAGATTACCATTTGAAATGAGAAATGGATAATTTTCATCTGTTTTCTTCAAAAACTACCAAACGCTATACAATAAGCGTGTTTGATTCACAGAAATTCATATGTATTCGTAGGTATAGATATACGTGGAGCAGTACACGGGAGTGGGGGATAAGGGTTCCTTTCTTTAATTCGGATCGAACGAAACCTTAAAAACTAGTATTAATCTGTTGTTGTTGGCAGGTTCGGCGGCCGACCTGTGCAAGACGGCGATGATCCTGACGGAGCGGCAGCTGCGGGGCTGCGTGCCGCCCGTGGAGGCGCGCCTGCTGCTGCAGATACACGACGAGCTCGTGTGGGAGGTGGCGCTCCGCCACGTGGACACGGCCGCGGGTAACTACTTCGTTTCGCTCCTTCCTACGGGGCTATGACGTTGCGGAATTATTCGAAAGAGTTTCTGCGGCCCTAGAACGCAAAGAACACTTTGACGAGCACGGGTGACTTTTAGTCAGTGATAGTCTGATACTACCTTCCGCTTCGCCCAGAGCGGGAGGAGTCATTTGATGATTTTCCATAATCCATAATAGATAGTGTCACGGTAGTGGACAAACAAAAAATCTCAAAACGGCTTTTATGCTAAGTTTTTAGGGATGTTCATCGTGTGTTCCTCGTAACAAAAGCATAGGTAATAAAATGTGATATTTCAGCAATAATAAAACAAGTGATGGAGGCGTGCGGGCAGCGGTGCGGCATGGCGGTGCGCCTGCCGGTGGCCGTCAGCGTGGGCCAGGACTGGGCCCGCATGCGGCCGCACCCGACGCACTAGCGCCGCCGCCTGGCGCAGCCTGCTGCACCGCGCGGGTGGACTCGCCTTGCCCAACACTTTTTCAGCCTGAATGCTTCTTTATAAACTAATACGTCCCGACTTAAATAAATTTATGACAGACACCATAATTATAGTTTTATTTTATGGGTACCTACTTATTTTAGGTTTATTAATTAGGTACCTAACGAAAACAATAAATAATTAAATTGGGACACATATACATAGAAGTCACTTCATTATTAAAGAGCGAGCATTAAACACACCGCACACCGTATTATAAGTCTGTACTTCCTCTGGAAGGCACGCTTTGTGAATGAATGCCTACAGTTGAACACGATGATCTGGCACTGGCACACACAACTCATGAAGTCATCTGTGATGGCCATACCTCTGCTGAGCGACAGTATGGCGACAGTAAAATTATCTTCTGATGTAACTCAAAGGAGTTCCTTTGAGTTACATCAGCAGAACAATCAAAATGGCCACACAGGCTTTTTGCACTGACAGCTATAGTTGATAATCCCTCATCATCTTCTCATGAGTCCTTCAAATCCTCGCATCCAGACTGTATATTTTGTATTAATATTCGTGGATCCACATAGTTTCCTATTCTCTTGAGCAGTAATGTCACATACTCGGGCTTGTCCACTGTCCGCTTGATGAGGTCCATCCACAACTCCTTATCATTGTGTTCCTGACAGAAGTTGATAGAACAGGAACATTTAACCGTCTTGTTAAAGTGGAACTCTTTCCAAGCATGTTAAGCGTATATATGTATAAGCTAACTAATTTTCCATGATGCTTGTCATCAAAATCTGTTTTCATCTATAAGCATATCTAATAATACTTAATAGCCATACAGGAATACTCTTCGTAACTACGTATTTAGAGACTATCTGTTGATATTTCACAGAATTCACAGTCCTTATAGTCAATTACGGTGAGCACGGGACTTTGCGCCTTACCGGTCACTACTAAGAGTTCCCTTCCTGGTCCAGCAGATGTATCACCCCCCATTGTGTTCAAACATATCAACTCGGTTTATGTTTGCCACGAATAAAAGTGCTAGGCAACATCAGAATTGTATACAAAACCAGTCACAAAATCTAAATCTCTCCATTTAGATTTTGTGACTGGTTTTGTATACAATTCTGATGTTGCCTTCTGTGTTAAATTGGTAGATTATGGACATAAGTTAAATTAAATAATAGTAGGTAGGTGGATGCAACGACAAGTGTCCAAGTACCACATCAAACGACGTTGTTCCACACATCGGATAAATAAATAATCAATATAAATATTTGACGAATAAATATTCGGTAGCTCGTAACAACAGCACAAGCCTGAACTACTTATATATTATTTAGTTAGTGCTATATGCATGTTATTTAGCTGGCCTAAAAGGAGGGAATTATATAGGACAATGTTTATTTGGCGTTGTGGAACAAAATTTATTGCAATATGTAATCTGTTTTACAACATTTAATCAAACGACAGCATACCTACGGAACTTAAATTGTCCAGTCTTCTAAGAAAAAAAAAAACTACATTTTGCATCTATATAGACCTATTTTTACGAGGAATATCATTCATTTGATTCTGGAATACGAGGCTCCGATACTTGCTTAGTAATGTTCTTCCGCGAATCCTGTGCAGCTACCAGAAAACCATCAACATCGAGTATAATATCAATCCACATAAAAGACATTTATAGAGTACGTGGTAAAAACAGTGAAAACCTTAATTCACCGATAATAGTGGAAACCGGTTCGACTCTTATCAAGACAGAGCTTTTGAAGATGGGTAAAGCATTCAACATCAAGCACAAATCCAAATTATGCTGTAAGCACCTTGGATTTAAATCCCAAGAGGAAACTCCCATTTTTCTCTCGGAGCACTTAACTCCTAAGGGTTCCCGCTTACATTTCCTTGCTCGAGAATTAACTAAATCTGGAGCCTACAAATAATGCTGGACTGCATAATAATATGGTAAAGTACTTTTAAAAAAGGACGAACAATCGCCGACTATAACTATTCGAAATGATCAACAGACACAACAACTTACAATGAGTAAATCACTAATAAAAACAACGGTTTTCATTATATGTACAAGTTGTTGTCATGTCATTGTTTTTTAATTTTTCGGTCTACAACCCTTTTTTTTTTTTTTTTTTTTTTTTTTCCTGGATGGGAAATCATCAAATGACCCCTCCCGCCCTGGGTGGAGCGGTAGGGAGTGTCAGACTTTTACTGACTAAAACCCACCCGTGATCCTTCTTGTGCCCTATGCGTTCCAGGGCCGCGGTAACTCTTTCGAACAAATTCCGCAACCCTAGCAGGCACCGACCCTATGGGGTCCCGTCCTTGGTGCTGACGGCTCCTTCGGCGCGCGTGGAACACAACGCGTCGTCGACTCAACCTGGTATCGGACGGCGAGCCACCCACGCTCACCGTCCCCAGGCATCAGCCACTGCGCAATAGCACAGCGGCCGACTTGTCTCTGGAGGAGGCCGAAATGGGACCATTACTGGCACTCCATCTCAGCACCCTCCCGAGCGTTGGGAGTCGCAGCACCCGCAGCAGAAGCGGCAGAAGCGGCGACGGAAGCCGCGGCGGCGGACCTCTTGCCCTTGGTCGGGGCGGATGGCGCGCAGGCCCTTCCCCCAGCCCAGTGCTCGGCCGGCTTGCCAGCAGCCGCACATGCACTGCAGTGCGGCGTGGCCTCACACGAGCCGGCCCGATGACCGGGCTGACCACAGCGGAAACAAAGACCGCTGCGGTCCACCTCCGAGGGGCACATAGCTCCCGTGTGGTTGCCCACATGGCAGCGGTAGCACCTCAGAGGCCTGGGTTCCAGCAGTTTTACCCGCGCAGACACCCATCCCACCAAGAGCCTTCGGCCCTCCGACACAGTTCTGGCCGCCGTCACGGGGCAGCTCACCACAAGGGTTTGCATGCCCGTGTTGTCAGGCCGGAGGGTGCCCGCCTTGACGAGCTCGGCAGAGCACCCCCCAGTCCTGGCGACGGCGGCCACAACTTCCTCCTCCGTAACGGAGTCATCCAGGCCCACTATGCGCATGTCGATGCGCTTAGTCGGCCTGGACACCCGGACCTCGTCCGCGGGTAAGACCGCCCTCAGCCTTTCGGCCAGGGCGTCCGCGAACGGGCCACTCTCCGCTCCGGCGAGCTCAAGCTTGCGGGCACCGGTTAGGGTCCTCCTGACCCCGATGCCCCCGCTGATGCCCAGCTCTTGGAGGCTCACCGCCTCCTTTGCCCGCTTCAGTACGGCGAGATACGTCACGCCCTTCTTTTCCGCTTCCGGCTGCAGTGTGAGCACCACAGCCGCGGATTTCGGGGCGCGAAGCCTCGCCGCAATGGCATTGGCTTTCCGCCGCTGCTTCTTGGCCTTGTTCTTGGCCGCCTTCTTCTGTCGCCGCTTCTCTCCAGCAACCTGCCACTCGGCCTCGGCCGCAGGAGGGTCCGAGGGTGTGGGTGGGGGCGGCCGCGGCGCCACTGGCTTGTTCCTTTTTGAGGGTGCGGTCCCTTACTCCTCCGCCCTTTCTCCATCACAGGGCCTCTCCTCCTACCCGCTCACTGCCTTCACAGCCACGTCTGATGAGCAGACGCGTACCAGAAGGCAGTGAACGGGATTCCTCGCGTGTGTGTCTCTCTTGGTCTGATCCCTCACTTGCGACCTTCCGGCATGAGTGGCTCTACCGGGAAAGCTCGCAAGATCATTGAGACGCTCAAGCCCCACCACGACGACAACGTGGAGACACATTCGGTGGGGGGTCTACAACCCTATTGTACATATTATGCTAAAACCAATACTACAGTATTATCTTAGAATAGTTACTCTTTATACTTATTATATTACTTTGACACTCGCTGTCTCGGTATTTCATGGGTGATTCTTTTAACATGTGCATATCACGCGGCCCTCCCCAAATAACTACTTTGTTAGGTATAAAGTTATGTTTTTTTTATTTCATACTAGCTGCTGCCCGCGACTTCGTCCCCGTGGAACCCCCGATTTTAAAACATTCTTTATCGCTGCTCCGCTCCTATTGGTCTTAGCGTGATGATATATAGCCTATAGCCTTCCTCGATAAATGGGCTATCTAACACTGAAAGATTTTTTCAAATCGGACCTGTAGTTCCTGAGATTAGCGCGTTCAAACAAACAAACAAACTCTTCAGCTTTATAATATTAGTATAGACTAGCTTCTGCCAGCGACTTCGTCCGCGTGGAATAGTTACTTTACCCCCGATTTTGAAACTCTCAGCCCGATCGGTTTAAAATTGACAAAGTTTCATACAAACGTTCATCCCCTATTTTATCCCCTTGGGGGTAGAATTAATCAAAATCCTTTCTTAGCGGATGCCTACGTCATAACAACCGAACTGCTAAGCTATCGGGAGTTACACGTGTTATTGTGAGTCAACCATAAAAGATAGACATATACTGTTGTGGGATATTTTTTAGATAATTTTATGTAGAACATTTCCGTCATACATTATTTCTATGTAACTTTAACCATTAAGGCTACACACGCGACGGAAGCTTAAAAAATGGAGTAACTTCTCCCGTTTTCCCAACATTTCCCTTCACTGCTCTGCTCCTATTGATTATAGCGTGATGAAAAGTATACTTTAACCTGCCCAGGAGTATGAAGAATAATTGCACCAAGTTTCGTTAAAATCGGTCAAGTATTTTTTGTTTCTATAAAGAACATACAGACAGACAGACAGACAGACAGACAAAAATTTTACTGATTGCATTTTTGGCACCAGTATCGATCACTAATCACCCCCTGATAGTTATTTTGAAAATATATTCCCTGTACAGAATTGACCTCTCTACAGATTTATTATAAGTATAGATAAAACATAGTTCCAGCACTATATACAGATGTACATAATATGTTCCTATTGCTATAAACAAGTAAGTTATCTTCATAAACGTTCCTCAAATCTCATCACCATTAGTGTCCCAATTCCCGAATTTTAGCAGTTCATGCTCGATAAGTTATAAATATACCTTAAAGGACGTAATTTTAAGTAGCAATTTAGATAGTACACGACATGTTTTACTACTATTTACGATTATTTTTCTGCGTAATGTATTTTTATTAAAAGTGCAATTTCTCCACGATCACGTATGGTTCCGCGTCTCGACTCGTGCGGGTCACACGTCCAATAATATTTCGGTGCCAATTTTAGCGTACCTTAACAGAAATCGTGTTTGGCAAATAAAAATCTCCTCACCGTTCGAGTTTCTCGTGGTCAGTCTATTATTTTTATTAATCATTTGTAAGCTTTTTAATAGTCACTATAGGATACTTTTTGCTTTGATTAAGTTCCAAAATGATTAACTCCGGTAAAGAACGTATAAAGTGAGAAAGTGTACAAATACCTAATTACCATTTATATAATTACCATTTTTCCCGTTCGTATTTTAGCAAACGGTAATGAGCCCTTGAAAATGGTAATTAGTACTAGTATAAGCTGGCCTCTTATTACATTGAAACTCATTGCTTCGCTAGGCCAGCCAAAGGTCGAATTGTCAGGAGTTAGGACTCGAGGTGGCGCTGCACAAATCCGGGGCTATGTGTTTCGACGGCCCTCAAACTGAACGGCTCCCAAACTGAACCGGACTGGGGCCGCTCTCTAGCGGCTCCTGGCCAACCTTGGGGTCCAGACGCCTCTTGCCGGAGGCTCTACGCGGGGATCGTTCGTTTCATGGGCCCTTACGGGGCGCCGGTGTGGGCCCTCACGAGTCGCTGCAAAAGCGACCGGCGGCCATGCTGAACGCATGCTAGAGGGTCATGGCAATACGTGTGGTGCGGGGATACCGCACGATTTCCCGCGAAGCGCAGCCTTCTTGCTGGCCTACCACCGTGGGATTTGGAGGCAACAGTCCTTGCACACATGCACGATTTGCGCGTGGATATGCAACGCCGGGGTGAAAGTGCGCTGCCGCGACAGGTCACAGCATGGCGGACAGAGCGGTGGGATCTCATGGTGAAATGGCGTCAGCTACTATCGCAACCCAGTGCTGGGACGCCACAATTATGGCGGTAAGTCCCCTCTTTGAGTGGCTGGAAAGAACTCACGGCGTTCTTACCTTCCGCATGACGCAGGTCCTCATCAGACATGGCAAGTTCGGGAGGTTCCTGTACCGGATTCGTGAGGAAGTGACGCCCGGGTGTCGCCACTGTGCGGAACGCCCGGAGGACACGGTGGAGCACACAGTTGACTGTTGAGGTGTGACCTGCTTGTGCGGAGCATCGCCGTGCCCTCGTGGGGGCGATCGGCGGTGGAGACCTATCGCGCCAGGGCTTGGTCCGGAAAGAGGAGAAGAGGCAGGCCTGCTTGTGCGGAGCATCACCGTGCCCTCGTCGGGGCGATCGGCGGCGGAGACCTCTCGCGCCAGGGCTTGGTCCGGAGCGAGGAGAAGAGGCAGGCCTGCTTGTGCGGAGCACCGCCGTGCCCTCGTGGGGGCGATCAGCGGCGGAGACCTCTCGCGCCAGGGCTTGGTCCGGAGCGAGGAGAGGCAGGCGGTCGCCTTACTTTAGTTGATTTTATTGGAACTATTATACAATATTATTCTTAATTAAGAATGCCGGTTGAGTTTTGAGTGTTTTTTTTTTTTAATAAAATCATGTCACTAAATACTTAAGTTTTATGTCGTTTATTGACAACTAAATAATTAATAAATATGTGATTAAAGTATATTATTCATTTTAGTCCTAATTACCAATAGTGAAACCTAATTACCATTTTTTAAATGCTAATTACCGTATGCTTCATATCTCATCACCGTTCGTCAAAAATTTTCGGCTTCAGTTTCAGACCTATACAGCAATTAAAATACTGTGCGTTTCATTTACCGTAATAAACTAAAAAAAGATAGTAAAAATGATACTCACAATGATATCTTAAAAATAACATATATTAGATATAGGAATCATTGCAACAAGCTCATTAAAAAATTAAAACGAAAGTATGAAAAGGAACTAAATACTAAATCAGTAGGGAACAATAAATTACTTTGGAAAAACATAAAACAATAACCTACACTAACAAAACTACAGAATTATTAAACATCAAAGCATCCCCTTTAGAATCAGTCAACTATATAAATGACTATTTTGCGAATATTGGGAAAAGTCTTGCACAACAAGTCTAGCCTAGTCTATATAATAGCCACAGCATCTGTCATACGTTATCAGCACAAGCAAATTCCTTCGTACTGTTAGACACTGACGTGGACGAAGTGGATCATAATTATACTAATGAACCTTAAGTCTGACAGTGCGTCTGGTTGGGATAATGTTTCCACGGGTTTTCTAAAATATATAAGGAAAGATGCTGTTCCTATAATAACTCACCTCGCTAATCTCTGTTTTAGTAAAGGAATCTTCCCGGCTCCACCGTGTCTGCCAGTACACAATTTAGTAAACGGTCTGCTCAGCTATATAATAAAATAAATAAACTCGTGTACATTTACTCAAAAACCTATTATGACTCAAAAAAAATGTTAAGGCAATGGATTAAAAACCTATCTTATTGCGATACTGAGACACTTCTTCAACGCGTACATTAACACACACACATAAACATAGTACTGTTCGCACGTAGGTATGTATATTGTTTTCAAAATTAGCAAAATTACTAACCAGTTATTATGACAACATTAACACTATTAAATTACAAACCTTTTCTAGATTAAATTAGATTAATTTATATTTGCATTTATGGAATATTATTATGTACGTCTAGTTGTGGAAGAGCGAAGTCTCCTATCACACATCTTGCTTAAAAGGAGGCTTAAATCACATTTTGTAACTACCAAAACCTGTTTTGCAAATAAACGTTTTTTTTTTATCTATGTATAATAAAACTAAAATTAAGCTGTAGAACAAAAATAGAAGGTTCTATACTTCTGAGTTAAACTAGGCTAGTTGTAGCTTCCTGGGACGCGGCGGTCTCCTTCTGCGAAACAGTTATCGCTCAGAAGGAGGCTGCGGAAAAGGAAAGGGAGATCTCGACCTCTCTCTCCTCTCGCAGCAGGCGCACTGGGCGTCAGAGGAGGGCGTACGCTGCCCTCTTCCAGCATCCCCTACTGGGTCCAGGGGTGAGGGACTTGGAGACGTCCGTTGCAATAGGTATCCCTAAGTTTTGCGCGAGCTGAGCAGCGTACAGCTAGAGCTGCACTCCAACTTCGGTGACCAGGTCGTAGGTCTTGATGCGCTGATAGTTGAGGCGCGGCAGTGTGCTGAGGCCATCAGCTGCGCCGGCGCTGTGCTGGCGGTTCTCTCTCAGGATGTACATGCGCGCGCTGTTGCGGTGCTCTTGCGGGTGCGCCATCACCGTGTAGCGGGACATTTGCTGAGGAAATCTTTAATATATTATTAAAGGTACGTTAAACCTTATACAGGTTATACTTACAGAGGCAAGGCAGGAATAAAATAGCGTTACCTTACTACCTTCAACTTGTGCACTTTGAGTCTGAAGAAAAAATCGTCATCTTCACCGCCCCATCCTTCAAATTTATTAGAAAACCCGTTGAGTGCCACGAAATCTTCAGACTTGACGGCGAGTACCCCACCCGTAATGGAATGATAAGGGAGTACAAATCCGAACTTGTCGATGCTGGCGCTCATGTGGCGCAAGTCCTTGGTGCAAACGTACAGGTTGGCGGCGTCCAGCGGCAGCAGGTCCACGTCGTGCAGGATCAGGCACGGGAACTGGTCGCGCATGGCCGTCTTTGCTCCAATGTTCAGTAGCATGCCTCTGTTAAAGGGCTTGAGGTCTTGCTGTTCTACTAAGTATATCCTAGAAGAAGAGACTTGTTATTCTGTACTGACGCTCTAGAGATTGAATGCTACTTTCAAGCAATTGTGGATCCAAGATCAAGATTCAACGATTGATATGAGATATAATATATTTTTTTTTAATACCTACCTATAGTGTATATTTTGTTTTCTTAGAAAATTATGCATATACGGCAGGAATACGTCTAGTTGAATTTGCCTCTCCCTGTAAATTACTATTATAGCGACACTGAACATCGGATTGCAGTGTTCAGGCACGTAGCTGCCGTTTACTAAGCCTTTTGCTGAGAAATCGTCAAATTTCTTTGGTACTTCCGAAGGAAGCAGAGAAGTAGCACTGTTAAGTATTTCATCATATTTACAATCAGGCTTAGTTTTGTGGAGCACTAGTTTTGGTGATCTCTGCTTGTACAGCTGTGTTTCTATGAGCTCGGCAGGTACATGTGGGTAGTTGTACTTCCTGTATATTATTCTATAGTGAGTGATCATTTTGACACTGACGATAACAAATATACAAGCAATCACACGAAGAAGTATCCTGGAAACAGTTTTAGATTCTTCAACAGTCGTACTACGAGTAAGTAGGTAACAAATTATCCATTACCTACTATGGAAAAGGCAATGCATTTTCAAATGATAGCTAATTTTATCGCATATCATCATAATAGCTATAAAATGATATAATCAGATCAGCAGTTCACAAATAAAAGTAATTAACTTATTAAAATATTCAGTACTTTAAAATATTTATTATTACCTGAATTCAAGTGAGCATTTACGCATTGTAGACATTTTTAACCATTGAGATATAGGTCAATGTTTTTAACGCATTTAATACTCTGCGACATAACGAAAACATTCCAACCACAGTGTGTCCACGACTTCAAAAAGGAGGATTTGCGAAAAACTAGGAAATCTATGGATGTCTATGGGCGCGATAATGATCAAGATGCGTGCTTATCTAGAACAAATTAGCAAAAGTATTGGTGCTGTACTTAGTAGTTTTATTCTTAGCAAGGAATCCATCCAACATTCAAAATGTATCTACATTTGATCTACATATATTTTGTCGCACTCTCTACTCCCGAATGTCACTTAAAACACAAATAGGCATCAAAATACACAAAAAACAGGTATCTCAGACTACACAGTGAAATCACTGTTTTGATCAGTGTCTCGGATGATCCGACAAAGCTCAGTTGACTTTGACAATCAATGATCATTATTTTAAATAGGTACTAGAAAGGAGTTCTGAATCCGGTTCCAGCTAGTTACACAGACAGAATAGGCTCAATCGGGACTTTATGGTATAATTAGTGGACTGTATAAAACTGGTGTCATACCTTAATTTACGTAGACTGGAGAAAGAAATGACCGTAGCGGCCCGCGTCTGCGAGTTAAGTGGAGTGACGGGTAGTATTATGTACATCTCTATTTACATTGTTATTTGGTTCTTCTTATACAGCAGAACACCACTACTTTTAGGTTTTTCAAGAAACACTCATATTTTATTGCGTGTTACGCGTAAAAACTGGCTCAATTCCCGTATTTGATTATTTTAATGAACTTTTACATACGTAGGTATCGTATTCGCAATCTGTAAAAGTAGGTACCCCTAATTTCCCTAGATGTCCTTCTAATCTATCTCTGTACCAAATTTCATACAAATCCATTTATCCGTTGCGATGTGAAGAGTAACAGACAGACAGAGTTTAACTTCCCCTTTATAATATTAGTCATTTCTTATTTTATTTTATGGATTGAGTTCCGTTAGTATTCTGTGGTAGGTAATTCTCAATTAGTGTCGCCCCAATTGTTTTGCATTTTTGCTTGATTTTTTAATGAAAATACCAAAATCGCTATAATATATAGGTATGTCTATAATATTTGAGGAGTTCTAATAAATTACTCATGGGATCCCATCAGCGAAACCGAATTTAATCTGGAATTATCCTGTTGAATAAAACAAAAAAAAAAAATGGTTTACAAATAACGGAGTTCGAACGTAGATAACAAAAATAAAAATGGAATTGAGAATCTCCTCCTTTTTTTAAAGTAGGTTAAAAACGATAAGTTCTACTAATAACAACCTTTGTATTTTATAAGGAACTGAATAAAAAACTTTTACTTCGAAACTGCTAGATAGTTGCATAAATAGTACCAGTACTACCAGTGTGTATACAGATGGCGCTGCCGTCAAGTGAACATCAAAGTAAATGAGCTCCGTGTATAATTTTGTTAAAAAAAAAGACTAACGTGTTAATTTGTAATTAAATCTACTTAGATCTATACAGTACGATATTACGTATAAGAACAAGTGTTATCTCCGGTGAAAGAAGTGAACTTTTGGTCAAAATCGCTCACACAAAGTGGATCAAACAACTAATAAATAAGTTGAACATTAAAGTGTTAATAATATTAAAGTGTCAATCGTTAAGGTGTTTAAACAGTTGTAATACAACCCAATAACAAACGTAAACAGACCAATCAACTTTAACTGTGGAAAATAACAAACAATAAACAATAACAAAATTCATAAACTTCTATCTTCAATAAAATTGAGTGTGTATCGGGATGGTGATAAGTATAATTTAAAACATAATAGTGGTGTCATTCAGAACACAACCGTGACAAAAAAAACTATTTTTGTGGAAAAAAGTGCAAAAATAACTATTGCATGAATCATCACAACGTCTTTTTTAAGTTTTGAATTCATAAGATGAATGTGGATCACTATTTCACTTCGTATTACAACAGCGCAATTGGTCTCGTGGTTGTGGTTGAGCATACAAATTCGTGCACACGAAGTGCCGCGAGTTCGATCCCAGTGAATTGAATTCACTTTTTAAAGTTTATCTCAAACTTTGCGATTTGCGACTGTGTCATAAACCAATATGAATTTCCTGGATAATATCACATTCCGCCGTACGAGGACAAAGTCGGATTCAATATTAAACGACAGTGAGGTTGCTACACCAACAATGAATGAGACCGTTACCAGTGTACCAGAAATGTCCGATGATGAAGACGATTTAGTTAAGAAATTACGTGAACAAATTACTCATCTTACATTAGAACTACAGAGCGCCCACTCGGAAATCGAAACTTTGTCTTTAGAAAATAGTAATCTCAAGTCTTTAAACGAAAAATTGAGTAAAAATAACGATCTTTATAAGAAAGTTACTATAACACCCGCCAAACAGAAGACGTCTAGCTCAAAAAAGAACAAAAGTAGTAACAATAAAAACAATAAACAAACTCAGACAGAAACACCGAAATCGAAGATAAATAATACTAATAAACCAACACTAAAAAGAGAGAATATAGTTGAAAATGATTCAAAACGCAACAAAATATGTATTATAAGCACTGACAACAAAAATAACTTGCTAAATATTGCAGAAAACATTTTTGAGAAATTTGAACTTTGTCACTACATTACACCCCATGGTAGTATGCAAGTTCTGCTGAAAGGTATTAAAGAAAAGTTAGCGAATTTCACCTCGCTTGACTTCTGCATTATTCTACTTGGTGAAGAGGACTTTAAAGTCACAAATAGATATTTTGATAGTATATTAAAGATAAGACAAGTCCTACAAGAAATCTCAAACACTAACATAATTATCTGCACCCCTACGTACAAATTCTTTACAAATAACTACTTGTATAATTCAAGAGTAGAAACTTTCAATAATCTATTATATTTGGATACAATTACTCACGAACATGCATACTTTTTGGACAGCAACGAGAATTTGAGATATGACGACACGATGTTTGACAGACGCACTGGCTCGATAAATAGTTCCGGAATACAGTCATTGTTCAAGGATGTTTATAGAATGATTTTTTATATAAAATCCTCTGTCACTAGTTCTAAATATGGAGTTGACCTAAACAAAGAAATGTCACCGAATCAAGATAACACCCCAAAACCTTCTCCGCAAAAGCTTTTTCGGTCATAAATACATCACCATACTGCACCAAAATATTGCAGGTTTGAGGAACAAGTCGGATGCATTAACAATCAGCTTACAAGAATTATCGGAAAGAAATACTGATATTGATGTTATTTGTCTGACTGAACATTTTATGATATCGGGCCATGAAGATATATGTGTAATACCCAATTTTTGCATAGCTGCCTACTTTAGCAGAAGTAATTCTAAAAGAGGCGGGTCTTGTATCTACGTGAAGAAAGGTCATCATTGGAAAGTGATTCCAAAGTCGGTGTTATTCACTGAGTGCTCAACTTTTGAATGCTCTGCCATAGAACTAATAGACTACAAAGTAATTATTATCTGTTTGTATAGGGTTCCGGTTGCTAGTAACCTAAGTAATTTCTTCGAAAGATTAGACAAGATGCTCAAATATGTAAATAGAACCTATAATAAGCATAATATTGTGATAGGTGGGGATTTTAATATTAATATTTTAAAACAAAATAATATTACATCTGAATTTGAATGTTTACTTCTTAATTATAACTTAAGGCTTAAGATAAGCGAACCTACTAGGAAAATCAGCAAAACATGTATAGATAATTTTGCTCACAACTACCACAATAAGTGTACAGCAGAAGTGATTGACTTTGCATTATCTGATCACACAGCTCAGATATTGAGGTGTCAGGTCAGAAAGGTGTGCCTGATAAAATGTTGGAAAATTAAACGTAGAGATTATTGTGAGGAAAATATTAAGAAGTTTAGAACTTGTATGGAGAAATTGTCTTTTTCGGAAATGTACTCAGCTTCTGATCCGAATATAGCCTACAATGCCTTTATTGATTTGTTTAAGTTATTTTATGATCTTTGCTTTCCATTTAAATATTTCACCATTAATACACATCGTAAAGCTTACTGGATAACGCGAGGGATCAAGGCCTGTAGTATCAAAAAACGTGATCTTTTATGGCAATACAGAAAAAAACCCACCCAGGTAAATAAAACTAAACTGAAACAATTTTCAAAACGATATAAAAAAATAATAAAATTAACCCAGCGCGCACAAAATAATCATTTAATTAACACGTCGGATAATAAAAGTAGATCGACATGGAAAATTATAAACGAACCTAAACAAAACGTACCAAGTGATACTATAACTAGCATTAAAATAAATGACAAAACAATAACTGACCCTTGTGAAATATGTAATGCTTTTAATAATTATTTCATCGATAAAATAGTACCTAAGGATGATTCACTCAACATGCAGTATAAATTGTATATGCCTTCTAAGCAAAAGTCAATGTTTTTAAAACCATGCCTGCCAAATGATGTATTTCAGATAATCAGGAGTTTAAAAAATACGAATAGTGTAGGTTATGATGGCATATCAACTAAAGTCTTGAAATATATAGCTGAGAATATTTCTGATCATCTATCCTATCTAATAAATCTATGTATTGAAGCTGGAATTTACCCTGATAAATTAAAAACGTCTATTATAAAACCAATTTTTAAAAAAGAAAATAGAGAATGTCTAGAAAACTATAGACCTATTGCCTTAGTTCCAGTTATTTCCAAAATATTTGAAAAATATATTTACATAGAACTTAATAACTATTTAGAAAATAACAATATTCTAGCAAAAGAACAAAAAGGTTTTAGACACAATAAATCTATAAATATGGCCATATATGACTTTCTAGATTTTGTTATGGTTAATGTTGACAAAAGAATACCTGTCTGCTCTATCTTTATGGATATGACACAGGCTTTTGATTATGTTGAACATGATATATTGATTGGTAAACTTAATGAATATGGAATAAGAGGTAATGTTCTGAAATTATTTGAATCATACCTCAAAGGCCGTTACCAATATACTGAATTGACTAGAGTGAATATCCTTACAAAAAAAGAAGAAACCTTTAGATCTTGTGAACGTCAATTAAACTACGGTGTTCCTCAAGGAACCGTTTTGGGTCCTCCTCTTTTTATATTGTATATCAATGACTTACCCAATGCCACTGATAATCCTATAGCTCTTTTTGCAGATGATAGTACAGTAACAATAAAATGTAAAGACATAAATACTTTTGAAGATGACATAAATAACACGTTGAGCTCTGTTATGAATTGGCTTAATATTAATAATCTGAAAGCCAACTTAAGCAAAACTAAATTAATGTACTTTAGACAACGTTTACCAGCACCAAATAACCTGAATGTAAATTTTAAAATGCAAACAATAGAGGAAGTAGACTATTGTAAATTTTTAGGCTTATATATTGATGACAAAATGACCTGGAAACCGCATATTCAACAACTATGTAAGCGAGTTAGTAAATCTGCCTATGCCTTACATACACTTGCAAGCAAAGTCAACTCCAGTGCCCTTTTAATGGCGTATCATGGGCTAGTGGCATCTCTTCTTAGATATGGCATAATTTTTTGGGGGAATTCCACCGACAAAGATCTCGCTTTTAAAGCACAGAAACGATGCATTCGGGCTATGTTTGGTTTACAATCAACGGAGAGCTGTGTACCTTTCTTTAAAAGGCATAGTATCCTTCCATTACCGTCACTATACATATTTGAAGTGGCGACTTTCGTTAAACAAAATCCTCATTTATTTACTTTAGCATCTGTAGCTTTCAATCGGACCCAAAGGGACGAAAGTCGTCTGTGCGTTCCAAGGGCGAATACTGCCTTGATGTATAAAAGTGTCTTTCACATGGCAACAGTTGTATTTAATAAATTGCTAAAAGAGCTAAAAAATCTTCATATTAACTTATTTAAACAAAAACTCAGAAGTTTGCTGTGTCAAAAATGTTATTATAGTGTATCGGATTTTTTATCAGATAAATTTTGACATGTAAAAGTAACTATTATCTTGTAATGTAATTTACTTCTTTGACTATATTGTAACCACAAATCATAATTATTTTTTTAAATCTGTATTATTTTGACATTTACCTAGCTTATTATTTTGACATTTACTAAACAAATTATTTTGACATTTCTCTAACAAATTATTTGACATTTACCTAACTTATTTTGACTTCCTATAGTAATCGAATAATGCAATCCTTTATGTATTTAATCTGTAGTTTAGTACGAGTAAGCTCTTAATTTGCATGTAAAAATTGTAATTAATTATTTTTGTATGCCTTTAATAGGCTGATCATAGCGCACATTACCCTAAAACATGTCCAACCACTGTACCTATGTATCACAAATAAAATATTTCTGATTTCTGATTTCTGATTTCTGTAACCGCAGTGCGCGGTTGGGCATTATTAATAAATCAAGGATATTCCCAAAGGGAATAATATTTATTACACATAGCAAAATAAATGAACTATCGTTATCAACTGTGCCCTGAATTCGTGATTACTTATCATATTTAGGGCATAATAGTCACATAGAACTGTAATAAAAAAACATACTGCTGCAAACTGCTGGCGCACATTACAATTTAATATTTAGGTACCTACCTAATTCGTTTTATCTCAAAAACCTAGCTTTAAATTATTCAAATGTGTTATGAAATAACACGAGCGAATTATAATCAAATGTTGGCTTTATTCAACTTTAAATTCGTACAGACATTATGACAACTTCAAACCACTGAAAAGCATAGACTCTTGAACGAGTGCGACTGCGGCGACTAAGAAGTTCACCACATTCTCCCCTGCTGTATTCTATCTTGAGGTAACGTAGTCCTACAGATAGGCAGGTGGTCTTCTATTTTTGGTAGTCTGCTGAATTGCGTAAGTATCTGGCGCAGCACTCTCTGTACAGACAAATGAAGAGTCACTATTTTAAGCTTCAGCACGTTCGCCTTCGTTCCCGCTCACTGACCCTGTTGGGGCTAATACCTAGTCTGTTAGACACGGTCGTTTCTCGGCCGTCGCCCAGTCTTACAAAAGAATAGTCCGGGATGGACTCCAACAGCTCGACTTCCTCGACTATGGGGGAGTATTTGTTGGTTCTGTTGTGCTTTTTGAGTAGGACAGGACCGGGTTGGTACTGAATGTTCGTTATTAGTTTTTCTACTGTGTACAAACATCATTTCATGAGGAGTTGGGTTCGTTGATGTACTTAGCAGCGATCTCATTTTTAAACTCTGTGATTTCAGAGCTAATTTTATTGTTCTCCAAATTGTCCCATTTGTGCGCTCTATTTGGTCATTATCCTGTGGGTTTTTCATAAACAAGGCGAAGATTTTTTATAAACAATGCCATTACAAGAGATACACCAATGGTCGTACGTATTGTTGAAGGTTTGCGCGTTGATTTCAGAGCTAATTGCATGGTCCTCCAAATTGTTCCATTTGTGCGCTCTATTTGCCCATTACCCTGTGGGTAGTATTATATTATCTGTGCCTGTAGGTTATTCGCATGGACTTATGTTATACGTTTCACGTTTCACCAAATCTTTGCTGACAGAAGTTTTCTGATGTTTTCTACGGTTCAGCATTATTTCTGCTTCTTCGTGGAACCCGCTCTAGCAGGAGCTAGGTAGGTACATATCAGCAACTTGGCACTGCTCAGGCTTTTCCAAATTTTCATTGTAATTAAATATTTCCTAGTAACTGAGTAAAGAATTGGCGAGATAGGCTCAAGCTTGTCTGAGTTTAAATGTGTGTGTTGAAATACCTACTCGTAATGAATTTCAAAGATAGATGGTGGATCTATTCCATACCGCGAAACCTCCTTATTTGCGGTATGGAATAGATGGTCAACCATCCACGAACTGAACTCGGCAAAGCGTTGCTAAATCTCAAAAATCCGCGAGTCACGAGACTGTATTCATTCATCAATCTGCGTAGCTCAAACTACGTTGGGGTCGGCTGACAGTCTAACCAGATGCAACTGCGTAGGTAGAAGTACTTTATTTTACATGGGAACATTGCCAAATCTGACCCAAGGGTTTGGCCTTTTTTTGTGAAGCGCTGCTCGTCAACGCCTTTGAGTCTTTTTGTTTTGCGTTCTTCCTAGTCAAGTCAAGTCAAGTGCAACAAAATTGTATTTATCTGAGCCATACCATCTCATACCTGTGCAGTCGCAGTGCATGATTGATAACTTAGGTACGGGCTAGAATATTTAAGACCCCATAAAAAGCCGTGATATAATTTTATTCTGTCATTGGTATAGTCTATATTCTAACGAAGTATTAGAGGATTTTACGAAAAATAGTCCGAGGAGACTTAATAAAGCTAATCCTTTTTTTGTAAGTTTTGGTGTTGCTATTCTTAGGATTATTTTTTAGCAGTATTTTTTTCGTTTGAAGTATTGCTGATAATTTTCGTAATAGGGTACCTATTACGAAAATTATCTATACTTAGACATATTAAAATACAAACTTTAAAAAAGATGAAACAAAAAATCTATTAATTTGCAAGATAAATTATAATTAGTAAACGTAATGCACATAGTGTCCTTGGACATGTTCTAGTTTCCGTAACGAATCATAACGTCGTGATAAGAACGCATTATCTCCATTCAATAAATAGGTTGATCTGTGCAGAAAGCCCACTATTGCTTGTGCCGATTTGAGAGTTGTCAGTTGTCAAAGTGACGACTGACGTTCAGTTCAGGACGTAAATAAACAACTTTGAATTTGTGTTGTTATTGAATTAAGTTACAAAGTTTAAGTGTATATTATTCTTCTGTGTTCTTATGATCAGTAAGCGGTCAAAGAGTTTTAGATATGCCAAAAACGAAAACAGATCTCTTGACTGATCAAAAGAAATATGGTTCGAAGATCGAGTCCCGTTTGGTCTGCAAACCTCTGGATTCCTTACACGAAATAATGTTGTTTTTAGAGAATCCACCACCTTGGAGAACTTTGTGTAATGAATTGACGCCACATAGTGATTTCGCCATCCGAAATATAGAAGTAAACAGATGTTCCGAGTTCCATTCACCAGATAGACCAGAGAACTTCTGTCACTATGACCCGGATTCTGAAGATGTTAAACGTTATAAAGCCGAGACTTTACCCAAGACTTTGGTGTGCCATGATATGGCCAATGGATATCATGATGACAGGTAATTATAATTGTAAATTATGAAAATTCTACTAAAGGATTCAAAACTAGGTTATCGTCTGAAATCCGAGATTTTGCTGTAAATTATACACCTAAAAACCACATATTGTGGCCCATGATTGCATTAAAAATGAAGTAGTTTGTGGCCACTTTATAAAATGGTCAAATCAACAATGTGGGTATATACCCGGTATGGCATACACATCAGAGTTAGTAACTGTGTGCAGACATATTTGTAAATGTTGCATGTATATATTTTTTCTTAATTTTCAGTATTATTGATGGGACCAGTAATCCAGGAGCATACACATTCTATAATTGGGCTGGAATAGACATATTTTGTTACTTTAGTCACCATTTGATAACTATTCCTCCAGTTGGCTGGATTAATGTTGGGCACGCACACGGTGTGAAAGTTATTGGTATGGCATCCGAGTTTAATAAATATTTTGTGAGAATTTTGCAACTATACAGGGTGTTCATGAAGTGCATGGCCATATTTAAGGGTGAACTTACACGTTGTTTTTTCATGTCAGTTTTTGTTAAGGTCAGCATTTGCTTATTGTTTCTTGGCTGTATAGCAGATACAAACACCTCCCTTAAATATGACTATGCACTTCTGGAACATCCTTATAGTGTAGTTTAAGAAAATTCTTAGGTACACTATAATTTCCCAGTAAAAAGAATAGCTATGTGGATTGCAGCTTTAAGTATTTCATCTTATATTAGCCACATGAGTGAACGTTAAGATTATCAAATTAAAGATTGATAAAATTGTACAAAAAGGAATAAAAGTGTTATGATAACAGGGACTATAATAACAGAGTGGGCTGATGGTGTGACATTCTGGGATCAGGTGTTGGCTTCAGAGGTACAATACCAGAACGTAGCCAGTGCACTGGTTGCTATCGCGAAAACACTCAAGTTCGATGGCTATCTTCTTAATGTTGAGAACAAGGTTTTTTTTTTATTTATATTCATCATCAGAAGTATCCATTACTACCACCTTCATTGTAATTAAACCCAAAAAAAAAAATAGCATACGAGGTGTGTATTTTAATATATATATTTTGTATGGGATCATAGTCACAGACATTATGAATTTGCATGACTGCTTAAATCAATCTTTGCTTTGGTCCATCCAAAGATTATTTAATGAAACCGGCGTTTTTCAATTATTTATTTAATTCGACGGCACTGTTGGAGCAGTGGTTGAGCGACTGGTTGCCGCACCGCGTGTCACGGGTTCGATTCCCGCACGGAACAAATATTCGTATGGCCTACAGATGGTTGTTCCGGGTCTGGCTGTTTGTGTACATGAGTTTATATGTTTGTAAACGCACCCACGATACAGGAGAAATTCCTAGTGGGGGGTAAAGTTTTTTATTAAAAAAAACCACCCCTTATACATTTGTTTGTATATGTGATTTGTCATCCTGTGCTTGTTTAACAGGTGTATAAAAATTCTTATTCTCTAATATTAATGCAAAAATAAATCTGTTACTTATGCTTGTCACTACTTCACGCCTTAAAGGCTCAACAGGTATGGATGAAACTAGCCAGCCGCGTTGACTATGTCCATCAAAGGTAATTTTTTTTTAATAAGACATGGACAAATTGGTGACTTTTGAATTTGCATCCAGGATCCATTAAAATGATCTCTTTACGATAAACCGAGAGTTAACAATCTTGTAAAAATGTATTCTTACGGACATATAATAATATTTGGCATACATGTGCGTGGGGCTCACACGTTGTCTGGCTGCGCAGGTGTCTGCGCCGGAGACGCTGCTGCAGTTCGTGCGCTACTTCCACCGGCTGCTGCACGCCGAGCTGCCGCACGCCACGCTGCTGTGGTACGACAGCGTCACCGTCACCGGCAGCCTTAGCTGGCAGAACAAGCTCAATGACAAGAATATGTAAGTTAACTATTCATTTTAGTGTGTCAAGCTTACCTAAATAGGTAACAATTTTGTATGCCTCTGTCGTACTCTGTGGAGGCGAATGCAGCGCTCAAACATGTCGAATGCTGTGATACTCTTGTTGCACAGTTTTTGATAAACCAACTAACTTTTTGACTAACCTAAGCATCTTTGGCGTTAAATTATCAAATAAGGAGGTACATAATACACCTACAGTTTATTCGCGGAACGTCAAATTTTTCCAGTCAACCTTGAACCTTAATGCTTTAACGATAAAGTTGAAAATCTGTTAAAGAAATTCGTCTGCACCATAGTGTTGCCCAAAATCGGTCTTGGTCTTGTTCTTGCATTTTCGCAATTTTGATAGAAGCTTCCCAGTATCAAAACCGTATCGTCATAAAACTAAAAGTTATTGTATTGAGTATTATATTTCGACTATTTAATAAGTAGGTGTTACTCACAAATATGTTCCCATGTGATAAAAATGTACCTAGCATCAGCTGATTTAGTATATAAAAGCACATTACCATAACATTGGCTGGCGTAAAATATGTTACCAGACCTACTCGACTCGCTGTTAATTAAATAAATGTTGCTGAATAGAATAATAATATAAACTTTGAAACATAAGTACCAACATAGGAAATGTATGTATTATTCAAGGTATGAACTTGACTAGAAAGTTATGCTAAGTACATTTTTATCACGAACAAGAACATATTTGTGAGTAACACCTACTTATTAAATAGTCGAAATATAATCAATACATACCTTACCTTTTAGTTTTATGACGATAAGGTTTTGATACTGGGGAACGTCAATAAAAATTGGGATTGACCAAATACCTACTTAATACCGCCCAAATCTCAGTTTGACTTAATTGCGAGACGCAAGAGTCTCGCAGGCATAGTCTTGTCTTTTTCTTGCTAAAATCTTCCAGGAGTCATTCTTGGTCTTGCGAAAACGCAAGAACAAGACCAAGACTGCAAGACTAAGACCGATTTTGGGCAACACTTCAGGCCATTCTTTGCCAAATTACCGCGTTGCACATCCATAGTGTTATTTTGGGAGATAGGCCCCACTTCTTACTTCTTATATCATTGCCAGAAGGTGATGTTTAGTTTCTAGTCTCGGTTATTTAGCCTAGGTGGTTAACTTACTGCCTACAATGACACCCACGTAATTAACCTCGTTAGACAACTGGAGTTCTGTGTTGAAGAGCTAAGGTAGGCGATAGTGGCCTTTTTTTTCGAGGAAAAAAAGGCCACTATCGCCTACCTTAGATGACCTACGATGATGTACTTAGATACCTTAAATGGGAAATCATCAAATAACTTCTCCCGCTCAAAAGTGAAAAATACAAATACTTTTTACAAAATAATACAACCGAATTCAACACAAAAAAAAAAAACAAAAAGTACAAAATAACTTTAATTTCGGAAGACGGTGTTCAAAACACGAAAAAGCAACCACAATCACCGAGTTTCTCCAGTTCGCGAAAATTATGTGGTGTGAGTTTAGTTAGATTTCTTAATGTGTTACAATTTAATAATTTCATAAGTAGTTATGCTCGACTGTGCAGTGTCGGTATACTCAGAATTACGGAACTATATAGCTTTTTACTATATACGGTTGTTGCAATTCGACCGATAACATCGAACGTTATCACATCTGGTCTGATAAGTTTTAAAAGACATCCATGAAGATTTCCACACGATAAAAAAACAGTAATAAATGCAACTCGCATTACAGGTGTATTTCCCAACAGTTTCATGACAAGTTTGCTGGATATTTGTTAAAGCATAGGTATAAGCTTTTCCCGCGGCTTGCGTGGTCTGCCGCTATCCGCAACCATCCGAACCGTGCGTTTTAAGGAATTCAAATAATATTAATTTATTTTCAAGTACATCATTTTTCAATTAGGAGCAAGCAGTGGTGGCCAAGTGGTAAAGACCCCGACTTACGAATTGTGGGTCGCGGGTTCAAACCCAGCCAGGCGCATTACTTTGTGTAATTAATTTCATCGCCATTGCTCTCAAAACGGTGAAGGAAAACATCGTGAGGAAACCGGCATATCCTAGAACCAAAAATTCGAAGACATGTGACATTCATCAACCCGCACTGGGCCCGCGTGCTGGATTACGGCCCATTCCCACTCCTAGAGAGGAGGCCTGAATCCCAACAGTGGGAACGTTAAAAGGCTGATTATGCTATGCTTAAGTACATGAACAACATATATACTACAAAATACAAATCGTTGTGCAATGTAGTTTTTTACAAGTTAAAAGGTTTTCTAAATGTAGACCAACATGAGTAGGTTATGTCAATTAAGGCTAAGTGACACTAAATTAATTAGAAAATTAACACAAATTAGTGCAGTTCATAAACAAAAGCATAATAGTTGAAACGGACCCGTATGCAATGGGTTCCGAATATTTTATATTTCTATGGTTCCGAACAAATCTCGTTTTGTATCTTGTTTTTTTTAACACTCTAGACTTCTTATAGGTATTCCTAAATTAAGTAATTAAAAACCTCACAATAAGCTTTTAGAGATTCTCTATTTCGCCCCCAAAAGTGCTCCCCATGCTCAACATTTATTTGTTAACTAGCTGTGCCCGCGACTTCGTTCGCGAAGATGTCGGAAATAAGTGTGTCACATGGATAAGCTGTACCTATAGTAAATGCCCTGTAATATCTGAACCCTTTTAAAATAAGAAAATAAAAAGAAGGTTCCACAGGACACTGACTGTACCACATTTCTCGTTTAAAATGCCGCCCTGCCCTGATATCTCCAGGTACCACAATCAAGTGGACTCTTTCGTACTACTTAAAATGAATTAATAATACATACTAAGCAGTAACCCAAGTTGAAACAATTTTCAAAAACGATATTTTTTTAACGACACTTGAAGATTTGGAGAAGCTCCTGGCTAAATAAGACACAGATCGATGTTCTAGGTTAAGTAACGCTTGCCGAGGTCGGTCTGTTGATGGGTGGCCGTCTTAACATACCAAGACTCCTCCGTGCTTCGGAAAGGACCCAGATTCCGGCTTTCATTTGGAGATATTTGGCAGTCTTCTGTCACCTGACTATCGCGTCCTATTATTTTGCAGGGCGTTCTTTGAGGCGTGCGACGGCCTGTTCACGAACTACTCGTGGGCGCCCGAGGACGTTCCCGCCAGCGCTGACCTCGCGACGGCGGCGGGCCGGCTCACCGACCTCTACATCGGCGTCGATGTCTGGGGACGGAACTTTTTCGGCGGAGGACAGTTCAACACTCAGGAGGTGACCTATCTTGCATCTCGCTGCAGTCTTACTGTTGCGCTTTCCCTGCCAAGCCCATTAGTACATTATTTTTCTGATGCCATACATTCACGAGTAGAAAAAAGTAAAGAAACGGAATCTGTTGTGACAGGCAATCAAAGTGGTGCACGCGGCGGGCTGCTCCATCGCGCTGTTCGCGCCCGCCTGGACGCACGAGGCGCTGTCACTGGACCGCGACGACCACAACCGCGTGGCCCTGGGCGACCATCTGGACGCCACCGCCATCTGGCTGCTGCGCGACCGCGCCTTCTGGGGCTCCATCTGGCCCTTCCTCAATACCAAGATGCCCTGTCGCATCCCCTTCGCGACCTCCTTCTGCAGGGGACAGGGCAAGCAGCGCTGGCTCTACGGAGAGGTATGTCGACCCGCTCTGCTTACACGTTGTGCTCGAGTCCTATACTGTTTGATGTAGAGGTGAACCCGCAGGTGCTGTGCCCGTCGCCGTGGTTCAACCTACGCCACCAGCAGTACCAGCCCAATTCGGCCCACGGGCCGCACGGCTACCTGCTCACCGCCGTGGAGAACCTGTCCAAGGTCAAAGACGAGGTGCAGTACAAGGACAAAAAGGGCATCATCCGCATCCGCGCCTCCTTCATACAGACACGGGCCGACCTGCTGGCCGTCAACCGCGAGCCGCTGCCTTCCTCCAGCGTGCAGGAGGCGCTGCACATGGAGTCCAGCAGCACGCGCGGGCCGCTCGCAACGCCCTCAAAGGTGGACGCCGTTAAGAACATGTTCAAACACAAGCCGGTGAAGATCCAGGAACCGGAGGAAGAAAGCCCGCCTGCCCCCGACGAGGCGGCTAGCGACCCCGGCTCCATGACGCAGGCGTCCGTGAGCCTGCACCTGTCGCGCAAGGCGGCGCCGCGCTACGGCCTGGCGCTGGTGCCGGACGAGCGCCAGTGCCTGGAGCTGTACCACGGCGACGCCTTCACGGGCGGCGCCTGCCTCATGGTGCACCCATCCGACCACCTGTGCCCCGAGCACCGCGTCACGCGTCTCTTCCACTGCGACTTCCCGTGCGACGAGGGTCTGATCTTCTGCGTGGTGACGAAGACGGTGCGTGACTACCCCGAGCAGACGCTCAACGTGAAGCTGTACATGCGCAATGCGGCGAACGAGGACCTGACCGTGGTGCTGACGGGGCGCGAGCTGGCCAAGGCCTCGGAGCTCAGCATGCACTCGCACGGCATCGCGCACGTGTACCCGCTGCACACGGCCAGCGAGCGCGTGCTGCGCGAGCTGCGCACCTACCTGCTGCTCACGCAGCCCGGCTACTACGTGCCCATCGACAACCAGTTCGGCTGGGCCGTCAGGTAGGTGCCGCTGTCGCTCGCTCGCTATAAGCACAGATAACATAATACTTAACTACAGATACCCAACGACAAACAAAGAAATAACAGCCCTAAGCCTGGCTATTGAGCTGGATATTTCTTTCCTCTATGTTTTAACAGATGGCAGCATTAGCGACTCACTGATTGACAAAGACTCTAGTTTTACAATGCCATCTAGGAAAGGCCTCGTAAAAAAACTAGGTGTAAAAGTTGTTTGATGTGGACGAACTCAAAAAATAAGTCCATACTATTTTTCTGTTTGACGGAACTAAAATAACGTTAACTAGTGCTCAAACCATCTGTTTACGTACCTACGTTAACGTTGACATTTTATGAAACAAATCATTTTTCGATTTAACGACAGGGCCTTTTTTGACGTTTACGCGTGCTCAAGTGCCGAATTTTGTCGAAACAACCCGCTTTAAGTGGTCTCTATGGCGAATATTACGACAAGTATAACTATTTTAAGCAAATATATCTGTCTCTCATGTAAACGCTGTTTTCTTTGGGTATACCGACATTGAATTTGTCGTCAGAGTTGGTATCGGGCCTCTCTTTCTAACTGTCAACTTTGAAGCTTTATAACTTCATCGTTAATGAAGGTAGTTTAAAAATTATTTCATTTGAAAATGAAAATAATATATCTAGTTTTAATTTCCGCGAATATTAGTGGGTTGCAGGTATGCACCTCCCTCCCGCCCGCTTTATTATGCACATGCAAGATTACAAGGCAAATGCAAGGATTTTAAGCACATGCAGGAAGGCAAAGCAAAACCCAACACCATTACCGACACGTGTTTCGCCTCTCCACGAGGCATCCTCAGGGGACGTGTTGACTCGCTGACCGTTGAGTTGCGACTCAACGGTCAGCGAGTCAACACGTGTCGGTAATGGTGTTGGGTTTTGCTTTGCCTTCCTGCATGTGCTTAAAATCCTTGCATTTGCCTTGTAATTTTGCATGTGCATAATAAAGCGGGCGGGAGGAAGCTGCATACCTGCAACCTACTAATATTCGCGGAAATTAAAACTAGATATATTATTTTCATTTTCAAATTTAAAATGGATTTCCGCAAAGTAACGCCTGACTCAATCAATTTTTAAATTATTTCATAATTGTTTACTAGATCTAATAAGCATTAACTTTACAAATAAAAAAAATGCATGCGTATTCCTTATTACTTAGGCCATGGACTTGACGAAAACAGAGTTGACATTGACAAACATAGTAGCTACCTGCTTTTAAACGTTTCGTGCAATCAAAAATTCAAAAAACGTGATTTTTTATTCATATCAATCAACATTAAACAAGGAAGATTTTTAATTCAGCCAAAATCCACCGTAAAACATTGTTTACTGATTGTTAATTTCATTATTGCTACCTATGCTGCCATCTATGGTTTATTTTCACAAACTAACATATATATTTTGAATGGAGAGCCCATGCTATAGTGAAGGCGCCTACAGCCTGGTGTGTCGGCAGGTACTTCGAGATCCACGTGGCGGGCTCGCGCATCACGTCCGTGAGCGTGCGCACGGGCGCGCCCAGCGGGCCCATCCTGCTGGGCCACCTGGCCATCTGGAAGAAGACGTGAGTCTCCGCCGCGCTGTGTACGACGTCACACGCGATACTCTGCTACCTCAGCCATCATTCATCATCAGTGGTCGATTAGGTAGATTGATTTTATGTACTTGTATCACGAACTGTTATAGAAATCATAATATGGATAAGCCTTTTTCTCGGGTTTTCATTTCAGTGTTTACGGGATTTAATAAATATTTTTGCCTGTATGGATTTTTAAACTACTACTCTATGAACTAAATTTATTTTTTAAAAAGCTAATAAAACATTTTATTAATATGGCGGGAATAACTCTAATTCTACTTTTTCGAAATGCACGCGGGCGTAGCGTCGTGAAATAGCGAGTGTTGATATGTCATCATCGTACATATTCTACATGTTCTTAACAATTTTGATATTCCGGAAAACTTTAAGATTCCAGAATCTCGGAGGCATGTCCATATTAACATTTACGTTTCAGGTAATTGACCCCAAATCAATCTACCTATTCCGACCACTGTTCATCATTCATTAGCCCCCGCTCCGCTCTCGTGGCGGGTCGCACATCGCACACGAGCCGAGCGGTGTGTGCCCAAGACCGGTTCAGGTGTCCAGCGAGCGCTAGCGTTTTGTAATCGGTCATTTATGAGATTAACTTTTACCTCACATTCACAATTTTTTTTAGTAAAACTTACGGCATAATCCCCCCGCGTTTTAAAATAAGAGATTATGACGAAAATAGATATTTTATTTATATATGTTTTTAGTTAACGATTGAATATTTTTGGTCGATTTCTAAAACATATCTACATGAAATATCTATTTTGAGAAGTTTGGTAAAATTGTATCTAACAATCTCTGGTAAAGAGACACCTAGCCCAGCACTAAAACTTACGATTTCATAAAAGATTCGTGAGTGACGCTCTTATGTAGACTAAATATCAGCGTAATAAATCGTAGAAAAAGTAGTTAAACAATAATCATAATGCAAAACGGTTTGAACAGAAAAGACAGGAGTTGGATGAGGGGCGTTGAGAGTATTCACCAACTGCCTGCTATACTGGAAAGTACGCGAAGCATGGCGCCCGCCGCCACGGCCGGCTACCTCGACACGTGCGCCGCGCAGTGAGCCCCGCCCCGTCTTACGGCATATCTGTACAAACACTCTGTTATATAAACACTCTATAATTGTAATGTAATTACGTAGAATTAATAAATATATAAGATTGACTAATTTTAATTTTCAACATGATATATCGAGAGGATATGTTGAAGAGTTAAGGTATGCTTACATCTGTGCTTATGCCCATAACTTGCTTTTTCATCATTACCATGATCATTAAACCGTCTGCAAAACAGACCAAAGTTCTAATCCATTAGTTGTGTGACGTAATGATGACGACTGAAAATATTCGATCAATAACGGATGCACCTCAACTTAACTGCTGAGTTAAGTAAGCTTTTCATTCGACTGAAAACCTTATCAATATACAGTATGTTAATTAACAGAGGGTGTTCCCGTTAACCCGCAATAGTATAGCATCCATATATTATGATAAAAAAATATTACCATTCAAAAACAAAATGTTTTTATTTTTTTAAATATTAACATATTCACTAAAAATGTTAAATTGATACGTTAAAGAAACACTCTGTACACGCGTACTTGCTGGTTCGGGCATTAATTGCTACTACGAGGAGGTACTATTCCGCACTACTATTTTGATTTTAAACAGGAATTTATTGTCAATATTTTTTTTAATTCGGATTATTTTACGCTTATTTTTCTATTCGGATATGTTTACTTTAATCTATCAATGATTTATAGATTAACGAATTTAAGGGAACGCCCTCTGTTATTTAACATAGGTACTGTATGTATATTGATAAGGTTTACAGTTAAGGTTTACTACACGTTACACGTAGTATATGAATTGTTTATTATGCTTTATCATGAAATTACCTAATCGAGATCGTATATGATAGTAGAAACAACCAATACACGACGATTTTAAATATCATACATCGATGGGCGCCGGCAAGACTGTTTTCAAGGAGTTGCTTCTTGAAAACCTCGCCTCTGACAAGATAGAATTTCTTTTGCCCGTTCACTCATAAATAGAACTAAAGAGGTCTGGTGCAGCGCCGAGTTATGAGAGCTCTAAGTACCCACGCACGAGTACCTCGCCTCGGCTTTGCTAGATTCTCTTTTACTACATTCCGCTTGTCAAATGTATGTGTGACCGGAATATTGCAGAATCCGTAAGATTGTAATAAATCTACATTAGATTAAAATTTCTGGTTGGGTCTACGCTTTATAGCAAAACTTTTAATGTCACAATATTATTTAGCATTACAACGGATAGCATAAACGTCACTTTGCAGAACATACATTGTACTCGTAGATAAACCAGATGTATGTACTTGATGACTTGTGTTGTTACTGCTTAATGACAAATTCTATTTAGTAACATTTTGTTTTGTTTGCAGCTACAAAACATGAGATCTGCGGCTGCCGTCGTATTTCAATCCGACCGAGGACACAAGTATATAAGTTATAATCCTTGTACAGACACTACATGTCTTCCTATATTATATTATACACATTTACCTACATAATATTGTAAACAACGTACTTATTAAAAAAATATACTTATAGATATGTACAAATGAACAATAAATATTTTATGCAGTTATCGTTCACTGTTTTAGTGACCCCAGTTCTTTATTCCGTATCTACTTTATTATCATAAACAGGAAAGTAAGTCAGTCTGTTAGTTTGTTACCTCTTCAAGTCGTCGCTGAACGGATTTGGATGAAACTTACACATTGGATATTCGATCTCGGGAGTAATCGTAGTAATCTCATGCTGCTTATCTCATGAATACCAACCTGATTATCTTATGACTGAAATATACAACAGCATGCATTATGCAACATGTCACTTGCAACAGTATGCATATTATTAGTCATTAGTCATTTATTCATTAACAATTATTTGCATTTGAATTTACACAATATTAAAATCATCTTATATTAAAACAATGGGTAAGAAGTTAAAAATAATGAAATACAGAAAATAACCATTTCGATAAGATTCAACTATAAGTCATATAAAATAAACAAAGTGTCAATAATTATTTTAAATAACAATTAATCACAATAATATATAAAAAACATCATCCGTGCATTTAAGGTTTACAGATCCTCAACATCATAGAGACACTTATTAAGTAGAAAAGTTTTCAATTGGCTTTTAAAGGAGCTTGTGTAAACAATGCTTTTTATGTGTAAAGGCAACCTGTTATATAATTTCACAGCTTGATATTGTGGACTGTGTTTAACAATTCTATAATTAGCATATGCTATATTTAGTTTCAAGTCTTGTCGACGAGTACCTTCCCTAATGTTTCGTTGTTCAGATGTCTCATACTCTTGCATGTTATTAGCCATGTTACTTAACAGTACAAGTATATAAATACTTGGTACTGTAAGTATACCTAAATTAATAAAATGTTGACGACAACTCTCCCTCTGTGAGATGCGAACCATGGTACGGATAGCGCGTTTTTGCAAAACGAAAGCTCTTTTAGTGTTGTAGTCATAGCTATTTCCCCAATGGAGTATACTATATCTTAGCTTAGACTCCACTAATGCAAAATACACATATTATCTCTCCTACTTGAAAACTCACGTTCGGTGTAACCGAATCTATCTGTCAATCGAGACGGCCACTTTGATGGTGATTCAGTAAAAAATACAAAATTACTTTGATTTCGGAAGTCGGTGTTCAAAAATGAAAAAGCAACCAAAAACACGAGTTCCGAAATTAAAGTTATTTTGTATTTTTTTGTTTTTTTTTTTTGTGTATAAGTCGGTTGTATTTTTTTATATTTTGTTCGACCGATCATTGTTTTTTTTTGTTTTTAGTTGATAATACGCAGATCTCTATTGTTTTCCATAAACTCTAGACACATAACTAAATAGTTGTTCGATCCAAAATTGTATGAATGGCTTGGCCTTTAGCGTACCGTTTTCGGTAGGCGCTGGGACCAGAGAAGTGCCATGCTAAGAGTTGCTCGTCGCAGCGTTGCTAAGTGATAACAGCCGCACGGTCGACCTTCAAGGTGGATCAATGACCTTCTTAAGATACCGAGAATCCTCCGTGTCGCGGAAAGTACTTTAATCCGTTGGTCCTGGACTCCCGCCTGTCATTTGTAGGTCTTTGGACAGGCGATTGTCAGAAGCCAGAAAATCTGACAGCGGACTTGCTATGAAATACCTGTGTAATCATAGCAAATCTGAAATACATGTTTTACATGTGTTGTGCAAGTCAGATATTCAGAAGTTTTTCTTGATCCTAATAAGTTGGGAATAAACCAGGCAGATGATTATGGCTTACATTCCAGTTCAAAGGAAGATATCCAGACTCAAGACTGCCGAGAGATTCTCGATAATGTTACCAATCTCCTATAGGATCAAAGACCCCGTATTTCAGCTATCACGTTGTCCACTAGGTCAAAGAGGCACTCACCTACCTCGTACCTCCATATTTCTTGATTACTACTAAGTAGGTATCCACTTGCTATCAGGAAACAGATAATAAAAAGGGAGCAGCTCACGATTAACAAGAAGTGGTATTGTGACATGGCAGTTATCTGCTTAGCTTGGTAGGAAACTTCGTAGTATGTATTGTTACAATATATATTGGTGCCTTGATCTTCCAGTGGCTGCACTATCGGTCATTTTAGACTAGGTCCTATGACTGTATTATGGAGAGCGCTAAAGATAAAGCCACTGATTATTTGGCTGATATCGACACCATATATACGCAGAGGTTGATTATCTAAATACCAGTCAGTTATTCACTTTGTTGCAACCCATAAAGGTAGGTAAGTCTTTTTGTTTTGAAGGTAGGTACGTTCTCGAGAATATTGCGCGACTACAGCAGTGTTTTGATATCAACGTCTCACCAGGCGCTAATTTTTGCTAATCATTTGGAGAGGGAATGAAGCTCTTTTGTTTGTGTTCCAATAGGTACAATTTATTTAAAAAAATAATAAGACTTCCAAAAATAATATGAGTAGATTTAAATTAAACACCGTAACTTATTTATCTAATTAGGTAGGTACATCTAAAATAATCAATTTTTAATATTATAAAGATTGTTTGTTACGATTTGGCTCAAAAAAATCTTTCGTCATTAGAAAGCTATATGATTAAATTAAAACATAGGCTATAGTTTACTTTCGAAAAAAAAATAGAGATCCCTCTGAAAATTGCAATATCCTAACCAGAAGCAAAAAGTTTGCCTCATAAATTCAATTTTTGGCTTGCGCTGAGAAAACTATTGATGGCACATCAAAATAATGTACTACATGATTTATGTACTCATTATTTACACTAATATTATAAAGAGGAAAGATTTATATTTTTATGCGTGTGTATGTTTGTAATGTATAAACTCAAAAACTATACTGCACCGATTTCAAAAATTCTTTCACCATTAGAAAGCTATATTCACTAAGAGTAACATAGGCTATATTTTATCCCGTGTTGCCAAGGGAACGGGAACAAATCGGATATTTTAAATTATTTTAATCAGACTGTTCGTTACGACACGAAACGAAATATGTTTATATTTGAATGAACTGTGCTACGGTAAGCCTATTAATAGGTAAGCAATTAACATATTCACGTTTTTTAAACTAATAAAAAAAGAATATAATATTGATAAACTTCCTACCCTACTGAGGATTCGGAGGGTGTGTTCAAGTTTGTAAAGGTACGCGCGAAAACGCGTGAAACGCACGAAAATGCGCGCGGACGAAGTCGAGGGCGAAGTTGCTGAATAAAAGAAAGGTGAGTAGGTCCACCTTCATCGGTCTCTATGTATTCATAACGTTAGAATATTGCAGGTTCTTTGATCGATGATCTTTAAAATTCATACATAACATTTCATAGACTTGTCGCGATCAAGGTCAAGGCCATATTTATTCGGAAGGGTTTTGAACAGCGAAAAAACTTAAATCAACAAATTGAGCGTCGTTGTTCTTAATTTCTTATATGCGTTAAGCAATTTGTGTGAAGCGGGTTATGCAAACAATTACGTACCTACCTACAACTGAATTGACGATACAATCAACATGGGGCCATTGAACCCGGGAAGACGTCACACGTCAATACTAAATCTATGGTTTGAGTCATCTGCTGTAATCGGTGTATTATATACTTAGAATAATATAGATATTCAAAAAACTAAAACAAACATATCGAATTTTAAACTTCTACCTTCGGTTTTTTTTTAAATGGGTTTAAAAAGCAATGACCGAAACCGTACCGATCATTCAGTCGCCAGGTGTGGCGCAGTGCGCAGGTTGTATATCATTATCTTTACCTAATTGCTTGTTTACACTTATCATTCTCGCCATTAACACATTCATCGGTTGTGTCAGTAAATATCAGGTAGGATAGGAATGGCCCTTCTCGCCACCAGCTGTGGTGGAAGGCTCTACAGAAAGACTTCATATGTCCAGAACGCTAGGCCGTTACTACAGGTGGGTTAAAACTTAATGGTAACTCGGGACATGAGTGGGCGTAGCAAATTCATGTGATAGTGGGGAAAAGAGGGTACCTACTGTACTGCGCAGAATCGGGATTTTAGGGTTAGGGCCCACAGATTGGGGTACAGCTAAGGGATTCACGTCCACATTTGTCATGAGAGCGTCGTATCTCCAGTGTTTTGTAAATGTAGATATATCAGTGTTCATGTAGGACACTGATATATCTACAAGGTATCTAAAACATTACCAGCCACAACGGCTTAGTGTGCTCTTGAGTCCGGACCTAACTCACCGAATACATGCGTGTCGCGCGCAGTGTAGGGTTCCGTAGTTGCACGTCACTATTTGGTTTTTAAGTTTAGAAATTATTATTATTTTCTTTATTTATAGCTGTTATGATTTTACTTTTCCACAATTTCACATGGTTCGCAAATTTACATTTACTGCCTTTATTCACGTAACTAACAACTTCATCTAACTAATTTTCCTCCTCCAAATACATTTTATAGGTTAGTTAACTATAATTCTTTAACTTGTAAAGCCTACTTATATATATAATAGTTTTCCTTTTAAATTAGCTGTTTACGCTACTACTTACCATGATTTTCACGTCTCAAAAAACCAATTGTTTATCTGACAGAGGGGGAGGACAGAACTTTAAACCTTAACATTTCGGAAAAGAATCCTTGGATGGAAAATGGTTTTCGCCCACTCACAATATTTATAAGCGAACTATTCAACGACACCCCACACTATAAGCGAAATAAAAATAAAAAAATACAATAAAATACAACCGACTCGACTTCTAAACAAAAAAAAAACAAAGTATAAAAAAATAACTTTAATTTCGGAACTCGGTGTTTTTGGTTATTTCTTCGTTTTTTCAAACATCAGCGTACACGGTATAATAAATTGGTGTAAACAATAAACAGACACGCGATTTCAGGAATCCCGGAAGATTTTCTATCATTTATTGAAGAGTTCCGTTTCCTATCTCAGTTATTCATCAGATCTTCACCAAACTAGAAAGTGACCGACATCGATAGACAAAGAGAATGAGAACATCATCAATGTAGTTGAAGCCACACATTATTAGGAATAACTAAAATACTAGTTATCAGATCTCACTCAAATTGAAATGGGACCACATGACAAGCATCACCTTTTGAATATAAAAAGATCGAATCGAAGATATCGAATTCGGTTTTCCCAATACATAACGCTATGAGGTAACTAATAGAAAAAAAAATCCTCCTTTTTTGGAAATCGGTTATAAATTATCGCCACTTTACGTGTACCTAAAAATATTATTTCAACATTTATTTTACCACTTTGTCGGCGTGATTAATATGTATGGGACCATTTTCCAGTGCTGAGTTAAACCGCAGAAAGACTGACAGACAGACGAAAATGGCGAAACTATAAGTGTTTGATGACTTCTGGATAACGGAACCCTAAAACAGTTGATAGTGTAACCCATTTCTCAATCACTAAAAACCAGTGAACTGTTTTATTTGCGTTCACTGCTAAAAACACTTTCAAGAATTGTGGGTACCTACTTTTGAATTACGTACCTGATGAAGTTAGCGTCAGTAAGTAGAAACAGACGCTGGCTGGTGGTCGATTGATTTGGATATACTAAGTACCCGTTACTATAAAATAGGAAACCTGACGTTGTGCACATCAGTAGTAGTTTGATAAACATTCAGCGCCATTGCACAATGTGCTAAATTAAATTTTGTGCAGAAAATAATAGCAAACAGGTGAGTCTACGCAAACCGACTTACGACAACGACCATATAACATATAAATAATTATGGTCGTTGACGCAAACAATAAGATTACTTGAATATCTCAATGACTATGTGATACGGAATAATTTAGTACACAGTAGTGCGTCGTAGTTTTTTAATAAAGCCCAGTTTTTAATATGGAAATAAAACCGCATTTTTTAACAATTTAAAAAGTCTTCAAATTTCCTTGAAATGCGTTTTTAGATCAATTAATTGTTAGCTTGTCCAATGGACTTAACTTTTCGTTTTACGATTACCTATTTACACACAGTTAATTATTGTATTGGTCGAAATACACAAATTAATAAAAAATACCTAAAGAGCCCCAGAAAAGTCATATAAAACGTTTTGCAAAGTAGCAAATTCTGAATATTGCGGACGCAAAGGTTTCCGCATCATACTTTGTTGATCTTTGACCAGATCAGATATAGAATTCATACGTGATACTGCAAGGTTGGGATATTCCCAGTGCGCTCGTCTAACCGGATGATAAACTAAATATGTATGTACCTAGTTGTTTCAACTTATACCTAAAGCTAGCTGAAATGAGAAGGCACATGTAATTAGTTGCGAAACAGAACTAGCGTTCAGCGTGTACCTTCAGAGGTTCAGACGTAGGTACCTGTTGCTAAATTTGCAATTTTATGCACTCATTTGAAATGTTTAATTACCTATTATCGTTATCGTTTAAGGTGTAGGGCATCGACCGGCGACGTTATTTTGCGAAATTAGCTGAGCTACTTTGATAAACATTTGCAAAATATGGGGTAAGTGAGGTGTGATAATTATCCTGAGTCCACAGTACTGCATTTATCTGTACGTATTGTACACAGTATGTCTTTGAAGTCTACGACATTCTAGGTTTATTTATCTATGCGTCTAAATTGTAGCGTCTGTTTGTAATATTAAAATAACCGCTTTTTACTACATGCATATATGTATGAATATATACGGTACATACACCAAAACTGTCTGTTTGTTCCGGCTAATCTCTGAAATGGCTTGACCGATTTTGACGGGACTTGTATTGGCAGGTAGCTGATGTAACAAGGAGTAACTTAGAAAATCTTTAATTTTAGAAAAATAAAGTAATGTTGCAATGTTCAAGTACTGTCCAGTACCGCCATCACTCGCGAATGCATGGAAATAACAACAAAATATATTTTTGAGTTACAACTTATGAAACTTTTATTATGTAGTAAAAGAAAAGTGAATATTATTTATTATAATATTATCGTTATAATTATACTCCGAACTATTAACAGGTCGACTGTAAATTGAGAAAAGGACGAACAACCAACCTGTTCATGGTTTAGTGTCTTTAAAATAATACATACTTAGTATGAACGTATACGGAATTTGTAGCTAAAAATAACAGCCGTACGGGTCGACCTTCAAGGTAAAGCAACACTTGCCGAGGTTGTTCTGTAGATGGGTGACCATATTAACATACCGAGATTCCTCCGTACCTCGAAAAGCACGCTAAGCCGTTGATCCCGGCTGTCATTTGTAGATATTCAGCAGTTGTTACGGATTGTCAAAAGCCATAAAATTTGACACCAGTCTTACCAAGGGGGTAGTGCTTCGTTACCCAGTGAATGGTTTGTGGAGGTCTGGTAGGCAGTGGCGCCACGTAAAATACCGCTGAATCAGTAGTATTCAGCTGAATCCGGCTTGAATAGCCTCAATATAGTTGGGATAAGGGTGGGATAAATATGCCTCTCAATGGCTTAACTTCCACACGCAGTGATAGGCCCGACCAGACTTCTAAGACAAAACAAAAGTGTTCAACTGCTTAATTATATCGGGTGTCTATCTATGCTGTAAATCTTCATCATCTGCCTAGCCTTTTTCAAACTATATTGGGGTCGGCTTCCAGGCATGTGTAGGTACATTCGGACGGTCACCCATCCACAGACCGACATCGGCAAGCGTTGCTTAACCAAGAACATCGATCCCTGTATTATTTAGCCAGGAGTTTCTCCAAATCTTCTGAATCGTAAAAAAATAGTTTTAGTTTTTTTTTTTCAATTTTGGTTTACTGGTTAGTATATTTATTCATTTGAAGTAGTACGAAATTAAGAATCAACTGGAATCGAGATACCAGGAGGTATCAGGGCTGGTCGGCATTTTAAACGGAAGAGGTGCCCTGTGTAACCGTCTTTTTGCTTATATTTTCTAAGAGGGGTCAAGATAATGCAGGGTATTGACTGTACGTACGAGTATGTACATATTATCTGTGTGACTTATTTCTTTCCGACATCCACGCGAACGAAGTCGCGGGCACAGCTAGTCTACAAATAAATGCGATAATTAAGGGCAAGTTCATGACGTCGTCGTCGGTAGGTACTTAGATAAATGGACCTAACTATGTATAAGTTAGGTCAACAGATCATAAAACATGTAACGTGCGCGTTCGTGCTCGTTTCCGCGTACCTACTGACTATCCTAATGCCCGCTTTGTAACATGTTACATTACGCTCTTAGTTTGTATATCTGTTGACCTTTGGCAATCCTTACGGATTGTCAGTAGCCAGAACATCTAACTTAATAAAATTATTTAAATATTTTTTTCAATGTGCTTTATTTTTAAGAAATATTTAAAAATGTAAATTAGTGAGGAAGTATAACTGAATAAAGAAATAAAATAAAAACTATAGCTATGCAATCATTTGCAGACTCCAGACGACATGGGGTGCTACGCGTTGAGCTCATGTGCGCAGAACGGGTCGGCGGCCGCGGCCCTCACGGCCACGCTGCAGTTCTTCGCCACCACCACGTGCCTGCTGAAGGAGCCCTACCCTGCGCAGGCTCATGTCGCCAGTACATGTTATTCATTTACCAACGTAGATATGTCTCGCCTTATGACCTAGGCGGTACCTACCGTTTCCAGGGCAGGCGAAGGCCGTTCATTCTGGGGCAGTAAATGACGTAAGCTATGCCACTCGCCGATGGTATCTTCGACCAGTGAAAGAGAAATAATTTTCTTCCTAAATATCTCTTGACCATATTGTTATTATTCTTTAATCGTAATATGAAATACATACTGTTACAGACGGCTCCAGTTTCGACTTCATCGTGGTGGGCGGCGGCACGGGCGGCTCAGCACTGGCGGCGCGCCTGGCGGAGGTGCCACACTTCAGCGTGCTGCTGTTGGAGGCCGGGCCCGACCCGCCGCCGCTGACCCTGGTGCCTTTACTTATCTTGAATAGTTATAGCTACTTTGCTGTTAACTACCAACAAGAGATTTAATTAACGTGCATCAATGGCTATCGGTGTCCGTAATTTATGATCACGACGAATTAATGATCACGATCTAATAGGCATCTTAAAATCAATTTCCAGATGCCAGGTTTGCCCTCAACTCTCCAGCAGACCCCTTACGACTGGAACTTCACGACAGTTAACGACGGTGTCACGAGTCAGGCGCTGGCGGGTGGCTGCGGGAAGCAGCCGCGCGGCAAGATGCTGGGCGGCACCGGCAGCCTTAACGACATGGTGTACGCGCGTGGACATCCCACCGACTACTACGAGTGGGCTGACATCGCGGGTCACGTCTGGAACTGGACCGAAGTGCTCCACTACTTCATGAAGACCGAGCACATGACCTACCCTAGGATCGTTAACGACAGCAAGCTCATGCAGTACCACGGAACGAACGGAGAAATTGAAGTCTCAGGCATCGATGTACCGGACAGCCCCAATACAAAGCTTCTGAAGGCTATCGCAGATTTAGGCTTTGACATTGTCGATGACATGACAAACCCTCACAAGATAGGAGTCGGCAAGCTATTGCACACCGTCAGAAATGGGCGAAGAGACAGCTCGTTGACTGCCTTGCTCAATAAAGTTAACAGCAAGAATCTCTATGTGTTGAAAGACACGCTGGTGACGAAGATCTTGATAGAGAATGACACAGCTGTTGGTGTGAAGGCTCTCTTGAATGAACAAGAATTATTATTGTTCGCTACGAAGGAGGTCATTATAACAGCCGGGACGTTCAACACTCCCAAACTGTTGATGTTGTCCGGCATCGGGCCGAGAGCTCACCTAGAAGAGTTGGGTATCGATGTCGTTCAAGACTTGCCGGTAGGCGAGGGTCTCAACGACCACGTCATGGCGCTGTACTACATGGCCGCAGAGAGCGGCACTTGTCCGCAAACTGAAAAAGATGTCTACTACGAAGTCACCAAATATCTTTTCCATGGCTCAGGTACGTTTTCTTATTCCGACAGCATCAGTCTCTATCTGCCTCAAGAAGGCAAAGACCCTAGCGTACCTTATTTTGCAATTTACCCTACATGCATGACTCAAGGAACGCTATCTTATGGCGCATGCATGCAAAGTTTGGGGTACACGAAAGAAACTTGTATAAAGTTGGCGAAGGCGAGCATGCGGCACGAGCTGATAGGGCTGGCTGTGGTACTGCTGAAGCCGCAGTCGCGTGGGAGAGTGACGCTGGCCTGCGCGAACCCAATGTACGCCCCTCTCATACACTCGGGCACTTTCAGCAATGCTGCGGATATGGAGCAGTATCCTAAAGCCGTTAAAATGGCTCTTTCATTAGTTAATACGACGTATTTTACGAACTTAAAAGCTCACGTGGTGGACATGACTCCCGAGTTTTGCAAGGGTTTGGAGGAGGACGAGATGATCGAGTGCCAGGTGCGTGCGCTCGCCATGACGGCGTGGCACGCGGTGGGCACGGCGCGGCTGGGCGCAGTGCTGGACTCGCGCCTGCGCGTGCGCGGCGTGCACGGCCTGCGCGTGGCGGACGCCAGCGTGATGCCGAGCGTGGTGCGCGGGAATACCAACGCGCCCGTCGTCATGATTGCCGAGAGAGCGGCGCACTTCATCAAGGAAACCTACGGAGTCGAGTAGTCGACTCCGAAAATGACTGACGTGTATTTTTAATATTTGACAATAGTATCGCGGACTGTCTCATTTTTTTTTTCTAGATTAAGACGATTTTATTTTCTTATTTACATGCCCTCTATACTGCGAATACCTTGAAGTGACGTTTGATGAAAAAATAAAATGTGAACGTATGTTTCGACTTTGCTGTTACATTGTGTATTTTTCTAAGAAATACTAAAAAATACGTCACGTATCACACGCATGTCACCTGCATAATATGTTTTGTAATACGAAAATTGTTGGACCATAAAATTAATAAAATATTACATTTTGTTAATTCAATGGTGGTTTTGTTAATCAAAATAAATCAACAAAAAAAAAACAATTTAAAAGAATATAATTCTCTTTTTATCATGTAACTGTCAATTTTAAAGTCTCTTCTTTCTAGATAAGAAGTTATATATGTATCTACCTACGAGTACATAGCGCTACGGTATGGTACCTAATATTTTTAATAATTTATAATTAAAAATGTATAGAGATAAGTTGTTTTAAGTATATATAGGTACTAACTATAAGAATAATGTTCTGCAATATGTGACACCAGTTTTAAATAAATGATGTAATACTATAACTGATTGTTGTTTAATTGATACTTTCGATTGGAGCGTTGCGTAAGTTTCGCTCTCTGTACATACCTACATATGTACTGTGTATGTATACGCGTTTGTGTCAGGATGTAGCAGGTACATAGAGGTCAATGACTCGTTACGTAATGATCGTGTTTACGTTGATTCAATGTTTGGGAAAGAGCTTTTACTAGGTACCTCACTATCACTAATGTATTTAATATAATTTATTTATTATAGAAAGATGACTGTGTGTAGGGTTACCATATCTCAGGATTTTTAGAATTTTCAATAAAATACAGCTTTTAAAAAATCTCTTTAGTAAAAAGTTTAATAATAAGTTCTGAAACACAACCTTTGGCACACGAAGGAAACATTACGACTTTTTTTTAAATTCTAAGTATGTTTGAGAGAAAATTCTCAACTGTAACAAATCTCAGAATATTTCAATGCAAATCAGGCCTTTTCTAGATGTTCCCATCTGGTAAACTTAAACGTGTGAGTTTTCGTTTGTAAGTTAGTCCTCAGTGCCGTCTGCCGTCTTTAGTGGCGACACAGAGTGTTAATGCAGTTGTTTGGGGAAGGGCCATTCTCTATGGCCATTACCATGAGGACATTTTCAGCTGATATTATGATCATCTTTTAAAATGTACATATATTTTCAATAATGCAGTAGAATTCTGATACATTCAGAAGGCGGGACTAGAAAAAATCAATACGAATTAGTAGACCCAGCCCCAAACTAAAACAGCAGGAATAGAATAGAAAACATTTATTTGTCACAGCCACAACACAACAGCAACAAAATACAAAGTAAAAAATCATATGTAATAATAAAACACAACAGAAAGTCACGCGGGATGCTTATTCCCAGCGGTGGGACGATACAAGCGTACACTGACCAGTAGTCAGATACTAAAAACCACTAGAAATATAAATGGTTATGTGCCTGTAAGGATAGTGTATTTTAAACTAAGCATTTAGGTAACGATGGAGACCAGTGGACCTAACAGGTCTCTGAGACCGAATTTCCACCTGCAAGCAAATCTAAGTTCAAGTTTAAATACATTACGGGTTACATTTTAGCGGTTGATCACATTAGACAACGTTGCCAGCAATGTAATGCATCTTGCATGCGAGATGCTTGCAGAAGAAACTGCTGCCATAGACAAGTTTGTTTTTGTGTCATTAGCGCCACAAATACTTCCCTCTTACACACCTCAATTAGTATTCTAACTGCGTAAAATTAATAAAGAATAGGTATTCTAATGAGGTATCAGCACCTAATTGTTACAGACTCGTAAGGTTATCGTTTCTCCCCATCACAGGCGAGGGAATGCAACGCGATGTAACGTTAACGTAACGTGATGACACGTTACTGTGCGACTTGAATTAGCGATGAGATTGTGTCATTAAATTATAATTGCGTTATTATGTGTGAGGTGTTTTGCATTAGGAGTAGGAATATATTAGTTTCGGCCATATTTAGAGTTATGGCTTAATGAACAAGAACGCGACTGCAGCGCTTACCGAAGTCGATCGGTAGATGGATCATGTGTCAACAAGGCATTCTCAACCTTTATACAATTGTTTGGGGAAGAAATTACAAATAAGTTATATAATACTAATAAAATACATATAGATAATAAACGAATAAATATGATGTTTTATAATAATCTTTATGGATAAGAGAACTTACAATAACTACGAAGAATACCAAAATTAGAATGACAGTCAGTAGTGTTTTCGGATTTTACGTTTAAAGGAAAATTTAGACTTGGCCTTCTTGATGTCAAGGGGAAGCATATTCTAGAATTGAATGGTTTAAATAGCGTAGGAATAAGACATAAACCCGATGCGGTGAGAAGGAATATACTTTTGTGTCGCTTCCTGTGTAAGTTGACTAATATCGTCAGGTGCTAACGCAACTTCAACAGGCGCTTGTTGCTTTCTAAAGTAATTGTTCGAGATCCACGACATATTGATTGACTTTCTCTCGAGCACATTACCAGCTGACAGCGTTGAGAATGATTTTTTCGAGGCAAAAGTTAAGGAAAATTTAAGTTTGTTGTTAGTTTAGTTTACTAAAATGTACTGAAAAATAAGCCTCACTTGTTGCTTTAATGTTCTAAATAACCTTAAGAAAATAAAGCTAAAAAGCAAAATGTAAAAAAGCCTACATACGAAGCCGGATATGCACCTGCGTTTCACTCAAACGATTCGCAGCACTCCTCAAATGGTAGGTGAAACTGATGGCGCGAGGAAACGAATGCCAACCGAATAGAACAGCCGGCGGAAACCGAATAGAGATCATGGCGAGCACCACACGCCGCCAGCTGTGCTGCCAGGCAGGGAATGATGAACAGGATGTAGGTATGGTGCTGATATTTGCTTGGACAGAGGACCATATTAGTATTAATTACATATCTTTGATAATCTCGGGACCTCGTGGGGCCTCTAACCTTTGTTAGGCACATGAGGGGCTGAAGCCAACCAGTAGAAATGTCTAACGTAAGGCGGTTACACTTTTTCATTGTTATTATTAAAAGCCATAGAGTTAGCAAAACGTTGACTAAATTTAGTTTTAAACGGCTTAGTTCTTTCGCTTACTATGTCTTTTCTTCGTCTTTGGAGTAGTTGTGGGTTGTAACTTAGTTTACTGTGCTTTAGGAGGACAATGCTTAGTAAATATAATTGCCTGACGGTCATGACCTCCCATTTTTCGTATAATGTTGTGGTAGAGAATCGGATAGGCTTGAATGTCGCGACTTTCAGTACTGCACGCTGGGCGACCTCTACAGACTTCAGAGTTGTTTTTGATGTCCCTCCCCAAAGTGATAGACAATATGTTAGAAGCGATTGACAGAGAGCATAATATATCTGCTTTATCAACTTAAAATCAGTAATGTGCCTCAGGTTTTTAAAAACGTAAATGAGCTTGGTGTGTGAGGTGAGTGCAAAATATTAGGTTTCGGTGGTGAGAATGTCTAGCATTACAGGAGCAAAGCAGTCCAAAATAATTATAAGAGAACCCCCAAAACAAGTGACTTCTAAACAAACGACAAAAAAGTCACCGCAGACATCTAATCGGCCATGTTTATTTACTTTCTAACGCACCTGCGCGTGCGCACGCGCCCCTCTAGTATTACATCTTCCGGTGCAGACCGGTGGCGGCCGGAAGTGCAGCCAGACACAAGAGGCAGGACAGCTGATGGTAGCTAACGGTTAATAAGTAGCTGTCTCCGGTGGCTACTAGGTTTCTGTTATTTTTGTATGAAAGGAGATCATTTAGTGTGCTGTAGAGTCTAGTGGCCTACTACTGAGTGTAAATATCGTGCAGGTAATAGGAAAGGTGTATATAGTTAATCATCTTCACATACATAATGATATTTACTAAATCAATTATTGAAACTGAATCACTTTTCAGGGGTGGTAGACAAGGACACTGAAACGGTTATGTTTTTGGCCTTTTTGAATGAATCCTTTATTAAGATGAAGAAAGAATGTCATGTAAGGAAGATGAAGCTTTTAAGGCGTTTTAGACATAGATTTCCATCTGAAAGATCACCTTGCTCAGTATTACGCTGTCTGTGTTGCGCGGATGTGGAGCTAGTCCTCCCAACTTGTACAAGTTATTTATCTTGTTACATTTTTTTTTACTTTTGTTATTTATTATGCTGGCGTAAATAAACTAATTTTTCTTAACTCCTTGAAGTTATCAGTTAGACATCTACGAGGTTTCGAATTGAGAAGTCACTGCTGTGCTCATCATTGGAGGCTGAACGCAGGGATGTCAGGTGAGTGACTACGAGAGGGCCTGTTGTCGTTAAAAATACTGACGACGGTAAATTAATGTGATCACATTACATGAAACAAACATTTCAAGCAAGGAGATCGCGATCGTCCTAGGTGTTGAAACTATTGCTTTATGTTTTAAATGTTTTTTTTTAAACCCGACATTATTAATTTCTCTTCTATCGTGGGTGCGTTTACAAATATAAACTCACATATAACAGCCACACCCGGAACAAGTATCTGTATATTTGTTCGGGAATCGAATCCGACAGCCAATCGCACGATCACTGAAATATGTATAACATAATAGTATCATAATAGACTTTTCGCCTTCATCAATAATATTAACGTAAGGAACCTATTCTGAGGTTCCCGATACTTTAATTCCTGATTTAGCTGCTTTGGTAAGTTAGCATTTGACAAGATTTCAATATAAAACGTAACAATAAACGAGTGGGCGGTGAGCTGACTAGAGTGAGTCACCGTAACGCGCAGGCATGCTAAATATCTACAGTTTCTATATGAAAGTTATGTGACTAAAGTAAATATTTCACTTTCCTATTCGGGCGACAACAGTTTAACTTGTAACTAATGTGATTCTTATCAGCTGGTCTCGTCGAGCCAGCCTGACCTGATGCTGGTAATAGTTATCAAACAGTTTCAGTCTACACATAGGTAGGTTATATCTCACCGCCATCCTGATATGAGGTTTAATTTCCTTCCGAAAACGAAGTCAAATTTTCTTTTTACCTTAAAAGCCCTTGATGACCATGTTGTTTTTTCTTCATTTGATTGAATAATTTTTTGGGTAAATCAGCATTTAAAGACTATCCGCATGAGTTCCCTTAAGTCAGTCATCATTCCAGTCGAAAGACGAGCCATGCTGGGTGTGGCCTGCCCCAAGCACCGCCACATCAATTAGTATTTTGTTAGCTTGCGTCAAGTCTGAACACTATTGTAATATTTGCCATAGCACATAGCCCTCCTCACTGCTAATATACAACTCATGACAATAGGGTAGTTAACTAAAAAAATCTGATTAGTCCGTCGGATAGATTTCCAAAAATATTGGACACGTATTTTTTCTTTTTCACATAAACAAAAAATAAAGACGATACAGTGCGTAAAAAACTCGTGTGACGTCACTAATCGCTACAATTTTTACCGAGCCGTGACTTCACAAGCCCCCACTCCTGATCTTTGATGCTTTGTATCTTCGTCAGTTTTTATAGATTTGATAAAGGAAAAAATACGTGTCAAATATTTTTCTATAATCTAACTGACGGAGTAAACATAATCATATATTTTTTACTCAGGAAACGTCCTATTGTCATGTGGGAAGCAACACTTACCGTTGCTGCTATATCTCGGTCCAAACAGTAAGGGCTGAGCGGTGCAGCATGCCGTAATGCTCACAGATGATTCTCAGCTATAAAACATGAGATATTAAGTACCATTGCTTCTGGATAGGTACTTACCTATGACTAATACGCGGAAGCTGCTGAACATAGCTGTGATGTGAGGATATAAGTCTTGGACTTGATTGAGTTGATGTTGTACAGAATGAATGCGCTCTCGCTATGTACTTGTATAAAATCTATATGCTAAGTCATGTTCTCCAACTCCATCCGTACTAATATACATATATAGCTGAAGAGTTTGTTTGTTTGTTTGCTTGAACGCGCTAATCTCAGGAAGGAAGAAAGCTCATTTATTGAGGAAGGCTATAATTATTATCATGCTAAGGCCAGAGGAGCGGAGCACCAATGAAGAATGTTTCAAAATCGGGGGGAGTAATAATAACGCGGATGAAGTCACGGACAGAAGCTAGTTTTGTATAATCAAATTGACAGTTTATTAAAGCTATATGTGTATCGTTGGTTAGCTTTCTATGGATAGTTTGTTGAATCAATAAAACTGTTACTAGTTGGTCTGAACAATACTAGTCATCTCTTCAGTTCTCACGCATACGCTCGCACTAATCTGTGGTCCAACACATGCGTCAGATGTAAACACAGCTGTGATTGGTGCCGCCAGCGCGCGCCGGTAATGTCCAGCGCTTCCGTGAGAGCCGCTTTCTCTGCGCGTGCGGCTCTTCTGCTGCGTACTCGTACTCCGGGAGCTGTCCTGCAGAGCCCGCAACGAGAGGGGGCATCTAAGTTAGTCTGAGGCTCTTAGTAGTTGAAGACAAAATCAACAATGGTCTTCAAAATTTGCAAATATCGAAGCGAAAACATAACATAAATTGGCTATAGGAAATTAGGAATATAAAAAGTCTCACATTTCACTCTTTGTTATTCTTATCAGAAAACTGTTTCTGCTTTTGCCTGCAATATTTTTAAGATCTCGACCCACAAATCCACAATCAAGCCTACGCATACTAGCGTTGTGGGAACAATACATAATGATGTGACGCCGAATCTGTTATCACTGAGCGGCGGACAACAACAACACCGACAGGTGCGCGACTTTCACCGCGCATGCGCGACGCCGCGCGCGCCAGTCGCGACCCAGAGCCGACGCCGCGCACGCGCACACTATGCGCGCACGACATGGCCGACGCCGAGCGAGCCGAGTTCGACGCGCGCGTCACCAGCGCCACCAGCGCCACCGTGTCCAGCCTCAAGTCCGAGGACTCCACCGAGCAGCTTATCTGCAAGACCCCCCAGAAGAAGCTCAGCAAAGTGACCAAAGACAAGAGTGTGAGTTCTAAGAGTGTGGAAGCCGGCAGTGATGAGCCCGCCAGGCGGCGCCTCGTGGTGTTCCTGGGGCTCGGCCAGGTGGTCCTGGGCGCGCTGCTGGTGGGCGCCGGCGCGCTGGCCGTAGTGAAGGGCGCCGCCCTGTCCCGAGTGGGCGCCGGCCTGTGGGCGGGCTGCGTCGCCGTGGTGGCCGGGGTGGTGGGTGTGCTCGCCGGCATCAACGACTGCTACGGACTCAACGCAGGAGGCAACGGGTGAGTGTGGGAGAGAGCGGTGCTGCGCCATCAGCGCCATGCATGTCAGTGTGAGCAATAAACTGGGAGAGAGTTCGTTTCAGTGAATTTATTCCGAGTTGTAAGTTTCTACCTATACGATACGTTTAACGCAACGGAGCATGAATTCGAGAATGTGAAACGACTTTTGCAATAAAGATAATATTATAATGACACACAAATTAAAAATTAACAAAATAAAACATTAGATTGCATGCGTTGCTAAACATGTAAATGGTCTAGAAGCGTTTGTTAAAAGAGAAATTGTTGTTGATTACATTCTTGTAACTTAGATGTAAATTAAAGAGAAAGTTATCATTTGCGAAATAAATAAACAAACAGGACTTGGCTATACCGCGAGACAAACTGGACTAAATGCTTACATTTTAGACTTTTACGACACACAAATTGATGTCATCAATATATTAATGCTCGAATGATAGAATATTCGGGTCATCTCGCGGTAGTTTTTGCATAACTAATATTTTTTCGACCTAGGAACTACTTTTACTGGAGACTGTGAACTAGTTCAACAGAATCACGACGAATGATACAAAAAGTTCGTAACAGTAAAAATCGGACAGTATTTGTAACTTACTTCGTATTAGGAGAAATACCTACACAGATTAACGCAGGTAAAGGCACGACCATCAAAATAAAAATAGCCCCTTTTCAATCTCTTACCGAGATTACATTTCCTTGGGAATTCTCATCGTTAGCATTCTCGGCTCTTAAAACTGAAACACTAGTAGAATTTCAGTTTTACTATTTCATGACGAGAAGCCTTAGAAAGATAATACTCCCTATCTAATACTTTCGTAAAAAAATATCCGTTTTGAAATCATCACTCCCTTATCATTTTTTGTCATCTCAGTTGTATCCCCATTTCTGAGTGAGCGAGTTAAAACACTTTTAAATATCACTTTTAGAAATATCTTAATTTAAACGTTCTCATTCAGAGATTTACCAATTAGTGACATAACAGATCTTCCTCGCAAGTCAGCGACCGGCGCACGCGCATCATTAGCTGATCGGTATCAGTCGCGTGGCGCAATACCCATGCCTCATCCGTATGTAAACATTGTGATTTATTGGTTTATTATGTAAGTAACGAGAAAAAGAGAAATATGTATCAAATATATCGGTATTATAATGAAAAGCTAAAGTTTTAAATAACTCAGCTAATTAAAAGGTAATGAACTAATGATAATACTGAAATGGTTACAAACGTGACAGTTTAGATATTACAGTTAATTAAAGAGTCAATAACTGATTGGAAGCCGTTTCACTCCAGTTACGATCATAATGAAAAGATCCGGAACTCATAATCAACTCGATCGTTTAAAATTTCACAAATGATCAGTCAAGATCATAGATCGATACACCTAGACACGCAGGAGCGTGTCAAGCCAAGTTCAAGCCGAAGAAAGAGAACTGGCAAGCAGCACCCATGTGCAATATTATATGAACCACTTTTGAACCTAATGACCTTTGAACCCTTCAAAATAGTAAATACTTGTTGTATTCCAAAAATAGTAATTTATTGTCAATGTCTTCCTTCGCTTTAAAACTTTCGCTGAGTAGTTATATGCAAAGATTCCATTCCAAAACATGGTACCGAAAACAAAGTCAAAGATGTGTACAAAATAATAAGCAATCTGTATCGCAGTCCACCATGATGAACAGTTAATGAACAGCCATCCATCAGTGACCGCGGACGCTGGTGATGCAACAGCAACGCGGATTCCTTTCATAACAAACAACAGCGGTTCAAAAGGCTTTGAACTCGTGACCTTTCACTCGGCATTACATTGAACGTAAATACTGTAAACGAGCGAAATGAGGTTTACTAAAACAACGAGTACTTTGATTTATATAAGAATGCTGTATGTTTTGGGCAATCCAACATTTCTTTTGAAAGTAAATTTGCAGAAAACTCTGCTGGGTTAGAAAACTAATAAGTTTATCTAGACTAGTAGGTAGCTAAAGGTAACAAAAGTTCAAATTTCAAAAAAAAAACCTCTAGTTCTACAGAAGTGTGTGAAAGACGATTAGACTACAAAGAGATGACAACTGATAATATATTTAGTAGTAGCGAAAAAGAAGACATGTTGCTCTGACCAGAAATAAATTGCGACACAGGATAGAGTGATGAGACGTGTAGAGCTGAGCAGCTTTGTAAATGAACGTGATCTCTCGAGTTTGTTTCGGTGTTTCTTCTCAGGGTAGTCAGTCAGTATGTATCTAATAGCTAGGAAATACCAGCTTCATCTAGCTTAAAACAGCCAAAAAATATTGACGTGTAAAAGTGTTATTTACAACCTACTTCATCATCTGCTTAGCCTTTTCCCAACTACATTGGGGTCAGCTCCCAGTCAAACGGGATTCAGCTTAATGCCAGCATTTTACAAGGAGCGGGTGCCTACCAGACCTCCACAACCCATTAACTAGGTAAGACGGGACTTCTTGGCAAGATTAGATTCAGATTTACTGGCTTCTGACCATCCGTAACGACTACAAAAGACAGCCGGAACCAAAGGCTTAGCATGCTTTCCGAGGCACGGAGGAAACTCGGTATGGTCACCCATCCACAGACCAACCTTGGTAAGCGTTGAATCTTGAAGATCGACCCGTTGCGAGCGGCTGTTAGTCTCTAATCGTTCACAACCTACTTCCAAAATAAATATCATTTATAACTATTCAAAACTTCTTTAGCTGTTCCTTAAACCGAAGCACAGATTACTAAATAGTTACCGAAGGTTGAAAAAACTGCTCTAGAAATTTTCAAACAGAACTAACTAATAACATGAGAAATAAGTTTGAAAACATAGTTAGCTTTAAGTAGGTATCAGAACATTATGTTTCCAATTGAATAAATAACAGTATTGTCGCGTTTATAGCCAATATAGTAGCTCTGATGTCGTTAACTCCACAAAAGCGCCTCGATTACCCGGAGCATAAATCCTTCAGTCAGGAAATAGGAAATCAATCGACAGCATTCCGCAAACCCGTTGCTATGGCGACCAGGTTGTTTGATGAAAGTCCAGCGCTTTCTCTCGCTGCTCAGTTGCATCTTGTGCGTTATGTAGTATGTACTTGTGTTATGTAAGATGTAAAGGTCGAGATGTGGGCCCGGGCTTGGGTGATTGAGTGACAAACATTTTGGCGATGTAGAAATAATATATTTCATTGTAGTGCTGCTCAGCACAAAGATTGTGTTAAAACCAAGCAACCAAAATTCCGAGTGTTTTAAATAACGAAGGAAAAATATTTTTTAAATATTTCGTTCTTGTACTAAAGTTACCGGGTATTTGCCCGTCAGATCGTAAATGTAACTTACAAAAACGATTGGACCTTATATAGAACCCTGAGGCACACAATTATAAAAAGGTTTGCAACGAACGTTTGTTAGTAGGAAATACGGCATTTCCTTTCATTTGATTCTTCAAGACAATTAAGCTTTAACATTTTATGGTCAATAATAATATAAATTATATAATAATAGTAATAGTTCATTTACCTCTTCAATCTCAATTGAACTATTTTTATTGGCCTAAGGCATCAAACGATTAAGTTCATTCCTTCTTATGGTTTCCTTTAATGAACTTTCTGCTGTTACCAAGGAAACAGACAACAATCTTTACACATTTCCACCGCCGGTATTTATGTACATTAAACTCAAATAAAAATAAAAAATACATTACAAGCGAAGTGATTGAGATCTCGATGCGAATGCGTCAGGCTGTATCTATGGCGGAAAGAGATTAAAAAAGCATTAATTTATGAGAGAAACATGCAACTGTTAGCAGCTACATGTATTGTGTAAATTGGTGCAAGCTATATTTCGATTATTTCGAAGTGAGTCTTCTTTAAATTTGGTCATACGTCGTTTTTGCTATTCATCAGTTCCTTTGCTTTTATTTTTTTTCTAATTTATTCTCAATTTTGCTGGCCTCAATAAAGAAGATCATGAGTAGGAATATCCTTCCCATGTGGCTGTTTTGGTACCGGGTTACTTTGGCGTTAGCGCAATATTTGCATGATCTTGTTTATAGGCTGTTAAGTTGTTTCTGATAATGGCACTGCCTTTATATAAATCGCGTCTTTCTAGATCAACGACATTTCCCTCGAAAAGCCTAATACGAGTACATGATATCTATTTAATTCCATATGTCCATACGTTTCCTTGCAAGAAGTGGCCGTATCTAGATATATGCGCGGGAGTGTGCGCAGCGGAGCGTGGCTTGTTCCGCTGCGCGCACGCAGATGTGAGCGCATACGACACCATGCACCAGTGTACTAACACTGCACATACTTTGCACAGAACCTTTTCAATTTAATCGGTCATGTCAACTTGTGTGTATGTTTATATAGTAGTTGTGTGATTTTAGTCCATGATCACAGCAGCTATTTATATTTTTCACTAATCCTAGTGTTTATCAAAAAGATCGACCATAGCCATATTACAATCATGCCTTGTAAATAGACTGATCAGTAATATAATTAAAACTGTTACATTGTCTTTTTAACAATGTGTAAAATTACACTTTTCTTATTGTCTCTATTAAGGCGAATACACTTCGCTCTTGTGTTTATTTGGTAACACTTGTGCAACAGTACACTATTCGAACGGTTTTCTTATTTTTAGTCCTCTCACTATGTCCGTGTGTTCGAGATGCTTGATCATCTCGACGTTCACATGCTGATAAAGTCTCTGTTCGTGAACTTCTGCAGATTTTTGTATCACTTTATCGATAAACTCAACTTTAAGGTGGCGTGCATTTACAATTTTCCATAGTACATTGTACTGGAATCATTGGTATCTTTGGTGCAGCCTCACAACTGAATACTATAAGTCCGAATTGGCATCAGGATTGTCTGTATAGCAACAATTTCCTCTGCACGCACAGCACAGATTTTCTTCCAAGCAGCCAATACATTTTTTTGAACCGTGGGTCGAGATCATCTTGCTTTGCTTGACGTGAGCTTTACATCATCTTTAATATCACTTTTCTCTAAACTATACTCATATTTTTTAAAATACTTAATAGAAAAAAATCCTATAATTGATTGAGTCAGGCGTTACTTTGCGGAAATCCATTTTAACTTTGAAAATGAAAACAAAATATCTAGTTTTAATTTCCGCGAATATTAGTGGGTTGCAGGTATGCACCTTCCTCCCGCCCGCTATATTATGCACATGCAAGATTACTAGGCAAATGCAAGGATTTTAAGCACATGCAGGAAGGCAATGCAAAACCCAACACCATTACCGACACGTGTTTCGCCTCTCCACGAGGCATCCTCAGGGGACGTGTTGACTAGTCATGCGCATTTTAGTTCGCGACCGGGAGCGATCAATTTAGTTCGCCGGTCTTTGGCGAACTAGGTCGTTCTTTTAGTTCGTCCGCTCCTTTCACAAATTCCGGTTAAATAGATCAGTCGTTCGGCGTTCGCTTCGTCGCGCTGTTTTGTTTATTATTATAATGTTCATCAATCAGCTTGCAGTAGTAAATTACTTACTATTTCAGTATATTAAGTAGTTACCTGTTATCGTTTATTGTTGTATTTACCATAACAAAACATTCGCCACGCGCGCACCGCTGACTGACTGAGCTAAAGAGCGAAAATGAACGAACGATAGTTCAGTCAGTGCCCGCTCTCGCTCACAACAAATCCGCGCTCCGCGCGCCGCGTCGGAACTAGTGAACTAAGGTAAGTTCGCGTAGTTCGTACGAAAGAGCGGTCTTCCGAACTAGGTCGTTCGCGAACTACACAAGACTAGTGTTGACTCGCTGACCGTTGAGTTGCGACCAGGGTCTGTCAACTTTGTTCTACGAACAAGATGTAGGTGGGCTAGAAAACACGAAAGAGACAGCAACATCAGAGTAAAAGAGATAAGACGTTGACATTTGACGTCACAAGAAAAATGTCTGCCATGCCATCGATTGCGCACCATTTTATCTTGTTCTTGTGTTTATTTGTAATAAATAAACGAGTTGCATTTAATTCTACATACATTGTTAACGTGAGTCGACCTTGCTCCTCCGTGTCTGTGTTTTGGTGAAATTAAGTGCGTATTTGTGAGATATAGACTCGGTGTTGAGACAATGACTCTTGTATGATTTTGTGTCTAATTTCGCGATGAGTTCGCAGAAAGAAAACACTAGAATCTGTGCTATGTGTGGATCTTCACCTTCTAAAGATCCCAGCATCACTTTATATCGGTTTCCGAAGCCTGGCTCAAAAAATTCTCTGCGGTATGTTCATAATTAAATTATTATTATATACTCTTAATATTCGTTTGTATTGGTCTGGCCATCTGGATTAGTCATTTTAATATTTTTTCATTTTCAGTTGTGAATTATGGGCAAAGTATTGCTTCCCAAATGAAGCCTGGTCTTCACCGAAATTCCAAGATGAACTCCATGCAAAGCATAAGATGCTTTGCAGTAAACATTTTGAAAGCACTTGCTTTAATGAGAAGAAGTTGTTCAGAACAGCGATACCTGGTGTTCAATCCTATAAGGTAAGTACATACAATAATTAACATCTGAAAGATAATAAAAAAATTGCCTTACATTGGAGAGCGATATTGATTTCTTTCATTTTTTTCTGTGTGAAGATCTGGCCACCCTCTGGCATGACATGGCTTTAGGTCAAGGTTATGCCTTGAACTCACTTTTGCTCTGTATCACATGTTATTAATCATATCAACAAGTCCTTTTTTACTATAATACAATACCAGAGCAGTACTTCTGCAAATGAATTTTGATAAAAATTATCCCATTTGTTAATCCAGGTTATGAACTATTTGTGTACATACAAAATTCCAATTCCAGTGGTTTTTGCATGAAAGAGTAACAAACATCCATACATCCAAACAAACTCAATATGAAATAAGTACCTATCTATCTTCCTAACCGTTTCTTTTATTACATTATTATTTCATATAACTGAAGATATGTGTATAAAATAATATGATACATTTATACAGTGTAAAATTTCTTGATTTTGTATAGTTTTTGATGTGAAATAGACCTGTCCAATCCATACTCGATATTATAGTGAAAGATGCTTTCTGTATTTTCATTTTATGTGTTTTAGAATATTATGTTATATTTGTGTTTTAGAGAAGCCGCTTCAATTAAGAAAGAGAGTGCCAATGATCTCCATCTGTCAATTATCACTTATGTTTATCAATAAAATACTTTGTGCATTTTTTAAATAGTGTATATTAACTTTATGATCTTCCTATAGTTATTTTCATATGGTAATAGTTTTTTTTTAAAGCTTGCTAGTGTTAATAAGAGGTGTATGATGTCAGCAACTCTCGTTCTTAGTTGAACTATTAGTACCTCAACATAATTGTGATTTGTGAACTTGTTTTGTCCCAAATGACACATTATGTTCATGTAAAATGAGTCATATTAGCATAAAATAATAAATAATTTAAATAAAAACGTTTGTTTTACTAAACTGCTCCTTAGATATTATTTTTTAACATTTTATGCACAAGTACATTGTATTTCTCGATAGTAGTTTTGTTCAGATGTCAATTACTGCTGAGCAATAATTCTCATCTTGAAAGAAACTATCGAGAAGCGCACTGTACTTGTGCATAAAATGCAATAGGTACAAAGAATCTGTATAGTACAGTGGTGCTTTGAAATTCCCGCCCTGGATTCTACTGCAATGTTTTGGTGGGCAAAACATAGATGGCGCTGGTTGGTAAGGAAAATTTTCCTCATAAAATTTATATGGAGTCGTTATTCTTCCCCTGGGGTATATATGTTCTGTGGTTGCGACTGAGCATTTAGTACAAGGCACCCCCCTTTTATACACTGCCACCGTTGGTTATTTGTGTACAACTACCCACAAACATTCGCAGTAAAGGGGATGAAACCAAATTCGTCTGGTCATTCAACAGTGCAAAATTATTATTATTACTATGTTTAAAAATCTCTAATTGTTCCAAAACACACAGCCGGAAACCCTTATCACAAATATGTAGTATATTAAAACTATTGTTGTCGCGCAAAGAATGGCCGGTATCAATTAGATGTTTCGCGAAATTCGATTTGTCCGAATGGCCATTTCTATACGCGGCAACATGTTCCCCATAAAGGGAAAAGGGGGGTGCCTTGTACTAAATGCTCAGTCGCAACTCAACGGTCAGCGAGTCAACACGTCCCCTGAGGATGCCTCGTGGAGAGGCGAAACACGTGTCGGTAATGGTGTTGGGTTTTGCATTGCCTTCCTGCATGTGCTTAAAATCCTTGCATTTGCCTAGTAATCTTGCATGTGCATAATATAGCGGGCGGGAGGGAGGTGCATACCTGCAACCCACTAATATTCGCGGAAATTAAAACTAGATATTTTGTTTTCATTTTCAAAGGGAAAAAAATCCTATTCATAATTCACCATCCTCAGGTACCTTGGACTTCCTAAATCAAACTCTCAGACACAACACAGTGTGCCTAGTTGGAACACGGCGTGCGCAATGATCCGTCTCCGGTGTGGTGGGTCCCGTTGCGCGGGCGCCACTTCCTCGTCTCTGTGTGTTCATCCGCGCCGTTCAGTCACGTGTCTAGTACTGTTAACACCTCCATTGTGTCTCCGCAGCTGGGAACTGCTTCTGGCAGCTGTGAGATATGATCATTGATTTGCATTCGCTTGCTTTTTGTTGCTATTTCCTTACTGGTGGTGACTCTTTATGGAGATATTACAGTTTTAAAATATTGCTCAGTGGGAATGTGCTCGGATAGTATGGTAATAACATTAAATACTACGAGTATTGTATATGAAATTGACGACCATTCTTTATGTGATTCATATTTTTTAAACCTTGACGGCATCTTCATCAGTCAGTTCATACGTTGCGTCGTATTTTCCGAAACTGCGTTTGCGCAAGCAGGCGCGGTGTCGTGAGATTCACACACTCACGCGAATTATTTTAGACTCTTAATAATAATTAAGATGTCGTGTATCTGTTTATACACGGACTGTTAACAAATGGCGAAATCATGTCGTTTCAACATTCAGTTATCTCGGTAACAAGTTAAATTGTAGCAAGTCCGCTGCCGCGTCACCGTCCGATTCAGTTATGTCAACTGCGTCAAGTTGTCGCGGGAAATAAGCTGTTTGCTTAGAGTTGGTCCTGTCACTGTCCAGCGAGGAGACAGATCAGCATGTCATCAGATCTAGAATGTTTTGAGATTTCGCATGTCGAATCTTGCTCAGCTTGTTTGTGTATAACAATTTATACTTACACAAAAATACATAAACTTACATTTTTATCAATGATGAGACATTCATAACAGTTATTGTGATTTTAATGCTTATTAATCTTAGTGTTAACGACTAGTAGCCAAAATGTACTGTATAGATGTTTAATGGCTGCAAAAGCTTTAAAAGATAAAAAGAATATATTTGGATACTTATTAATAATATAATCACCATCATTTAATATAATCATTATTAAAAATATAACACAGATGAAGAGTCAAGTTTACATTATTTTCCAGTCCTTGTCACATGTCACTTGTGTTCCGCACAACTCATTTTCATTTGCCTTTAATTCCATATCATTCCTCACAGAATCGATCCTCGTTACTGTAACTCGAGAATGACTTAGTTATACTGTATAATAAAGTTAAATAATGATTTGGCGCCACAGGAAGAGCCGGTATCTTATATTTCCACGTAATACTGAAGCCGCAGACATGCGACATGACTGTGCCAGGTCACATCGCTCACTGCGTGGAGGGAGACAAGTTATTATCGTGCTCATATATATGTCAGGTTGTCAACTCTTGCGCACTGAAGACGTGATCTCTACGCTAACTGGGATTTGTAGCTGAAATATGGAAGATCTTCTTATGTATAAAATTCTCGTGTCACGGTGTTTGTGGTTGAACTCCTCCGAAACGGCTCGACCAGTTTTCGTGAATCTTAGCGTGCATATCGGCTAGGGTAGCGAATCGGACAACATCTATTTTTCATCCCCCTAAATGTTAACGATGATCCACCCCTAATTTGTTTTTATCTTATGTGGCAAAACGAAGTTTGCCGGGTCAGCTAGTCACACTATATAAATATTTATAAATTAGGTACTCTCGCGGAACTCCATACAGAGATGGGCAACGATAGATATATGTACATACTTACATATAATAATGACAAGTCCCTGCACTACCAGAGGTTATTGACTCCTGTTCAGCAGTTCGCTGAAATTATGAGAAATGAAAATACATACCTACATATTTTTTTCGTTTTTCGTCATTAGGTGTCGGTAAGGTCTGAGACGTTGCAGACAGTAAAGTTTATATAGGCAGAATCCATACTAATATTATCATAAAATCATTATTTTTTATCTTTACTAAAATCTTTTTAGTGATAGGATTGTGACGGGTAGACTCGGTCTATGCTTTAGTCCTGAATAAGAAATTTTGCATGCCCGGAGCCCGGTCGATGCCACGGACTGAAGCTAGTAATTAAAATTTAGTTAGGTACTACTACTGCAGGTAGGTGCAGAAGTGCTAACGAGAACATTCCTCAATAGGCCCAAGTCAAATGTCTCAGAAGATAAATCTATTCAGTAAGTAATTCACATGGACTTGCTAACGAGGAACTGCGAATAATCAAGATTGTTTAGACTCTGAAGTCTGTATATCTAAATACTGTTCCCGAGACTTACTGAAAAGCTATTAAACTTGTCTTCAGACTGCAAAATCAAAATCAAAAGTCATTTAATCAAACTAGGCTGAGAGTCAGCACTTTTTGAACGTAAAATGTTACCTACATAAAGACAGTCCCCCAAAACGCCCGCCCTATCACTGCCAATTTCTAGTGTTTTAGCTGCTTCCTGCTATGCTAATGCCATAAAAGATTATGTTGTGAGAAAGTGACGGAGCTATACAGGACGAAAACATTATTCCTTTTTCACAACTGAATCATCATCGCATTGGCACGTTACAGTAAGGTGGCTGATGAACCATTTATCTAAAATCGAAGTGCATTAAAGGCTTAAATATCCCTAAACTGTACATTCCAGGGCAGACCCTGTTACTGTTGTCAAACTATTTTTGAGCATAAGAGCTTGTCAATGTCATCGATAAATTGCAGACTCCGTCAGATTGTAATCAATGTTTATTAGATTATCATTTCTCGATATATTATTAAGAAAAAATCGTTTTGTGTACAATAAATCCCATCCAAATTCAATAGTCTCCAATATATAACGTACCTTTTTTTTCTGGATGGGAAATCATCAAATGACTTCTCCCGCTCTGGACGAAAGGAGTGTCAGACTCTTACTGACTTAAACCCATCCGTGATCCTTCTTTTACCCTTTGCGTTCCAGGGCTGCGATGACTCTTTCAATTAAATTCCGAATTACTATATCCGTTCCTTAAATATAGTTTAAAATTTCACGCGATGTTTTACAATTTTACGGCGTTCGCAATTTTCCGGTGACAACAACACAAGAAAAGACGAATTTTATCCTTGACTGGCATTTCACTCGACCTGCAGATTCTCACTACTTTACCTTGTTTTGGACAAGAAACAACATAACACTAGTATCAACATGAAACTCGATAGGATGCTTCGAGACAACTATATGTAGCGCATCGCATGCTTTCACTGGCGAGTTGCGTCACCCGAACGATTCTGTGTCATAACCCCATCGCATCACGGTCCATTTTCAAGTGACAATCGCGAGAGAAAATAATTAGTTTGTAAAGTGCCGAAAGGAAGATAGTGGCGATCGATGATTGATGGTGAGCGTCGATTTAGTTAAGATAAACTGTTAAATGATTGGTCCAGCGATCACGGAGGCTGTAATGGAATCTCGTAATAGGTGCTCTCGCGAGTCGGGGTTTCTATTTATCTGTAACGAGTTTCTTTACGAAGTGAGACGTGATGGTGGATGCTGGAGGCTGCGGCTGAGGGGTATTATGACGAGTGCTGTCGGTGCTTGTGGCTCGAGTTCATGTTTCATCACTAAGAGTAACATAAACAAATTATACCTACTGTTAATTTAGTGGTAACTCGTTTGATGTGTTATCCTAACTAATCCATACTTACCTACTGTCTATGAAACTGTGTATCTCTAACCTTCGCGACTTTTTGGCTATACGGATTGGGATGAAAATTGACATTAATATAGATTTGGACATAAGATACCTTTTATCCCGGAGGAATCTTCCCGTGGGAATATATTAGACTTTGGCAAAAGTAAGTCTAATAAATGTAGGTAATAGCCAGTTTGTTCGTTACGCGTCACGTATAAATTGCTAAACCGATGTTAATGAATTTTGCCAGTGAGATAGACGGTTATATGCTACTTTTTTTGCGAAAATCTATTCAACGTGAGCGAATCCGCGGCCATAGTATAGTTTGCATATATAATTACAAAGAAGACAGCCTACCTAGTTTATCTTTCTTTATTTTTAAGCCACCAATTTCTAGTATAATATTCCACTTGAATATTGGCGAGAGGCAATCGAGGCCAGAGCTATTGCCATCAATCTCAGAGATATAAAACTAATAATTAACAACAGGCGATAGAGAAAGTATCGACGGCTCGGTGTCGTTTAATGAGGAGAGCGATGAGCGGCACAGTACGTGTACCCGCCCATTGACAGGGTCTACTCATTATTGTATGCCGACAAAAGAAACCTCAAACTTAATTGCAAACACTAACCTCACTTGTTAGTACTGGAAATCTTCATAGTCACAACCGTTATTATTATACTCTTTCGTCACAACGCTTGCCTTTACCTGGATATTCTCCCATCCGTCTTAATTGAAAGTTACTGAAGGAAGTTACTTTCAAGATACCTGGACGAGAAAATATTAAAGCCTTATTTAGCCAAGTGTCTGGAAGGAAAGTCATGGCAAAATTGTCAAACAGGCTTTAGTTGATGCCATCGTAGGGCCTGCGGACGGCGAGCTATGGGTGGCTCGCCGTCCGATAACAACCAGGCCCGAGTCGACGGCGCGTCGTGTTCCACGCACGCCTCATAGAGATGTCAGCAAAGAAGACGGGGCCCCATAGGGTCAGTGCCTGCCAGCGTTACGGAATTTGTTCCAAAGAGTCACCGCGGCCCTGGAACGCAAAGGGCACTAGAAGGAACACGGGTGGGTTTTAGGCAGTAAGAGTCTGATACTCCCTTCCGCTCCGCCCAGAGCGGGAGAAGTCACTTGATGATTTCCCATCCAGAAAAAAAGGCGTTAGTTGCTGAGATTGGTTGATTAAATTATCAACAATCAAAGATTTGACTTGCATTTAATTTGAGTCGTACTAAACGATATTTTGACTAAGAAACCGGGGCTTAGTTACTGTACCTGAACTGCTATTAAATTACAATACATTTTCACCAAACGTTTCATCGACATTTATTGCTTAGTTATATATAATTGAATAGATGGACTACAGACGTACAAACTTTCGCTACTCAATTACCGAGGGGTCACGGAGGTCGAGTCCAAGTCACGACTTCAAATGGGACTTCAAATCTACAGAAATGTATGTACATAATATATGTGGGATACAGGAGAAGTAAAGCGGGATGATTTCTATTGAGAACATTGAGGCTAAAGACTGTTATTTCAAACGTTTAGAAATCCTAAGACATCTGCATTGTCCATACAGTTTGCGACGACTTCCTCGCTTTCCTAATTTCGCATCAGCATACCTTGAAAAGTGATTGAGCTACATTTAAGACACTAATAGTAGGGAATGACTTTGTGAGAAGCAACAGTTTAGCTACATAATTAACCTATTATCGTAAACTAAATATAAAAACAATTATGACATCATCAAAATAAAATAAATAGAAGAAATTTTAAATTCAAACTAGGACAGTCCCCCAAAACGTCCACCCGTCACCACTTCCTAGTGTTTTAGCTGGGAAGAAGAAGTGGCACAACAAACTCCCCAACAACACATCTGTCTGTTACGTTTTAAGAACTTGAATTTAACAATAGTACGCAAAGTAATTAACACGTAACACAGAGGGACAAACGTATCCAACATGGAAATCATAAATCAAATCAATCACCTAAAGAAACCAATCAGATTTTAAAAGATCATCCAGTCAAATGCTTCCCACTTGCACAAATGTTATTTGATCTTCCATTTTCTCATTCTAAGGGTATGTTCCTGTCCAGGAAAAACGCTTCGTCGGTGACTTGACGAATTTTCCTCAGTAACCAGAATGTTTGATTGATGTAAGTTGTTTGTTCCAGGAGTCCACTGCTCACGGCGTTCCTGGCGCTGTCGCTGCTGTGCCTGGCTTGCGGCAACAGCGCGGCCGTGCTGGCGGCCACCGGCCTGCAGCGCGACTCCCTGAGGCAGCCCACCGCGCACGCCAGCTTCGAAGTGAGTACCTATACTCACGATGATCGACTCTATTCTAGTGGTTGATCGTGTATTTATTGGAATGCGATAGCAAATATCGGTACAACTGCGTCTGTTACCATAAATAAATAATAGAAGATTTGACGACACGGTTGGCGCAGTGGTTGAGCTTTCGGGTGCTGCGCTGCGTGCCGCGGGTTCGATCCCCGCACGGAACAAATGTTTGTATGGCCTACAGATAATTGTACCGGGTCTGGGTGTCTTGTGTATGTGAGTTTCATGTTTGTGAACGCACCCATAATACAGGAGTAAATCCTAGCGTGGGGCAACGTTTTTTTTTCTAAAAAAAAGAAGGAAGTATGTGTATCTAATAAATAATGTGTATCTAATAAAATAAAATCTTGTAAACTTGATGCCTATGATTCATAGACATCACGAACTCCTGTTAAAAACTCGCTCGTATTGTGAAATTATGTACCTAACTATCACATGTTACCATAAATAACACCCATAAGCTAGCCACAGGTCTTCATATAGTTAATTACCGGTTAAAAAGCGGATTCAAATTTAGAAAGTTAACAAATAAATAACATCGAATATTTGGTGGAAACTGTGAATTAATTTATGACGGTAGGCAGCTACGCAGCCTACGCCAAACAGTTCTGAAAACACGCATTTGTAAAACGCCATCAACTGAACTGCACATGATAAACTAAACCTGTACTTAATCAAGATGTGTTCTATACGAGTCAAGAACAGTGAAACTTTTAACTGTAGGAGATAAAATATTTTCCAGTCGGCGTCCTCTAATAATTGATTCAATTAAGCGTTATCAGAATTAGCATACAATCTGACATCACATCGGCTCGAGCTATTTATTGCCCGGCTGTTGGGCAAGCTGCTGGCGGCTAGCGGCGGCTACACTTGCCTGCATAAATAACTTGCTATCAGTCGCGCTTATTTGTACTTACAGATGTCAGCATACAAGAGGATAGTTCAAAAGGTCCACTTGAAAACTAAGTCATAGTCAAAGTCAAAGTCAAAACATTTATTTCAATTAGGCCATTAACGGCACTTTTGAACGCCATCAATAAAATTTATCATAATTAAGTGACTCTAGCGTCCATTCGCAAAGGTAGATTCTTATGGAGAAGAACGGACGAGAAACTCCATAGTTACTCTTCACTACATAGTATAAAACAAAGTCGCTATCTGCCGTCTGTCCCTATGTATGCTTAGATCTTTAAAACTACGCAACGGATTTTGATGCGGTTTTTTTTAATAAACATAGACTGATTAAGGTAGGTTTATATGTATAATACATGCATATTATAGTAGAGGAAACATTAGTACCTACATTGCACCCGTGCGAAGCGGGGCGGGTCGCTAGTTTCAAATAAAGTATAGTTCGTTCCCTTTCCATAAAATAAAAGCTTTTGTCTGAAACCGACCCAGCACTATCTGTATGGATACAATGATATTAAGTTATTGTAGCGTTCTGCTCAAAAGAAATTAATAACATACCAAGAGGATGAGCAAAGATGTTGATGATCCCTACCATCATGCAAGCGGGAAAGTATATGGAATCCTAACTAGTACCTAATATAAAAAGTGAGTTTGATTGGTACGCTTTTACGCTTCTTCGTCTTCCTTTCGTGTCGATTGACTCTCACGATATTTTGTCGGACTACTATTAAGTAACCTGTACTGCTACAATTGGCTTCGTTCAAATCTTGGATGGTGCAGGTGGTTGTGCACGACGGGCAGAAGGTACTGCGTTTAAGATGGATGAAGAATTCCAGGTTGGCCACTGAAGTTCGCGTCCAGATATTCAGCCGGGGGAATGAAGTGTGGAGGGGAGGATGTTTGCACCTCCACAGTGCACATCTCTCGTCTACTGCACTTTCCTCCAATGAGGTCGTGACTTATCTCATAAAGCTTTCACGCTGATTTTGATTAATTTTGGTCAAAGATTTCTTTGACCAAAATCTATACTTATAATAAATCTGTAGAGAGGTCAATTCTGTACAAGGAATATATTTTCAAAATAACTATCAGGGGGTGATTAGTGATCGATACTGGTGCCAAAAATGCAATCAGTAAAATTTTTGTCTGTCTGTCTGTCTTTCTGTCTGTCTGTCTGTCTGTCTGTCTGTCTGTATGTTCTTTATAGAAACAAAAACTACTCGACCGATTTTAACGAAACTTGGTGCAATTATTCTTCATACTCCTGGGCAGGTTATAGTATACTTTTCATCACGCTACAATCAATAGGAGCAGAGCAGTGAAGGAAAATGTTGGGAAAACGGAAGAAGTTACTCCATTTTTTAAGCTTCCGTCGCGTGTGTAGCCTTAATGGTTAACGTTACATAGAAATCATGTATTACGGAAATGTTCTACATAAAATTATCTAAAAAATATCCCGAAACAGCATGTCTATCTTTTGTCAATTTTAAACCGATCGGGCTGAGAGTTTCAAAATCGGGGGTAAAGTAATTCCACGCGGACGAAGTCGCTGGCAGAAGCTAGTTAATCTAAAAATTTTAAAGGGCAAGGTTCAGATTCTGATTCAATAGCTGATATCTAAATTTTAGTTGGAGTCGCACTTCTGTGTTGCCTTCCATGTGACAGCCTCGCAATTTGTGAAGTAAGTTAGATATTTAAATAGAATTCCACGCCACTCCATCACAGTTGATTATATTCTTGACAATCATTGTGTAAGCTTGCGATACTTTTCATTCGATTGCTGAGGGGGACTGTTCAGTACTCAGATTGCTGAGGGGGACTGTTCAGTACTCAAATTGCTGAGGGGGACTGTTCAGTACTCAGATTGCTGAGGGGAACTGTTCAGTAGGTACTCAGATTTTTTTATGCCCTATAAAAATACCAGCCAAATGCGAGTTGGACTCTCGCTCAAAGTGTTCCTAAAGAATCATATTTTTTATAAGATTTTATTTAAAATGCTATGAAGGTTCGGGTGGAATCATGCAATTCAATTTGAAGCATACATTATATCTTCAAGAGATTGAACAGATTTTTTTAAATATTTTTCTTTGTTATTGAACTAACTATAATAGGTACATGTCTATTATTAATTTCCAAAAAAAAAAAAATTGGCTCAGTTGTTTTGGAATTGAGGGGAGAAATGGTCATTGTTTTTAAATAACTTCAAAATGCTTTAGCATAACTAGTGAATTACGTGTTCTAAACAGTACATAACTAGTAGAACTACAGACATAAGTCTTCCGGGAAGACCGGGCGTGAAGTTTTAATGTCTTCTTGTTTATGCTGTTGTGTAAATTCGCTAGCAAGCTTTACAGTTTCCTAATTAAACATGTGCAGAGGACGTAACTGTACCGCTGGTACTCCAACATAACGCAGACGTGTGTGAGCATATCTCACGTGTTAGTATATTGCCACACAGCACTTAGAGCCAACTTATTCTAGGAACCAGCGGCTAAACGAATTACTCAACTTTAAGTACTTGCGTTAAGTATTTCCTTACTTTCTTCACGTATTGACGTACAGTTAGCTAAATATCTACTCAATTCCTGAGTGTTTATTGAGGACTCCGGTTTTCCATTCATGAAGGACTATACCTCTACTTTGGAAGGCAATCGAGGGTGGTAATAGGCTCCACGGTTTTGTCGTCGACAGTCACTCGCCGCCTCTCGTAGTGTGCGGCGTTTGGAGTTTAAAACAAACATTTTCAGGGTTCCGTACAAAAAGAGTAAAACGGGACCCTGTTACTAAGACTCCGCTGTCTGTTCTTCCGTCTGTCACCAGGCTGTATCTCATGAACCGTGATAGTTAGACAGTTGAATTTCACAGATGATGTATTTCTGTTGCCGCATTAACAAACAATACTAAAAAACAGAATAAAATAAATATTTAAGGGGGCTTCCATACAAGAATCACTACGATTTAATTACTAAGATTCACGAAAATCGGTCGAGCAGTTTCGGAGAAGTTCAACCACAAACACCGACACGAAAATTTTATATGTCAGATATAAGTTGAGATATTATAATAAGTATCATTGTTAATTTTTTATTTCGTGCAAGGATGTTGGAAGGTCACCGTGTGACAAGTGAGCTGATGAAATGAACCTGCCAGCGTGCTGTGAGCGAGTGCATGCGCAGATTGTACTGCAACCACGCACGGTGCGGCCTTGTTCCACATAGTGGGAGACGTGACGACTATGTACCAGTAGTTAGAAGTAAATAAACGTTTAGGGACGCCTAATCAAAGTTGTACGACACTTTTAATGTCAGATTCATGCGGCCAGAAATTAGCCCCTATTATGATTAAAGATTTTTATGAAAGACTTTTAAATACGTATACGATCCTTTCGTTTACCAATATATAGAAGTAATCTCATATTTTTTGTTTTTATTGCGATCCATAATGTACATAGGGTTCATAGGGATCCTGTTCGGCAAAACTCAATCATGTCAGAAGACATTTTACTGATAAAATGTAATAAATAAAAGACATTGGCATTGTGCAGATTACCACACGAATACACGCGACAACGTCACACGCGCATCGTCTTAGATCACTATAACTCTCATAATTTCTGTTATATACTTTTTTATTTATTTTGTCTTTGAAAAACTTTGCCCCACACTAAGAATTACTCCTATATCGTGGGTGCGTTTACAAACATACACAAACAGCCAGACTCGGAACAACTATCAGCAGGCCATACAAATATTTGTTCCGTGCGGGAAATCGAACCCACGACACGTAGCGCAGCAGCCAATCGCTCAACTACTGCGCCACCGTGTCGACAAACTCATGTATGAGGTTAACAGTTTAATGGGGCAAGAAAACACGACCGGATACTCCCCGGTCAAGGCTGATAGTGCCCGGTGAAGCATTGGCGGCTATTACGAGTAATGACACACGAATGTTACGTCAGTTACCGGTCACAGTCATTAGTGCTCGATGTAACTATTGTATAGCACGCGTGATACGGACAATAGAAAACAGACTTGTGCGGCGTTTTTGAAGCATGTTGTTAGTTAAAACACGACACAGTATATAACCATAATCAGCCTTTTAACGTTCCCACTGCTGGGACACAGGCCTTCTCTCTAGGAGAGGGAATGCGCCGTAATCCACCACGCGGGCCCAGTGCGGGTTGGCGAATGTCTTGGAATTTTTGGTTCTAGGACATGCCGGTTTCCTCACGATGTTTTTCTTCACCATTTTGAGAGCAGTGTTGATGAAGTTAATTAAACAAAGTAATGTGCCTGGCTGGCTGTGAACCCACGACCTACAATACGTAAGTCGGGGCCATTACCACTCGGCTGCCACTGCTCCAAACGATACAGTGATAATATCTATCCTATACTAATATTATAAAGCTGAATGGTCCGTTTAATTGGTGAAAACGCTAATCTCAGGAACTGCAGGTTCGAATTAAAAAAATATTTTGATGTCACGCCACGACCAATAGGAACAAATCATCAATGGAAAATGTTGCAAAAACAAAGGGGTTTTTTATTTCTGCAACATCTTTGACTCTTTTATGTGCCACATACATGTGTAGTTTTCGGGATAAAAGTAGCCTTTTTTTGGATGGGAAATCATCAAATGACTTCTCCCGCTCTGGGTGGAGCGGACGGGAGTGTCAGACTCTTACTGACTAAAACCCACCCGTGATCCTTCTTGTGCCCTTTGCGTTCCAGGGCCGCGGTGACTCTTTCGAATAAATTCCGCAACCCTAGCAGAATAAAAGTAGCCCGTAGTAGGTAATTAAGATTGAAGAGTTTGACAGTGGGTGACCAAATTACGAGTACATAATGAGCTAACAATTTGACGATGTCTTATGTTCAGTTGTATAATATTTCCAGTGACTATTCGTGAGCAAAAGGTGCAAATAAGCAGCTTTGTTCTGTATACTCACAGTTTGTAGAATCTGTCGGTGAACCTTAGAACATTTTCTCGTAACATAAGTGCAGCAGAGTTCAATGCACTGTTACAGCTTCATTAAAATTACGACTTACTACACAAAACGTAACGGTGAACAGAAATAAAGTAAAACAACAATTTATTTAGAAGCAGCACACAGTAGGATCTGCTTTATTTAAGTAGCTTCATGTTCGCACCGACACCGTGACAAGTTCTGTAGCTGTGGGGTGCAGTAGCGGGGGCAAAAATGGATGTTTGAAAATCCGGAAAAATGGGAAACAAATAAAGATGAAAGAAAGCGGTGTCCCCGTATTATACTAAACGGTAAACTATCGTATACTCAAGATTTTTTTTATTTATCCGTCCGCAAACTCCGTAAGATTATAAAATACCTTGAGAGATTATAAGCTCTCCATGAATTGTCAACTCAACAATACTATTTTACATATCAAAATTTTATATTCTAAAATCTCTCGAAGTTATTCCGAGAAATTGTGAACCGACATAAACAGACGACATTTTGGCGACCTATCAATCCATAATTAATTCTGAGTATCGATTTCTCATCTATGTAGCGGACGACTTCCACTCTAGCCAGATTCAATTGAGTACTAGTATTTTAAGTGGAGCGCCTGCTTGTCAGATCTCCACAGCCCAGTAACTGGGTAACATGTAACCCCTATGCAGGAATTGCGGAAGATTTTATAGCTCTTGACTAGTGTAAAAGATTTAAAAATGTCAGCCGCGAAAAACACCCGGACGTGCTTCAGACACATAAAGGTGGCATGAGGCCTATATGTAGATATCTGACACATTTCATTTGCTAACGAGAATGCACGAGACCGCCACGCATGGGGTTAAAACGTCTCCCAGATGTGTCCAAATAACGGAGAAGTGCAAATCTATGGAGCTGATTATCTTGTCGCGCGAGTATTAAAGTCAAACGATATTTACAACAATATTGTTCTCGAGGAGGATTTTTCCACGCTCCGTAGTGAATGAAGTCGTTAACAAAAGATAATACTGTCAGTTTACAGTTTCGTATTCACTGAAAGGATGTTATTGTTCAGAATATGCTAAGCAACATAAATAAGTTTCTTAATGAATTTAGTAACTGTTTATCTATACTAATATTATAAAGAGGTAACGTTCGTGAGGTTGTGACGTTGTAAAGGGTAATCTCTGGATCTACTGAACCGATTTTCAAAATTATTTCACCAATAGAAAGCTACGTTATTGTGGAGTGTCATAGGCTATTCTAATATTTTATCCCCGTATTACCACGGGAACGGAAAGAACACGGGTGAAAACGCGGGGCGCTACTTGTTCATTATATAGTAAAATCTTCTTCATTATATTGTAAAGGAGTTTATTGTTTTTAACCGACTTCTAAAAAAGGAGGAGGTTCTCAATTCGGATGTTTGTATGTTTTTTTTTTATTGTTTGTTCGCGCATAACTCCGTCGCTTGTCAACTGATTTGAACAATTCTTTTTTGTTGGAAAGGGTATACTTCCCAAATGGTCCCATGAAAATTTTATCGAAATCGAACAAGCGGTTAAATCTAAAAAAAAATATCTACATTGACGACCTCTTAGTTTACTCTGCAAAGGAGCAGTACGTTTTATTTACACCAATGTGATTGGTTCGTTTAGGTGGGGGAGGGGAGGGGGTGTAGGTACCACTAAAAAGTGAAAAATAAAAAAACTTTTTACAAAAAATAAAACCGACTTCTAAACAAAAAAACCAAAAAGTATAAAATAACTTTAATTTCGGAAGTCGGTGTGTTCAACAACAAAAAAGCAACCAAAAACACCGAGTTCCGAAATTAAAGTTATTTTATACTTTTTCGTTTTTTTGTTTAGAAGTCGGTTTTATTTTTTGTAAAAAGTTTTTTTTGCGGATTTTTTCGAAAGAGTCACCGCGGCTCTAGAACGCAAAGAGCACTATAGGAGCCTGGAGGGGGGCGGGGGGCTTGATTCTGATTCAAAGGATCACGCGTGGGTTTTAGTCAGTAAGAGTCTGACACTCCCTTCCGCTCCGCCCAGAGCGGGCGAAGTCATTTGATGATTTCCAATCCTTAAAAAAAACGACCCCAACACCATTGGGAAAATTCAGGCAGATTAATTGATCGTTCGGTATACATTATATTTATCTTGTAAGTTGGTTAAAAATCACTCACACGTCAATCTTTTATGCCAATTAAAACCGGTTGGGGCCATCATCTACCTATGTATACTATAATAATTTCCCAACTTGAAAGAGGCACGCAGATAGTTAAGTTTAACATTGAACGGTACAAAGTAACACATATCACGTCAATTTGTCAATCAAACAGAAACTCATTAATTATGCTTAATAACGATACTTTAATAACAGCTGTTTTTGAAATAGATATTAATCACAATTCAGTAAATGTTGATGAGTAAACAATACTGACAAATTAAGCCGTTTTACACCGGCACATCGCTTCATTTGACGGCCGGTAAGTCAGCACAGCTAGAGGTCATCTGGTCTTAGCCGTAGGCTGTGTCGAGGTCGTGTTTGTATTTAGATCTATGGCATTTATAGTGTGTGGAATTAAAAGTAAAACGTATATCATTATTTTTAGAGCAAAATGCATTGTGCTTAAAAAGAAACTTGTTAACAGTGGATTCATTTTATTTGAATTGAATTAAAAGAAACGTTTTATTTGCTTATTTCTTTTTAAATTCTCAGAAATGACGATCCGATTTCATTAAATGTTGTCTAATTATAATGACTACTTCAGCAACACTATAAATGTTATGCTTTATTGAATAGGAAAGGGTTTAGGATAAAAACACCTAATAGACTTCAGCTGATAACGAAAAAGTTATTTTCCGTCTCTGTTTGTCTCTTAAGTTGCACCTGCCATGTTGTCTCTGCACTACCCTAAGGTGGACTGGTAGAAAATGCCTATGGCATTAAGTTCGCCTTTGAACAGTTTTTTACTAGTGCATTAAGTTTTAATAAACAAATGAATAAATATTTTGTAAAATAGGGAAAAAACCCTCTTCAGGTTTTTAGGAGAAAAAATAAATACAAAGGATACTTCGGCTAATATCGAAAGAGGTTCCTGAATAGGTTATAAATAACACGTTTACACGTCATCCTTCGAGAAAACGTTAGTCTTAACAGCATTACTCAGCACCTCTTCTCCAACAGGATGAAATGGAAGCGTGGACGCCCGTGCTGACCAACATCGCCCTGCTCATCATCGCGTCGGTGCACTGCCTGGTCTGCATCGTCAGCATCTACCACGTGTCCAAGCGCGTGTGCCCCTGCTTCCGCGCCAAGCAGCCCTACGACCACAACCAGTTCGACCCCGCCTTCCGGCCGCAGCAGCAGTTCGTCGTCAAGGTGGACGAGCTCAAGAAGGGCGTGGACGTGGAGCGCGTGAGGAACCACGAGCTCTGCAAGGAGTTGGAGGTCAAGCTGCAGGGGGAGACCCTGAAGAAGAAGAAGGTGAGTGCAAAAAGAAAGAAAAATTGTTTCTTTACGCCAAGCGTGACGCATTACTCCAGAGACAAGTCGGCCGCTGTGCTATTGCGCAGTGGCTGATGCCTGTGGACGGTGAGCGTGGGTGGCTCGCCGTCCGATACCAGGCTGAGTCGACGACGCGTTGTGTTCCACGCGCGTCTCAAGGAGCCGTCAGCACCAGAGACGGGGCCCCATAGGGTCGGTGCCTGCTAGGGTTGCGGAATTTGTTCGAAAGAGTTACCGCGGCCCTGGAACACAAAGGCACAAGAAGGAGCACGGGTGGGTTTTAGTCAGTAAAATTCTGACACTCCCTACCGCTCCACCCAGGGCGGGAGGGGTCATTTGATGATTTCCCACTTACAGAACATTACTAATGTAGTGATATTGGGCCTTTATTTACAATTGGTCTTCTTTTCTTTACGAATCTTCACTCAGTGCCCATTCCCCAGGAGGAGCCGGAGTACGGCAGCGCCAACAGCAAGGAGAAGCTGGTGACACGCTGGCTGGGGCGGCACGCGGCGCCGGCGGGGGCGGGCGGGGGCGCGGGCACGGTGGCGGGGGCGCACTCCACCCGCCCCCGCCGCGGGGTGCGCAAGCAGAGGAAGCCGCCGCCGCTCGTGCTGCTACCTGCACATCCTGCTAGCACGGTGAGTTACTCTTTGACTTGCAATTGGTATTTGTGTATGTGATGGAGTTTGGTTGACGGCACTGAGTGCTCAGTTTCGTATAGATTGGTGTGAACGTCTGTTATCAAATTGGACACTCTACATTCAACCAACGGGTGACTTTTTTATTTGTTTATTAACTAGTGAAAAAATACAGACCATATCAAGACCGCCAGTGCCCATTGACGAAATTCTTTAAGCACCAACATACCACAAACTATGTACGAGAAATTCCATGTTTTTTTCAGATATTTACTTTTGTAGACCCGAACCTGCTTTAGATTCAAGTACTTTTCATTCAATCCATGAAGGACCGCTGTTATTTTTTTAAGAATATTTAGCAATAACATAATTTATACCGCTGCCTACTAAATCTAAAAAAAAGACTATCCTAACCTACTGAAACAGTTAACTTATCAATTTAAACAAATTTAGTTTTCCGGCTGACTTCTGGACGTATTGCCTGAAACGTTAAACACTCCGTGTAAACACTTCGTTACGCCAGTTTAATTCAATTTTACGTAAACATTTAAGTACAGTGCGTGAATTATTCAAATGAGTGAATAGTTTTTATGTATATCGTTTAGTTTCATACTACTGCAGCGCGTAGTGATGCGTTACTGTTACATGATATCGCGTTTTTAGCAGAAAATTCCATTTATTATACGCAAATGTTGTACGAAAATCTGTTTATAAAGGATGTTTAAAAATAATACCAATGCATACAAAGATTTATTTTTAATTGCCATTTTTTACTCCTAGCGATACTAGGATAGCTAATTATTTTGTAATTATTACCTTAAATGTCTAGTCACATAAAATACTGGAGAGTCTAGAGTTCATAAAAAATGAATATTATTTTTTATCAAATGTGTGTGTGTGTATGTATTTTACATGAAATTTTTCCACATTTTATTTTATCAAAATCAAAATGTTCCTAACCGCGTCATACAAAAGACATCAACGCGTTCACCAGCATTCTTCACATTTGCTGTCAAAGTCAATTCATTTATTTTAACTAGACCAATAAAAGGCAATTTGAACGACAAAACAGTTTGAAAATAAAAATATTATAGTGACTCTAGTTGTCCATTCGCAAAAAGCAGATTTTTATGGAGAAGAACGGACAAGAAACTCCATAGTTACTTTTTTAATATAAGTTTTACCATATTTTGTATACATTAATCAATTGATTATATGTGACGACGAAGCACCCAAATAACAACAAGTACTATACTAATAATAGGTGCAACACAGCAATAACAACAAAGGTAAAATAAATAAATATTTTCGATTCCAATTTCAAAAATTAATAAGTTTGCTAGTACAAGGGGCATAGTACTCACATATTTACAAATATTGCAACCATTGATTTATATAATTAACATCAATGGATCAGTGTGTGTTAAATTAAACATAAATGGTCAGTAACTACACCTGTATACTATGCCACGGAATACGCTCACCATGTTACTTTGAAGGACAGCCCATTTTTGTTCATTAGATACGATTACGTTAATTTCGTTTCTGAATTACGTAAAGTAATTGATTAGTTCCAGTTTTAGTAACTTGATTGTAGGTAAGTTAAGCTCTATAAATCGCATGGAATAAAATGAGTATGTTTTAAAAGAACGAAACTAAGGCAAATGATGAGTTGCAATAAAGATGACTTTTAATTACATTCAAACCTGTCTAATAATTATTAGACAGATACGATTATAATCGTATTAGCGCGTTATGTTAACTGGGTGCAGGCAGGGTGGCCTTCTGCCTCTGCGGGATTCACATTGAAGAATAAATAAAAGAGTTTACTGAAATAGTTCAGGCATGGTCCTCTCACGTACAGTCAAAGAGGTAATTATAAGGTCCATCATCTTTAGTTCTATATTAGTTAATATTTAATCAAAACAGGAAGTCGGAGACAGTAAATCTGATACCAGCCTTGCCAAGGGGTTGTGAAGTTCAGATAGTAAAGATATATTGATTTCTGTTGCTCGAAGATTTTTTTAAACCCTTTCTAACACTAGGAATTTCTCCTGTATCTTGGATTGGGTGCGTTTGCAATCATGCAGATACTACTAATAGCCAAACCCGGAACAACTATGTGTATGTCTTACAAATATTTGTTCCGCCCCACGAGACAAATATTTATATGATCTGTGATCGAACCCGCGAGACGCAGTGCAGCTGCCAATCGCTCTACCACTGCGCCATCCGTGTCACTAGAAAAATCGAATGAATTTCGTTAGAAATTAGCTTATGAATTATATTTATAATTCTAATTATGAATGTATTCATAATTAGAATTATAAATATAATTCATAATAATAAATATAATTTTACTATTTTTGTGTTTGTACATGAATAATAAGGCTTCATCGATTCATGTCAAAAACTGGTACTCACCTGCATCCGGTTATACTGGCAGATGACTCCAAGATACCGGGGGAAAAACTGACCAATCAAAACATAGTTAAAAGTCATTACATTACGCAATTAGCAAACCAAAACAAAACCACAAACCTTCGCTCAAGATTACGTGCGTAACCGGCGCGTGATCGCGTCGTGGTCGCTCTGGGGTACATGCCCAGCGTTGGGATAGTGTGGTGAGGTTGCCCAGCACCAGTCACGACGCTGATGTAACACAGCACAGTAATGAAGGCACGTTGTTAATATCCACAGCTGTTATTATAACAAATGATTGAACATCGTGAGGGCAAAGTTCTAATGTTATGGAAGATGCACGAGTTAATTCAATTAAATTGACTATTATAGTAAACGTTCTGAACATTACGTAAATGGTATGGACATTGAAAGGGAATATGACCTCTGAGTTTGTTTAGGTGTTTCTTCTCAGAATAGTTAACACCTGCCTCATCTAGATTAATTAGATAAAAAAAAGATTGAGGTATTTGTAATCTATCTGCTAAGTAAATATCATTTCATTTAGGTTCGTTGAAATGTCCTAAAATCTAAAAAAACCTATATCCTGGCTAAACATGTTTCAAATAAAAAAAAAACACATACATATTATGTTTACTAATCAATCGTATTAAAGATTACTATTTTATTTAAATCATGTCACGCACAGTTCCTTCCAGATAAATCTTAAAATAACTACGACCTAAACAAGTCACGATTTACATATATATATATATGTAATTAAGATATAGTTAGAATCGAACCTGTTATTAAATGGTTGTATATTAAGGCGTTTCCCTGACCAAATAACCTTGAGCATTCGTTCCCTCTTTGCCGCCCGCAACCTGCGCACGCCCTTTTATCATAGAATTCACACATTTTTTGGAATTATTTTTATTAAAAAATATAAGCGATCTTTTGAAATGAAATAAAACGTGTATAATATAGATTTTTTAAATCATCTATCCATTAGTGTAATCCTCAAATGATTAGAGCGTTGCATTTAGCAACAGATGCATAAAATCAACAATTTTAGTCATTTTCTAAAAGTATATTTAAAATTTATCTAAAACACATATAAACAAATTAGAACGTGGAATATGATGATAAGACATCGAACATTAATAATGTGCTTTTACATGTAGATTATTTCTCAAAACTAATAAGTTAATAGACTCTGAATAGTGAAGAAAAACGCACTATCACAAGTTTTTGGTCGGGGTATCGCCTTAAGATACCGTTAACAAAAACTAGCTAAGTTATTCAAAACAAAAACCCGCTGATACAGACAGCCGACAGTTACGACTTCACGAGTGAGTTCCGCATCGCGCGTGCGCAAGTCCTTCCTGAACTGATTGATATGCTGACACGCCCCTTATGCAATCACTAGTTTTTTGTAAACATGCCTCTGTCATGTTAAAACGTGTTTACTAAGTGTTTACTTTAAAAGTTCTTTAAATGTGGTCGTATTACGAGTGCGTGACAGCAGGTACTGGTTACGTTTTTTGTTGATGTAAAACTAGCATCGCCACGCGGTTTTACCAACGAAGTACCCGTGGGAGAGTACGGGGATACAATATAGCCTATATTACTCGCTAATAATATAGCTTTCCATTGTTGAAAAAAAAATTGGTCCATTCGTTTCGGAGCTTATTCGGTACAAACAAACCAACAAAAAAACATTCATCTTTATGATCTTTATTAAAAATCTTTTTACACAATGTAGTTACAGATTAATAGTCACAAGTAATCTTAAATAAATAATTATTGTACATAGTATCCAACAAATAACTATGTGTATAACTAATTATCAATATATCAGGACTCATGGTAAATTTATTTTAAACCTACAATTATGTATCATATTTAAGTAATTTTAAATCTACAAATCTGTTAGTTCAATTCTTGTTCACTATATAGCATTTAGTTAGAACTAGAACTTCGGTTCTTCAGGATTTCAATTTATCCATTTATGTATGCATGTATGTATGTGGAACTGGAAATCCGCCATCCCCCGATCTTTGTTGATTAACATTGTTATTGTTACACACATTTTAAATTTAAAAGTTTAGTTACTTTTAGTTTTTGTATAAAATAAACATAAATCTGTGGCTTGTTTCTCTTTTCTCTTCGTGTTTTCTCTAAGAACAGTAATTTTGGTAGAAACCAAAAATAAACAAGAACAAACGCCCGTAAATATTTAGATCGCAGGACACAGAGTAAAGAAATACAGAAGGTTCACGCGACGTGTACAATGCAAAGAACTTGCGCAACTTCATGAGGGACGCACGGTGATTCCGATTTTGAAACAATGATGTGATACACAAAAAAAGTAACTTATAAATGTAACTAAATTATCTTATTAACTAGATGACTAACGTACAAATCGAATTATGATTGTTTGTGTTTTAGTTAAAAAGTTTTTTATTCGTAATCTAATAAAAATAAGTAATTTATATAATATTTATTTGTTGTACACCTATCATAGCAAAGCCATTTAATCCAAAGGGTGACTTATAGAGAATGTCTTATTGAATTAAGTCCACGTATTTACCACTACTGTACATAATGTTTAAATAATTAATTATATTTGTTTATTTGCGTTACACAAGTTAAAACAAGATTTCAACAAAAAAGCAAATGAGCTATTTGAGACTCTGTTAGGGCACAGCAAAAGCGAATAATCCAATTGACCCAACATGACAGCTTCTGTTAAGGTTATTTGACAAGATCATTATACTCGGACATCTAGTTTTTTTCCTCACGCCGATATAATAAAACGTAGGCATTGTCATATGCATTACCACAGTAGCATTTTAAATAGTTTACGTATGTACATTTGTACTATATACTTCGTTCGGCTATGTAACGTGAATCCTGTCGAACAAGGTTCAATTAACATAAAAAAAACATAAATACTTCTGGCGACGCTTAGTCAAGAGCCCACTATCATACTTAAAACATAAACAAAGTCAAATCAAAACCAACATCGAAACTATAGGTCTTCATCTGGAATTTCTCAGATGCAGCCCAGAGTCTCGATATACGCCCAGTGTTGGTGATAGGCTAAGAGAGCAGTGGTGGCCGAGTGGTAACGGCCCCGACTTGTAGGTCGCGGGTTCAAACCCAGCCAGGCGCATTACTTTGTGTAATTAATTTCATCATCACTGCTCTCAAAACGGTGAAGGATAACATCGTGAGGAAACCGGCATGTCCTAGAACCAACAATTCGAAGACAGGTGACATTCACCAACCCGCACTGGGCCCACGTGGTGGATTACGGCCCATTCCCTCTCCTAGAGAGGAGGCCTGAGTCCCGGCAGTGGGAACATTAAAAGGCTGATTATGATATTATGGTAATAGGCTCAAGTTCTAATACATCGAAGTAACCTCTCACAGTAAAACAGTCGTGATGTTATGTTTGAACACTCGGTAGTAAAAAGTCTGCACAACTATAACCGCTAGCCGCTCCATGGTTTTTTGTGCTCCAATAAATTCAGGAGTCAATAAAAAGAGATATGAAATGATTCGCGCCACTGTCGGCGCGTACGCACAATAACTGTTCACTTTCGACAAACGCCCATCGCCATTCGGGCAGGGCTGTCTGTTTTCACTTAATCGATAAGAATGCAGACTAAAAACCCAAAGTAAAGTTTATGGTTGGTAAAATTCTGTAAATAGTGCTTAAGGGCATACCGAGTTTCTGCCGCTAAATACTTTCAGGTATTTTATGCAAGACTAAAGCAGAGGAAGCACGCCGGTTTAGCTAGAATGGACAGAACGCGCGCTAATTTAGGTGTTATAGAAAACATGTAGTTTTGTTATTATTCAGAAACGGATGACCTTCTGTGATGTATTTACGGCGTACTACGAGTCTTTTTGTTTTTTAGAGATTACTCTGGCTTTTTTTCTGCCGAGGAAACTACAAGTACCTACTTAATCGTGTCTTGCTTACCATCATGAGAAGCGGTGGTAGTTTTTTAACTACAATAGATAAAGGATAAACACCCGTAGTTAAAAACAGAAGAACCCACAACAGCATTAATACTTTAACGAACTCTAGACAAGTGAAATTCCGTCAGCGCTAGTGTGGCAAAGACGATTGCCACGGTAACATTCGCTAATACAAGTAGGTAATAGAATAGTACTTTGCCTAGTACCAATTCTACTAATTTTTAAGCAACTTTTGCATTCACATGTCAGTCTGAGAGACAGATTGCGACGGAGATGCGAATAGGAACGTTGCTTAAAACAGTGATATTGGCAATCTGGTCCGTCAACTGAACTGTACGGCAGTTCCCAAAATAGGTACAATCCAAGACTGATATTATTAGCCCAAAACAAATGAATAAGAAACTGTGAATGAGTAAGAAATTGTTTTATAGTTTCCTTTTTTTCTCTTTGCATTGTCCTCACATATAGAAACGACCAAGGATGTAACCAAGGTTATGTAATACAGAACATGATTTAAAAGAGTGTCCGTGGAGTTTCTTGCACGTTCTTCTCCATATAGATCTACGCTTTGGAACGTGCATATAGCTTCACCTCTTGCGACTTGACAATTCAAAAGTGCCTGTAACGGGTTTAATTGAAATAAATGCTTTGAGTATTGAGTATTGTGAACCCTAGTGTAGTGCGGCGGAGCGCGGCGCGCGCGCAGTCCAGCCGACACAAGATGTTGACCATTGAGTGAGCACTCGGACCGCTATGAGAAATAAACGACCTGATCTATCACCGAGACAATTCACGCTTATTACTGTTATGTACTTCGATGACTTTATTATGGACTAGCTTCTGTCTGCGGCTCCAACCGCGTTTTTTTTTAAAGATGCGATATCATCAAATGACTTCTTCCGCTCTGGGAGAAGGGAGTGACACTCTTACTGACAAAAACGTTCCTTGTAATGTAAAATTTAATATTCACATGTTTATACAAATAAATGATCTTATCTTGTCTTATCTTAATGCCCTGTGCAATCCCGTGCCGCGGTGACTCTTTCGAACAAATTCCGCAACACTGGTAGTCATTCGTGTGAATGTCAAAAATCATCAAAAAGAACACTCCCGGGATGAAATCGTTCTATATCTTATTCCAGCTCATATTCTTGTGCTAAGTTTCATTACTATCGGTGCAGCCATTACGATCTGCATAGCTAACAAAAAGGCAGCAGATGATATTAGCATAGCTTAGGCCACAAATATCTTAGTTTAGCATTGCAATTAAAAGCGTCACGAGCTAATATATGGAGAGCATGGTTGTCTAGCTTATTAATAGCTAAATGCCGAATGGATACATTAGCTACGTATGTCTGAAAGCTCAGACTATGGTTATCAAAATATCAGTACGTACATTTGTGGTCAATCACATTAAACCAGATTCTTTAGATATATTGAAGGGTTTGGGGGCAATGTAAAGGAAACCCCTCACCTAACCAAAACTGATACCAATGAACACCAGGTTAGTATTATTTTCTGTATAAAGTTGGCTGCGTAAAAATCTTTCCACCTAATAGGAAGACTGACCAATCAATCACAAATAATGGGCAGAAATGTGAGAAGCTGACAGCTTGGCGAGTTTCCCGAAGTCATAAACGTGAATAGCAAGATAAGCTATGCATAGCATTGTTATCTATAACTCCACGTACCCGCTGGTCAGTGAGATATCCTCGCGGAAAATTCGCGTGTGCGTATGAGAGCGGAACGGACAAAATTACTGCCGTAAAAAAGGAAATAAACGATTGCCGACCTTAAGTTATCATCTTAACGTCGGAAATCGGTTACTTCGTTTTGTGTAGATACGTTAATTTTCTCATGACGGACAAAAAGCGCTCCGCTATGCGCCGGACGTGCATGCGCGGGCGCAGCGCGGGACTTCATTACCGGCTTCATTGCTTGTAACCGATCTTAGTATTACCGCTGATGGTTCTTGAGGCTCGGTGCGTTTGTTATTTGCATCTCTGCAATTAAACGCATGTAATCTGACAACGTAGTCTGACAGCATCAAGTGCTAAGCATTTCGCCCTTTGTGGGTCTATTTTGACCACACTACGCAAGACACATAAGATAAAAATTTGGGTTTAGTAAATATTTAACAGATGGGCACCTTTTAAATCAAGCTAGCTCAACTCAAAGTAACTAAGAGTCAGAACCTGACTCCACGAGACTTCGCTGGCAACTGCAGCAGATTGGGATCTAAATCTGGTTCTGATAATGGCACGCGGCTATCGTACATCACCTAGTAGCCGAGCCCCGATAATAACACCGTTTAGCCGATAACATCACTATACAACCTTAAGCACGCGGCTTTGCTTGCCATGCATCAGATAACTGCTACAAATGCCGCTAATCACTAGCCTCGAAGATGATTTATTGATTGATTCCAACCATTAATTAACTTTATCAATCACACATCAGTGATATTTCAACATTTCCATAACTCGTTTCCGACAGTCTGCCTCTGAATTTGAATATAAATTAGCAGTTCAGAAATAATTCGCGGTGCTGGCAACACACTTTTGAAATATTAATTTATGTTAAATGTCAAACTTGGTATTCGCTAAAATATCTAAATGGAGGTCATTGAGCGTAATCTAGTCTGACTCGCTAAAGTCGTTTATGACCCCCTTATAAATGACTTTACTGGAAAAAATTTATTGATTGATTTAGTAAATACGTTAATTAGTTAGGTTTGCGAGTCTGTTGCAGATTGCAAAGACTTTAGTTCTTCAAACTTAACAGATACATATGTACATACTCGTATACGTAGCTGGAGAATTCGTTGCACCACTTCTTCTCATATCACTACAAAGTCGTGACGCGCGGGCGTTTTGGAGAATTGTTATTGAAACTTTAAGAAATTTAAAAATATTTATTACAGCCTAATTTAAATAAATATTTTTATTTTATTGTAAAAAGTAAGAATAAGAAAGATATGTTCCAATAAAGGTACAATATTTTATTCAATCCTGGACGTGAGTGTTCTCATGAGCACGAGATTGCATTAAAATAAAGTGAGCTAGTGGATCCTTGTACCAGATACCGGGCGTGACCCGCGAGGTGTGCCGCGACCTTACAGCCTGCGTTACTCGTACTGCCCATTATTGATCCTGGCGGGCAAATCTATACTTAATTATAAAGCTGAAGAGTTTGTTTGTTTGAACGCGCTAATCTCAGGAACTACTGGTCCGAATTGAAAAAATCTTTCAGTGTTAGATAGCCCATTTATCGAGGAAGGCTATAGGCTATATATCATCACGCTAAGACCAATAGGAGTGGAACAGCTATAAAGAATGTTTTAAAATCAGGGATTCCACGGGGACGAAGTCGCGGGCAGCAACTAGTAGTTAATATTGGCACTAGATAGTACCAGTAGAGTTGAGATGGACAGTCGGTATGCCAATTTTTATCAAGCACATGTCTAACGCTGTAGCGCGATGTGGCGAATATACAGGGTTATTTGTAACACACTAACAACCACTTAAAAAAAATCCGCTGTTCCTTACATTTATGTTCGTATAACTCATCAAAATGTAGGTGAAAGCTGATTTTTATTTCGCGATTTCAGGTTTGGTCCCATAGTAGAAGTTGTTTATAATGATGAGTATAATGACCTCTTAAGAGGTTGTTGGTGTTTTACAAATAACCCTGTATACAATTTATTGAACCAATATTACAATATTGAAAAAAAAACCTTTAAAGTGATTTCCATTCGTTCTACACAGTCGGCACCAAGCGTGATATAAATTTCTTTTTATCAATGCACTTAATAAGAGAAAAGGTAATTAAGTGCAATAGTGACACATAGCTAAATAAACATAAAGTCTTAAATTAAATGCAATAAAAGTGAGACCAGATTGAGTTAGGAATTTCTAGAAGATGTAACTAACTAATTTGGGCGGGTTATGTATATATACATATCTGCTACAAAGACTCCATATTTGCTCTCACTTGACAAATGAGGGTCACTTTTTGTTTTATTTACTTTGCCCCACACTAGGAATTTCTCCTGAATCGTGGGTGGGTTAACAAACTTAGGTATACTCAGTCTCGAACTAACTATTTGTAGACCCTACCTACAAATATGTGTTCCGTGCGGGAATCGGTATGAAACGCAGCAGCAAATCGCTCATCAACTGCGCCGCCGAGCATCACTATAGTTTCAAACAGAACTGATGATGGCCTACTCCACTTTTAGTTGCGATTCGAAATAGTTTTCACGTATGTCTTGTATTTCTTGAAGACTAGTGGCCCGTCCCGCTCGGGTGGAGATTTATCTATACTAATACATATTATAAAGAGGAAAGATTTATATTTTTGTATGTAACGAATAAACTCAAAAACTACTGGACCGATTTCAAAATTCTTTCACCATTAGAAAGCTACATTCACCTTGAGTAATATAGGCTATATTTTATCCCCAAATTCCCACGGTAACGGGAAATACGCGGGTAAAACCGCGGGACGCTGCTAGTTTATTATAATATGGTCTATTTTACTCAGGAATAATGCAGCGTTCTAATGGTGAAAGCATTTTTGAAATCGGTCCAGTAGTTTTCAAGTTTATTCGCTACAAACATCATAACTAGAAATCTTTCTTCTTTATAATATTAGTGTAGACTAGCTTGTCTTTATAAATTCACATGTTTATTGAGTCAGTATTATAAGTTGTTTTAGTGTCGATCATAGATATAATAAACACTATAGTGTCGATACATTAATTAATTGAGTAGGTACTAGCTGTTGTCGCTGATATGCTGCCGCGGGCTGCCAGTCAGTTGAGATTATTCAAGAATCCAGTAATGATTTCTACTGCATGAGACAATAATCAACTGAAGTCATACCTAGCAATCGGCTCATCGCAGTGCTACCTTACGAGGCTTCTCGAGCATCCATCCTTGTGCCACATTCCGGCCCGCCCCGCGAGGTGTGGCGCGGCCTTAATTCAATTTTTTTTCAAATTCAAATATTTTATTTCAGATAAACATCCATATGTGTTAGTAGTAGTACAACTTAAGCTAATGTTAGTATTAAATTAAATTATCTCCATTAATAACAAGTGCCAAAAATTGCTGCTTTGTACGAGTGTTCTCACTACACGCGTGTCGTGCGAGTGTGTTGGTAGCCTACAACTTTAGCCGTCGCTTAAAACATATATTATGAAGTCCTCTTTTCCACTTAGTCTTGAACTATTGATTGATTTAGAAGATTGTCTATGGAGTTTCTTGCACGTTCATTTCCAGTAAGATCTTAGTTTTGCACATGCCACTAAAAATGTCTGTTAATGGTTTAAGTGAAATGAAAGATTTGAGCTTTAGTTTGAGGTAATGTTTGATGACTTGATGAGAATACTAACCGCTGCGATCATTAAAAGTAAAACATTTAGGGCTCCGTTAACAAAACGGGACCCTATTACTAAGACTTCGCTGTCCGTCCGTCTGTCTGTCTGTCCGTCTGTCACCAAGCTGTATCTCATGAATCGTGATAGTCAGACAGTAGACAAATTTTCACTCACAAATTTTCAAAAATAATAAATAACTGAATAAAATGAATATATAAGGGGGCTCAAATACAACAGACATGATTTTTTGCCGTTTTTATAGATAATGGTACGGAAACCTCCTTGCGCGCGTCCGACTCACACTTGGCCAGTTTTTTATTTCTCTTTTTACAACTAAGTATCTTTTTAGGTCTCATCAATTAATCATGGTGACCTTTGCAAAGTATGAAAACTAAAATACTTAGGATACTGAACTTCCTACAGTGAGACTTTTACTAATCGATGCCGTTTGACACCACAGCATCAAGATGTTTAAAACCAGTAATCATGTGTATATTATTACCAGTAATCATGTATCTTGGATTCCCATGATCCAACAGATTAGATAAACAATACTAATAGGTTTCAACCATGCTTAAGTTAACGGAGTCCTGAGTTCCATCCCGCAGCCATTCGAATGCCTGAGCCGTTCGCACAATTAAAACAAATGATTATCATTGTATCCACTGCTCAGAACTGGAGCGCAGTGCGTGTGCGCACTCTTTGACAATTATGCCCTGACAAACACGCCCAATACTCAATCCTATTGTCTTTCAATAAAACATATTTTCCACTATCAACAAAACCCAGCTTCGCGTTTGAGCATCGTTCAAAATTATACTATTTACAGGTTAGGATAAGGTTTACATTTGTCTGTTCGGCTTTTGTTTACGCGCCTGCGTGTCCGTTGCTATGGTAACTGGAGCGAAGAAGCTAAATTTATGAAGTAAGTGATTTATATTACGCTACGGAGATTGGTTTAATGTTATGATTCCGAGGTACGTGCTATGTTTCATTCATCAGATTCTCATCAGCTATTAGTTCTAGACACGAAATTAATTTGTCTCTAAAACACATTTCTGTGTGAAATTTTGATCGAGAACTATTCATGAAATGCTGCTACTAAATTACGAGTATATCATAATTAAAAGTGACAAGACTGAAATATTTCTATCAAGGCCAGTTCCTCGCGAAAGAAGACTCAATTTCCATTTTCAAACAATGAAATTTTACTCTATGATATTCACAAAACATAGATTTTATTATAGGCCACCAAACTGATACGAAACCACTGAAACAAATAAATTAAAGTTCCATAAGGAAGACTTTTATTAGCTTAGCACACATATCCAGCTTTCGTTTCAATAAGATTATTTAGAGGACAAATATATCAAGACACAAGAATCTCACATAAACACAGACCATAAGTTCCAATAACAGTCCTATATATGGTGGTGGCAGTGCTCTGTTACCGCTTAGATTCCTCATATTAACGCGATAATCGGCGTCTTCCTGCGGGAAAGCGGCAATTAGCCACGGATCAAAGGGACCGGCCATCGTTAAGGTGCGCTCACACGGGCAATGAAATTTTATCACAGAACTTTTTTTTAATGCAACTGTCTTCTAAATAAACAACACTATCAACAATTTTGTTATTTAGAAGACGGACGTACCTTTTTGTTTGTTTTTTTTTTTATGGGAAATCATCAAATGACTTCTCCCGCTCTGGGCGGAGCGGAAGGGAGTGTCAGACTCTTACTGACTAAAACCCACCCGTGATCCTTCTTGTGCCCTTTGCATTCCAGGGCCGCGGTGACTTCTTCGAACAAATTCCGCAACCACCTCTGTATACCGGCTCTGTATTCACAGCATACTGGCGTAATTTTATGCTATAAACTGGTGTAAACAACAAGCAGACATGCGATTTCAGAAATATTGGAAGATTTGCTATCATTTATTGAAGACCGAAGTCCTTCATCAGAACTTCACCAAATTGAAATGGGGCCAGTTCGGTAACATAGTCTTCCAAACAAAAATCGATTGATAAACAAACATACAAAAAAAAATTGGTCGAAATGAAAATTTCTCGTTTTTTGAAGCCGGTTAAAATATATGTTGCTTCAGATAGATCCATACGTGTTGCCGAGCAATAATTGCTCAAACATTGCCCGTGTAAGCTCGTGTACCCCAGAGAAAGATAGGCCAGTGTTGTTGTTTTACTCCCGCGGTTGTCCGAGCGTGTTCTTCAGTTCGTGCGCAATGGTCGTCATTATTATAAAGTTATGGCCTCCCAGGCGAGCAGACGTGCGTTTCCACGATTTGTGGAAAGGGTGTTATCGATCGATGTTTGGTCGTGTCATAGAAATATAAAATAATGGGTCGTGTGTTTGATAAGTTAGATGGGTTTGTGTTCCGTGGTGTTGTTTTGGTTCTCTATTGTGTCACCTAACTTTTTTATCCATAATTTAAAATTCCATAACTTTTTTTGTCCTAATCATCATTTGTCCGAATGATAACTTACCCGAACTTAATATCACATAATATCACAAGTCATAAAATTGAAATCCCTAATTATAATATGTCCTAAATCCGTTTGTCATAAATATTACAATCAATAATATACAAAACATATAAAACCGTTTTGAATAAAAGGTTTAAGTCCTAAATTCTAATAACGTAATGTTTATTTATAATAATTATATTCTTAGAACAAATTTGTCTAACAAAGTTTTTGCTATGAACTTCTCTCATTTGTTATAATTAAAAAATATCTGCTTTTGCATTATATTTTTTTTATTATAAATATATTATACATGTACTCAATAAAGCAGCAGCTGATTGTGAACATGTGGTTTTTGTAACCAAGCAAGCATGCAGCATGCAAGCAAGCAAGCACGCAGCATGCAAGCAAGCAAGCATGCAGCATGCAGCATGCAAGCAAGCAAGCATGGAGCATGCAAGCAAGCATGCAGCATGCAAGCAAGCATACAGCATGCAAGCAAGCACGCAGCATGCAAGCAAGCACGCAGCATGTAGCATGCAAGCAAGCACGCAGCATGTAGCATGCAAGCAAGCATGCAGCATACAAGCAAGCATACAGCATGCAAGCAAGCACGCAGCATACAAGCAAGCACGCAGCATACAAGCAAGCATACAGCATGCAAGCAAGCAAGCAACATGCAGCAGGCATGGTTTCTGTGACGGCTCCGGCGCTGCGGGGCTCCAGCGGTCCCACGCGAGTTTATCGTCGCAGATGGGTTTAACGCTCACCACCGCAGCTTCGGCTTGCTGCCCGGCTTCGCCGGCCAGCCTCAGCCGCGGCGGCGAGTGTTACAACCACCTGCTCCTCAACTCGCGGGCCGCCTCGCCCCTCCGCGCCTACGCGATTTTAAATTACACTCTAGGGGTAGGGCAGACAAGACTGCGTGGAGTCGGATTTACAGCGATTCGTTTCTGTCACTAAAACCTATTTTTTAGCAAATGTTTTCAGACTAAAATTTTTAGTATAAATGAACATTCGCAATAATACACATTATTTAACACAATACTTAGGACATATGACTTTAGGTCATGTAAAATTCGGAGATTCAATTATTATAGTACTCGATATTATGACAAAATACTTTTAGAAGTAAAGATAATTATGTTAAACAAAATTTAGGGATTTTGAACATTATGGTTACTGCAGTTTATAGCAAACGTGTTATGGACAATGATTTTCGGACAAACAATTTTAGGAGAAGAAAAGGAGTACCTGTTGTTTTATTGAATGTTGTGTCCGTGAAAGAAATTTTACTGTCACGGCTTATAATATGGCCAACGATAACACACTAATTGTTATGTGACGTACGATTTTGGACCCCTAACTTTAAATGTCGCGTTTAAATAAAATTAAGTCCGCCTATGTACCACAACTGCGCATGTAGTTTAAGTAAATAAACCTTCTTCGTTGACCCTTCTTTCTTTTTCTTTTCTTTTTTGATAAACATTGTCCCACACTAGGAGTTACTCCTGTATCGTGGGTGCGTTCACAAACATGTAAACTCACATACACAAGACACCCAGACCCGGAACAACTATCTGTAGGCCATACAAACATTTGTTCCGTGCGGGGATCAAGCCCGCGTCACGTAGCGCAGCAGCCGAACGCTCAACCAATGCGCCAACCGTGTCGTCAAATCTAATTATCTAATACCAATTAGTAGTCATGAAAACATACAAAAGGCAGACTTAATAGTTCAGCAATATAACGTCCACTATCCGAAGCTAACAACATCATCCCAGCCTCCCTATATAATCAGTATAAATACACATAATCACCATAACCAGTACATACTTAGGCCTTCGTCCGTGATCTTTGCCGAGAGTGGACGTGTCACCGATTTTAATAAAAAGTTAAAAATAGTGCACTCGCGACTATAACCGTTAGGGCAAAGTTATTGAGTCTAGTTTCCTTTTAAACAATTAAATTATTTTTTGTCATAACTTCCATACCGCTGAGCTCGCTCGGCCGGCCACGCCCCCGTGCTGGACAAAGACAGTGGTCATAATTGCTGTCCCGCTCGAGCACTAGCGGCCGCACCGACCGTGACCTTGGGTCGTCTTGCCGAAAGTACTTGCACCTATTATCGAGTACAGAAGTACTAAAGCTTACATTCAACTTCGGCTTGTATCACACGATGTCTCGCTTGCAACGTTCTCCACCAATAACGCCCGCGGGTAACAGGAATTTAGCGCAAGTTTCCTCGGATTCAGACATACCGCAGTCACTTTCCAGTAGCCCGAGCGGAAATGTAAATACTTCCTCAAGGTACAAGCGTCCTCGAGGGGAGTCATCACCTACGGGGGAGTCACCCGCCACAAACGAGCTGCAGGACTTCAAACATGAGATTCTCCAAATGCTTAAGAAGTGGAAAAATGAACAGGAGTCCCATTTAAAAAAAATACTGGATACTCACGCCTCATCTATGACGAAACTGGCTTCTGACATAGCTGAATTAAAATCTCAAAATACTTCCATCCAGAAATCAAATATGGAGATTGAAAAGACCGTCAATTTTATTAGTAAACAATACGACGACATATTGTCACAAATGGAGATTTTACAAAAAGAAAAAACAGCTTACAAAAATAGCATTCAAACACTGGAACTTAAAATGCAAGATCTCCAGCTGTCCTCACGTTCATCTACTGTCGAGATCCGCAATGTTCCTCCTTTGAAAGAAAAAGAAACCATGGCAGAATTAACCAACATTGTTATCAAAGTTGGAACTGCAGTAAACTTACCCATGAGTGCCATACACATACGGGACATTTACAGGCTCCCGGGAAAATCGGGATCTACTAGGCCGATAGTTACTGAATTCACCAGCGTTCAAACCAAATTCGAACTCCTCACATCAGTTCGTGAGTTTAACAGGAAATTGAATAAAGAAGAACGACTAAGCACCCAGTCCATTGGTCTTGCTGGTGATCGTTGCCCAATATATGTTGCCGAGTATCTGCCTCCGAGTACCAGAAAGTTATTCTTCGCTGCGAGGCAATTTGCTAGGCTAAAGGAATTTAAGTTCTGCTGGACCAACAACGAGAATGTTTTTTTGCGAAAAACCGAAGGAGCTAAACAGATTCTCATAAAATCGGAGCAGACTCTACGTGATATGGAAGTGAATCAATGACTAATAATATTCACTAGAATTTTAAGTTCATTCCTTAGTTTTTGTTTATGTTCTAGGATAAGTTCAACATCTCACACTCACAACTACACACGTAAGTTTTTTCTTTATTCAACTCATGAGCGTTATATAATGTCCATGCACTCAGCTAAAATCTTATTATTTTTCATATATCATTCCCTAGCCGATCTTCTTCTCATAGCGAACGCCTCCTTTTTTGTTCATACATTTGTAACAAATGGCCAACCTTAATAACTTAGATGATGAATTAGACTCACTCAGTGTTGCCAAATCATATAAATGTGTACCTGAAATGTGCTCGCGGTATATTACTTATCCTAACAAAGGATTAAAGATACTTCATCTTAATATACGGAGCATTCAAAAAAATTTTGACGAAGTATCTGTATTAATGAAACTTTTAGGCTTTCACTGTGACGTTATTGTCCTATCTGAGTGTTGGCTAAGCAAAATATCTCACCTACCAACTCTAGACGGTTATACCTCCTACTGTACTAAAAATACTTCTAATCAAAATGACGGATGTGCTATGTATATTAAATCTTCTATTAAACATGATGTAAAAGAACCCAATTTTGCCGACGCCAACTGTCTTGTCTGCACCATAGAGACTATTACAATCATTGCCATTTATCGTTCACCATCTTATAGAAATATAACCAACTTCATCGATAGTTTGGACAAAGTTCTCACGCTCCCTACCCAGTCTGTTGTGCTGATCGGCGATATTAATATCGATATCAAGAACGGCAACAATGACACCAACTCAGACGAATACCTAGCCTGTGCCGCTGCACACGGTCTTCTCCCGGCACACCTGTATCCCACGCGTGTTTCTAATTGTCTTGACCATATCCTCCTAAAAACTAATTTGTCCGCCACTGCAATTGTCATTGAGTCGTCTATCACAGACCATGAACCCCTATTACTATCTCTGCAAGCTAATAATAGGGACCGTAACCCACCTCACATTAAGTGCAAATTAAATCGAAAAGCAGTTATAGAAACCATAAACGGCAATGACTGGTCCCCCATTCTAAAGATGACAGATGCGGACGGTGCCGCGGAAAATTTAATAGGAAGTCTCTCTACCATAATTAAGGACAATACATATGAATGTAAAATACCCAGAAAACAAAGAACCCTTAAGCCCTGGATTACACCCGGTTTACTAAGGTGTATTCGAAACCGTGATCGCATGCACGTCAAATTAAAAAAATCTAGTGATAACGAAATTTTGCGAATCACTTATAACCGTTATCGCAATTTCTGCAATTCTTTATTGAGAAATCTCAAACGCATGTATGAGAAAGAAGAATTTTCCAAAGCTAAAAATAATATAAAGGCAACTTGGGACGTAATTAAAAAGGTGGCTGATATTAGTTCAAGTACTACTTCTCCAGTTGAACTGTTACATCTTTCCGATTCTCCACGCCTCTCACTTAACATAGTCAATGATTACTTTGCTGGTATCGGTAAAAGTCTCGCATCCAAAATAACCCCTTTATCCCCTACTCCTACTGTATCGTCTTCAAAATCGAGTGGGTCTATGGTTCTCTTAGAAACGACAGAAATTGAAGTAAAAGGTATAATCATGTCCCTCAAGCTCGATTCCGCTACAGGCTGGGATGGCATCCCTATAAACATCATTAGGGCCACCAGTACAGTTTTGGCCCCCATCATTACGCATGTTTGCAATCTGGCTATTTCATCAGGTGTATTCCCAGCAGTCTTTAAACGGGCAGTGGTCCACCCTATTCATAAATCGGGACGCAGAGACGATGTTTATAATTACAGACCTATCTCAGTCCTTTCCACTATGTCAAAGATATTAGAACGAGTCTTAAACAAGAGTCTCCTCTCCTTCCTTGACATAAACAATGTATTATCACCCAACCAATTTGGTTTTCGTAAAGGAATGAGTACCGAAGACGCTATTCTGGCATTGACTGAGCATGCCGTAAAGGTACTTGATAACAAACATAAATGTCTAGGTATCTTTATCGACTTATCTAAGGCCTTTGACACCGTCTCCGCGCCCGAATTACTGAAAAAAATGGAGAGCATTGGAATCCGGGGTGTAGTACTGGAAATGTTTCGGGACTATTTGAGGGGTCGTTCCCAAATTGTTAGAGTTGGACAAAATGTAAGTGATGAGCGTCCGATCACGTACGGTGTGCCACAAGGTAGCATTCTGGGCCCCACCCTTTTCCTGATATATATCAACGAGTTATGTCAGTTACCGATCCATAACTGTAAAATAATTTCATACGCAGACGACACTTCCCTACTAATTGACGGAAAGGACTGGGCCCAATGTTATCAAAACGCAGAGTTGGCGCTTACGCATGTTATGAAGTGGATGAGTAATAATTTACTAACAGTGAACGTAAGCAAAACTTTTCACGTGCCGTTCGCCATCAGATCAAATTTTTGTCCACCAGCATCTTATACTCTCAAACTTCACTCTTGTATTTCCTCGACTTTCTGTGATTGCCCCATTGTCGCCAAGTCACCAACTGTTAAATATTTAGGCGTACATATCGATCAACATCTGAACTGGAATATACAGCTCGACACACTTGTTAGTAGAATTCGCAAACTAATATACGTTTTTAAAAAATTACGTAGTTCTGCTGATACGCACACACTAAAAGTTGTATATTTTGCCCTGTGCCAGTCGATTTTGACGTACTGTATACCAGTCTGGGGTGGAGCCACAGAGAACGTCTTCATACGGCTAGAACGAGCGCAAAGAGCTGTTCTGAAAGTTCTACTCTGTCGACCACGGAGATATCCAACAGTACAGTTATATGCGGAATCAAAAGTGCTGACAGTAAGACAATTGTACGTTCTCCAGACCATGCTCCGCAAACACTCAACGCGTCCTCTATCAGAGCCAATTGGTAGAATCAAACACGCAGTCTTTCCCCTGAAATCGTGTAAAACATCTTTCGCTAAAAGACACTACCATATCAGCAGTTCGAAAATCTACAACCAGCTAAACAAATTATTAAAAATATTTGATACAACTACATACCAGTGTAAATCCGCCTTACAAGAATATCTATTAAAACTCGACTATCGCAAGACGGAGAATCTTCTGTTAGGAAACTATGCCTACCTAAATAGTTGAACTTTATTAAATATTTCGCTCACTCTCATTCTTACATACAATTACAAACTCACTGATACTTAACCCACACGCACTCTCACACTTTTACCATCAATCACACACACACACACACATACACACACCTATCACACAACCTTTCTCTTTATTATCAAATTAATATCTTTTGCCTTGATCACCTAACATTGTTTTGTAACAATAACTTTATTTTTTTTGTATAACTTTGTGTCCTATTCAGGTAAATTCAAATTGAATAATGGCTTATGCGCACATAATTTCGAAGGTACACTGACTTCTAAGAAACAGGTTAACCCTAGTTTAGAAGTCAGGGTCTTTTTGCTCCGGCCCACATAGCCATGCTCCTAAAAATTGTAAAAATTGAGTATTTGTTGGAAAAATAAAGATTTTATTTTATTTATTTTATTTTATACTACTGTCGGCCCCCGGGCTGGCCTGTCAGTCCGCGAACATCGACGACGCGACGGGCCGCAGCCGCATAACATACATACAGATCAGTTATTATATGTAAACATAAGGGCTTTGCTTTCACCGACATCTGCAATTCTAATGGAAACATCTTAATTTCGCGGCCTGGGAGGCAAGAGTGCTTTCTAAACGGTAGCCCGCTAAGGCACACAATGGATGCTGCCGTCTGTAACGTTTGCTGGGGATTTAAGTAGCGTATTTGCTTTTGACAATGATGCATTGCTTGGTTCATCTGTCCGGGGATTGGTCAGGAGTTTATCTGACAGTTCTGAAGTAGATTGTTGATCTGTTCATGGCTTTTTCATACAAGGAAAGCGTTGTGAGCCCAAGGAGCCGGTCATCTCGCTGTGACTCTGAATTCTCACCCTTTAATTTCATGAATCATGGTGATTGTAAAAATTTGGGGATAGTAGAGATGGTGTTTTTGAACCAGCCACCTGGCTTAATCAGATGTTTAATTATTTGTCCAGCGTGTCCATTGAACGACGCCCTTTACGTCGTTGTATAATCAATAGATTAATGTATACAAAATATTGTAAAACTTATATTTGAAAAAAGTAACTATGGAGTTTATTGTCCGTTCTCCTCCATAAGAATTTACTTTTTGCGAATGGAGAAATAGAGTTACTATAACATTTTTATTTTCAAACTGTTTTGACGTTCAAAAGTGCTTTTTAATGGTCTAGTTGAAATAAATGAATTGATTTTGACTTTGTTGACTGTTTTTCCGTTAGCGAAACGTTAACGTTGATTTACTTTGGCAACTGGTTAATAATAATATCAACTAGCAATGTAAGCCGTTCATTCACTGAACGGTCCTTAAAACTATACTTAAAATAGATATTATGAAAATCACTTCACCAATAAAAGCTATTTGTATATGCATATGTATGTACATATGTGCTGTGTATAATAGTCATAATTCACTTTTAATGGTTCCGCATATTCCAGGACTATCCGGTTTATTTGTGGGTAAAAATGTTGTAAGAACAATATGACCCCTAAAACACCAGTTGCGTTACAACGCTGCATATCCCCAATCACTGCGAATTAATGGCTAAAGTGGTAGATATCGGTGACAACTGAGTGGCGGGCGGGGCCGGGGGCGGCTAGAAACGCGCCGATTACAGCACTTTCTCCGATGGCGGAGAAACCGCACCATTACTACCACATGCGGCCGCCACTCGTGTGTGACCCCCGGTCAGACTGCGCGTGCGCACCACCCGCGCAGGGCAACTGCAGACGAAAGTTATGAGTGGTTAGCAGCCATAGCCATTGTTCCCTGATAGACAACCTGAGGGTCTTTAAGCCGAGGGTGGTTACTTCTAGACAAGCGAGCTCCATCGTCGACCACATGATCACTTTCCAAGTGATAGTACGGAAAGAGGTAAACATGCAGGGGCCACTGGGCACACATGAGTCCCTTTTGAAAAACTGAAAACCGACCCAGAGAGTGTCGGTGCACAGGTACAAGCACGTAACCGTACTAGCCATTGAAGATTTCATCTTGCGACCGAGTTGTATGTCTGGTATAGGTTTGACAGAAGTAGGTATGTGAGAATCTAGTGCACGGTTCGAATTGGTCGATTTTTAAGAAGGATCTATAATATAATTTAGGAGTCCCCAATTAAGCTGGGCCCTGGGCACGTGCCCCTTGTGCCCTTATGGTCAAAAGTCAAAAGTCAAAAGCGCGTGATCATATTTGCGTACTTTTGAAACACTATAAACCAAACACACTCTCTAAATTCTTTCACCTTAGTCTCGAAACCAAAACACCATCAGATAACCAAAAAAGAACCACAAACGATCCGAAAACAGAAAGCCTATCGAATAGAAAGAACACAAACAACCATAGATCATAATCTTTTGTTTCATAATATCAGTTACGTCAGTAGATAATAGTGTCAATTCGCCAGCCGCATACCGATTAACAATAATAGTAGACGTGCTTCTATTTATAGACAGGACTGTCACGTGTCGTAGTTATGTAATATGTTAATGTAGGTACATACCTTTTCAAGTAAGGTACCTTTCTTGAAAGCGGAAGATTCTATGGTTAAAAGTTGTTTTTTCGACGTGGACTACTCGCAGTTCGCGTTCAGCACACTAAGGCTGGTTACTGTTCAACCAGACAATCCTGTGGTAGCCTCAAATGAATTTAAGGCCCCCAGCCAGGGCTGACTGAAAACTATGCTTACAAGCTAAATGACCGCTCACTAAGGGCATCCTTTGTGGGACACGGGCCTCGTGGGGCAGGGCAGCAAGGGACAGGCTGGGCCAGGTTGCTGTTATTTAGGGGGTTTAACGCTAATGGCTGAGCGGCGCGGGCTGGCTAGTTAGTCGGGGAGGGATGGTTAAAAGTACTGCAACGATTCTTTTATAGCGCATCAGAACTACGTGGGGCCTACATGGATTCATAATGATGGTTTAAATAATTTTACTTAAACCATCATTATGAATTTAATTTATAGACTAATCGTATAAAAAACTGAAAGAAACGTTCGGGTCGAAAAAGTCTCGCAAACCAAGCTGAAATCTCAACGTGGGTTAAAAATTGTTGAGATTTGAAAATATATACGGAAATTTAAGACTAATCATTGTTTCTCAACACCTTTCCCTAATAGCTGTAATGTTCAAGAAAATTCATAGTAAGTATGTTCATGCAAGTAATTTAGTCCAATGTTGAAAAATATATTGTACAAAAAGGACATTTTTATTGATAATATATATTACTAGCAGCGCCTCGCGGTTTTACCCGCGTTGTTCCCGTTTCCGTGACAATACGGGGATAAAATATGGCCTATGATACTCCACAATAACGTAGCTTTCTATTGATGAAATAATTTTGAAAATCAGTTCTGTAGATCCAGAGATTACCCCTTTTTTTTTTTTTTTTTTTTTTTTTTTGTATGGGAAATCATCAAATGACCCCTCCCGCCCTGGGTGGAGCGGTAGGGAGTGTCAGACTTTTACTGACTAAAACCCACCCGTGCTCCTCCATGTGCCCTTTGCGTTCCAGGGCCGCGGCAACTCTCTCGAACAAATTCCGCAACCCTAGCAGGCACCGACCCTATGGGGCCCCGTCTCTGGTGCTGACGGCTCCTTGAGGCGCGCGTGAAGCACAACGCGTCGTCGACTCAGCCTGGTATCGGACGGCGAGCCACCCACGCTCACCGTCCACAGGCATCAGCCACTGCGCAATAGCACAGCGGCCGACTTGTCTCTGGAGGAGGCCGAAATGGGACCATTACTGGCACTCCATTTCAGCCCCCTCCCGAGTACCGGGAGTCGCAGCACCCACAGCAGAAGCGGCAGAGGCGGCGGCGGCGGCGGACCTCTTGCCCCTGGTCGGGGCGGATGGCGCGCAGGCCCTTCCCCCAGCCCAGTGCTCGGCCGGCTTGCCAACAGCCGCACATGCATTGCAGTGCGGCGTGGCCTCGCACGAGCCGGCCCGATGACCGGGCTGACCACAGCGGAAACAAAGTCCACTGCGGTCCACCTCCGAGGGGCACATAGCTCCCGTGTGGTTGCCCACATGGCAGCGGTAGCACCTCAGAGGTCTGGGTTCCAGCAGTTTTACCCGCGCAGAAACCCACCCCACCAAGAGCCTTCGACCCTCCGACACTGTTCTGGCCGCCGTCACGGGGCAGCTCACCACAAGGGTTTGCATGCCCGTGTTGTCAGGCCGGAGGGTGCCCGCCTTGACGAGCTCGGCAGAGCACCCCCCAGTCCTGGCGACGGCGGCCACAACCTCCTCCTCCGTCACGGAGTCGTCCAGGCCCACTATGCGCATGTCAATGCACTTAGTCGGCCTGGACACTCGAACCTCGTCCGCGGGGAGGACCTCCTTCAGCCTTTCGGCCAGGGCGTCCGCGAACGGGCCACTCTCCGCTCCGGCGAGCTCGAGCTTCCGGGCACCGGTCAGGGTTCTCCTGATCCCGAGGCCCCCAGTGATGCCCAGCTCCCGGAGGTTCACCGCCTCCTTCGCCCGCTTCATCAGGGCGAGGTACGTCACACCCCTCTGTTCCGCTTCCGGCTGCAGTGTTAAAACCACAGCCGCGGACTTCGGGGCGCGAAGCCTCGCCGCGATGGCGTTGGCCTTCCGCCGCTGCTTTTTGGCCTTGTTTTTGGCCGCTATCTTTTGTCCAGCAACCTGCCACTCGGCCTCGGCCGCAGGAGGGTCCGAGGGTGGGGGTGGGGGCGGCCGCGGCGCCACTGGCGCAGCAGCCTTAGCCGCTCCCCCCCCAGCCTTCCTCCTACCCCTCTTCGCCGGGGCCGACTTAGTCGTCGCCGGCGTCGCAGGCGCCGGCGTCACAGGCGCTGGCGCGGCTCCCGCCTTGGCCTTCGCCTGGCCGGACGTTCCCGGGCCGGCAGCCACGGCGGCCGCGTACGAAGCCGCCTTCTGCTGCTGGCCCGGGGCCCTCTGAGTCGCCACTGTTGGGGGACGCCGGACCATGTTCTCCAGTACGGAGAACTGCCTCCGGAAGGGAGCCAGCTCCTGCCGCACCAGGTCCCGCACCTGGCTCAGCACTTGGCCCCCCTCCGGCGCTGCCGGACGCAGCCCCCCTCGCGGCTCCACAGAGGCCGCTCTGGCCATCCCCGCAAGGTCCCTCCGGAGCGACTCATTCTCCCGAACGAGTCGCTCCGTAAGAACCGCGAGGCGGGCGACCTCTGCCCGCAACTCAGACGCCTCTTTGGCCTCTTTTGTCCCGCCGACGACGTTGGCCGCCGCTGCCGCCAGGATGGAGGCTTTGGCCGCGCTGATGGCCTCCCGCTTCGAGGACTGTTTCCTCTTGAAGGCCACAGCGCGGATCGCGGCCTCCACAATCTCCTCAAAGTGAGCCCTCTGCTCCTCGGCGGTGGGGGGTACCTCTCCCGGGGACACTGAGTCGTCGGAGTCGAGAGGAGGCGGAAGGGTAGAGGGAGCCCTGCGACCGCTCCCTCCAGGGCGACGCCCCTCCCCCACCAACCCCTCGGCCCGACGCTCCGCAACCCGGGTAGAGGGAGCCAGCCCCCTCCCTGCCTCACTGCCTCTGCCCCGCCTTGCGGTGGGGATCTTGCGGGCGGAGGCAAACTCGCCCTCGGAGGACGACTCCTGGTCATCCTCCCGTCTGGGCCGCTTGCGGAAGAACTTGACGTTCTCCGCAGCAGCCCCCCCTCTTCCGTCTTCAGAGCCCGCCGAGCTGACCGTTACTAGGTCTGGCGCGGAGCCGGAATCCGACTCCGCACCACCCCGGCGCTCAGGCGAACCCTCCTCTTCAAACTCGTGCGCCATCAGCTCCTTGAAGGATGCGGATCCGGATGACGACGATGACTCGGAGCCTCCTCGGCTCTTGTTGCCACTGGCAAGCGGAAGGTCTTTGTTGCCCACCCCAGAGTACGGAGGGCAGCCCGCCGAAGCGGGGTGGGATTCCCCGACCGCTGAGCAGTCGGGACCCACCTGGGGACTCATTTTGCAAAGATCTTTGTTCATTATTTGTGCCTTTTAAGGGTGCGGTCCCTGTTTGCTCCGCCCCTTCTCAGGGCCCTCTCTCCTCACCTCACCTCTCCACCTGCTCGCTGCTCCCACAGTCACGTCTGATGATCAGACGCGTACCAGAGAGCAGCGAGCAAGCGTGTGTCTCGCTTGGTCTGATCCCTCACTTGCGACCTTCCGGCATGAGTGGCTCTACCGGGAAAGCTCGCAAGATCATTGAGACGCTCAAGCCCCACCACGACGACAACGTGGAGACACATTCGGTGGGGCAGAGATTACCCCTTACAACGTCACAAACTCACAAACGATTATCTGTGCCTCTTTATAATATTAAGTATAAATTTAAACAAACGGATCAATGAACTCTGATGTAACTAATTAGCAATCCAATCAAGTGAATCACGAAAAGTTTAATAAAAAATAATAAGTCATTCTTATTTGATTGATAGATAGGAATAATCACGTTCAATTAGAATTACACAACGACTAGGACCTTCCTCAAGATTGAGTGGTGGTAATGAGTTGTCGCGGGCGGCTACGTGGTCATAATTATGTGACTTGCTTACTCATCCTGGTTGCGTCAGAGTAATGCATTTCTCTTTACCATTTTTGTAGCAGTTTGAACTCTTACATGTACAACTATGCAGCTCTTTCATCGTTTTATAACTTTCATAACCTTTATCAATCAATATTACCTATAAAAAATTCTTTCGTTACTGAGTGACTGACAGACAAACGCACAGCCGAAAGTGCTGGTTGTAGAAAGCTGGGCATGCAGCTGAGTTTTATGAGAATGTCTTTACCACCGCATTTACAAATTTTAAAACACTGGTAATTTCTGCGTCTATGGAGCGACGAGTGTCTCTGAAAATATATTCCAATCCCTAGAATAGAATGGAAGACTTTATCTGTAAGTATCGAATGTAGGTATACAGTTGAGTTGTTCCGTAAGTCTTGGAATCCTTGTACAGTCTACCTTTCGGCATACAAAATTTTAAAAAAAAAGTAATAATAATAAAAATTAAAATTAATTGGTATGAAAACAATCACTTATGCTACACAAATAAATTCGTCATGAATAATATTTGGATTATATCCTCATATTATTATAATCAAATATCACAAATGATTATCGTTTAAAAAACATTTACCGAATAATAACATTTTTGAACCAATAATACAGTGAGCCATCCAGGTTGCTTTTTGAGAATACTGGGTAACTTGTTAAATATCGTAGGAGCCATGTCAACTTTTAAACAGCATTTTTCAATTTCGCTCATTCTAGTTTTGATAAAGTGTTAACGCTACGCTCCGTTTCCTTCAAATCCATGTTGATAAAACATAAAATTCACGAATTCTAAGTTCTTATCTTAATTAAGATCGCGGCTTCATTGTGCACTACTCCTCAATTAGAGTACGTTACAACACTAAACAGCGCTTCAGCTCGTGAACCCCTCAATGTCTAGTTTGCAACATGTGAATTATGAAAATGCAGCGTCGCGCAATACTTAGCAATATGCACCGCTACTGATGGAGCTATTGTGCACTATTGTCGTTTAAAACTATGTTTATAGTGACCTATCTATTACGTACTGCAGACTATTCGAGACATAGGTATTTTGAAGACTGAAATATTTTTGCTTAGCGTGGCGTTACCAAGACAAATCGGCAATTCGTTAATGTTTAGAAGTTATGACACTTCTCTCGCTCAGAATCTTATCATCATTAATTTACTAAACAATAAGTAAGTTTCGTCAGATTTTGGTCAGACTACTTTGAACTTTGCTACTGTGCCTTAAAATGTCTTTCTGATAAACAACTGCATAGTCTGTGATATTAGAACAAATACCCATAATGACAAGATCGCTAAAACTATCCAGCAGCGCTAGTGCGGTTTTCGTGCAGCGTGCCAATCAGAGTGCGTTCGTGCTTCGCGCGCACAAATCAATAAGTGCGAACAATGGGGGGCGACGGCCGCCAGTGGGAAAGTCTCCGAGCGGACACCATGATGGATTGCTTATCTCGCTTAATTGCAGCACTCTTGATGATAAGAAATGTTTTTAAGTGAGAACGTAGCCAGGACGCTCAGCGGACCGAGTACGTACGAGTCTACGTGCAGAATACGGACTCCGTATTCTACTCTTTGATAAAGTAATGACAATTTTACAAATATTTCCATCAATACGTCTCTGACTTCCAAAACTATCACCTGGCACCAGAAAATACTTAATATCGAATCATAAAATTATTTCAATGTTGGATAGCCCTTTTATTGAGGAAGGCTGGGATAGGCTACATAACATCACGCTACGATACATAGGAGCGGAGCATCAATGAAAAATGTTACAAAAACGGTTTTTTTTTTCTCTCTTATCTGACGCAGACGCAGTTGCGCGGGTCAGCTACTTAATATTTTTAACAGAGGAAAAAAGAAACCATAGATTTGAATGTTGCTGATTTCAATGGAATTAAGGTATCATATCAACCGCTTTTTCACATCTTTTCGGCCTCCTTCGTGTCTCTGAAACCTCCACCTTGTGTATGCCACAGCCGCTATAGCGCTGCCCAGTAATACCGCGTCCCGCTAAATACTGCGATTGTGCGTAAGTGCCGGTAATGCGTCGCTGTCCACTAATAGATAGGTAGAACTGCTATTTATAACACAAACCGAGGGAAACGGGTTACTGGAGTGTTCCACAGCTAATGTAGATCCGGCTTCCTCTCAACAGACTCACATTGTGTAATTAGATCACGTATCAGGTCAGCTCTTCAACGCAATCTTTGGCACCAAGTTGTCATTGCCGCATAGTTGATCAGTGCCAAGTTAAATCGATTACGATACCGATATTTGGGGTCAGGTGCTTCCAGAAACGCTACTTATATGTAGCTTCTGTGTATGTGTGTGAGTGGGGGGGGGGGTTAAATAGGTGCTCCACGTATAACAATGCTTTTGCAGCTGAAAAATCATTAACTGGAACGTAGGTATTTGCTAAAAGGCTAGGAGGATAGTGACGCCGACACAGATCTAGGCCATCTGATATTTTCACATAAGTTCTCTAATCTTATCTTCAATCCCATGAACGCCCTACAGATCATTTATCGAGTTTTTCTCCACCATTCATCGATTGTCACAAACCTGCGCGGGCGCACACAGGGACATGTCAATGTGTGACCATCATTGTACCGCTAATTACTGGTGATTAGCTCACAATGGTCCAGCAAAAACACATGTGTGTGACGTAATGTGTGCACGCTGGTTAGTGACTACCCATGGGCCATGCGCCGCCAATGTGTGAAGGCCTCGAGAGCCTATGCGCTAAGTGTGTCAAACCTTTCAAGTGGTTATTATCAATACATATGGAGGTAAGGACATGTCCGTTCACTGTATTCGTGTCTGTCCCTTATTGGTACTTATTATAATGAAATGGTTATTGGTTACGGTTCGCTTTTAACCGACTTCAAAAAAAGGAGAGAGAAAAGACTACTGTCTTTTCAAGTAATTCGTTTGGATTACAAATGAAATAAAAAACGAATTTAAAAAAAATTAAACCGGTTTCAAAACTGTAATTTATGTAATATTGAATTGAATAAAGCGGGATGGATAAAAGTTATGTTCTTTAAAAATCTTAGTTTATGCACCTGATATTGCTTTATTTTGAACTGCAAATCATTTATTCTGGTTTTATGACACTTTAGCAAAATGATGACTGAATTTGACCATTTTGTGTCTATTAAAGTTGCCAAAATTAATATTTGCATCAAATCCACGTCTAACTGTCCGTGGACAATGTGGATATACGCATAAACTCACTGCGTAACGTGTGTGTCGATACCTCTCAAAATCCCACAGTTGCTTACATAAACTATATTTATCGTCTAGTGACCGGCCATTTTTCCAGCAAATCACCGCGGCCCCGCAACTAAATTTATTAATTTTGCGTAACAAGTAATTATTATCAAACACGGAACACGGCGGCCATCTTGATATTTTGACATAACCATAGAGTAGCTGGTGGACGGCCATCTCTATAATTTTGACATAACGCTACGTTTAATTTTAAACAATAAAATGCTTTTTTCTATTGTTTTAAACATTAGATTATGATAATATTGTTTGCTTGGTCTAGTTCCCGTTAGTTTTGTCATCAAATACAATGTTTTGAACGTTGATATTTCATTTGATATCTTAGATCTTAGCGGCTATTGTGACAGTTTTATATTTGTTTTTATTAGGTTTATAACTCTGGTTCTAGTATTGCACTAGCGTGTGTAAAGATTATAAGATAATTGGATTTTTCTCTATCTAGCCAGCACTTAATTAAAAATCTTTTTGGTTGTAAGTTTACGTGGCTTATCTGATGTTTATTCATTTCTTTTATCCTTAATGTCACAACATAGGCAGCCTTAAGCGTCACCAAAATGAATAAGCTCGTCTAGTTGAAACGTTTCTGTAAGTGGAAACAAGTGGACTCATTGCGGAGTGAAGAGACTCGACTCTCGAGGGACCGGTATTTATTTCTTGGAAGGCCGCTCATTCAGTTCGGGAAAGCGATACGTGTTAATATGAAAGTCACAACACATCAGAAAATGTTCGCGGCTTTGATTACTGCACAGATCGAACATATTGTAGAATTCTACTCGAGTTTTCCTTGGTTTATATATGAAATAAATGGCCTTGTCCTATTTATTTGTTAGTTTGAGATCGCTAGGTCGGTAGGAGGCAACTCTACAGAATTCATTGTCAGGATCAGTTCACAAAAGAAGATTCAGCTCAGTAATGCACTCGTAGAATTGTCTCTAAAGTTTTTCTTCATCATAGTAATTGATTTGACGTGAAAACATTATCAGTATTGGCATCAGAACTTTTGAGTATAATCCACATGACACAACATGAATAGAATTAAAAACCTCACCGAAACTTCACCTTTTCAGGGAAGTATTTTAATTCTATTTTGCGTAACAAGTTTTAAACCTTAAAGTCTCGAAAGAAAGAAAAGGTTTCTAGTTAGTTTAAGTGTACTTCATTTATTTTCTGTCCTGGATGAACTATAATTATGTAGGCTAAAGTAGGGTATACATAGTCTCATAGATTGTCAGTAACATTGATAGATTTTGACGTGGTTCGGGAAGCTGTGAGGGCTTGAGCTTCACTTGCCCCGGCCGCCGACGGGCGCGCGGGCGGTGCGCGGGCGCACGGTCGCCGGGCGGCAGCAGTCGGCACGTCACCCGACCGCTTTCGGTTTCTACAGCGAGAGTGAACCTGACCTGCAGCCACCAGTGAGTTACGGCCACTGTGCTGCACGGTGGGTGGCTATATAGTGGCAGAAGGATGGAACTGGCGGAACTAGACAGAGTTGTGATTTGTGGTCGAAAGGTTGGGTAAATAGATAGAGAAAATTTGGTGTGTAGACAGAATAAACAGTGGTATGAGTATTCTAGCAATACGCAGATACAATGCTGGAAAGTCTCTTTCATTCTTCTATGCTAATACTATAAAGAAGAAGGTTTTTTTTTATTTGTTGGCACCGAAATAGCTCCGAAACCACTGGACCGATCTTAACGCTTTTTTTTTCACTTATGAAAAGCTACATTATCACTTATCAGCAAGTAACATAATTATGCTATATTTTTAACCCGTATTCCAACGGGAACGAGAACTATGCGGGGAAAACCGCGGGGCGCTTCTGTGTTTTATAATTAAATATGAAATTAAATGTAAATAATGAATTAATGAAGAAAGAAGGAAATGCTCACAGCGTGGTTGTGGTCCAATTCACGATGTGTTTAATCTCGGCTTCGTTTCTTACTTCTTACCAAAAGCTTGTTTTCTTTTCTATTTATTTTTATACATAGATAGTGAGTATTAATATTATGGTTTTCTTTGTTACAGGTAAGTGATCAACTCATCAGTTTCTGAGATGTTGAACTACATACCTAAACTAATCAACACATAACTACGTACTCGTAAGTAATAATTGTTAGAATGATGTGCCAATACACGCCCACCTAACTTTCTTCACATAATTTATGTAGTTATTGCAGTGTTGCCAACAGTAAAGCAACTCACAGGAAAGGTACAATTATGTCCTAAAAACATGCGGTTTCTACTGCTGTGCGTTGCGTTGCGCAAGAGTTGCGAATGCGATAAAAAACCGCAGGGAACCGCGCTGTGGAACATGGAGTCCCACACTGCGCATGCGTCGATCTGTTTCGACATTTTTGTAGAATATCATGTTTTGTAGCGAAAGCTGTGTTGACGAAATGTATCATTCGTTCTGTGAATACCGTGCAGTATTGAGATCAGAACCTATGTTATGATAAGGTTTATAATTATGTTCTCTGTTTAGGAACGCAAAGATTTTAACTCTTGTTTGTAATCTAAGCTAGAAAGAAAGAAAATGTATTTACTTTTTTAATTGCTACAAAACGAGATACATTCATGGCTTTTCCAGTAAATCCTAATTAGTAGTAGGTACTTAAATTATCGCTAGATAACTCGCTCGCTCGCTCGATAACTTAACAAACAACAACTTTCCTAACAACAAGGGTTATAAAAATTGTAAATTCTGTGGCATCGCCCCGGGCACACCTTTACAACGAAGTAATGGCCCTGGGCAACTGCAACGTGTGCCAATCTTGTCACCTCTGACAAACTTTGTTAGCCAAACAAACGTGCTGGAATGTCACAGGCAGTTCATCATACTGAAATGCAAGCCATACATACATTACGTAACTATCGAGTGACCAATAGCGTCTTCTCTTGACCATCCATGGCAGGGATGTTAGGGAGCTCCGTAACTGTAACTATCGGATATCCGATAAAAATAATATCCATAACCGTTACCGAATCCGAAATAAAAGTTTCGGGTAGTATCGGAGCCTAATTACGACACGTTATGACAGGTTGTTTTGTTGATCGGCCGGGCTGACTGATTTTTGTTCCTACCAAATAAAACCGTTTTATTAGCTATTTATATTTGACTTCTGAAATTCCTTAAAAACCTAATATCCGTAACCGAAATGAAAGTAACGGATAATCCGAAATAATTTCATACCCGTATCCGTATCCGGTATAATAATAATTTCTATATCCGTATCCAATTCGTATCCGAAATTTCATCCCTAATCCATGGTATCAAATAAATAGATAGAACATTTGTTATAGCATCAGGGACGAGGTCATTTTTTCGTATAACTGTCCTTATCGGTGCAGCAAGTCGTCGCCATTCATACTTCTTGATGTATGTTATCAGTTCCTCACAGTTTTAGTCGTTCTTGCATCAAATTCTCGTAGATTTTAGCGTATTTGCCTGAAATGACTGTATTTATGAATCTTTTGCTTCGGCAACTTGATCAACCAATCTGCTGTGAACTGTCTCACCTTATTAACTTAGGTGGAGTAAGCGTGAAAAGAACTGTCATTCCATCTAGTTTGTATGTTTGCACAGCTCACTCCATGAACACTTCACCTAGACCTAAGCCTCTTTTTTTGGATGGGAAATCATCAAATGACTTCTTCCACTCTGAGCGGAGTGGAAGGGAGTGTCAGACTCTTACTGACTAAAACCCACCCGTGATCGAGGGCCGGACGCGAGAGGTCGCCGCCGCCGATCGCCTCGACGAGGACACGGCGGTGCTCCGCCCAAGCAGGGCAAACCTCCACCGTATCCTCCGGGCGATCCACACAGTGATGACACCTGGACGTGTCCTCCCGCTGGATCCGACACAGGTACCTCCCGAAACAGCCGTGTCCGGTGAGCACCTGTGTTAGGCGGAAAGTGAGGACGCCGTGACCGCTCTCCAACGACTCCTCCAGAGGGGGATTATCGCCACAATTGTGGCGTACACACTTCACCAAAGCCTGCTGTTCTTTGTATTGGTTCCGTACTTACAGAAAACAAAACAGGTCCATGCCCATTGTACTACGACAATATTTCGTAAAAAGAGATATGAATAACAACAGTAGGATCTAATTCACTGACATAAATATAATGATTGATAACAAATTTCGCGAAAACCTTGCTTTTCTATTTCATAAATCACTAAAATTAAATATCATAAAAACGTGATATGACTCCAACAAAACGCTAACGGTACGAGACCATTATAGTAATGATAGATTTGCCGTATAACTTATAATCATTTTTCGTTTGCCGAAAAACTGGCCAGAGCCTCCCCCCAACACAAAACAAACCTTAATTTCAAGTCATAAGGTTGATAATAGAATGAAAAGGTGCTGGTATCGTATGGCCCGGTCAGTGATGTTTGATGGATATTAACAAAATGTCAATGATTTGACTGGTATTATTATTGTAACTGTAGTCGAAGAGTGTGTTAAATTTTACAAGTTTTTATTTAGAATGAGGACGAGCTAGCGGAGCCACGCGACGTGTGGAGGCCTAGAGATTTACGACGTTTTGTGTTTAATCATGCATCTGACCTGCGATTTCTGCGTGCCAAATACATAGCTGTATCTCTAAAACCTGCGAACAAAACATAAAGTACGAGTATCTATCTACTTCGAATCATGTATAGCATACAAAAATTAGCCATGGCACATTTGCAGGACCTGAAAATGCTAGTTAGAATTGACCATTTAGCAAAACTTAAATAACTCTTTGCAATATTCGCAAATTACGCAATATTCCATATTATTTCACGCCATCGCCAAAAAGTACTGAATACAAATACTAATGGCCAAACTTTCTCAATCAACAAAAGTACTAAAACTGACATAAAACCTAATATTTCATGCACATTTTCAACTGACCACAATATGTAACTATTCATCTCCATATTCTATCCGTCGTCGCAGTGTTACGCAACATTCGGCACTTGACAAAGAACTGCTCACAGAAACATTGCACTCTAACCATTATTAAAGTGACTTGTGAAGTTTGCCTGCGCAAGAGTCCGTTTGGTGGCGAGCGAGCGCAATGCTGCACCTGATGCGTCGCTAGATCCATTTGCGCATTTGCATGTTTTACATCATGATCTATTTATTTGATGACAAATCATCAATCTAAAATCAAAAGTATTTTATTAAAAAAACTACTGAACCAATTTTGATGAAACTTTCAGTAATCTCTAAGTTGAACAATATCTAGTACAACAAAAAAAGAAGTACTTAAATCGGACTTGTAGTTACGGAGACATGCGAACACAAACATAAAAACATACATACAGTTTTGAAATTTGGCAAATTTGTTCAGACGCTGATATAGACTAACATATACGAAAACTGGGCAGTTCTGGAAATATTACATACATACGGGTCGAATTGATAACCTCCTTTTTTGAAATCGGTTAATTAGGCCGAGAGCCAGCACTTTCAATGTTTTACATGAACGCAAAGCGCCCACTCATAGTGTTTTATCTGTCTACCAAGACAGATGTCTTCTGTATTGTTTTGTTTCGATGTGTTCTTGTCTTGTATCTAACTTATTTATTTGTCGTCATTTCAGTAGTCGAGTCACCTCCGTTTCTAGCCATATCATCTTTTAGACAATCCATCAGTCTTTCCATCCCCTATATCTATCCCCTATCCTTCTTAAATTCATACTTTTTAAGCATTCGTATAGTAACTTTGGCTTTGCTTTGGCAATTGCCAGAATTAGCTGACAGACAAAATTGACTATGGCGGTTTGAATAATGCATGGTCGCAGTGCCATTAACGTAATATTAAATGGCTGTGTGAAGTCCTCGCGTCGCTTGGCATGCCGCGGCCGCTACAAATGATTTACTGCACAGTTTCGAGAATTTGTAAATTGTTGGGATTGGCTCGTAAAACAGTGTTATGGCAGGCAATGTCTATTTAGTGATGAGTGTTGACAATAGTAATGTGTCCTAACACATTGCTCAGAATGGTATTTTATTTCCTCTCGTTGACATTTATATGCCGTAGTTATGTGAATAAATATAAGCTCACAAAGGATGACCAAAGGTTTCCGCCAAAAAATTGAGACAGAATTAATTGTATGCAAAATCTTAATTATTTTGTTTCTTATTCTTTCACGCCTACATCACTGAAGCGATTTTAATGAATTTTGGTAAAGAGATAGATGGGACTCTGGATCCGTCTTTAGAGTAGAGACTACTCAACTGTAGGTAACAGGTTACTCACCACCACCGAAGTCGTGGGCACAAGCTAGTACATTCACAAGTCGACATCTAAACATAAAAACATCATCTAAAAATGTCACCTTATCGATTGTTCTTCATTAGTTTAAGGCTGATAACAGTATAATGTCATGTCCGCACTACTACTAACCGGCGGCCCAATAAGCACGAAACCCAGAGAGCAGCCCGCCTGATCGATGTCGCCATAAAGGTTAACATGGTGACTGAATCACGATCAAAGCTTTCGTAATTCTCAAATGTTAAACCGGAGTTAAAACAAACGGCTGATCTTTGTAGATCAGTGACCAAGAGGCTGTAAAGGCATTGGCTTAAATGTTATCAAAAACAATAGCAGGCTTTCTTGAACAGTGGGGATTCTTGAACTTTAGTACTAAACAAAGTGTCATATAGAATTGAAGAACATTTAGGTACCATTGTTAGAGTACCCACATAAAGACATACATATATGTATGTATGTACATGTGTAGATACCATCGGCAATATACTGTGTATGTACATGTAGTAAATCACGTGTCGCCAGTTATGGTCAAGTCCTATGTAATAGAAGGCCACTACTGCTACTATTACCATTAAACAAGTAGAAATCCATGCTTCAGGCTGCTACCGCAAGACGGGGCTCCATAGGGTCCGGGCCTGCTAGGGTTGCGGAATTTGTTCGAAAGAGTCATCGCGGCCCTGGAACGCAAAGGGCACAAGAAGGATCACAGGTGGGTTTTAGTCAGTAAGAGTCTGACACTCCCTCCGCTCTGCCCAGAGCGGGAGAAATCATTTGATGATATCCCATTCAAAAAAAAGGCTGCTACCGCAAAATTTCGGAGTATTCTATTCTATTCTATTCTATACCTCTTTGCGCCACCCCTTATCGACACTAGAACTTAAACTCAGCAACAGCACTTACGGCCACTAGATCATCGCGGCAAACAGAGCCAAAGTATTTATTATTATTAGTTAAAGTAAAACAAAACGTTCTATGCAGCCAGCGTCAGGCGTTGTTTGTGAAACATTCGAAGCAGTGCGCCTGCGCAGTTCCTACGGCTGAGCCCGTCACGACCTTAGTAATGGCGATCACACTATGCTTTGTATTACTTAAATTTATTGTTTTTAGTTCATCTATTTACTGATTCACGTTAACAATAGTTTTTGTTGTTTAAGGATTCACGTGGTACTTTAAAGTTTGGTAAAGAACTTGATACTGGAAGAGTTCCTCGGAAAATGAGACAGATGCAAAAGATTTTCGCATTGACACAAGAAGTAGATTTAGTGCAATAATATTCTATAAAACATCCAGACCAGCAAAGCAACAACTTTAATTGGCCGTCACCCTGAAATAGCGGGTATGCGTTCATTCAAAGTACTAAATATACAACACATGGGGGTTTCGGGTTCTTGGACTATAGGGATTGACAGCTCACACCAAGCTGCACACAGAATAGCACTACTGGATGAGATCTTCTCTAGCAAAATTGTTGATGCTTACGTAAGATCTGCTTATGCTGATTCGTCTCGGAACTATTTTGCCTTCCTAATTTAAAAGAGAAATAGAGTTCGCTTTACCGCGAGCTTGTACCCGCGACGACGTGTCCAATCTAGGCTCAGAGCGGCGCGGCGGCGGCGGCGCGGGCGCAGCTCGTAGGGCCGTCCCTTTCACCTGCACACGCCGCGCCGGCTACATTCTAGAACACTGGCGCTGCGGTACACCTCCCATACACCACACTATGTACTTAGGCAAAGCAGATCTTGTAGTAGATTCGGAGGATTCTTTACTGTGTTTTGGGTAAGCGAGTCTTTCGAATCTTCTAAAGTTCGATCTGCAGTTTTCTGTGGTTGAGTCGAAAACTCAAACAAAACAGCTTAAATATATTCTTATAATTAAAAAACTAAGAAAAAATAGTAAGACTGGCTACAAAATTAAATGTAATAATAAGACGTAGGCCTTAAACGTTATAGCAATTCTGACTTGAAAACGTGCTTCACTGAAATGTAATGAAATCTATCGCGTATGAGTTTCCTAAAAATGGTTTTCAAGCGCTAAGCACGTCGTGTCGGAATGATAGGGTCTTACACCAAAATGATAATAATTCTGCAGTTCGTTGACTAAACCAGTACCTAACTGTTGATGTAGAACAGAAAGTGGAGTTACGGATCCTGACATTTAAGAATCTATAAATCATTAAGTGTCCCAATGTAAACGTGTTCTAAAAATTAATGAAATTGCTTAAAACTGCGCATTACGAAAATCAATTAAGATCACTTGAATGTGAATTTAATTTTAAGATAAACGTTTTACAAACATGTCGCAATGTCGTATCAACATAATTATAGTGCTGCATGAGTTAGGTCATGACTTTAAAGGTACAGCATGAAGCAATGCGAATGTATTCTACTTAGACGACACGGTTGACGCAGTGGCTGAGCGATATTTTTAAAACTATTTTGACCTGATGGTAAGCAATAATGTGGTCAAAGATAAAGCACGCTTGCCTAGAAGTAACCTATTCACTCTTGGATTACAAACTCCCAGGTTGCAGTTATGGCATTGGCTGCTGCGCCCTTGTGTCCATGTTCTTCAAATAAATGAAGAAAATTCAATGTCCATCCTATGTAGACAAGGACCAAATTTTTCGAGTTTCCTTTTTGAGACTGTTTTTTTTTTTCATGTTATATTTTTCGAGATATGTTTTTAGACTGAAGAAATTTTAATGGGCGGATTAAAAATGAAAAATAGATCAGGGGCTTAAGAAAATCAGCCGTACAGGTCGATCTTCAGTTTCGCAAAGCTTGCCAAGTTTGGTCTATGGATGGGTGACCATCTTCACATACCGAGACTCCTCCGTACCGCTTAAAATGCTTTCCAAAGCACCTTAAGAAGTTGGTCCCGACTGTCATTTTTAAATCTTTGGCAATCCTTATGGCATGTCAGAAGTCAGAGAATGTGACTCTAGTCTTGCCAAGCAGTACCGTGTTACCCAGTTAATGGGTTGTGTATGTCTGGTAGGCAGCCATTTCATGTAAAATACTCGTATTCAGCTAAATCTGGTTTGACTGGAACCGACCCCAACATAGTTGTGATAGGCTAGGCAGATAATAATGAGAAAATAAAAGTAAATACTTTTCTCCGATATTTTTCAGCATCTTCAATTACACGCATCAATAAAGTTTCATTTACAATTTACGAGCCATTTTGTCTCGCGAACACCTCCGTGATCGTCACACAATAGTAAACAATAAGGAGCAATAAACGAACAATAATGAGATATTTTGTACTATGACACTGCGCGGGCGCACCTGTGAGGGAGGGGCACGGAGGGGGCGGTCATAAAATTATTTCTCACGCGCGCTGTATTGTACAGACAGACAAAAAGTTACGTCGACATTACATTCTTATTACGTTTTACGAAAGTTTTACTTTTTGCACACGTTTTGCATTGACAGTATTGATCGATGTGTTGATGTTTGAAGCACGTCAGAATTCTGCCGTTAGTGACTGTCGTATTATAGCTGCAGTGAATAGTGTTACCGTTGCTTAGTACTGGTCCAAAAACTTATAACACTACCTATTTAAAATTTAAAAAACCCACGACACAAAAACCTAAGTCCCATTTAAAAAGTAAAAAAAGAAACTGAATATTAAAGTACCTAAGTACGTATTAATAATTCAAAAAAAAATATACTTCGCGTTGGGGACCGCTCCAAATTATTTATTATCTACAATTTTTTTTCATAGTCCTTCGTACAACGCTAGCGGTCCCCCAACGCGATGATTTTTTTTAAATTATTAATACGTACTTAGGTACTATAAGATTGCGTTTTTCGCCAGTAACTCACCTTTCATACAAAAAACAAACTTTATATTACTAACATATTGAAATCGCTTTATCCGTTCGCGAGCTACGGAGCCACAGACAGACAGACAAACAGACACACACATCAAACTTATAACACCCCTCTTTTTGCGTCGGGGGTTAAAAAATACCTGTGGTTGCTGTTTTGTTTTAAAACACCCAATCTACTCTACCATGCCTTGTCTCACTTGTACAAGTAGGTACATCCGTCAGGTTGCATACTTTTTACTGTACCTACATACCTATTTGAAGCCGCCATGTAAAAACACAGTAACAATTACAACGCTTATCGTTCGTTTTCCGATTGCGTGAATCGTGGAAACGCGTACTTTCCCAATCACGCGACCAAATGAACCAGGTGGGAAAATAGCATTCTTGTCATGTGTTCTTTCATTGATAAAACAACGGATGTCCTGTTGCATCTCCTCCTCGTCTTAATTATGAAAAAAGCCAAAACGTTGCAATTAAAAAAATGTTGATTGTACTGAAAAATACGCAGCAAGGAAAATGTAAGTACCAACATATCACAAAGTCAACCATAGTTATATCATGGCAGACTTATGAGGGAAAATCAAAACTATTTTGCAGAACCTGCAACGGTACATCTATAAATCAGTCAGTTTAAAATTGTTATTGCTGCTGGCTGCTTTTTTTCGCTACACGCCGAAAAAAAAAAACAAAACACCTGGAACATTTTGTCGAGTTATGCGCACATATGTATGTAAAATGTATAGGACAGTTTATACATTTTTCGTGATTTCAGTTTTGATCCCATAGTAAAAGTTTTTCGTAATTATGAGATCCCCTTTTGAGGAATTGCGTTTATTTTTTTACACATTGTTTTTAAAGCCTTCTTTTCTCTTAACTTATAAGATTTTTCAATTCAATTCAGATTAAATATTTAAAGATGCAGCCTGCCTGTGGCTCAGACAGAAATATTCGATGATGTCACCCCATTCACCCAGTTTCTAGTATTGTATTGGAAAGTCCAGCAAAATTATCACAGAGTTAATGTCCAAGTCGATGCCTTTTAATCAGTTTGCATTAACATAAGAATGAGAATAATATCGAGAACGCCTCACTTTTTATACAAACGAATAAATTAAGTTCCGTTGGTTTCGTCAACCAAACAACGCAAGAATTTTTTATCGCCCATATTTGTTTATCACTATTGGAAAAAATTGACATTTATTAAAAAAAATAATTGACATTTATTTTAAAAAAATACTAGAACAATATTATTATTTGCCTTTAGACAAAACAAAGTTACGTAATTTAGAGAATTAGAATTCTTCTTCGGAATTTTCTGTCGTTAAAAATAAAACCTAAAACTACTTTAAAAAATCATAAATTCTTATCATGCTGACCGTACTCCTACAACTATTTTGTGCAACCTGTTTATTTGGCAACACTGTGTACCGATAGCAAATAGCAAAGGTCGCCCAAATGGTGGAACCAATCGACCAACATTGACCATTATTAGCCATCGAGCATGGCGTAACATGGGAGACGACGCATGGCGGCCATTAAGTCGTGAGGTCGAGGAGGTCACTCAGGGGATTTCTAAAAATAATTGCAATTGGTAAATTTTGATATTTGATGTATTGAATGAAGCTATAAAAATGTGGCATAACTGTTATTCTTACGAGTTTTTAGATGACCGCCTTCTAAGCTCTCCTGTACTTATTTCAGTCATTTTTAGTAATTTTTGAGATCAGTCCAGTAGTTTTGAGTTTATTCGTTACATACAAAAATACAAATCAGTATATCATACAGAATTTCATCTTTATAATATTAGTTTAGATTCCATCACCTATCTCTTCGATAACTGATGCCTACACCATGGCACAAAATAAAGAGTAGTACATACGTAATCTACCTATCTATATATGTTGTATATATATGTATGTTTTTTGACCAGATCTATAGTTATCAACATCATCATCCCCTAGCCTTTTCCCAACTATATTGGGGTCGGTTACCAGTCAATTCGGATTCAGCTGAGTACCAGTATTTTAGCTGGTACTTCTTGACAAGACTGGAGTCAGATTTACGGGCATCTGAAAACTCGTAATGACTGCCAAAAGTCTACAAATGACAGCCGGGACCAATTTAACGGCTTAAACATGCTTTCTGAGGCACGGAGGAAACTAGATATGTTAAGATGGTCACCCATCCACAGAACGACTTCGGCAGGCGTTGTTTGACGTTTATCGTTTCGCCACGAGCTCCACTAAGATGTCAACGCAATAGTAACTTCATTATTAGCTGCAGTGGCGCAGGCGCCGGCTGATAGTCTCAATTCGATCAATACGGCCGTGTTGCTCACTTTCACACCAACTGTCCGCTAGAGAAAGTTATGGATTTTGTTGTTTTATTGTTATCATATAGTTTTTTTTGCCTTTTACAGTCATTCGATATTTTCGTACTGTTTTGTATTGTTATTACCACACCCAAAACACACGACGTTTTCATGTTATAAAAACAGTAGGTGGTTTTATAATAAGATGGCTTTGCCTGTCAGCAATACAGTAACATATCGGTGTTACTCATATTATATACGAAGTGTGGACCAGATACAAAAATTTTATATACGAGGTGTAGACCAGATAGTGTGGATAGAAAACATTCTATACTCTATAGACTTCGATGTCTATTGGAAACGCCTTAAATCCTAGAGATTCTCAACACACAGACAGGCATAAATGGTTTGTAGATCGAATACATATGTACATACATATGTACTTACTCTAAATGCCATCACAATCTTAATCATTATCAGACAATTATATTTAGATACTCGACCGCATGAAATAAATAATATGTTTTTTTTAATTAGGGTACAAAAATTAAATAAGTACACTCCTCTACATTTTTATGAAATTATATAGCCTACTAGCACTTCGCTCGCGACTTTGTCGGCGCAGATTTAGCACAAAGAATTTCCACTCCCATTTAACCCCCTTAGGGGTAAAGTTTCGTAAAATCCGCTTAGCGGATGTCTACCCGCTATAAGGAGCCTACCTGCCAAATTTTAAGTTTGTAAGTGTTATAGTTTCCAAGATTATATATTATATATATATGTGTTATTCAGATTTTTAAGAAAAGCTACTGTTATATTTTATTGAAATCCAATAAAAAAGTATATGCATATAGGTATATCCACATAAACTTCGTATATACCACACTCGCGAGCAATAAACCAGAATGACTTCATCGCGCGTTGCTTAAACAAAATCAATGCAATAAACTATGGATTAGGGTGAACCATTTGAATGTAATTAACCGACTTCAAAACAAGGAGGACCATCACAAACTCTTTGCAACGAACACTACCAACCTTCCGGATTATCAGATGTTAAGCTTGAATCTCAACGCACAAGCAAGCTTATAGAGTTACAATGTCATACTGAAACGCACCGTCACACTCACTGAAAGCCACTTTCATCTCAAACTGGTTGCTACGACAGTAGTAACCGATGGTTGCGCAACCTCGGCTCACAGTTACATGCTGCATGTCACCGGTTATCAGCCGGTGCGGTTAGGTTGCACAACCTGGTTCCTGTTTCCGGTAAGCCGGTAGTTGTACGTTAAACTGACAAGTGTATTTCAATTAGTTAATAGTTAGTGACGTTTTGTGAGATAATTAATCACCAATATTTGAACCTACATACAGCGTGAGAACGTTTAAACTTCGTTTTGGTTGGCCACTTTAGTATATTTTGATAACTAACGACCCGTGACTTTTTATGCGCTTAAGAACTTTTTCTTTATGGTTAAAATAAAATGTACAATGTACAGTTCCTGCAAAGCCTTACCCGTCATGGAAAATTAAAGAACGGCAGATAAAAAGATAAAGCTGACTGTAAAAACATCCGAATTGAGAACCTCCTCCTTTTTTAGAAGTCGGTTAAAAACGCTTCAAACGCAATATTATGCCGCATTATCATGTTTACACCATTTAACTACCGGAAACTATAAATAAATACACACAATGTATTCGCTCTAACAACATTTCACCACAAAAAGAAACTAATGACCAAACAGTACTAATAAATAAACTTTATCGTTAATGCTCAATATTAATGAACATACAACTCGGTCCAACCCATTAACTTCTAGTAAATTACTCAAATAACACTTGATTACACTCAGTTTAATTCGAAAGAGCAACATCTTTGAAAGCGAAAGTATAAAATATAGTTCTATATGGATTAATAGACATTTTTATGATCTTATGGTAATGAGTGCGAAGCCCGTCAAACATCCGCATTCGTGGGTTAACAATGTATTATTTAACAGTTACAGATAACCTTCGCGTTAACCTTTTGAATGTAGAAATAAATAAACGAGAGCACACCTATGTTTTCTAAGCAAATATTTTTATACGGTTACGAAACCTGCGTGGCAGAGCACCGAGGTTTGGTCAACTCTGCCAATATTTGCAATGGACAAACCTTAGTTGGACTTAAATTGCGAGTAATATTTGAATGCCTTATGTATTGAGAAGGCTGAGCAATAGTTTGTCATCATCAACGTAGTTACCATCCAACTATTCAGCGATGTGCAACTTCTAAGAACATTTGCATAACGTAGCCAATACAATCTAAAGTGTGCTACAACAGTGATTGACCTGTCTAAATAAGCGTATTCAAACGCACTGCACCTATATATGCGCTATAGAAACCACGCATTCACGTAAATCTGCGCAAGCTGCAGATGCGTGTGATGCGCGACAGGCCTTGCGCAAGCGCAGCCGACCGGCCGACCTTCCGTGCAGGCGCGCTGCGCAACTCTATTCAACATGTTGCAGATAGAATGCAGTAGGACCGTTTTGATAGCAGAATCCCATAATGTAACAGTTGTAGCATAGAACACGTGGTTTTCAGGAGGTACCTACTTCGCAATAGTTCTTTCCATTGATATAACTAGATGGAGAGATTGTCTGTATCAGTATTTAATTTTAATTTATTATATTCATTTTAGGGAAACTTACATTACAACAGAAAGTTACAATATTGAAAAAATGGCCATTTACGTTTCACTTATATGTAATGTGAATATAACTGAAGAATAAATAATACAAATCTTGCGAAAACAGCTTAGGACGTGCCTACGTACATTCATCTCAGGATGTCACCAAGTTTCCGGTGTAGCTTTTATAGTAATTACCAATGAACCTTCTACTTATAAATCTTTGTATTTCCTATGGTAACTCTCGATTAAGCTCAAGCATTAAGTTGCCTGTATTTGGGCATCCAGTTCAAGCATTTTAATTATCCATGCCGTTACGTCCTTAATGGTTATGGTTAATATTCACATGATTATTTGAAATTATCTCAAAATATTTCGAGATTACTGTGAAATATATTCAATAAGCTATCGGTAACTTTTTATGAAGTAAGTTTTAAAACTTAAAGGTCTTCCAAATAATAAAACTTGCATTATTTGAAACTGACAAATAATTGGTTTTTATTTGGGAATCAGGACATGAAATAAATGGTCCATAAATACATATATTCATTCATTCATAAATAAATACATCAGCAGTAGGTCAACTACGTTTAATTGAAATAGGTTATCATCATGTATTTTAATCTCCTGTTTTTTTTTCTGCTAAGTAAGTTTCGACTGTTCTAGCTTCCTATTTTAGATTAATTTTATTTATTACTAACAGCGCCCCGCGGTTTCATCCGCAAGGTTCCCGTTCCAATGAGAATACCTGTGTGGATAAAATATAGCCTATGTCACCCGGGGATGGTGTAACTTCGAAGTGTAGCTTTTAGAAGAATTTTTCAAATCGGTTTAGTGGTTTCGGAGCCTATTCAATACAAACAAACAATCAAATCTTTCCTCTTTATACCTAATATTAGTAAAGATGTTCTAGTATGTCCTATTATTTGCCTGGCTGTGGGATAATATAAAAGCTATTTTTGTTAGATGTTTCAGTAACATGATGTTTGTATAACCTACTATATATACATACATGTACTTAGTTGTTCCTATTGTGGAACTTTACATACTTGAAGCAAGAACGTGTAAGGCCCACATTCAAACAGTACCTACATTTAAACGAGAAACAATGAAACAGGCTTCAGTTCATAATACTAGCCATAACATAATATTGTTCAAGTCCTGTGGGTGTGACATAAGAGTCCCGTTAAACTGCGAGCTTCCCGCTACCTCCGCCAGGGGGCGGCCATGATTTATCTCGTCAGTTCCTCGCAAGAAGTCAATACAAGTCTCCAAGATCACTATCAGCCTTACAAAAACTGCATCCACGGGCAAATTGCAACATTCCTAACGAAATTGACTAAATTATTACGTCGATTAGGAATTTTAATAGAATGCTGTTTTGATTGCATTCGTGTAGGATGCTTATTTATTGTTTCGTGTAGTTGGGGGCTTTGACATTTAAGTACCTACTAAGGTTTATTGAACTTGCCTTGACTGTTGCTTGATCAAAAAATATTCTGTTGTATGTAGGTACTTACTCACGTTGTGTTGACCGTCTCAACATAACGAGACTTCTCCGTGCACGTTAAGCCGTTGGTCCCGGCTGTCATTTGGAGATCTTTGGCAGTCGTTACGGATTGTCAGAAGCCAGAAAATCTGACACCAGTCTTGCCAAGAAGTGCCGTGTTCCCCAGTTAATGGGTTGTGGAGGTCTGGTAGGCAGCCGCTTCACGTAAAATACTGGTATTCAGCTGAATCCGGCTTGACTGGGTGCCGACCCCAATGTAGTTGGGAAAAGGCTAGGCAGGTGATTATGATGTATGTAGGTACGTGTATTTGTGTTAGGCACACTAAAACACTTTAAAACCGTGTGTTACTTATGGGTTTACCTACAAATTGCCTATTCAGTGCCGGTTCGGGTCTGGCGCGTACGTGCAGTACCTTGCAAAACATTGGAAATTGCAATGTTCCTATACAAAGTACCTACTTGTACTCACATGAACCTACATTGTAGTAAATAGTTGTATTCAAATTCTACATACATTGTTTGGAGCGGAGTCTACAATGGTTTTGACTGCAGACCTGACATTCTTCGGTTAACAAGAACGGTTCAGATTGATTATCAGTATCCCTACCATGAAGTCTTAAATCCATCATGTTTCCTGTGTCAGAGTGAGACGGAGTTATACACGACGCACTATCCCTTTTTCACACAGATATCATGATAGCATTGGCACTTCGTGGTACGGCCCCTGCCATCAAGAAGCCAGGAGCAGGTGATCTTGCAACCAAAAATCCAAAAGCCACTACCAAAAAAAAAAAGCAAAAAACCAAAACCACTTTTAAACAGTGCCTCTGAAACAGGGCGTGGCAAATCCACGTAAAGAAAACACTCTATGCGTACCTCACTTTTCTTAAAGCTTTCTTTACTAACAGAAGTAAGCCACACACTTCAAAAAGACACACAAATTCTTCACAAAACAATGTCACAAACGCATCGCTAATTGCTATTCTAAGAACGTGGGACAGTGACCCACTACCCATTATATTAAATTCCCGAGAGCATCATTCTCTGACCTTGTGCTTCACTTTTCACATGGATGCCGCCAAAATTTGGCCTCACGTTAAAAAGTGAAAAGAAAGTCTGAGACAACTAATTTAAGTGTGTTGGTGAAATATTTATAAGGCTCGTTTATTCTTTAAAGATTTTAGTTTTCACGTTTTATCTTTAATCATCGAAGTGGCGACATCTCGATGGGTTTTATGGTAGTATCGATTTTCAAAATAAAATTAATCTATCGCTTAAAATCATATCCACCTAATTTTCAACCAGTCATAACTGTCAGCTTGGCTGATGATGAGATGAACAAAGTGATGGTCGATGATTCACGGAGCCACAGATAATATAATACTACACGGAGCTAAGTCAATGTAGCTAAAAGGTACAAGTTATGACTCTAAAAACCAGCGTTATGGCTGTTTCGTACAATGAATCCCAGCATTATGCTGAGCGATGGCCGCTTAGGAAAGATGTGACGGATCCTTCCTAGCTTGTAATCGTGGGTTATTCATTGTTATATTTATTCGTTTTTTCGTCGTATGGCGCACATAAATTCGTGTTTTCTTAATTTTAAGATCTTCACCTAAACATTCCACAACAGATAATCTAATCCGATTAGTACGGGGTGTAAACAAACACTGTTACAACAATCGCCGCCTGCGCAGACTACGGTCACGCCGCACAATGGACCGGTCTGACTGGCGGCGCGAGCGCACTTGTCGCAAGGTCTCTCAGTGAGAACGAAGAGCTTTCTATCATGATCTAGAAAATCGATTTAACAGGTGTTAGCCGTTAGATCATTGTTCAGTGCGTAGGGTTTCTGGAGGGGTAGGCTAGATTCGCTGTTCCAAATACAGAAATACGAGGGGGCACTAACAAAAGCCCCTTTTTAAGGATGGGAAATCACCAAATAAGTCTGTAAATAACTCTCTGGATGGAGCGGATGGGAGTGTCAGACTCTTACTGACTAAAACCCACCCGTGATCCTTCTAGTGCCCTTTGCGTCCCAGGGCCGCGGTGACTCTTTCGAACAAATTTCGCAACACAAGTAACTAAAGCTACAAGGTATTCTCAAAACTCAATTACTGAGAGAGAAATTCAGGTCTTCTTGAGTTCGATTCCCTGGTCAAGCAAAGTACCTATTATACAACCTTAGTTTTTATTTAGTACAAAAAAAAATAGGGCTCTATCAGTACCCGTTACTGATCATATTTGTGTAGTCAAAACTGAAAAAATAAAATCCCAAAAATGTCCACGGACTTTTTTCATAACTGGTAAATTCATTAGAATCAACATTCATAACAATTGCTACTAGAAAATACTACGTGCAGTATTTTTCCATTTTAATCGTCATTTATTCATTCATAAATCAATAGCCTGTATAGTATTTTCATAAGTTGAATGATATTTTGGGATATAAAAAACGCTAATAACTTTGCTGTTTGTGAACATAATTTTTTAAGACTTTTCTAAAATAATAACAAGACCTATTCTAATAAGCCCTTAAAGTATTTGTACTAATTAAAAACTAGGGGTGTATAAGATTTTTCCATTCGAAATTTCTCAGTAGCAGACCAAGAGAAGAGCTTGGAACTCGATGGTGTGATGCCTGACGAACGAAAGCACGTGAAGCCGTTGGTCCTTCAAGGATTATTTTGTTTATCTTTCTTCTTTAGCTCTTGCTAGCACGAAAAAGCAAGATAGACTTCACAAGACGTCCAGAAAAGCTCAAACTAAAAATTAAAAAAAAAAAAAACATAAGTAGTCCATTCAACAAATTGCAATCAAACAAATCTATGATGCCGTTACAAAGGAATGTCGATCTTTCAATCCGCGTTCAGGAAATGTGATCTGGTCACAAACACATTGACTGCATTGTTAATTCTAAACACCCATAGATACTTAGATATTATGCATTGTCACGAAACGTTTATTCAAATCATGCATAATGATCTGGTCTCAGCGGTATGCCTGGAAATGTATCAAGGAGGATTGGTTCTGCTCCGTGGGAGAATACCATGTACCTACCTCTTTTATTTAGATTATGTATGTAGATACAGGTTGTAGCTACATAATCCTAATCCAAACTAATACTATAGTGCGAAAGTGAGTTTTTTTGTTCACGTCTAAATCTCAATGATATTTTTTTGTACAGATACATGGGACCCTTAAGACATGTAAGAGAAAATGCCATCACTCATGGTAGTAGGTATATAGTAATATGTACCTATGAGCTGAAACATATTATTTACTCAGGTCTTCTTAATCTTGCTAAATGAATGTGAATGTCAGTTACGCAACCACCACAGAACGGCCGAACAGATCAAGATGAAATTTGGCACAAAGATACATCAGGGATAGACCATAGGATACTTCTAATCCTAACAGTAAAGTTAATGTTCGTTTAGGATAATTTCCGACTACCACGCGGGCGCAGCCGGTGACAGAAGCTAGTCGGTATATACAGGAGGCCTATTTCGATTCGTGAAAATACATGAGCTGGTATAGCAAAATTGTTTTAATATGTATGCCAAAGGCCATAATGCCAATTTATCAAATAACCTGTACAACCTTCTCGGTTCTAGAAAATACAGTATTACTCAATCGCAATTTGCTCGAACAAGCCTTATTATCAAAGGACAAGATAATCACACAAACATGGCAGTTGTAAAAAGTATTTCACAATTCGCCAAGATAGTTGAAGATACCACGGCTGATGAAATGTGAAGGTTAAGACAATTACTAATATGTTTGAGGTACCAAATAAAATGATATCCTAGATGTTTTGAACTGAAGCTTGAACACTAACGAGAACTGGGTATTATAACAGTGACTTACGAATTGTAGGTCGCGGGTTCAAACCCAGCCAGGCGCATTACTTTGTGTAATTAACTTCATCACCACTGCTCTCAAAACGGTGAAGGAAAACATCGTAAGGAAACCGGCATGTCCTAGATCCAAAAATTCGAAGACATGTGACATTCACCAACCCGCACTGGGCCCGCGTGTTGGATTACGGCCCATTCCCTCTCCTACAGAGGAGGCCTGTGTCCCAGCAGTGGGAACGTTAAAAGGCTGATTGTGATATTTTTTATGACGTATGATAAAGCTCGGAAATTCCCAAGAATCAATTTTCCTTTTACGGCAGATAGGCAGACGACATTGTTGCCATCGTGGGTAGACCGTGGATGAGATAGGCATAGGAGCGTAGAGATCAGCACAGGTAAAGAGAGGCCTGTAATGAGTAATTGGTAACGTCGGGCTGCGGATGATGATGAAGAATTGCTATTAACTTGACTAGTACCAGATTGGTGACAAAAGACCTATCATAAACTTACAATGCTACCCTAGATCATCACTTTATTAAACTACTCTTCATATTATAAAGTACTCTAAGAAGAACATAGAATTATCAAACATAAAAAAAACATGAACTGCAGGTAAAAGCAATCCATATTTTTACGACGCCAACAGTTGAGGCCGCCCGCATTCCACTCCAGCGCCGCGGTTGTTAGAAAAAACATTATCTAGCGATAAGTATCTGTCCAATGAGGAATTAATGCCGCAACACCAGTAATGGCTACTTACGAGGTTTACTTGATTCTGATAAGGAGTAGTAGAATATTCTTGCTTTATCTTAACTTTTACGGCTACATTCACAACAACGATTATGGTGTTCGTCTATGAGAAACATAGCATATATAACCGGCCGGTTTTTGGGAAAGCCATATGTCAAGCTTGTAAGTAGTCATCGCAAAAGTATATATCAGCCACATCACATGCCGTGATGTTGCTGATGTAGCAATGTTATATTCTACAAGCTCTTTTTGCCGACGGCGATTGGAAATTTATTAAGTACTTAGTACCTAGCTGTAAGTTGTGTCCTACAAGTCATGTTTTTAAGCATGCAGAGTAATTAGTCGATACGTATTTTCACCCATCTGTCCTAGAAGCAGGGTAAAGAGTGTGTATATTTGTGTGAGTTACAGGAACTACTTAAAGTTTCGCCTAGAATTATTATTCGTTAACCGTTCAAGTAGAACGCGCGTTCTTTGGAAAACGATGCAAATTCCAATGCTTAGCAAGCCAAGGATGTTTTTGTGTAACACTATGCAACACTTAAATATTTTATTAAGAACGATATATTCCATCACGAAAATCTAAAATAGGTAGACAGTACAGACAAAACAGGTAGTTAGCAAATAAAATGTAAAGCTCAATAACAAAAGCTAATTAAAGAACTTTACCAATCTTCATAAGAACCCTGAAAATAATGAAATAAATTAAACAAACACTTCAATAAGTACCAACACGAAATCAAAATATAATAATGATTAACACAGTAACTCGGATACTGGCTCCTACCGCACCGCTTTAAGGCATGAAATAAAGTGTATTTCGCACTAATGCGGAAAAGTGCGATAGTGTAGTGTGTATCACTTTGTATCAACATTGACAGTTCTCGTAGACGAAACAACAAGTCGTGCTAAATGAGAATTAATTGCATGTAAATAGAATCTCATAAGAATTACTTCACGTAAAATTTTCCTGCGAAATGTTAGGATATACTCGTACATAAATACTCACGTAAGAAGAGAATGTGGAACAATAGGATATCCTCGCTTCCAGTAGATGCGGTGTGAATTATTCAGAGTCGGCAGTGTGTCAGTGGTTTAGGAAGCCCGCTGGCACACTTATTATGGACAGAATATATGTCTTAGATGTAAGCCGCAAATGTAGGGTCGATGTTCTTAAGATTTCGAATCTAGCATATGGCCATTATCGACCGATTACGATTGGGGTGCTTAAAATTTCGTAGAATTGGTCATCAGGAATATTCAAGTTTTCGATCTGCAAGAGGAGAAGAACTAGGCTATACATAAATACCTATTTTAATATATCTGGCCATATTTGGCAAACTTACTGCAGCACAGTACTAATATTTGATTCAGTTTAAAAGTTGGAGACACAGCCCTAGCATGTTCATGATTCAAACGATAATTTTATTTACACCGTGGCAAAAAACAAATGGAATTGGGCTAATGTATTTTTAATACGCAATTAGTATATCTTCACATACATTTGTCCTACAATTCAATAAGTTAGCAATATAAGGTAAAGCTCAATCTTCTGTCGCCCGCGAGCCCTGTGGCCGTACTACGAAGTGCCAATGCTATCAAGATTCAGTGTGAAAAAGGGATAGTGCTATTCGTCTTGTATAACTCCGTCTCTCTCTGACACAGGAAACATGATGGATTTAAGATGTCATGGTAGGGCTGCTGTACACCATGTTTGTATGGTCGCATACAATTACAAGCATTTCTCTTTGACTCAAGGAACGTATTGTGCTCCTCGACAGTTGTGTGCTGACTGGAGAGTTGGTGACCCCTACGTGCAGCCTATTGTGCTCAATACTTATTATTTAGTTTCTCATTTGTAATTCTGAGCTTTGTGTATATGCTAACTGTACAGTAAGAAACGGGTCTTGCGCTTTTTAAGACCAAATTACGCTAAAATCTTAACTCAAGTTAGTTGTTAACACGAGTTTAAATAACAATTCATTCGTACATAATGTTTAACCAAGTTACTCATAAAATATCAGCTAGTAGCTTTGATTCGTGCAACTATTGAAAACTCCAGCGTCGCTTGCCTCCATCGCTAGAATCTACATCATTGCGTTTCCGAAATATGTCCAAGCTGGCCCTCGGTTCTATAGACAAGACACCAGCAGTAACTGTCGGTTTTGTGCCCATCAGATTATGGCACAGTTTCGAACGAAAATTAACATTAAATGATTGTGAAAAATGGGACACTACGCAAAACTCACGTCAAAATATGCACTGTCCCTTGAGTGTTGTTATATAGAGCTTACACCTGTAGTTATAATTAATAATAATTATTATTAATCCATCTTTTTATTGAAATTCTGACATTACGTCATTTTTTTTAAAATTCCTAATTAAAAAAAAATGTCGCATACATAAAAACGAAAAACGGGTACCTATAACATCGCTTAACGACACCTTAACCCACACGATGGATCAGGCTGAAAAATAAAAGCATTTCATGTTTTAAAAGAACTTTCCTGATTGTATTACGGTACCCTTAAACGATCTATTTTTGTGTGAATCAATTTTATTTAACTGTATTTCTCAACTTATTCTGTTCATTCATTCATGGCCAACTATGTGCGAAAGTCATTCACCCGCGGAATATCACCGCATATGAGAAAATTACATCAACGCCCTCTATCGACTCTGAAATTGAACTGTCAAAATATTTGCACAACGGATCCCGCAAATAGCGATAAATATCGGTAAAATGTCAAAATGTTCACTTTCAGTTTGATACGCATTAAAAGATTCAAAAACAATTTTCATTCATCCGTTAATACAACCAAGTTATAAGCTATTCAACCTGTACGTGAACGCTCTGATAGAGGAGCTCAGCAGCACCCGTGTCGGCTGCCATATTGACGATATTTGTGTCAACAATATTAGTTACGCGGACGACATGGTGCTGCTGAGCGCCTCAGTGTGTGGTCTGTCCAGGTTGCTGGGCATCTGCGAGCGTTATGCAGTGGATCACGGTTTGCTCTATAACGCAAAAAAGAGTGAATGCATGGTCTTTCGGGCCGGGGGTCGGAGTTGCCCGGATTCTGTACCACCTATAAGATTGAATGGTATCAAGTTAAACAGAGTTCAACAGTTTAAATATCTCGGGCATATTGTGACCTCTGACTTGAGGGACGATGCGGACATCGATAGGGAGCGGAGAGCGTTGTCTGTGAGGGCCAATATGGTCGCCCGCAGGTTTGCTCGTTGCTCGGGGGCGGTCAAAATAACTCTTTTCAGAGCGTTTTGTACGTCCCTGTACACAGCCGGCCTCTGGGTGTCATATACCCAGAAGCAGTACAATGCTCTCCGTGTTCAGTATAATAATGCGTTCAGGGTGTTGTTGGGGCTGCCCCGGCACTGCAGCGCGTCGGGGATGTTCGCCGACGCTCGTGTCGACTGTTTCTACACGACGATGCGAAAGCGGTGCACATCTCTGGGGCGCAGGCTCCGGACCACCTCCAACACCATCCTGGGCGTATTTGCGAACAGGTTTGATTGTCAGTACATTAACCATTGTTGTATGGTTAATGTAATAACAAACAAGCAAATGACTCTGAGGCAGGCGTATTATTAACCATTTTTATTTTATTTTATTTTATTTTATTATTTTGTAAATTTTATTTTTTATTGTAACAAAATGAATGTAATAATGTATTATTAGCGTCAAAACGTTATTTTTAAAGTACCACGTGGTCGAGTCTATAAAAGCCGAGCGCAACAGTACTCGCCCCTTTCCGATGGAATCACCAACAAAGTGGTTCGTCTCTTCCCGGCTACTCTGATCATGTTAATGACCGCCATCTTCAATGGCGCTCTGTCCAACAACATGTTCCCACAGACGTGGAAAGAGGCTACCGTCATCGGTATCCCCAAACCTGGAAAACCCAAGTCCTCCCCGTCCAGCTATCGTCCCATCAGTCTGCTCAAAGTCCTAGGTAAGATCTACGAGAGGCTTATTCATAAGCGTCTCAAGGATTTTGTCGAAGCCAAGAGCCTCCTCCCCAATGAGCAGTTTGGTTTTAGATCAAACCACTCTTGCGTCCAACAGGTCTACCGTATCGTTGAACATATCAGCGCCAAATACCAGCGCGGTCTCGTTACGGGAGCCCTGTTCTTCGATATAGCGAAAGCTTTCGACAAGGTCTGGCACAACGGGCTGATATACAAGCTATACCAGCTCGGTGTGCCGGATCGTCTCGTGCTCATCTTACGAGATTATCTGTCGAACCGCACCTTTCAGTACCGAATCGAAGGTGCACTTTCGTCCCCACATCCCATTCGCGCCGGAGTACCCCAAGGCGGTGTTCTCTCCCCCCTAGTGTTCTCGCTATTTACTAGCGATATCCCCACTAGCTCTAAGACACAGCTAGCTCTGTTCGCTGACGACACGGCGATATATTGCTCCGGCAATAGCGAGAAGGCAATAGCCGGCCACCTCCAGAGATCCGCAAACGCACTAGGCGCTTGGTTCCGGAAATGGAGAGTGGAAGTCAACCCAGAGAAGAGTCAGGCGATCTTGTTTTACAAGCCCAAGACTCGTCTCTTCCCCCCCCGTCCCAGTCCGATCACGTTATTTGGCAAGCCGATCCCCTGGGTTGAGAAAGCTAAATATCTAGGCGTGATCCTCGATCGAAAGCTTACCTTCAGAGAGCACATTAAGACGGTGCGCAATCGTGCCGCATTCGCTCTCAGTAGGCTTCATTACATGCTGAACGCACGCAGCAAGTTATCCCTGAAAGGCAAACTACGCATTTACACCACGTGCATACGTCCAATAATGACTTACGCGTGTGTAGCCTTCGCACACGCTAAGCCCCGCCAAATCCATAGGTTGCAGGTCATCCAAAACCGTTTTCTCCGAAAGGCTACGGGAGCCCCGTGGTACGTTAGAAATGAGCGTCTCCATGTCGACCTCCGTATCCCCACCATCAAACAATTCATGAAACGTATTTCCAAGCGTTTCATAGAGTCCGCTGAAAAGCACCAAAACCCCCTTATCGCATCGGCCACCCGATACACCCCCTCCCAGATCAGCAAGATCCGCCGACCGCGGCATACCCTTGTCGAGCCCGATGACCCCATCACCCTGACCCAAGAGAGTAGTAGGGAAACCAGCACTCTTAGGAAAAACAAACCCAGAACGCGTTCCGTATTCCGACCTCGCCGACGAGGTCCATCGCGACGCCCCCGCCAAAACCCTCCCCGACTTTTGCCTAACGAGCCAGCCCGCGCTGCTGAGCCATTAGCGTTAAATCCCCTAAATAATATCAATCAGACCCAGCCTGTCCCTTGCTGCCCCTCCTCAATGACCCCGCTAAGCCGAGGCCCGTGTCCCACAGGGGATGCCCTTAGCGAGCGGCCATTTAGTTTTAAGTAGTTTAAGCCCCGGCTGGGGGCCTTAGAATCTAAGGCAACCACGGGATTGCCCGGTTGAGCAGTAACCAGCCTCAATGTGCTGAACTGCGAGTAGTCCTTTCAAAAAAAAAAAAAAAAAAAAAAAAAAAATACTCGCCCCTTACTTCGTCTCCAGCAGTCGTCGTGACAACTTCTATTAATACCTTGCGTATTGTGAATTATTTTAGGAAGTACCTATATTTTACATAAGTTCTACTGTAATTGCTGTAAATTAAATAAAGACTAAATAATTGGTCATTCTGTTCATTTTTTTTTAAGTAAAATTAATATCAACCGCTAATATCATTCGTGGGATAGGCCCCATTGCCGGTACTATTTTATTCTATTTCGTGTCACTTGAAAAACTTTTGAATCATGTCCGAAAGAGCTACACCTCGTACTCGGAGAGGAAGAAGTAGGCGTGATCAAAATAGTGATGCAACCCAACTCCAAGAAACCCTTGGAGCTATTCTGGCGCGACTGACCGCGCTGGAAAATACCAGCCCACCCGCAACTGTCACCGAGTCGGCGACAGCAAATCCGGAAGCATGTGGCTCTGCGGCACCTGGGCAGATCGTCGCGTCTACGCCTCAGGAGCTACAACCAGCAGTGCCCGAGTCTAACGCCAGCATCGCTGAAGAAACGCTCGCAAGTGCTTCGACATCACTGGACGCTACAGACCGCCTCATTGGAGCGTTGAGCGCTTTAACCAAGGTCAGATCCACCCATTATTACATATCAAACTTTGATCCTAGCATACATGATATTGATTCTTGGTGTGAGGAGGTTGAAAGGGCACGTGATATTAATAGATGGGACGACAACGAGTGTTTATCCCGAATTGCTAACTGCTTGAAAGGAGATGCTCGTAGCTGGTTAAATGACTGGGTCACAAACGACCGCACGTGGTCTAACTTTAAGATCGAGTTCAAACCTCTTTGCTCGCGACGAATCGATGTCGCAAATATTTTGTTTGACGTCATGAGTACTAATTCCGACAAATATTCTACATATGCCGAATATGCTAGGCGTTCAATCCTGAGATTAAATATTGTTAGAGGGTTAAGCGATGATTTAATGGTCGCAATTGTCATTCGAGGTATTACGGACGCACAAGTACGTGCCGCTGCAACAAACGCTCATTTGTCAACCAAAGATCTTGTAGAATTCTTTTCTATTTACACTAAACCCAATACCAACTCAACTGTGACCTCTGTAAAATCTTCGCAAAGTAAACAGTTTGACCGAAACTCTCGCAAACGTCCGCATCCTAATAAAAATCGCGAATTAACATGTTTTTCTTGTGGTAGTGTGGGTCATGTACAGCGTGCGTGCCCTAAACAATCGAAAACAATTAAAAACGATGAGTCAGCAGAATCAATTAATAAGAAATCAAACGTGTCGTGTTCTTTCTGTAAAAAGCCAGGCCACGACGCCTCTGTCTGTTTCGCTAAACAAAGATCTGAAACGCGAAATAAAAACAACGTCAATTTTTGTTTCGAATTGAAAGGTGCGTCAACAGACAGTGACGTCATGACGGCCGTAATACAGGGTATACCTACAGACGTGTTGATAGATAGCGGATCACGAGTTTCACTTATTTCGGAATCGGTATTAAAATATTTTAAGTGTACCCAAGTACCCACTTATCAAGTATTACGTGGTATAGGTGATCAAAATATTCAGTGTAATAGTCACGTAACATTAATTATAGAATTTAGCGATATCTCTCTGGAGGTAGATCTTTATGTTGTTCCCGTAAAATGCCTAAACGTGCCAATACTGATAGGAACAGATGTTTTGAACCGTGACGGAGTAACTTATATTCGTGCAAACAATGAGCAACGTATTACTCGAATTCCTAGTTCAATTAGTCAAAATGTATTGTTTATCAACTCAAGTGATCAGTTTTCGGTTAACACGCCACTTGAAGGTAGCGATCGTGAAAAATTAATGTGTGTCGTAAATCAGTTTAAAGAATTCTTTATTGTTGGGACTGCTTTGTCAACAGTCACAACTGGTAGTATGCGTATTGAGTTGACGTGTGCGACACCAATTTGTTATAGGCCGTACAGACTTTCGATCGACGAAAAATTAAAAGTTCGTGATATAGTGAAAGATTTGCTCGACAAGAAGATAATCCGCGAGTCCAACTCTCCATACGCAAGCCCGATTATTCTTGTAAAGAAAAAAGACGGAAAAGATCGCATGTGTGTCGATTACCGCGCGTTAAACGCCGTTACCGTGAAAGATCGCTATCCATTACCGTTGATAGAAGACCATATTGATCGCCTTGGTAAGAGCAAGTTCTTCAGCTGTTTGGATATGGCAACAGGTTTCTATCAAATTAGATTGGATAGTGATTCTGTAGCGAAGACCGCGTTCGTGACCCCAGAAGGTCACTACGAGTACCTAAAAATGCCGTTTGGTCTTGCGAACGCGCCGGTAGTATATCAACGTATAATAACAAATACGCTTAAAACGTTCATAGAGTCTGGTAAAGCCCTAATTTTCATCGACGATGTACTTTTATTGGCTTCTTCTATCGATGAGGCGAGAACGTGCGTGATGTATTGAAAACACTCACTTCTGCAGGTTTTTCTATTAACTTAAAGAAAAGTACATTTGTGGCTACAGAAGTTGAGTACTTAGGCCGAACTATCTCTGAAGGTCAGGTTAGACCGAGCGAACAAAAAATTAAGGTTTTAATTGAATCCCCTGTGCCCACAAATGTAAAGCAAGTTCGACAGCTTCTCGGTTTGGCAGGATATTTCCGTCGCTACATACCCGGTTATGCATCAAAGACGGCGCCGATTGCTAGTTTAACACGAGGTAGCGTTAAATTTCACTGGGGCGAAGAACAAGAAAACGCGCGTAAATACTTAATCCACTGCCTTACAAATGAACCCGTGCTTGCTATTTTTGATCCGGCGTTACCAACCGAGTTACATACGGACGCGAGTTCTATCGGATATGGTGCGGTTCTCATTCAGGTGCATGAGAATGGTAAACGGCGAGTAGTAGCGTACTTTAGTAAAACGACGCAAGGCGCCGAACCGCGATACCATTCTTATGAACTTGAGACGCTAGCGATAATTAAAGCTTTACAACACTTTCGCCACTATTTATTGGGTATTTCGTTCAAAATTGTGACTGACTGTAACGCGCTTAAGTTAACGGAACGTAAGAAAGATTTACTACCACGTATCGCGCGTTGGTGGATATACATGCAGGATTTCAACTTCACAATAGAATATAGAAAAGGTGTTATGATGCAACACGCCGATTATCTAAGTCGAAATCCTGTTGATGTTCTCCAAATAACTAAGCCGAAAAACTGGGCGCAGATTGCTCAATCTGCGGATGAGGAAACTCGTGCGCTGATTGACAAAGTCAACAATAATGAGCTAGACTCTTCCCGGTATGTGGTTCGCAACGATTTGCTCTATTATAAATATACCCCTACGGGCCAGGAGCCTAGGCTACTATGCTTTATTCCCAAAGGGCACCGATTAAGTCTCCTAAGAGTTTTTCATGACCAGCATGAACACATAAGCGCCGAGAAGACGATTGATCTAATTCTGCGGCATTTTTGGTTCCCAGGACTTTATGCGTTCGTAAGGAAATACATAGGTCATTGTTTGATTTGTCTTTCGTCAAAAAGGGTTCCTAGGGCTCCTCATTACCCGATTTCCTCGTGGCATAAGCCAGATACTCCATTTAATACAGTTCACGTGGACGTGCTAGGCCCATTACCTGTTTCAAACGATAACAAATACATACTGCTCATCGTAGACGCCTTTTCCAAGTATTGTTTGTTTTATGCTGTAAAAAGGCAGGATTCGAACGAATTAAAACAAATGTTTTCAAACGCCGTTTCCCTATTCGGTACCCCCAAACTTATCGTGTGTGATAGAGGACGAATGTTTGAGAGTGCGAGTTTTCAAGGCTGGGTTTCTGAAATGGGTAGTGAAATTCATTTTGTGACACCCGAGATGCACAGTGAAAACGGTCAGGTTGAACGTTACTGTCGTACTTTACTAAATATGTTACGCATAGAGGCGTCTAAGCCAGGTTGCAAATGGTCCGATTCTTTGTGGAAGATGCAGCTTGTTATCAACTGTACTAAACACAAGACCACTCAGATCTCGCCGTTACAATTACTGATTGGTGTGGAAGCGGTCACGCCAGTTATAAGATCACTTATTCGCGATGTTGCTGTTGATGACGTGCGACCAAATCGCGAGGGTTTGAGAGAATTGCAAAGGCAGCGCGCTAGTGAACTTCTTGACCAAAATAGACGTAAACAAGATGAATGTGTCAATAAGAGTCGGAAAGTCAAACGTACATTTAATCTGAATGATAATGTGTTTGTAATAAAAACCTCCCAAGTAACAGGCAAGCTGGACCCAGGGATGCGAGGGCCATATCGTGTGGTGAAAATACTTCCCCACGATCGATACGAACTGCAGTTGCTAACTGGTTCATATGGCAAAGTCACTCAGGCTGCTGGTGAGCATATGGTTGCTTGGAAAGGAGAGTGGACCCCCGAGTCGTGTGCCACTTTCTTTCATAGTAAGTAGACCTTTGTACTGATTTTCGCTGAAAGGATGCATTGTCGTGTATTGTATCAAATAAGTTTGACACAATCTATATGACATGGACTAAAAGAGCCATAATTATGTAATTCATGGTTGTAAAGGCATTGAGTTATAAGTATAATTCTGCCAGAAGAGACGTGCTAACTGGGTGCCTCCGTCTCAGTTTATTTTAAGGCATTGAGTTGTAATGAAATTCTGCCAAGACACGCTAACTGGGTGCCTCTGTCTCAATTCATAAGGGCATTGAGATGAGTCTCTGCCAAGACACGCTAACTGGGTGCCTCTGTCTCAGTTAATAAGGGCATTGAGATGAGTCTCTGCCAAGACACGCTAAATGGGTGCCTCTGTCTCAGTTAATAAGGGCATTGAGATGAGTCTCTGCCAAGACACGCTAACTGGGTGCCTCTGTCTAGTTATGTTGTATTTAATTACAACAAAACATTCGCTTTGGTGAAGTAATTAGGATGTTACTAATGTGGGCCATTCTCTAAATTTCAGCTGAAGAGGAAAGTCTCATAGCACCTTCCACTAGTGCTACTAGCTGTGAAGATCATCCAAATCGTGAAGATGCAGACATACACCAGGGTCCATCAACTACGGATACAGCTATCGATGACGTGAGCCTTCCGCGTCACCAGAGACCAGTTACCGAAGATAGCTGCAGCGAAGTGCAGCAAGGATCATCAGGACAATGTGGCTGAGGACATCCACACATCAGGAGAGGCCGTATTAGCGTCAAAACGTTATTTTTAAAGTACCACGTGGTCGAGTCTATAAAAGCCGAGCGCAACAGTACTCGCCCCTTACTTCGTCTCCAGCAGTCGTCGTGACAACTTCTATTAATACCTTGCGTATTGTGAATTATTTTAGGAAGTACCTATATTTTACATAAGTTCTACTGTAATTGCTGTAAATTAAATAAAGACTAAATAATTGGTCATTCTGTTCATTTTTTTTTAAGTAAAATTAATATCAACCGCTAATAGTATGATATGATCCTAAGGGGTTGAAATAAATGATATTTGAATTTGAATTTGAATACTATTCTTCCACAATAGATGGCGATACATGTGTCTACATACCGTAATGAAATTAATTATCTTTTTATAGAGTCAACCGATTTCGATGTAACATAACTAAGATGATCTTCTCACTGCTGTTTTAATCAATCCTCTTTCCGTTGTTCCAGCTGGGCCGCGTGCCCGCCGCGTGCGTGGTGATGCCGCCGCGGTACGCGACGCTGCCACTGCCGCCTGCGTCGTACGCGCCCGGCCCCATGTACTACCCCGTGCATGACGCTGTAAGTATCCTGTTAAATCGCGTGTAGTTTCAATGACCGCTTCGGCCTTATTTCGAGAGGAAGATGGTTAGAATTAATAATCATATCTAATTCTCTGGTAAGAATTACATACATAATATGTAGATTTCTTTTTATCTAAAAGGAAACCAGTGTAGCAAAGTGTCCAAGATGAGGGACACGTACTCACATCTATCTACTTTCAAATCTTGATGCAAATAATCTGTAGATGAAAACTATAGTCATACCACAAGAGAGATTAAACCGGACTCGACGAAAAGTTAGTTGCTTTTGGTCGCCTCCTATCTGCCATTTTCGACCTTAAAAAGGAGCAAGAACAAAACTTATCTAGGTTTGTTTTCACTCCCATCATAAAGTCTATCATCATATATCAGTCTCGGCCCAACTCCTGAGCAACACTACTTTACAACTAGAAGATCAACTATTTTTGACAACGTAACATAAATGCGTCATTTTCCAGCGCGTGCGCCGTCGTCGATCGCCGCGCGCGACCACAGAGCGGCGTCGTCGCGAGGGGCGCGAGCGAGACTCGCAGCTGGCACGCTCGCTGGAGCGCATCCACCGCAAGCGGCGAGCTGAGCGCGACCACATCACCGATGCGGACCTCAAGAGGACCTACACCGGTCTGGATAGGTAACCTACATTATATCACTGTGGTTACACCCTTCTGTGAAGTGATAGCAATAGAGAAACCAAATCATGGGAAATAGAAGTCAGAACGTTTAACTAAAGTACATTTAGAAACAGATTAAACAAGGATCCTGATTTGGAAGCAAATATCGAACACAAGCATTCAATCAGTACAAAATAAAATTGTCGATGTTCCAGGGCATACGCGGAGCAGTTCATAGCAGTATGCGACGAGAGCCGCCATGCAGCCGAGCAACACGACTCCCTAGCGAGTACATCTGCCACCAGCGACACCAGCCACTCCCACCAGGAGCTGTCCTAACCCCTACTGAGGCGCTTTCATACATTTTACACCTAAGAAAATGTATGACACATTTTAAGGCAAAATTAAACTTTCATCCTACATCGATATAAGAATCGAGATCTATACTATCAAATATTGGTTAAGCGGTTCATAAAATAGCGTCAAGTAATTTATACGAACATGTAAATGAATACGAATGATTAGTAAGTTTAGTCAGTAAATACTCTTCGTTTTAGTAAACTAACTGTCTAAGTATATCATACCAAACTTAACAATATAGCTTTATAAGGTTGCAATACGTTATGATAAATTGTAAATATTTTCAATAACTTTAAGTAAAAAATTAATCAGAACACGAATATGAATCTATGGTGTTTCACTCATACTTAGATATCATTTATCTTAGGTGTCGTTTCACTCGACCTGCTCTTCGCTTACTATCAAGTATCGATTGATGTCCTATCTATGTAATACCGAAGTTAAAAGATCAATGGGGACAAATGATTTTACAAATGATTAGCAAGAATTTGCAATTCATGTTTCCAGTATTGCTTTATTGACAAACATGATACATGTGCCTTACTTATGCAAAATATATTTTTTTCTATGTAGATGACATCATGATGAACTCGAATGGCCTAGCTTAGAGACATCATTGTCATAATTCAAATTGTTTACGTCGATAATGTCTTTCGTTAGTTTTTTGTCATTCACATTCATTCGTTTTGAAATTAATTCTTTAATTTTGATTATGGTTAGATAAAGACTAGCCTATTTCTAGCCGAAATAGGCCAGTCTTTATCTAAATTTAAGTTTTGTTTCATTGTTACTTGATTAGTTCACTTTAATTTAACTAACATAATTAATAACAAATTGTAAACTTGTACGTATCGTCAAATATCTGTGTTATATTCTATTTTTTAAGTCTTATTTATCTAGTACTATTTGTGAAGATAATTTTGTAGAATAATTATTTTGATGAAGCTATTTCACTTGGAAATTACATGTTTAATTTCAAATAGTCGAGAGTAAAAGATTTTAATGGAAAATACTTCACAAATACAGTTTAGTTTATATTCTTAGAGTTAATTAATTTCAAGTATACGTTTGTATATATAAAATGAAAGTCCTATGTACCTAAACGGTGCCAAATTGTCAACTTACGATTGGTATAAATATTAACATCTAAATTGTTGCTCAATTTTGTTTAAATACAATTGACTTAAAAATTAAAACAACTTCTAATTAATGTTAAAATTAAAGTATTTTTTGTATTTTCTACTAAGCTAAGCTTATGTAGTGTTATAATATTTAGATTTGTCAACTACTTTTTAAAAGAGTTGCTTTACAATTATTTTTTATTACAATGATAGTTTTTCTTTATCTTGTTATCATCATTGTTTTTACTTACACACCGTGGGCTGAGGCACGTTTGAATTTACCTACAACAGGCCTTTGGTTTGGCTAAAAAAATGTACCAATAAAGGTAGGCCTCGCCCTGAATCTAGTGTGTTAGTCTACCCGGTATTCCAAACTATACGTAATCTAGCTAGTAGCGTCCTTAGAGATTATTTCAAATACTTTTCTATTTAAGAATTTATACTTTTTATTCTTAACTATATCTACGTAAACAAATACTTAGAGACTGTAAAATATATTGTAAATAGAGCTAAATATAGCTCCGTAGAGTTGTATCATATACTTTAAGCTAGGGTTTACGGTGGTCAGATGTATTGTGGCGCTTGTCTATGGTCTACGGCTTGCGAAGGTTATTTATTGTGGATAGATACTGCTTGGATGACGAGACGAATTAATAAATTACTTTTTATAAAACAATGCTGTTTTATTTCCACTAAGATGGGCGCGCGTTGCTGACGCGCAGCTCGCTCCCCGCTAGGACTCAGAACTCGTTGTCGCTGAGCGCGGACACGCGGCCGGGCGCGGCGCTGGGGCGCGCGCTGCTGACGCGCAGCTCGCTCTCCGACGAGCTGCCCAGCGAGTCGCCCGCCTCGCCGCTCTCCACTCCTGGGAAGGACGAATGGTTCAACGAGATGTTTACCTATATTTTGGCTAAGGAAAACACTTCTTCATCTTCTCGCGTCAAAGGTGATTCTTAAACAAATTGTGCCTGTAGGTGGCCACGTTAATATATCTGTGGCATTCACTAGGTCCTCAATGGTGCAGGCGTAAGGACACTTGGGGCGCTCCAAAAAGTAAGCCATATTTTGGACATTTAGTGTCCAGTGGGACAGTAAAACCCCATTTTGCCAGGTTGTATTTGCACCGGCCTACTTGATTGCACCACTAGTTAAGGCCACTGCAGTTCACATACAGATGGCAGGTGTTCTTATGCTCTCAGATGGTTGTGGGTGCTACAAACACTGGAATCCTAATAGTTAAGCAAAAAGTAGTCACAAAATCAGCCTATCATGTTCCTACTGCTGGGTCACAGGCTTCCTCTTTGTATGAGGAAGTGGGCTTTAATAAGATGTCACGTGTCTTTAAGATTTTTATTTGTAGGATATCCGCGAGCATTGGTAATGCCGGCTGGGTGGACACCGACGATCTTGGACACACAAGACAGAGCCATAACTACTGGGCCACTACAGCAAAAAAATCTTAAACGCATAAGAGAAAAGCGTTTACTGTATCTTGTACATCCATAACTGACCTTCAATCAGATCAGCGAACTCATCATCTTCAGCGGTAGCCAGCGTGCGCGTGGCGGGGCGCGGGCGCGCGCGCGACCAGCGCGGCGCCATGTCGCCGCCGCCTGCACGCGAATTAACAGGGTTAAGATATCTCCTGATGCTTCACGACGCAACTTTTGCTGTTTAGCGATGGCACTTTAAACAAGTTCGTGTTATCAAGTCAATGAAGGATGTGTTTTCATTATTTTATAGGGCTTAGCATAATTATATTTTCTTCCATCATCAATTTTCTTTCACTTTCGCTCATTTTTTTTATCACTTTCATTGTTTCTGCGTCTGTCTCTCAACACAAAAAAAATGTAATAAGATGTTATTTAATTTAAAATTTGTGTTGTCCGTATTCCAAGCTGGGTTGGACAGAGGTGTATAGTAGAAATGCCACGAATATTAGGTAACTATCCAGTATTCGGCCTTTTGGGCAACTTTTTTACTATTCGGTATTCGTCCGAATATTGCGAACCATTCGGCCTAATACCTATAAATTTTTATTATTATTTTTTTTAAGACATACACACTTTGATGTAACGATCAACAAATAATGCGTGTTGTGACACAACCTACTCGTAAATTAAATATATTGACCCACGACAGCGTAGTTATCACACACACTTCATTGATGGTCGTAACCCGCGAAATGTACTAAGTGTCGCTGAATATTCGACCGCCGAATATTCGTCGCTTAGGCCGAGAGCCTAGCCGAATATTTGGAATGCGGTCCTCGGTATATGTGGCATCTCTAGTGTGTGTGTAGGTATGTAATCCAAATTTTACCAATTATGTTCAGCTTCCATTTTATACAGCCTACGGAAACACTAAATTTTGTCACAAGGTCATCGCTAAGAAAAAATTCTAGAAGAATGTTCTATATGAGTGAGATAGCAATATAAGCAATGCATGACAAACCGAACGACGTAGCAGCCGACATCATCCGGCCGTCGGAGCTGGTGGCCGGACCCTTCCCTGTACGTACAAACAGTTTAATGGCAGCAGATGTTCATGCTAAGCTGGCGATGCTGGTATGAACCTTCATGCTTTTGTATCCTGGCTCCAGGCAGTGGCCACAAACTAATATCAGAACTTGGTACTCAATATCTTATCCAATAACTGTTAGAAGCAGTTCCAAAAGAGGTGAGGCTTCTAAACGATGTAGGTATTACTCATCTAACCTAACAAAGCCAAACAGAACTCTACTTTTTGGAACGTTAGCCTATTAAAATGCAAGTATCCTGAATCCTATATCAGCTTAGTCTCTGAGTCTAGTCTGCCCGACGTTTCAATTTACATTTTTACTGCTAAATATACGAACTAAACGGAAACAATAATGAAAAAATAACAGAAATCCAAGTCTTATGCCATCATTGTGGCCGTAATGTAGCAGCCACAAGATTCCCAGGACCACATTATTGGTCAATAATTGTGGCTACTGCCTGAAGCCAGTTCACCAGTACCAGGAGACACTCACTGGAGACGGACAGGTCCCCGAAGGCCTGCTTGTCGGAGAAGTCGGAGTCGGAGCGCGAGTCGTCCTCGTCGCGGATCTCGTCGAGCGAGTCCCGCGCCGCCATGCTGCCGAATGCACGGCGAGCTTCGGCTGCCGCTGTGCCTGCAAAGTCATGGTTGTGAAGGCAAACATGTTTGTCATTTAATAATTCAAAAACTCGAACGAATTCACCTGGATCAATAACTCAGAAGATTTAATTCGAAAGAATTAACTCGAGAGAATGAACTCTGAAGAATTATACTTTCGTGTTAATACACGAAAGAATGAAGTCGGCACAATGAACTCCCAAACTCGGAAATAAACTCGGAATAAATAAATTGAAGACTCGGAATAATGAACTCGGTGAAATTAACTCGCATACTCGCAATAACAACTCGAAATAATGAATTCAGAGGAGAGAGAGTGGAGATTAGAAAAATAAATACAGTATTATGAGAAATAGTTATAGATAAGTATAAGTTGCATACAAATAGTCTAGACACAGATAAATTTATATTAAGTAAAAAATAAATAACACAGAATACACCAAACCAACACATGCATATATTATTACAATAAATGTAAATTACAGGAAATAAAACGCTTTTTTATTTTATTTTAAATAATTTAGAACAATTAACTCCGCCCATTGTGTCACCCTATGTAATGTTTTCTTCATCTATATTTTCTGTAACTTAAATGGTGTACATAATAAAGAGTATTCTATTCTATTCTATTCTAACTCGGAATAATGAACTCGAAATAATTAATATCAGGGAAAATTTAGTGTTTAGTTTACTAAACCTGGAAATCAGATGCGATATGGAATCATCGAACTTTCCTCGAACCTTTAAAAAGCTTTGATTGCGTCTTGGTTGGTTGATTGAGTCTTGGTGACAATATTTACCTGCCGTTTTAATCCTCAGCCGAGTCTTCGGCCTGGTGGCTGGCCTCGGCTGCTTCACCTCGCTCAGGTCCTTGCCGTCATCACTGGAGTCCATGTCATCTACAAAATTAAATAGTCTTAGGTATTCCAATTCTATCCGGATACCACGCAGTCTTGTCTTAAGGATATCGTGTTACCCAGTTACTGGGATATGGAGATCAGACTATAGTCGGACCATGTAACATACCAGTATTTAGCTGTCATTCAGACTGGAAATAGACCTATCATGGTTGGGAAACGGTTAGGCAGATTAGTTGAGTTTGTGTGGTGAGAAAGTGAGAACAGCCAGGTTCAGCCCTTGCCGAGTGATGGAAAAGTTTCGTATAAACTTGGTACGTCATTGCTTACACATTTTGTACGGAGGTTCATCATTTTTACCAGTGGGAAAGCCCACAGGGCACAAGGATCGTTAGCCTATAAAAGTATCGACTGTATACGACTTACCAGAGTCACTGAGTTTGCCCAGAACATCTTCTGCTTCATACTTATGAATGAGCTGCATGATTGCGGCTTGTTGTTCTTCGGCCGCCTGCAAGCAAATGATCACCACAATGTAAGACCTAACTCGTAGCCGAATTCTAGCGCAATTATATGTACTTATAATACGATCCACACGCTATGAAGAAGGTTATTTTCAATCAATTGAAGATATACGAAACAACGCTAAGCAAGAGCTTTGGCTTGATTTCATTTTAGTTTCCATTTGACAGTTTTGCGACATTTACGTACAGGAATAATGTTTTTTTTTTAATATTCGTAGTCTCGTGTTTAGACCACAATCTCACCTGATGGTCGATGGTACAGCACGCTTGTCTAGAAGTAACCTAGAAAAGGTTACTTGAAGTAACCTTTTCTAGGTTACCTCTAGACAAGCGTGCTGTACCATCGACCATCTCTTGACTTAAAGGCCCTCAGGTTGCAGCCAAAAACCTCAAAACACTGACTGCAGTGCCTCACCTCAGCCTGGGCGCTCTCAAGCACGCTGAGCTGGTGCTTGAGCGCCTCGACACAACGATAGCGCAACACGTACTGGTCCCACAGCTGCTCTATCTCAGTCTCCAACGCTGTCAGCTCACCCTGGTAAGCTGGTCTGGAATGATCGAGAAATATTTAAATTGGCATTAGATAACAATGCCACTGAGTTACTTCTTTTTCTAGTATATTGCATTGTACAGTCGGTGATAGCAATTAACTGACCCCCTAAAAATTAAACGAATTTGAACCTTTTGCTTGTTACGAACGATCGAACTAGAACAACGTTGGAACTGGTTCAACGTCTACGATCAATAAAATAGTTATTCGAATTTGATCTTTAATACGCAGTGTTAAGGTAGGTATGTTCTTGAATATTATTTTAACTTGTAAAATAATATGTAATTTCGATCACGTTGAATATGTTTCGAGTGGTCTAGTGGTGACTGTAGTGAGCTGACAAATCGTGGTTGCGAGTTCGTAACCAGCGTAATTGACGCGTTTGTTTCTGTTTTGTATATTTATTTTAAGTTATAAATAATAAATTATAACTTTAGCAACAACAACAAAAAAAATGAACAAATAAAAAACCAAAATGGTGGTAAAAACGATTTTATTTTATAAAAAAAATATTATAAGAATAACATAAATGATATTGATGACGACACGAAGATGATAATATTTACCTGCTTACTAATAACGTTGTTAACTGCACTGAGTTTAATGTAGTGAATCAGCATGTTATAATATTTAGAAATATAGGTATGTATTTCTATTTCATAACAATAACATCACTACATTAAATATCATTGAACTAAATAAAACGGCATTATACGTTGAAGTTCTACCTGGTCTACTATATATCAATTTGTTTTATGAATAGTTATTTTAGTTATAAAATAAGGTTTTGACAAAAACTAGGTATTCGAAATACTTCGTTACAAATTATAACAATAGTTAATTTAACACACACACTGACATACGTTAGTATTGTTTGTGACTAACACTGGTTACTCAAGTTATTCATGCTTTTAATAGCGAAGTGGAGCACCATTTTTTCTATTGCTTGTTGCAAGCGGTCCCGCATACCGCGCACCATATTCCAACAACGATCACTTCTACTTGCAGTTGAATGAGTAGGCAAAAATGGGTGTTCAGTATGCCTTCTAACAATTGCTTGATGACGTTCTGACACTGGAGTATGTAACATAGTAGGTAGGTTTTGATCCAGGACGATCTTTTTGAATATTCCCTGCCTCTTCAAAACGTCTTAGCGACAATCTGACTGTATTTCTCTGAAACAACACAATAAGCATAATTTTAGTAACGAATAGGTAAACATAATTTATCGATTAAGTTTGAAAAAATAAGTTTAGCAAATTAGATTATGTAAATCAAATTGACCTATAAATGATCTCAAATTAGACTCATAATGAAACACAGTTAATTGTCTATTATTCTACATTCACCGGCTTTTAAGCAGACTAACGAATTAAGGAAAAAGTATAATTATAAATGAAGCATAAAAAGAATACACTTACCGCTATATTAAGTTTCCTAGCAATCGCTTTAATACCAACATTCTCCTCATGCAAATAGATTATTTTGTATTTTAAATAATCACTCAACTGATACATGACGATTAAACTATCAAAACTGATAACAATTAATAAAAAGGTAAAAAGCCAATTTAGTAAGGCAAGGTAAAAATATTCGCGCGTATTCACTGCTATTTGTGCATAGAATATCTTGTTCAATTTATTCTTCTACCCCAAGTCCTTATGTCATATTTATAGCAGTTTTTGTTGAATACGCATATTGACGTCTAACTACCCACTTATTAAAAAAGGTAAAAAGTTATAAATAAATGACCTAATACCAACCTCTTAAAGCTCAAGTTTGCGTATCAAAATTATTTATTGTTTCTGTTCATCGAGTAGTGTTAGTCTGATAAACTCATACCATATTGAATAACGTTTAATGGTATGAGCATAGGGTGTAAAATCGAGTAATTTTTAGGGGGGTCAGTTAATTGCTATCACCGACTGTACTAAGTATTGATTCACGCTTGGATGTCCGATCATCAAGCAAATCCGGTCGACTGCAGTGAATTTCTATGGAACGGCAGAACATGGCCGTGGCCCACATTATGATAATGAGGAGCTCGGACAGGATCCGGAATCACAGATGCCTCGCCCGCTCAAACCTCATCACATTCCTCATAGGACTCACTTGGGCAAATGGGGATTATTAATACATTAAACAGCGAGGTCGGTATGGTTCAGACCTTTTCTCATTTAGCGGAATTTCCCAAATGCGCATTCGCCTGCCCAGATGATTTAAGCAATGCCTCCATCGAAGCAATACACGCGGCCTCCTACAGGGCCCAAATAGTATCACTTGATGAACCGTCGACACAATAAGAAAAGGAAGAGACTCGCTTGATCATTTGCTAATCTACAGCCTCTTCTCCGCCCTCATAAGCTCGACAGGACGAGTCATCCTATGCAGCCTCGCTGGCAGCCACGATGTCGATCTGTTCCTCTTACCAGACACAGCACTCACTTGATCTTCTGCACAGTGTGCAGCCTCTTCTCCGCCCTCATGAGCTCAGCCCTCTTCCTCTCCAGCTTAGCGTCCAGTGCAGCCTCGCTGGCGGCCACGTTGTCGATCTGTTCTCGTCCAGACGACACCTTGCCAGTGACGGTATCTAGCGCCCGACGGAGAGCCGCCTCCATCGCTGACATGTCCAGAGGCCGGGAGAGAGCTTGCTCGCGTTGTTCCTGGGATAGACGACAAAGTTAAACCTGTTTTAGCTCGAAGAGATAGTTTAAAAAATATTATTTCTTATTGCTATAATCCATTTGGATACTTTTTTTAATTTATTATATTCTGCACTAGCAGCACCCCGCGTAGTTCCCGTTCCCATAGGAATAGGCGGATAAAATATAGCCTATGTTACTCGCTGATAGCTGCTAGTGGCTTAGGCATGAAAGCGTAACAAATCAAACTCACATTCGCATTTATAATACGCTAAAGATATACTCATTCCGTGTGTAATCTGTATGTAGGTACAATCTGCTCTTAAAGTTTTAGACTCACCTTGTTTTCTGCCTCTTTAGCCAACAGATCGTAGAGGAAGGCGCCCTGTGCTGTGATGTCGGTCGCCAGAGCTCGGGCTTGCTTGATCTCACCCAACTATAAGTGTTAAACTTGATGAACAGCTTGCTATTATTATTATGACCAAAATCCAATAGCAAATCATATGAATGTATCATTTTCGTTAAGAACACTCCCTCATTAATCAGTTAAAGCTATTATACTGTTAAATTAAAAATAGGTAGTCCTCCAAACCGATTTCAGCAGTCGAACCGATTTCAGTAATAAATTAACAAAATTTACAAGGAACTGGTTGCTCACCCGGCTACTAAAGTCATAGCTCATAGGCGTGTTCTCATGCTGGTGGTCATCAGTAGACGGAGACTCCAGAGCTGATCGCAGCAGAGAAGCCACCTTCATCATCTCGCGCACCGCGTAGCCGTCTGCACCGTACACGCGCTTACCGTTCAGCTTGATATTGGCGCGGGAGTGCTATATAAGAGGATTCAGGTTGAGGCGGCTAGAGTGCTGAGGGCAGCAGGGAAGCCACTATCACCATCTACGCATTACACGCACTTGCCAGTCAACTTGATTTTGGCACGAAAGTGTAAGAAAACGGTCGCATTTAACAACAAAGCCGCCGAAAAACGAGACAACACGTAAGTCACGTCGACTATTTTTTATTTCAGCGTGCTTACACTGAAAAAGAAATTAGTCACACCTTTAGGACAGTGTTGATTGTGCTACAGACTATATGCCAAGCATGGTTTTGTGTTCACAATAAAACATAATATAGGTAAGACTATGAATGAACTAGTGCTCATTCCGTGTCAACCAGCAGTTACCTGATACAACCAGCCCCAGCCCAAGCTTTACCGGGAATTTGGAGTACAACAGCTTTGGAGGGTAGGTATCTGTTTTAGGCCCGCCTCCTCTACCGTATATATTCTGCAGTTTAATAATTTAGAATATACCCTATCCATTTTGGCCCTAACTCTCTGACCATCTACCCGAAGGTAAAAGCAACACTTTACAAAGAGCGCAATAGCGTGTGTGACGAGCGCCACCCGCTGCTCCACGGAGTGGCGGCCGCCGCCCAGCTCTGCGTCGGGCTCCACCCGCGCCGCCAGCCAGCGGAGACACTGCTCCAACAGCTCCCAGTTCGGCGTCCTGAAGCTCTCCAAAGATATCGCCTTCGGAAACCCCAGGACTCGCATTGCTTCGCTAAAATCTTTTCAAATGAACATATCGTCAGAAAAGCTGCACCAAAAGCTTTATACCTAATATTAACGGCGTCAAAAATACTTACTTCTCAAATCTCTGTAAGACATATTGAAAGTAAAATAATTGAACTCTACCGAAAATAAATAATATCGCAGTAATGTGACTTGACAGACACTTCACTGTTTGTCTTTTTGCGTTGCTATGACAACGACGTTGCTACCAAAGATCACACTAAAAAAATGTTACAGCCATTTTCAAAATGTAACAAAGGAGGTTTGCTTGTTATAATTTGCAGGCTAATAAAACCAAGTACGACACCAAAAACACAACAAAGACAGGTTTCTTGTATCGGAACCCCTTTAAATACTAATTTAATTTGTACCTATTATGACGTGTTGCTAAAGCGGTAATAGTAACTCTGTTAAAATTTCAACTTTTTACCTATTGTGGTTCTTGAGATAAAACCCGCTGACAGCCAGACAGACATTTAGTATTTGTTAGTCTTCGGGTATGGAATCCTAAAAATCAGGTTATCGTATCGGGTAGTACAAAATTAGTGTTTTGTATATAGGATTTTTGGGTATAATAAAAACCAAATGGAGTCAACCTAGTAGTTATTTCGTTTATTACTATTATAAAGAATTTTCATAATATTCGACCATGATAATAGCAATATTAGCGCCTACACGCGCCTTCATGCAATATTACATACAACGTTAATTTACATATTACCAATATCTAAAATACAATTGGATTTTGGAATACAATTATTCCAATATTAAATTGGGCATACGAAACATTTATACGTCCATCAATTTCGTATAAATGTTGTTTGACTGTTCAAATAATCATACATTCACACGATAATATAGTTCCTGCTAAATCCGAGAGGTGGCCAAACATCTTAGTATAAGTTTGCTCAACCATTTCTATCAGGCGCTTTAGTTAAAAACCACGACGGTTCAACTTCAGCGATAAAATATACGCAATCGCTTTTGGACACCTGCCTATAAGCAATAACAATATTTTTCTGTCCAATTAAGTATAATGCCAACAACATTACATTGTAACTTTACCTGATCTTTACTCAAATTGTTTCATTGATAGGGATCGCATGTACACTAACCTTTTGCTTCGTAAATAAAGACTCGGATTGCTAAACAACTATATTATATTCATTAAAAGTAACTATATAAACAGTCAAACTTTACGGCTGAACTGAACATCTGAGGATACTGACTGTAGACCTCACTTCTCACTAATCCTCAGGAAAAGTCCCATAGATTTGCACTGCACAATGTACAGCTAATGAGAACAAGTAAGGTCTAGGTGAAAAACAGGTATATGAGTTAATTTGTTTTCCTCAGAGTCCAGCACAATTCAAGCCGTGCATGCCCAATTTAATAGAAAAATCATAAGTCCAGGGTGGGCGGCTGCCTCATCGCGCGCTTCAGTGACTCCTCGCGCTTGACTGCTACGCGCATACGTGCTGCTTTCAGGTGTCTGGAAGAGATGGTAATACTTTGTGAAACACTAAATAAAAAAAGAACATAATTTTTAATTAAACGCTGCTCTAAAACAAACATCATTTATTTTGTTGGAGGCATACTAGTTAGGACCTACACTTAAAAGCGTATACGCCAAACGGCGTTTCATACAAATTTTCCGAAATTACTGAACCAATTTTAATGAAACTTTACACATAGAAGCAGGATACATAGGTCTAAAAATGTAGCTCGAAATGTGTTATTTAAAAAAAGATAACTGGGAATTTATGTTTGTATGGAAAATTTAAAAGGGGTCTAATTTAACTCTAACACTATTTATCGAAAATATTTTCAACTAACTTTTTAGACCTATGTATCCTGCTTATATGTGTGAAGTTTCATTAAAATCGGTTCAATCATTTCGGAAAATAACGACATGAAAATTTGTATGAAATGGCGTTTGGCATATACACTTTAAAACTGCATGATGTTTATGAGTTCTATGATGTGTGAATTTAGCCAGATATTTTCTTTTTTTTCATTTAAAACCTATGGCTCAATTCTCTGGAAGAATTGTGCCATCTGAAGAACTTGTATTACGCGAGTCGCTTAGCATACAGAGAAGAGCCTTTAACAATTAATCATGCTCAATACATCAGCAATTTTATCTTAAACTATATATTTATACTTTAATGTACCATGGTTGATGATAGATAAGAATAGATTTTCAAATATCCTTCTTTCGTGCTTATTTTAACCTCGTAAAGCCACAGCGGTTTAGATTATTTTTTACTTTTTATTTGTTTCATATATTATGTTGTCATGAACACTAAGTTGATATTTATTATTTTATTGGTATTGATTTGTTTCTTTTTAATAAGTATGTATTCCGTGAGTGTATCCATGGCATCACAGGCCCCATCAGAACACCAGCGCTGTGGTATTTATCATTTGATTAAATATCGCAGCAGATGCTGAGATAGGAACCTTTTTTGGCCTCGCACAGTTTAAATTTTATATTAAGCTTTTAATTATGTTTTTTTTTTATTTGTTTTGTGCAAGTCCTAAATAAACATTTTTTCTTTCTTTCTTTCTTCTTTCTTTCTTATGCATTGTCTTCAAAGTATTATAGACTTAATACATTATAGATAGTAGATAGACATTACCTTTGTCTAATCCTCTCGACAGTTTCAGGAGCAGGTTGTCTCTTGGTAACGGCAGCATCTCTGATCATGTTCCGCAGTTTCTGCATGCAGTCAGCTAGGTTCAACTGCTGGGACCTAGTGGTGTCTGATCTGATGATCAAGTAGCCTTCTTTTGATAGTTTGTTGCCATGCTGAAATTATCAGGGAAAAATTCAATTCTATTTGATGCAGATATTTTAATAAGAATTTCTTGTGATGGTATGGAAGGGCACTCTCCAAACATACTGCTATGTGTAATAATATGTGTATAACTTTGTGTGCTACACATATTTTATTTTGTATTTGTAAAGATGTCTATTGTACCATTTTCGTGTAACCGTTTGTTTTCCCGAAGTAAATAAAGGCTTTTTGTTTCAAAGGAGGCCACAATCAGTAATAGTAGTTTTGTAATAATTTATTTATATACTAGCTGATCCACCAAACGTCGTTTTGCCACATAAAAAAATAATTAGGGGTGGACCACCATTAACATTTAGGGGGATGAAAAATAGATATTGGCCGATTCTCAGACCTACTGAATATGCATATAAAATTTCATAAAAATTGGTCAAGCCGTATTAGAAGGGTATGGTAACTATCATTGTAACACGAGAATTTAGATATAAGATTTCATTCTATAAATAGACTTGGAGGGGTTAAAAGATAATATATGTAACATACCAGTTCTATCAGTTTAGTTCTGATGTCAGGATGAAGCCAGTCTGCCTCGCTAGGTTTAAACCTTAAGTCAACCTTGGTATGTACCTGCAAAAGTCACAATAGATAGTCATTATCGGTGATATTTGAGAAAACTTCAGGTTATGGGCTAGACGTAGGAGTCTTCCAAGTTAAGCACAACAGTTGGTGGGTTGGCAATATACAAAACAACATTCATCTAATTGAGAAGACACCTATAAAAGCCCAGTGATGATGGGTGGAGTAAAGTTATAACCAAGGGATGTCTAAGAATTGGAAGAAGACACTTTGGCTGTCTAGGGTGACATGTTGAGATGGTCAGACGAAATTATGGTCATTGCAAGCAAAACCTGGATGAGGTGGGCAAAGGACGGTGGGGATTGGTACAAGGAAAGAGGCCTTTTTTTTGGATGGGATAATTATCATCAAATGACTTCTCCGAGGCCTATGCTTAGCATTTGGCAAATTGCTGTGTATGTGATGATTGTTCATTCAATCACAATCATTTTAAGTAGGTACATCAAAAGTTGCAAAGCTCTTACATTATGCTTAGCTGTCAACATTGCTTATTCAAATTAAATTGTTGTTAGTAGTACAAGGCATACCTTATTAACATTTTGGCCTCCAGGTCCAGAGCTAGCACTGTATTTAATATCTAATTTATCGATCGGTATGAAACCGGAAAACTTCTCATTCGGGTCAGCTGGTTGCTACAACAAATTAATATTAGGTTAGCATTTAGGAACTCCAATTTTCATGAATGATTAATCAAATGTTTAAAGTACTTACAAATGCTGGCGTTGTGAGCTTTAAGGAACTATTAGGATACAGAGTCTCTAAGGAAATTGAACTCTTGTAAGCCATGGGCCGCTTCAACAAAGTGGTGTAAGAGGCTGACTGCACTACTTTTCGCAGGACATTTAAACGTACCGATGCAAAAGCCATGATTGCTGATATAGTCACAGACAAACTCACATCAACTACACAGGTATTAGTTCATTATTTAGTCGAAATCATAAAGGTTCAACACATAACCTACAATTCACACTATTTCAAAGCTTACGTCAGTGTCAGTGTCACATTCACAGAGCACCTAATACTGTCAGTGTCAAAGGTCTTTGTGTCAAACCAAAGACCTTACAATAATATGGACCAGAAATACCTACGAAATACGCGTGCATACCTACTATAAATCTGGTCCAAAAGATGGCGGCCATTGCTAGGGAAGCACATAAGTAATCAAAACCAAAAAGTATCGATATCGATACCAGAGTTACTAACATTTCTTATGGTACATTTAATTTTGTTACTATCAATACTATTAAACTTTGGATGATTAGATTACAAGGGGTGAGAAGCTACATTTTATGAGCGACTGACTGACTTCGAATTTTGTTTTTGCGAGTGACTTTAAGGACAACCGAGGTTTTTTGCGATTTCAGGTTCTGTTCTACATTTAAAGTTGTTCATAAAGATTACTCTGACCCTCAGTATCGCTATTTCAACTTTAAAGGTGTGCATGTGTAGAGTCGATGGAAAACTTAATATTTGTTACTTAGCAAAAAGGGGCCGCAACGGAGCGCTTTTGTAAGGGAACGCGCGGGCGATCGTTTTACGTAGGCTCGGCCCATAGAGTATAAATATTGTAGAAAGATACTAACACTGAGGTATTAAAAGGATTAAAACAACAAAGTAATATGAAAAATGTACCTTTATTCACTATAATATATCACCAGGTCAAAGTAAATGCCTAATGTTAGTGAGATATTTATTAGGCACTTTTGAAAGTCCCAACCATTACCAATTATTGTGAACTATCCATTGAAATCTGAGTTTAATTTTATAGAAACTAAAAGTGGCCTTCTAAATCACATTACGAACTAAATCATGTATAACAATTTTATTAACATATAACTACTTCTTAAATAACTTCTGGCAACTTGTGACCTATAATTACCGTTCATTCGTTCAAGTAGGAGAAGAAAAACCATAATTCTGACCGAAAAGACACATTTATTTAAATACTTAAATGTAATGTAACTGTTATTATATCCGAAAACGTACCCCTTCGTTTGTTTCAGAAAAAAAAAACTTGACCATCGATATTATTCAATGTTAATTTATTAAAATAGTTTCTTAAGGATAGCTTTTCACAAGCCACTTTTGGCATAGTACTTCATTTTTAGGGAACCTGTGTAAATAAAAACATGCAAATTTATTTCAGTTTGATGCAGTTAGTGGAACAAATCAGAGTGAACTAAATAACCACCACCTACTGCATGACGAATTTATATTGTCGTTTTAGTACTATCACTATTTTTATTTTTATTCTGTTAGTTTTATTTTCAAAATCGTCTCTTCAAGCCCTTCATTTTGATACCCTACTCAACAATATATAATACAAACTAAAAAAAATTAACTTTCTTATCGATAGCTTATTTAATAAAAGACATCACTATTTTGAATTGTCATTTCTATTGTAAACAAAACATGATATAAATTTAGCAAATAGAGGTAAATATCAGAAATAATTTGTATGTACATGTGGGAACTTTGATTCTATAAATAAAACAAGGATAGTTATACAAAAAAAATAGCAGTATGATAAAGTTTTTCTTAAAATACGGCTACTAACCTGTGCATGTTTAATTAGGCTCGATTGGGGTTTTTCCTTGCACCACACTGAATTATTGCACACGTAGGCATATTCAATTTGCTCCACTAGACACTCACAGCACAATACAATTTAGTTTGGAGCGTTTTTATCCCTAAAAATCGTAATTTAAACCCAATGTTGTTGTACACTTGACAGCTGACGTACTTCAAAACCACGGGCCCAAACAATGGCGGATGGCACGCGAGGTACGTACATTGACGGATATGTGAAAATGTTGTCAGGAAGAGATAAAACAAATAGTGTGACGTCTCTTTCTTCAAATGTGAAAACTCATTGGTTAAAAAGAGACAAAGTGTAGTTTCTTATTTCTGTATCGATTTAATAGATATTTGTATAAGCAAATAAGATATAGAACATTACGGCATCTCTATATATTCTATACTCTAAGTGTCAAACATAACCTCTTCCGAAGCAAAAGTATTGGTGCTATACAGCCAAAACTGTAGCTCAAAAAAGATTTGATATTTTATTACCCGACTACCCTAGAAGGAGGGTTATGTTTTACGGTTACGCATTCTGTACTTACGAGCAATCACACGTCCATAGTTAGTATTTTGAAGCTATTTTACCTATAGAGAATTTCACTATTATTATAAATCATGGTACCTATTCATAGTTAGAATATCAAGTTTTGTAATTCGTACTCGAACCTGAAGTACATACAAACAACATAATAGGATTTGTGCTTCTCAAGTCAGATTATAACCAATCTGATTGACTACATTTTCGCCGGAATCTCATAATGACTAGAATTTGGTTTTACGGCGAGTCCATTTATTCATATAAAGTAGGTATAACCATTCCAGTTCATTTAGATATCAAATCCCAAATAATTCTGTAGATAATTTAAAATACCTATCTTGTAATTTTTCGTAGCCAACCAAATTGCTAGTTTTAGTTATCGTCCAGAAAAACATGAGGCATGAAATGCGCGCGCATGTCATGCTCCAGATAATTTAATTAGGATCCCGTTCCGCTCAGCAGCACCCTCTCACGTTTCTAAGAGAATATTTAGAGTCAACAGCCAGAATCGCTACTAAAGAAGAAAGACACTGCACCGTTACCATATTTAATCACTTTATTATAACTAAAACAACTATTGCATTAAAAAATACGAAATTACCTCATACCTGGATTTCTTTTCGTCTTAAGCTTTTTTTTTGTTCTTAATTTTTGTTATCACTTTATCTTCTTCCAATAATAGACATGAAGGTAAAATGCAAAGGTAGGTAGGTATTGCATGCACATTACACTAGATTTAAAAAGTTTTTCAAAATGTGATGATTTCGTGGGCACTAAGTAAAACAGTTAATTTAAGAAAATTAGTAAATAAATAATGTTTGAGTTTGACTGCCGAATTAGGTACCTACCAAATGTTCCAAAGTTCTCATATCAGAGACTTGTCAGGGGTTTTAGGTATTCAAAACTAGGCACCAAAAACCATAACTAATATACCTACCCACTCCAAAATGGACAATCGTAATCATTCTAAAAACTTGATATGAAAAATAAACCATTCTCTCAGTTGCAACGTTCAACCGGTTCAACCTTGTCGATTCTTCATTATCCATAGTCGATGCGGATTATTATTAGCAATTAACTATCGACTAATGAATGCGCGAGGCGTCAAAGAATTTTTTACTAAGCAGATAAGTGTACAGTACAATCATCTCACTAATTGATTTAAATTGCACTGCTAGCCCACACTCGCATAGCTAAGCTGCATACTTCGTAATTATTTCAAGCAAAGCTAATTCATAAATTACGTTCATTTTAAATCTAAATACAATAATATGGTGAGGTCTCCTGAAGCATTCAACAGATATCTATAAATTAATACTGTGACCATTTTGAATTCTAGGTAAACTCAAAAACTACTGGAACAATTTCAGAAATTCTTTCACCATTAGGAGGAATGCCACATTATCCCTTAGTAACATAGGTTAAATTGAAAAACATGATAACGCGTGCGAAGCCGGGACAAACCGCTAGTTTTAGATGATATTTGTGGTACTCCCTTTCTTCTCATAAAATTGTTTGTCCAAAAATCATTATCCATAACACGTTTGCTATAAACTGCAGTAACCATAATGTTCAAAACCCCGAAATTTTGTTCAGCATAATTATTTTTAGTTCTAAAAGTATTCTGTCATAATATCGAGTACTATAATAATTGAATCTCCTAATTTTACATGCCCTAAAGTCATATGTCCTAAGTATTGTGTTGAATAATGTGTATTATTCCGAATGTTCATTTATAATAAATATTTTAGTCCTAAAACATTTGCTAAAAATAGGTTTTATTGGCAGAAACGAATCGCTGTAAATCCGACTCCACGCAGTCTTGTCTGCCCTACCCCTAGAGTGTAATTTAAAATCGCGTAGGCGCGGAGGGGCGAGGCGGCCCGCGTGGGACCGCGCGCCGGAGCCCCGCAGCGCCGGAGCCGTGACAGAAACCATGCCTGCTGCATGTTGCATGCTTGCTTGCATGCGGCGTGCTTGCTTGCATGCTGCATGCTGCATGCTTGCTTGCATGCTGCGTGCTTGCTTGCATGCTGCGTCCTTGTTTGCATGCTGCGTGCTTGCTTGCATGCTGCGTGCTTGCTTGCATGCTGCGTGCTTGCTTGCATGCTGCGTGCTTGTTTGCATGCTGCGTGCTTGCTTGCATGCTGTATGCTTGCTTGCTTGCATGCTGCATGCTTGCTTGCTTGCATGCTGCATGCTTGCTTGCTTACAAAAACCACATGTTCACAATCAACTGCTTTATTGAGTACATGTATAATATATTTATTTATTTACGTATAATAAAAAATTATAATGCATCATCAGATATGTTTAATTATAACAAATGAGAGAAGCTCATAGCAATTGCTTTGTTGTACGTTCTAAGAATATTATTATTATAAATAAACATTACGTTATTTGAATTTAGGACTTATAACTTTTATTGAAAACGGTTTTATATATTTTGTATATTATTGATTGTAATATTTATGGCAAACGGATTTAGGACATATTATATTTAGGGATTTCAATTTTATGGCATGAGATATTAGGTGATATTAAGTTTGGGTAAGTTATCATTCGGAAAAATGATGATTAGGACAAAAAAAGTTATGGCTCTTTAAATTATGGATAAAAAAGTTAGGTGACACAATAGAGAACCGATATTTGTATGGTCAATGAATTTACATTTATAACGTGTTTTACGCCACTAACAATGTCATCTCAGTTGATCTCAGTTATTTTCAAAGCAATTTTAACGTCCTATAGACTTCTCCGAGTACATTTTTTGAGTTGATCGACTATGTCAGTAACTTCTTAGCCGCGATAGTTTTTATTTTAAATTCAGCATACTTCCTACTCCCGTGATATTTTTTACATTTCCAGAAGCAACCGTTTAGCCGGTAGTAGGAGGGATGGGGGGGCACTGGACTCAAACGATTTTGTCGACTTTAGAACTTCATATTTCACAAACAGATCCCTAAATCGGAAAATGATCTGTGAAGACTCGTAATATTTTTGAAAAACCTATCCAACTACACCCCACACGATGGGTTGGACGCGAAAAAAATAATCATTACCACATGACGTGTAGGGGAGGTACCTACCATATAAAAACAAAATAGTTTTTATTCTACCTTTTGTCGGCATCATTAATATGTGCATTTCTGCCAAAAAAGCTTTGTAGTCCCCATAGTCTCTGAGCAAAACAGCGGACAGACAGACAAACGGACAGACTGAAACCATAAGGATTCTTTGTGGACTACGCACCTAACCATAAAAAGTACGTGTCTTTGGTGATTATGGGATGCCCTAATATTTTTAGATACATCAGATTCTAATAGGTACTATTATAGGTTAGAAAATGAAAACAATATATCTAGGTAGTTTTAATTTCCGCGAATATTAGTGGGTTGCAGGTATGCACCTCCCTCCCGCCCGCTATATTATGCACATGCAAGATTACTAGGCAAATGCAAGGATTTTAAGCACATGCAGGAAGGCAATGCAAAACCCAACACCATTACCGACACGTGTTTCGCCTCTCCACGAGGCATCCTCAGGGGACGTGTTGACTCGCTGACCGTTGAGTTGCAACTCAACGGTCAGCGAGTCAACATCCTTGCATTTGCCTAGTAATCTTGCATGTGCATAATATAGCGGGCGGGAGGGAGGTGCATACCTGCAACCCACTAATATTCGCGGAAATTAAAACTAGATATATTGTTTTCATTTTCAATTTTAAAATGGATTTCCGCAAAGTAACGCCTGACTCAATCAATTTTACTATTATAGGTACCTATATTCTTAGCTAGAAAGAGGCTCCCGTACTCTTCTTCCCTGGTGTACAACCTTTTCCCATCCATGTTGGGGTTTATGATGCACACAACCCAGTAACTAGATGTCAAATCAATCAAATCCAATCAAAATAGTTTATTCGCAAATGTTGGTGTCATTACAATTAGATGATTAGGTATACATTTAGGTAAGCCCTACTTACTTTTATCGCTACATTCTACCCGAATGATATATTAAACAATAATTGTAATTTCTGAGCATTTTAAACATATTTCACATTATTTAAATTTAACAATACCTACATTACAGTATACAGATATAATCAGCCTTTTAATGTTCCCACTGCTGGGACACAGTCCTCCTCTCTAGGAGAGGGAATGGGCGTAATCCACCACGCGGGCCCAGTGCGGGTTGGTGAATGTCACATCATGTCTTCGAATTTTTGGTTCTAGGACATGCCGGTTTCCTCACGATGTTTTCCTTCACCGTTTTGAGAGCAGTGGTGATGAAAGAAATTACACAAAGTATTGCGCCTGGCTGGGTTTGAACCCGAGACCTACGATTCGTAAGTCGGGGCTACCACTCGGCCACCACTGCTCTCCACACAGTACAGTATATACATACTTAATCGTGATCTGCAATTATACAGTCCGTATATCAGTCTTATTCAAATTGAGCGGAAACAGAACCAAATTCTATGTTTTGCGATTTCGGCGGCCTCTTCGGTAGTCGGGACACCTCTCGCTGGGTACATAGTGATTCCTGGCATGGTCAGGACTCAGGACTCGGTAGGGCATCCCATTCCCGGTACCGGAATGTAAACATGAACCCAGATAATACCGTAAACCATGGGTCCCGTAAGTTAAGGGGAGCAACCTTAAATACATCCAGACATCTGGAGTTAACTTGACATAACGAATCTAATTAAGATTATTTTAAATCTGAAGCGTATAGTGTGCGCAAAAAAATCGTGTTACAATAGCTACGATACTGCTTTCATCAATTATGATAATGTTTCTGTGAGGTGCGCGGGCGCACGCGACAGCACGCTCGGCTTTCCTAATTCCGACGCTTAACGAAGCTTGTCATCGTAAATTCGATGTCCAAGTATATCGATTATAATTGCATGAGATTTGTCGTCAAGGTGTTAATAGCCGAGGAATAAGGAGCGGTTTGCAAGTCACGAACAACCACATTTGTTTCTTAATAGATTTCTAGTAATTGGCAACGAGAAAGAGTGTGTTATTTTTCGATGACTTGTGTAAAATCGGGTGAAACTTCTAGTCGTAGAATCGAGAAAAATGATTGGCATTTTTCACACAACTTTGACTGGTCCGATATGAATCAAAATCACTGTAGGAATTGGAAACTGGAGATGCGAATGTCTGACTGAAAAGGTTGATTTTCGCTTGCATTTTTGTCTGTAGGTAATTACGTATTTACTAACTTTCCTCAACAAATAACGACTGAAGTTTTTTAATGGACGATAAACTTACAAAACAAAATTTATTAAATGGAACCGTCCGCAAGCGCAAGCGAGGTAACAGTATTAGTACAAACGACTAACAAACAAATATAATTCATTTAAACGTTATATTTGTAAGCCATCTCTCCGCTTTCCAAGCATAGAAACATTTTCTATGAATCGTATAAGTCAAAATGAAAGCGCATTATAATGAAATTAAAGTTGTGAACATTGAACATTCTTAATTAAATCGCTCACATACCGAAATTGCGGTGTCTTCACGCTCTTGTTGGTTGGCCTACAATAAACAGGGCAATAACTTGACCCCTGAAAATATTCTGACCACCCCCTTTAAGCTCCTCATGCAATCTCATCTTTCGAGGTGAGGAAGACCAAGCTACGCTGGTGTTGTAATTACTGAGAAACGAGAACATTTTACAAGTTTAACGGGAGAGGTAGCAGTGATAATTGGCGTCTGATGAAGACGTTTTATGTGTCCCGCTACGCTTTCGGTAGTATTTATTGCTTATTTTGTTACACGCAAATGAGATCGGGTGCATTGTTCGGTAATGAACTGCAGTTTCATATAAAGTTTTTGTTAATACAACTGTTATAATATCTGGGTCGATACGACACACGTGTGGTTGGAGCTGGAACCAGATCAACGTCGAATAAGACTCTTTTAAAAGTACACAAATGTGTCGCTTTTTTAGCATGACATGACTCAATATGAATTCATCAACATCGTGCGTGTGATGTAGGCCTTAGGTCATACAATTATGTCAAGAAGTCTTTAGTATTTTGCTATGTTAGGTACTTGGAGTCAGTGCAATATGTTCTTTTGGCTCCAGCTTAACTAATTAGGGTACGATAAATTAATAAGTATAAAGGAGCTCGTGGTTAAAATATTAACATCCGTACGGGTCATATTCAATGTTAAGCAATGCTAACCGATAGAGGTCTGTGGATGGGTCACCATCTTAACAACCAGAGAGTCCTCCCTGCCGCGGAAAGCGCGTAAAGCCGATGGTCCCAGCTGTCATTTGAAGATCTTTAGCAGTCGTTACGGATTGTCACAAGCCAGAAAATCTGACAGCAGTCTTTCTATGAGATACCGTGTTAACCAGTTACTGGATTGTGGAGGACAGATAGAATCTGGTGTAACTGGAAGCCGACCCCTTTACAGTTGGGAAAAGGCTAGGCAGATGATGCCTTTTTTTTCTGGATTGGAAATCATCAAATGACTCTTCCCGCTCTGAGCGGAGCGGAAGGGAGTGTCAGACTTTTACTGACTAAAACCCACCCGTGATCCTTCTTGTGCCCTCTGCGTTCCAGGGCTGCGGTGACTCTTTCGAACAAATTCCGCAACAGGCAGATGATGCCTAAGTATGAAACAAGTCGTCAGGTTGAAGTAGTGTCGTTCCGTTTCCCCAGCTCTGTTTGGATAGTGGTCGATACAATGTGTCGGGTTTCATAACAAGTTCCGTTCTTCCCAGGCTCGGAAACAATGTGTAATTTAACCACTAACATAGGTCAGTAACTCACGCGACGGTAATACCTTTCAACACTTCAACTATCAACAAATAATCAAATGTTCAACTTTATTATTTTTAAACTTTCTTTTACGCTCTAGTAATTTTGGGCATCAAAATGTAGGAACATAAAATAATTATAACATTTGGGTACTCTACTATAGCAGGGCTGGTTTTCTTTTTGGATTGTAAATCATCGGATGACTCCTCCCGCTCTGGGTGAAAGGGAATGTCTGAGGTGGATTTAGGTCAGTAAGAGTTAGACAGTCTAACATTTACTAACTGTAACTAAAACCCACCCGTGTTCCTCCAAATACCTTTGCGTCCAGGGCCGCGGTAACTCTTTCGGACAATTCCGCAACTCTGGTTGAAATCTTCAAGAGTTTGTTCTGTCTGCATTGAACCTTCGTAGGCAGTTATTGCTGAGCTAACTCCCAGACTATCATAAGTATGCATCAACAAGCATGGGATTTACAAAAACACATCTTTTGAAGAACCCTCATAAAAGATTCAGCAGGAAGATCTCATTGTTCCACGCCAAATAAGTCGAAAAACAGCGATGGGAAACATCAAGCATCTTGCATTAGGCTGCAGAATGATAGACACCAATTACAGACGGCCGCTGACACACAAATGATAGCCATTCGCGCCATTCTCGATGGAAACAATAACAGATAGCGTAATTAGCGCCTTTCTCTACACGGCTACAAGTACTTATTGTTCTGCATCAAGACTTGTGGCGTCTAATTGATGACATTTGCATGATCATGGCGAGAATATGGCTTTAGGGTGATGTTTAGTGGCTCTAACGCGAGCTGCTCAACGAGAGCATGCAATTCATAGCTAACGGATTTAAGAGAAAGGTGTATTATTGGTAAATTGTCGAGGAATCAAATGTCAGACGTTCACTGCGGTGCCGTGGCTTGCAACCTTTGTCCTAAAACTTACCATTTGAAATGTCTATAGGTCTGACGCCATTCATGGACCAACGAGCCGTCTTTGCATTAGCCAAATATTCACATCTAACTTTGGTGCTTTTCAAACGTCTGGAGTAAGCCGCAGACGCTTGAGAAGCACAAATCTATATTCTGAAAGATCGCTGTTATTACGTCAGCAACTTGTGAGCGAAATCGCAAGCCTTCAAAATGTGTAAGATAATTATAGCAAAATATTCAACTCTTCTTAAGATCTCTGACAAGCTGCAGACCATAAATACTCACTACACATTGTCGCCTCTTTAGCCTCATTCCGTCCACGCCTTGCATTCCTGTGTATCAGCAACATCGCAGCTGGCTGCGTGCTATCTGCCCATCTTCACGCTCAGCCACGTGGCGACTGGCTGCCGATACCATCGCACGCACCGCGCTAGAAACCGTCGGATCAGCCCGAGATTTGTATAATGTGTTCGTAAAATTAATTTATTGTCATTTTTATCTTTACGGAGGTGGAATATGTAGGTTAGCAGTGTGCCAGCATGGCTGCAGATCGTCTAGCTTCAAATAAGATCCCCTGGAATGCTAGACATGCGATAATGTTTAGAAATTCTTGGAAAAGAATGCAGTTTTGAAGGCGATTGAATTGGGAATCACGAAAGGCTTGATGCCATCATCGGCTAGCTGTTATGAATGGATACAAAGATTCTATGACATCTAATTAGGAACAATTACTTAACTCGCGTAAACGTAAAATCGTCATTATAGAAAATCGTTAATCTTACCACTAAAGTTTTATCAACTCTTTCCGGGGTAAACTTGCTAAAGAGTGCGCAAGGTACTCCCTTTCTTCACATAAAATTGTTTGTCCGAAAATCATTATCCATAACACGTTTGCTATAAACTGCAGTAACCATAATGTTCAAAACCCCGAAATTTTGTTCAGCATAATTATCTTTAGTTCTAAAAGTATTCTGTCATAATATCGAGTACCATAATAATTGAATCTCCTAATTTTACATGCCCTAAAGTCATATGTCCTAAGTATTGTGTTGAATAATGTGTATTATTCCGAATGTTCATTTATAATAAATATTTTAGTCCTAAAACATTTGCTAAAAATAGGTTTTAGTGACAGAAACGAATCGCTGTAAATCCGACTCCACGCAGTCTTGTCTGCCCTACCCCTAGAATGTAATTTAAAATCGCGTAGGCGCGGAGGGGCGAGGTGGCCCGCGAGTTGAGGAGCAGGTGGTTGTAACACTCGCCGCCGCGGCTGAGGCTGGCCGGCGTAGCCGGCCAGCAAGCCGAAGCTGCGGTGGAGAGCGTTAAACCCATCTGCGACGATAAACTCGCGTGGGACCGCCGGAGCCCCGCAGCGCCGGAGCCGTGACAGAAACCATGCCTGCTGCATGTTGCATGCTTGCTTGCATGCTGCGTGCTTGCTTGCATGCTGCATGCTGCATGCTGCATGCTTGCTTGCATGCTGCATGCTTGCTTGCATGCTGCGTGCTCGCTTGCCTGCTGCATGCTTGCTTGCATGCTGCATGCCTGCTTGCATGCTGCATGCTTGCTTGCTTACAAAAACCACATGTTCACAATCAACTGCTTTATTGAGTACCTACATGTATAATATATTTATTTACGTATAATAAAATATTATAGAATAGAATAGAATACTCTTTATTATGTACACCATATAAGTTACAGAAAATATAGATGAAGATTATAATGCATGATCAGATATTTTTAATTATAACAAATGAGAGAAGCTCATAGCAATTGCTTTGTTATAAGATCTAAGAATAATATTATTATAAATAAACATTAAGTAACTTGAATTTAGGACTTATAACTTTTATTGAAAACGATTTTATAAATTATGTATATTATTGATTGTAATAATTATGACAAACGGATTTAGGACATATTATATTTAGGGATTTCAATTTTATGGCATCAGATATTAGGTGATATTAAGTTCGGATAAGTTATCATTCGGACAAATGATGATTAGGACAAAAAAAGTTATGGCTCTTTAAATTATGGATAAAAAAGTTAGGTGACACAATAGAGAACCAGTGCGCAACCAGTTAAAAAAATACAGACCATTAAGTACGATTTAGAAAAAAGCGCGATATTTGAAATCCGAAGCCGGTGGGTGACGTGTGCAGCTGGCCATAGACTCACGGAGCATGACCGCGAGGATTGATGGCCGATCGCGACTGATTTATCTCGCGACGCGTGAGGAAGAGGAATTCGCCTTAATGGTCCAAGTTACGGAGCATCCCAGGAATCTGTGGACGTGGAGAGATTTTTTGAATCATTGCGCTATTTTTTATTTCCGGACTCGGCTGCTGGTGTTGGTTGAGCCATACCAATTACTAGCTATGCCGGAAATGCAGTAAATGGTTAGATAGGCACATAAAAGCAAATCAATCAATCTCAACCATCAAAATAGAAATTCATTTACCACCTTCATTTTTGCACCGCCTATTAACACATCCTGGTGTTTTATTGACAATGGCCCAGGATACCGACAGTTAGTAATAAAATTTGACTTAACTGATACTTCTTGGTTACAGAAGCCCTAACAATTTGCCCTACATTCATCATTCAAATACCCTTGGACCAAGCTTGAAACCGAAATCCAACACTACCACAGCACCAAATATTCCGCACATGAACCCTGTCAAGCCACCCAGGGAGCTCGCTACAATATATCCTCCCATATGTTTCTCCCCGTCAGCATAACATAGCAGTAAGCAAATTGCTCGAGTCAGGCTGACACCGGCTGTAAACAAGCACGCTCCATCGAGCCCATGTCCGCGGTGCCAGACGTGCTTCAATGGACTTCTAATGGCTGTTACAGCGGAATACGGAGTTTTTACACGACTTGTTACAAGTTATAGTTCCTTTGTATCTCGATACTTGGAAGTTAGTTGATTTTTGCCGTATAGAATATGTTTAAGTGGGTGCGTAACTAAAAACTTATCGTGTACCTATGTTTTAGAATAAATAAATGAAATGAAGTGGGCATTGTTTTCGCCGTGAATTTATATGCCCATAGCCTAAGATAGCCTTTGTTTTTTTGGGACAATTTAAGGCAACTCCACACGGCCAGAATCAATAGGGGCGATCACCGAAATTAACGTCGAGTCAATGAAGTCAGGCCCGGAGAAATAATGATTCAACTGACATGGATAATTTTTGACTGCAAATTTAAAATCGTCATTGTTTAAATTCCAGAACTGGCATCCCACTACTAAAATCACACTCATTCTCCCCATAAGCTGTATTTTGCCTGGCTTTATAGTCCACGATTATATCCAGCCTAAGATCCAAATCTCAGAATCGATGAACCAATATCTCAGTATCTTCACGCGCCGTTGCGTTTGACTCAATTAGCTCTAACAGTTAACGATAAACACGTATAATTATGTCTTAGACCACAGACGTCGTGTAGGAAGCAGTTTCCCATAATACAGAATACATAATTATCCACTGGTTAGTCTAAACTGCAGATATTTGCGGTCATTCCCGCTAGGCAGCAACCGCCACGGCCCGCAGCTGTTAACAGGACTACCGTTTAGCTTAGACGCCGTTTTGCTTGGCTGGTTTTAAGTTAGGCCGTTATGAAGTAAGTAAATGTTAAGTTACAGACCTTTCTAGGCAAGCTATGATGTGGCTAACTACGTGGCTTTAGATTGCCTCTTATTATACCAAGCAGAACATATTAAAAAAATCAAATCAGTACTTTGAATCTACCTACGTCCTACCTTAATGGTACCGAATTGGTAACTTAATGGTTTTGAGGTTGTGAGTTTGTGAAGTTGTAAGGTACCCCTTACAACTTCATCAACTCTTGATCTACTGAACCGATCTACAAAATTATTTCACCAATAGAAAGCTACGTTATTATGGAGTGTTATAGGCTATATTTTGTCCCCGTATTGCCACGGGAACGGGAACAACGCGGGTGAAACCGCGGGGTGCTGCTAGTCCATAAATAATTTGGTAAATCAGTCGTTAGACTCATACCAATCACTCCTGGTATTGTTCGTTTTCCTTGTGTTTACATAAATTGTAATAACATTGCAGTCATGGAGAACAAGGAAAACGGGACATCAAAACAGGAATGTATATAACATTAAATAGCCATATAATTCCCATGAATACTAATGAATTACCTAAAATGTGGTTTCACGGAGGTGTGGAGCGGGTTAGGCACTCATTACTATGCTAACCTGAGTCTAGATGCGGCTTAATCTAGGAGTGCCGGCGGTGAACTAGGTGTGACCTGCGACTGTGCTCGTTACGTCACAGTGGGAGCTGAAAGGCATGGCAACAAGGCAAACGGCACGTTATACTAAAAGAGTGACGGTCACGAAACGTGTTTTTTTCCGTTTATGAAACGGAACCCTTTTTTTTTTTTTTTTTTTTTTTTTTTTCTGGATGGGAAATCATCAAATGACCCCTCCCGCCCTGGGTGGAGCGGTAGGGAGTGTCAGACTTTTACTGACTAAAACCCACCCGTGATCCTTCTTGTGCCCTATGCGTTCCAGGGCCGCGGTAACTCTTTCGAACAAATTCCGCAACCCTAGCAGGCACCGACCCTATGGGGCCCCGTCCTCGGTGCTGACGGCTCCTTGTGACGCGCGTGGAACACAACGCGTCGTCGACTCAACCTGGTATCGGACGGCGAGCCATCCACGCTCACCGTCCCCAGGCGTCAGCCACTGCGCGATAGCACAGCGGCCGACTTGTCTCTGGAGGGGGCCGAAATGGGACCATTACTGGCACTCCATCTCAGCACCCTCCCGAGCGTTGGGAGCCGCAGCACCCGCAGCAGAAGCGGCAGTGGCAGCGACAGAAGCCGCGGCGGCGGCAGAGGCGGCGGTGGCGGCGGACCTCTTGCCCCTGGTCGGGGCGGATGGCGCGCAGGCCCTTCCCCCAGCCCAGTGCTCGGCCGGCTTGCCAACAGCCGCACATGCACTGCAGTGCGGCGTGGCCTCGCAAGAGCCGGCCTTATGACCGGGCTGACCACAGCGGAAACAGAGTCCGCTGCGGTCGACCTCCGAGGGGCACATAGCTCCCGTGTGGTTGCCCACATGGCAGCGGTAGCACCTCAGAGGTCTGGGTTCCAGCAGTTTTACCCGCGCAGACACCCATCCCACCAAGAGCCTTCGGCCCTCCGACACAGTTCTGGCCGCCGTCACGGGGCAGCTCACCACAAGGGTTTGCATGCCCGTGTTGTCAGGCCGGAGGGCGCCCGCCTTGACGAGCTCGGCAGAGCACCCCCCAGTCCTGGCGACGGCGGCCACAACTTCCTCCTCCGTCACGGAGTCATCCAGGCCCACTATGCGCATGTCGATGCGCTTAGTCGGCCTGGACACCCGGACCTCGTCCGCGGGTAAGACCGCCCTCAGCCTTTCGGCCAGGGCGTCCGCGAACGGGCCACTCTCCGCTCCGGCGAGCTCGAGCTTGCGGGCACCGGTTAAGGTCCTCCTGACCCCGATGCCCCCGCTGATGCCCAGCTCTTGGAGGCTCACCGCCTCCTTCGCCCGCTTCAGTACGGCGAGATACGTCACGCCCCTCTGTTCCGCTTCCGGCTGCAGTGTGAGCACTACAGCCGCGGATTTCGGGGCGCGAAGCCTCGCCGCAATGGCGTTGGCTTTCCGCCGCTGCCTCCTCGCCTTGTTTTTAGCGGCTTTCGCGGCCCGCCGCTTCTGGCCAGCAACCTGCCACTCGGCCTCGGCCGCAGGAGGGTCCGAGGGTGGGGGTGGGGGCGGCTGCGGCACCGCTGGCGCCGAAGCCTTAGCCGCTCCTCCAGCCTTCCTCCTACCCCTCTTCGCCGGGGCCGCCTTGGTCGTCGCCGGCGTCGCAGTCGCCGGCGTCACAGGCGCTGGCGCAGGCGCCGGCGCGGCTCCGCCCTTGGCCTTCGCCTTCGCCCGGTCAGACGTTCCCGGGCCGGCAGCCACGGCGGCCGCGTACGAAGCCGCCTTTTGCTGTCCCGGGGGACCCCGCGTCGCCGCCAACGGGGGACGCCGGACCATGTCCTCCAGTACGGAGACCTGCCTCCGGAAGGGAGCCAGCTCCTGCCGCACCAGGTCCCGTACCTGGCTCAGCACTTGGCCTCCCTCCGGCGCTGCCGGACTCAGTCCCCCTCGCGGCTCCGCAGAGGCCGCTCCGGCCATCCCCGCCAGGTCCCTCCGGAGCGACTCATTCTCCCGAACAAGTCGCTCCGTAAGAACTGCGAGGCGGGCGACCTCCGCCCGCAACTCCGACGCCTCCTTTGAGGCAGGTCCACCAGCGTTGGCTGCCGCTGCCGCCAGGATGGAGGCTTTGGCCGCGCCGATGGCCTCCCGCTTTGAGGACTGCTTCCTCTTGAAGGCCACAGCGCGGATCGCGGCCTCCACAACCTCCGCGAACTGGGCCTTCTGCTCCTCAAAAGTGGGAGGCACCTCTCCCGGGGCCTCCGAGTCGTCGGAGTCGAGAGGAGGCGGAAGAGCAGAGGGAGCCCTACGACCGCTCCCTCCAGGGCGACGCCCCTCCTCCACCAACCTCCCGGCCCGACGCTCTACCTCCCGGGTAGAGGGAGCCAGCCCCCTCCCCGCCTCACTGCCCCTGCCCCGCCTAGCGGTGGGGATTTTGCGGGCGGAGGCAAACTCGCCCTCGGAGGACGACTCTTTGTCGTCCTCCCGTCTGGGCCGCTTGCGGAAGAACTTTACGTTCTCCGCAGCAGCCCCCCCTTTTTCGTCTCCAGAGCCCGCCGAGCTGACCGTTACTAGGTCTGGCGCGGAGCCGGAATCCGACTCCACACCACCCCGGCGCTCAGGCGAACCCTCCTCTACGCAACCGTACGCCATCAGCTCCTTAAAGGAAGCGGACTCGGATGACGACGATTGGGAGCCTCCTCGGCTCGTGTTGCCACTGGCAAGCGGAAGACGTTTGGTGCCCACCCCAGAGTACGGAGGGCAGCCCGCCGAAGCGGGGTGGGATTCCCCGACCGCTGAGCAGTCGGGACCCACCTGGGGACTCATTTTGCAAGCGTCTTGATTCATATTTTGTGCCTTTTAAGGGTGCGGTCCCTGTTCGCTCCGCCCCTTCTCAGGGCCCTCTCCTCACCTCACCTCTCCACTTGCTCGCTGCTCCCACAGTCACGTCTGATGATCAGACGCGTACCAGAGAGCAGCGAGCAAGCGTGTGTGTGTCTCTCTTGGTCTGATCCCTCACTTGCGACCTTCCGGCATGAGTGGCTCTACCGGGAAAGCTCGCAAGATCATTGGGACGCTCAAGCCCCACCACGACGACAACGTGGAGACACATTCGGTGGGGATGAAACGGAACCCTTCGCGTGAGAGTCCAAGTCGCACCTGTTATTATTCTAGTGTCCGCTTGCCTGGTAGTTATTTATTCACTCTTGACTTAAGTAACCCCAGAAAGTAGCTATCAGTGAACATAGACTTCAGCAGGAAATTTCACTCTTTCACTGTGTGCGTGCCACAGAAATCTTAATAATAAGATTTCTGTGGTGCGTGCAGTTTAGGAGCAATTCTGCGTAGTTATATTCAATATATTCATACAAGAAACCCTAGTGAAAGTATTCCTAAAACGTCTTGTGCGTATGAGTGGGATTCAGTAGGTAGATACCTATATGAAAAGACATTCAAATGTTTGTCCCTAAACTTCCTTATCTTCATTGCGCATTCAACTCCGAGATGGCAGACCAATAACAAAGAAATCTTAATAAATATGATTTGTGAAATTCGAATAGCCTGTAGCCATAGACTTCATAAGAACATAAAGGATAGTTGTATTAACTCGGGAGGTCTGCCTACTGTATCCGCGAGATTAAAACTGTAAGAGAGATCGCCCTCACAAAAGCTGTTACCAAGCACTAGTACCTACTTACTTACCAGTTGCCACTAAAAAAATGCAAATGGGTAAGAACCTGAGTGTTCACGACTTTCCAAAGCCGTGTTCCGTGAAACCACCATTTCGCAATACAAGCCAAGCAAGTTTAGGAATTTAAAATATTTTAACTTACATTCTTTACCGCAAACGTCTTTGTGCCCTTAAAAGTTGAATTGACATTTCAGGTCAAAATTCACAATAAAAGGTGCCGTGAAACCGATTCAAAACTTGGAATAAATTACTTCTTGGCTTTAGACACGCACGTTTCCTTTGCCAAATTAAAAAAAAGAGCGCTGCGTTGATTTTAGGCGATGCTGACGTGACTAAAACAAATTTATTTCGGTTTATGGGTAGTCGTGGGGACCCAATGGGGTCCTACTAACAAGAACGTGATTATTCAAAGTTCCAAATTTGTATTACCGGTACCTACTCGTACTATTTAGAACCCACTGAATAACCAAGTTTCTGAAAGATTACGACCAAAATAAAAGTAGACAGATTGCAAATCGTCAAACTTCAGCTAACGCAATTATTAAATTTACGTAAAATTAACATGTTACAAAGTTAAAAGTACAAAGTTAAAGAAATTCGTTCGGAACCCTCTGTACACGAGTCCGACTCGCACTTGGACCGTTTTTTTAAGGAGTGTTCCCATCGTAGCGGTTGCGAAATGTCGAGATCACCTCTTAATTATTATTTCCCAACATTTGGACAATTTTGGACAGTGATTGTCAAGCCGAGACGATATTACGACTTGAATTTGAATTCAAAGCTTTTTATAATAATACTATCTTTTTCCCGCGACTTCTTACTCGCATATCCCATTTTTTTGCCAGAAATCCTCTCTATTGCAAAGTCAAAGTCAATTCATTTATTTCAACTAGACCATTAAAAGGCACTGTTGAACGTCAAAAACAGTTTGAAAATAAAAATGTAGTGACTCTCGTTGTGCTCTGGAATTTTCATATCAAATTTCAGCTTTCTACGACCTGTAGTTTTGGCTATGCGCTGTCTGACACTCAGTAACAGTTCAAACTTTTATATTCTGACTGGGATTTGCTGACAGAATTATGATATAATGATAGGCTAACAACTAACTTTTTCTTTTCTTTAGCCACTGACAATTCCACTCCAGCATAATTTCTAGAGATGAACAGATGTAGGTATTAGTCTTTCAGTACTCTTATAGAAAGTTTCTCTTATGAAATTCTAAAGCAGCTGCGCTGTAATACCTATTCGTTTTATTAAAAATTCACAGTCTTAATGGTCTTATTATTTTATTGATATCAGAATTAAGTAAGAAACATCTTTGTGCCTTCAATAAAGTACCTACCTACTAGAGTAAAAAAATAGTTAGGTAGTCTGTAGTACTCAGTAACTTGCAGCGCCCCGTAGTTTCCCCCCTTGGTTCCCGTTCCCGTGGGAATATGGGAATAAAATACGTTAGCATAATTATGTTACTCGCTGATAAATGCAGTTGTCGATTGGTGAACAAAGTGGTAAAAGTCGATCTAGTAGTTTCGGAATTTATTCGGCACAAAAATAAATTATCTTACCACTTTATAATTTTAGTATAGATAGGCATAAAGTTGTGAAAGTACTACATCTTGAAATGATTATTAAAATCGTTTGAACTCTCTAATCGCGATTTTTTTAGTTTAAGCGTGTTTATAAACCGTTAATAACTTAATTACTTTACACGACGACTCTTTCCATTTTATGATTATTAATCATATCATTAAAACTAGAATAATAATGAGCCTTTTTGAACTTTCACGGGCAATTTCTTAACGATAAAGCTCGCTACCGATTGGTTGATAACAGTCGCTCGGAGTCTCACTGGATTCTTATTGGAGCAGTGTGTAACGGGGCTTCCGCAGCTGCATTCACTCGCGTCCCTGCCGCCGCACGCTGAGCGCCATCTTCAAACCGGTCAGTCCGCCGCGAACTACCGTGGGGGTAACGTTGTTGTTGCAACGATTCACGTAATTAATCTGACCGGACCAAACCGTACCGGTATACACTATTATACATATAAATTAGCAATTACAATAAAAAATCAGTGTCAAGTTAATTGATGAAGTGCTAGACTGAATCTGCCGTTCGCGAATATAGTGCAACCTGTGATTTGATCTCGCAATCTCCGTGGCTGCATTTCTTTGGTGGTGTGAGTTGCTGAAGTGTAAAAAGGTAAGTTTTTATGTTATCATCGGTAGAATGTGCCGGTCGGGTGGCCGGCGGCTGCGAGCCGGGCTGCGCGGCTGGGGGAGCGCGACTCCCGCGAATCGATTGTCCCGGCGCGGGACGGGTAGGTATAGCTACGTACAGCCGGAGCTCTAGGGCTGCGCACTCACACCCTCGCTCCCTCGTGCCCGCCACTCCGCGTATTCTCGTTTCATGTGATCTTGAACTAGTACAGACTGCTAGACACGGCGCGTCGGTTTTGTTATGTGTATGAATTATTTATAAACATTCTTCTGTACCCCGCTGTTGTTTTTTCAGCTGCACTCAGGTGGTAAAGCTATCTACGTGGATGAACTCCATGATGTTGTGATCTGATGATTCATACTACCCGCATTTTTGTTATTATCGTATCTTTATTGGGATCTCATGTAGATATTCGATTGCGTTCGACGGCTGTAAGATGAAGATGAAGTTTCTGACTCGATTGAGTCAATAAATGAGAATAAGACTCACAAGTTAGATTAAAAAGTTGAACTAGGTACAGTAAAAAAGCATCTGACGATAAATCATTCCTAAAAAAATACTACACATAAAATACAGTCGAATTGAAAGTTGGTTGAAAAGCTGCATAGGTAGGTAATAAAATATGTAAACGAATCGTAGAACTAACTTCATTGTTTTAGTAAATCTGCCAAGAGCGAGCCGGACTAGCATTGGTCCCGTTGCATCAGGAAACGCAGATCTAAACTATTTATATCGAAAAATAAAAATGGCGTCCTAATTGAGCTGAATATTGATTAATAGGAACAATATTGTAACATTTGTAACGGTTTATTTTCCTTCCTGATTTATTGAGTTGATTTACAGGAAAAATCACAATAGATCGTATAGTTATATGAACGAACCACGACTGTTTCGGGTTGCATGGGCCATTCTGGCACGGTTATTCGGATATGACAATCTGAAGAACATTAAAAAAACAGTTTAAGTACAAAAATAAACCCTATACGGGAGTTGTGAGTACTTAGGAAATAACTATTAGGAAATGACTAAACATTTTTTACAATCAAACACTTACGGAGCAGCTTGATACAACAAACACAAAGACATCTAAATGTACAAATAAACAAAATTGAATTGTTTGCTTATAAAATCTAAATAACAGCTTTTACAAAATGCGATGACAGTAGAAAGGAGATTGTTGTTGACGTACCTACCTACTTGTAAACAAAAGACATTTTTTTTTAATTTGTGATCTGTTCCTCTGTCCGGCTAATCTCCGAACCGGCTGGACTGATTTTGGAGGAACATTCACTAATAGCTATAACTGATGTTATATGGAGTAACGTATGCTAGTTTAATTTTATAAAAGGATCAGGGTTCCGTGAAAAAAATCTCTTGTACTTGTTAATAGACGCAAACAGATTCGCGGACAACAACCAGTTTTAAATAGTTACACTAGTGCCTGTAGTATTATTATTTTATGCAAGTGAAATAAGTTGGTTAAAAACGAATAAAGATCCAATGTACAGTACCTAACTACAAAAAATGAAATCAGAGAGATTGTACAAAAATACTCTCAAGAAATATTAACCTTCTTACATACACAACATTTTGATTATATGTATACTGACACATGGTTCGGAATGCTGGGGACTAAACAAAAAGACGTCTGCTAAAATTCGTACGAATAACCGCCCGGAGCATAGGCCCTTTTTACGCGCACTGGTGTTACACTAATAAAAAAGCACTACACAACTGCACGCTAATAAAAAATACAATTTTAGTCTGTCTGTCCGTTTTTTCCGACAATTCTCCGAAACGGCTGATCCGATTTTGACGGTACCTAGGCGCGGGCGAGAGGCCGAGAGAGAGTTACGGTGATTAAAACAGGACTACTAGGATACTAGTAGAACTAGGATAGCAGACCGAAGGCTGGAGCAGTAGTGGTCGCCCCAAGCTTAGCTGAAAGCTTGAAAGGGGTAGACCAAGACTTTATGATGACATCTAACAGTAACATTCATACTGAAAAAGAAATTCAAACTTTATTGTGTGCTTCCCAAAAGAAGTTTCGAGCACATCCGTTCTGAAAAAGTCAACCAAGTTAATACAAGAAGTCATTTGTAATAACATTCTCAAATTATAATACATAATGCTACTGACGTGAAAGTATATGAATTACTTACAGTGAATAATGAGTTTAATACCACACACAAGTATTAATCACAATACGCGCCGATGAATATTTATAGGACGTTCTGTCTGTGCTTATGTTATTCCTATACTTTCGTTTTTGAATTATTCATCGTCACTGTGACGATATTATTACGTCTCGTGTGTTGTGTTCATTAGAAGTATTAGGACCAATTTCTAACCAGGTTGTTTAAATAATTATGTTAGAAAAACATAATTCTATCAGAGACTTCGACCGCGTGAATGTACGAAATCATCCCGAGAGAACACATTCCCGGGATAACAAGACGCCTATGTGCTTTTCCAGACTTTGATCTATCTCTGTGCTAAATTTCATTCAGATTCGTTTAGCTGTTCTGACGTGATAGAGTAACAAACATCCATTTGTCCTTTCGCATTTGAATACATAGTAAGAGTCTGTATATCTGTACTTTGTCCCACCTTTTCAAATGAACTACTAACTTTTAATTGTTATTCGATATCGTAGAAGAAATAAGCGTAAATAATGTTTGACAGTATCACGGTTCTATTGTATTGGGTTGCATAAAACAATGCATAAACGTTTGATACGAGTAGTATTTGTAATAGACTGTTACGACAAACGATTCATTGAACATGAATGGAATGGAGAAGAAATTACATCCTAATATCAAAATGCCTCTTTCCAAAAGTCTTCTTGTGGTTTTTCCTATAGGGTAGATTAAGGCGAACCGCTGACTTCATCTAAAAAATAAGTTTTTGCTAAGTTTGGGCTTAGAACAAGTATGCTCTACCGCAGAGTAACTTTTTACTGAGAAAACTTTCTAACTTTATAGGTTCTATTCGTTTTATTTAAGTAATAATCTATTCCTAACATAGTTTTTATGACTCCCGAAGTCCCGCCCGTCGAGGATTGCTGCCATGTCTGGCCCGGGGCCTTTGCTTGGTATTCGAGCATCACCCAGGCCTGAATCACTACATAGTTTATAACAAAGTCGCTTCCCGCTGCCTGTCCCTATGTATGCTTAGATCTTTAAAACTACGCAACGGATTTTGATGCGGTTTTTTTTTCATACATAGAGTGATTCAAGAGGAAGGTTTATATGTATACTACATGCATAATATAGCAGAGATTTAATATCAATATTGCACCCGTGCGAAGCCGGGGCGGGTCGCTAGTGAATACATAAGCCTCGAAGAACCATTGCATCTGACTCGTAAATACCGACCAATCCTATCCAAATTCTACATACCGCTTCACAATCAAGATCGCCATCTCCAAGAATTCTAATGATTGCTAACAGAAACGCAACATTTCCGCTGACGTGACTACAACTCAGTAACAAAGATGCCACATTTTTATCAAATTACCGTTGCGTGTACACAAATTATTTGAGCAGACACGAAATGGCTGGGGAGACTAATAAATGGCCAGAGAAATTGAGCTCGGATCTAGCCTGTGTGAGTTACGGGCGTAAGCGCACGCGCAGAATCAGACCGCGGCGCGTGAGCATGTCCTCAAGCGCGGGCTCAAGTGTCCATCTGACTTGTTCACACCTCATCACCGTGATACGTCGCGTGTCATCTTACATTGGTTGCGACACTCCACAATAGTTTTCATGTCTACGTCCAAACAATTAGTGAAGACGAAACGTGTTGACAGTTCCAATTAATCTAACAGTCGTTACTGGTTAATTCAATTTGTTGGGGCTAGCAACGATTAGATTTGATGACAAATTTAGTTGTTAGATTTAGCAAAACGTTATGTGCAGAGCTGATCGTGATATACAGTTGGTAGGTAATATATGCCTCAATTAATAATAACTGACGTTTAGCTAGCTCATAAACTTAGCTCAGCTACTTAAGAATGACCCGCTCATACAGCTTTCTCTGTAAAAGACACACTCATGGTAAGCAAATATTGAATCAATTTCAAAGCAATTTGCTGTAAGCTTTCAACATGGAGCCGCTCTACCGTGTTCGCTGCACTACGTCTGGCTTGAATCAATAGAGAATACGAACTTAAGTCTAGACGCCATATATTTAATACAAGTTCCGTTTGCAGACGCTTTCTCTTTGTTAACTATCATATAAATGCAAAACTATCGAGCTAAACTATCATTTGTAATGACAATTTGAGGAATTACTTTTCAAATATTGTAAAAAGATTTCGTTTTTAAATCCTCTTAAAAGATAAGGTCGGAATAAATTAGTATATTATAAGATTAATTAAGTCTGTAAATCATACAGTATGGCGAAATCAGAAGTAAGGCTGAGCGGAAAACATCTCGATCACCGTTTGTGCTCATTAAAAAAGTGCTTTGTAATTCGAGTCATCACTATAACTACTATATTATTTGCTAGGAGAAAGCCACGTAACAATTTAAAATAAATGTTTAATATTAAAGAATGCGTTCGAACATTATTGCTATACATACTTTCCCAAATCCGTGATAGACATGCATCGCGCCGACTTTCCAACGGCGTCGATGTTATCTGTTTCATAAAAATGAGGCTCATTTAGCTCGAACAACAGATATGTGGCCATTTCAGTAATTAAGTGCGCTTTGCTTTAATTTTATTCTGTAACGCGGACACCGGAACGTGTAGCCGGCGAACGAAGCCATCCGCCATGCTTCGCGTTCTTAATTCCAAATTCAGATTTTTTAAAACGGCTGTCTGTAATTCTTGAGTGAATGGCCAGTGTTACACTGATTTATAAGTTTGGTTTAAGATTAATTTTAATATTTAATTCTAGTGGAAAAGCAATTCAGATTTAATTATTTTGTCTATGATTTATTTCTCTCAACTTCTTCACATTCATTTCGATTGAGATTAATTGAAACCAAACCGTGTGGTTGTCGAGCTAAACTGTCATGCATATTGGATTCTACGGAAACAAATTCAATCAACAACACAATATTAATCATCAACTAATACTAGAGTGTTAGATTGTAATAAATCTTTATTAGATTATATTTTTTTAGATATAATTACTTATTTAAAAAAAAAACGTTTGTATATGAATGAGAAATCCCATCCAATTTCAATAGACTCCAAATATTCGAGCCTTATTAAGAAAAAACAGTTAACAAATTCACGCGCAATTTTACAATCTTACCGCGTTTGCAATTTTCCGGAGAACGTATATATAGCTCAAGGAGGATATTCCTATTTTCTTGAATTGCGCTTTCGAAGTCTCGGGCAAGAGCTGACTTAAATATAAGTCTTCATAGTCAGTCACAGTCCCTTATCGGTGGTTTGTCCGATAAGTTTCCGATATACAAATTATTTGTTTAGTCTTTTTCATCTCGAATTTTTCCCACCGCGTCTGACATGTCGATATCTAGTGATAAGATATCGTGATATCTGTTCATCTATTACGTCGGTTATTAGCATTTTCGAGAGGCTTTCGAAGAGATACAGTTGGATATGTATACAGCGATGGATAGCGTCAACAATGAGGTTAACTTATCAATACCAGAAGTATCAATTAACGTAAGGTACATTTGACCAAAAGCCGAAATGTTCCTTATGACCGTTGGCATAGGGCACATTTATTTTAAATTCCGATATATCTCTAAGTTAATTGAAATATCCGGTATCGTTATCTTGCTTTCGGGAATTTCGCGAAGTGATTCAATAGTGTGGCGCTTAATAGGATTATCCATTTTCTAGATAGCATTGATACCATTGATAAATGATGGTCTTAAATCTTCCATTGGTCACGCTCGAGCTCGCCTTAGTAATTCTCTAGGATGGTCTTAAATAGAAGGCAAAGATAAACCTACCTTTTTTTTGGATGGTAAATCAGTGTCAGACTCTTACTGACTAAAACCCACCCGTGATCCTTCCTGTGCCCTTTGCGTTCCAGGGCCGCGGTGACTCTTTCGAACAAATTCCGTAACCCACGATAAGCCTACCTGCATTTTATACAGTGCGTAAGTGCTAATGTATGTATAGTTGTGTACTCTTTCAATGAAATGTCAGAATTACTCGGACCTTTCAGAAGTCCCGTCGCTTCGAAGAATCTGGGATAAAAAACTCAATTTTTGGTAGCGCCTTCTGCCTCGCGAATGTCGGAAATCCCAAGAGAACACACTGCCAGTATCGGTATCAGAAAGTATTACTGTCAGTTCATAATCTCTGTGCCAAATTTCATTCAGATCCAATAAGCCGTTTCGGCGTGATCGAGTAATAAACAAACATTCACCCATCCAAACTTTCACATTTATAAAATGTCTAAGCAAGTAAGCATCTATTTCTTTAATAATAAACAGCTGCTACCCGCGGCTTCGCCCGTGTAAATGTCGAAAATTATCCCAAGGATAATACTACCGGGATACAAAGTAACCTATGTGTGATTCCAGACTATAATCTACCTCTGTGCCAAATTTTATTACAATCTATTCAGTAGTTTTTTCCGTGAAAGAGTAACAAACATCCATCCATAATTAGATACAAACTTTCGCGTTTATAATATTAGTAGGATATAATAACCATACCATTGTTTACAAGTTGTCAATATTTAATAACGTCACTATTACATGACAATGAAGTCACATTAGGGCGCCGAATTTTCTCTGGACATCAATAATCGAACGTTCATCATGGCATGCCGTGGTCCTGCTATGTTGGAGCAGGCGACAATGCGCCGTGATTACCGCCAGACATCCGCCCATTGTTGTCACGTCACTTGCGTATGCGCCGCTGTGTCCGAGCTGACTGCTCACATGCTCTGTACGGACCATGTCACACACAATAGGGATGTTTCCTGAAGAATAAAAATATGATCCTATTTAGTCCGTCAGTTAGATTATCGAAAAATATTAGACACGTATTTTTTGCTTTATGAAAACTCTAAAAATTGACGAAGATAAAAAGCTTCAAAGATCATGAGTGGGGGCTTATGACATCACGGCGTGGTAAAAATCGTCGCACGAAGTGACGTCACACGAGTTTTCAACGCACTATATTATAGTCTTCGTTTTTTGTTTACGTGAAAAATTAAAAAATACGTGACGAATATTTTTGGGAAGTCTATCTACGGTCTAATTAGATTTTTTTAGGCAACCTTTAAAAATTAAGATTTTTTTACCCTACTGTGGTCAGAATTTAAAAAAAAAATACAAGAGTTTTCGTACTACAGGATTATCTTTTTTTTTAATTTGGCTTGGTCAAAGGGTTTTGTGGTTGTAAATAGTTTGTCACGATTTGTTCTAGGAAACTTGTCGTAAACTCGAAGGTGATTTCTTTTTTACTCGACTCCAGTCTCTTATTGCAGCCAAGCTTTGACAAATTTAGACTATGCTTCAAGTTCGGTTAGCTTTTGCTTTAAGTCATTTTCCTGCTCTTGTCCCATGTAATAGGGAACATGCAATATTTTCATCCTGCTATAAAAAATTAATACGCTGTAATGTATTACCAAAATTGCGATTATAAACTGACTGTTTTTCATTTCTCGCGAAAACGTAAGATGAGTCACTCCTGTCTGCCAGAGATCATGAACTGTCATGTATTAAAATTTAAGTTCGTCTTTTTGTTGTCATATCACCAGTGACGTCACTAGACGCTGATTGTTTACGTTCCGTTTCACGTTATATTAATTCGTAATAGTTGTTAAAAATCAATATTAACTATAATAAAAACATTGCTGTGGCCCTTCTTTTATACTATTTTATCATTTCAATAACAACATTTTCATGAATTCTATAAATTACATCTTCAATATATGTGGTGCGAGCAATACGTTCACTATAATATTTGCCCCTATCTACCTTTACAGTATCACTCCCTCTGTATTAATTACTAGCAGCGCCCCGCGGGTTCACCCGCGTAGTTCCCGTTCCAGTGACAATACGGGGATAAAATATAACCTGTATTACTCCCTGATAATGTAGCCTTCCATTGGTAAAATGATTGTTAAAATCGGTCCAGTAGTTTCGGAGTTTATTCGGTACAAAAGAAAACTTTATTGTTTATATTATTACCATAAATAGGTAACTCAATACTCAATAATTTATTGCATTCCATATACAGTGTGAAATTTTAATGGTTGTTTTCCCGAAGCGAAATGAGTTTGTATCGGTAATACAATCGATTTATATATATAAAAAATATTAGACTCCATAAATGGCAGATTAACAATTGTGATAAACAAAACTCGAAAGCGACTTGAACCAACAGTAGTGCATCGCGCGATATGTAGGTACGCGGCGGTACGTGCGTCTCATGTAGGTATCTACCTACTTTATGCCTAGTGCACTACTATTGATTCTCGCTCTTTCGAGTTTATGAACACTTTTTCAATGATTTGAAAAAAAAAAAACATTTATTTTTTCAGTTCTAACTTTGTGTTTCGATAGTACTACTGATGGGTAATCGTCCTGCCGCGGGAAAACAACCATTAAGATTTCACACTTTGTGTTTCGATAGTACTACTGATGGGTAATCGTCCTGCCGCGGGAAAACAACCATTAAGATTTCACACTGTATATTAAATAGATGGTACAATTAGGTAAAATATCAAAATGGACCCTGTCGAGCACAGCAACTTAGGGAGAGAGGAAGGGACTCACTCTCCTTTTGTATTCCTCAAACAATCCATCAGTCTCACTCTCATTATCTTGGGCTCAAATTAAAAACTAATTAGTCCCTATTTATAGGTCAAGTGAATATATAAAAATCCTAATTATACTGACGTCACTATGGATGGATGGATTTGACTACTTAAAATGCAAATAAAGATTATGATAAGATCCTCAAATCCTCTTAAAACGTTTATTAAACGATTAATGTACCTATGTCAAGATAATATCGCTCGATATTTCGTATACATACCTGCATTAGTCTCGCTCTTTATTCATGTGTTTTGTCGCCTATCACGTAGCTTTACTTAGCCAAGATACGCAGATTCATAATCACTCTTTTAATGTTGCCACTGCTGGGACACAGGCCTCCCCTCTAGGAGAGGGAATGGGCCGTAATCCACCACGCGGGCCCAGAGCGGGTTGGTGAATGTCACATGTCTTCGAATTGTTGGCTCTAGGACATGCCGGTTTCCTCACGATATTTTCCTTCGCCGTTTTGAGAGCAGTGGTGGTGAAATTAATTACACAAAGTAATGCGCCTGGCTAGGTTTGCACCCGCGACTTACAATTCTTAAGTCCTATAAGCAGATTAATTATGTTATTTACGCAAATTTCAGCCATCCATTTTTAGTTATCATTAAATTTCAATCATTTAGGCAGGAAACATTCTTTAGTAAATCTTTACTGTTATACTAAAAACTTATTGAAATTGAATTGTAATCGGAAGACACTGAGATGTCTAGCTTTACTTACTTAAATGGATTTAAAAGACCCAAAGATAAAAAGGAGATAGGTATGCCGTAGTATTGAAAAATCTATCGCACCCCCGTGCCTCCTCCTCCTCCTGTTTCAATAAACGCTCGTATTTTAATATTCCTATGGATTGACCAAATTTTTTTTTAATTCTATTAATATTCAAAATTGTATTATTATCATTTGAAACTAATAATATCAATTGTACTATCCTCATAATATCGGGCCATCTTCAAAAATCCGTTCAACGGTCTCTATGATAGATATTCAAAAATGGAAGATGTCTTTCGTGTTTCATTCAAATATCCATCATAAGCATAACATTGAAAACCAGACATTCAAAGCAAATGAATACTTTTAAGCAAATCAACTAACAGTAAGATACATTTCAGCATAGATCGTGTCTGCCAATGCAGATGCCGGAGACACGCTAATTCGCAAAGGAATAAAGGCTATATTCGTGTGGCAAGTGTGTGCTGTATGCTTAGTTGTTGACTCAAGTGAGACGCGTCGCCATCAGTCGTGTCGAGCATACGCTTTGGTTGGTATCGTATCTTCCCGTTTAGTCACTAATGAAGTGTTGGAAATCGTTGTTAATTAATGCACGAGGAAGATAGCGATGTTTAATATTGGAACAATTGGAATTTACAGACAATTTATGGTTAGCTTTTGCGATGGCGATTTAAGTTGGTTCTGATTTTAAAACAGAACGGATGTGTTAAAATAACAGTTTTTTTAGTGATGGCAGCGTCATATAGTAGGTATTAAAAAACTAGCGACAATAATTGCGGATTCAAATCAAAAGGTTTTTTTACGAATGCTCAATTAAAAACAAGAACTGGCAGTCCGAGCGAGAATCGTGACGAATCCGCCATTTGCGGTCTTTAAAATCGATCCAGCACAGATAAACAATACTTTATCTGGATAATCGAAATAGAATGTCTTAAAAAATAAAACAAAGCGATGCGGCTGGCAACACTGATGGTTGCAATGGAGTTTAATTTTAGCACAGACGATGGCCCTGGATTGTGTGGTTTTCCTTTTACGGATGCCATTTTGTATTCTCTTGTATGTTTATTTAGTGTAGCAGTGCATTGATGCAGAATTTAGAAAGAAATGGTACATCCCTACCTAGTATTTGCCACTTCATCCATAGTATAATAAAATTAATATGTCATGTAATTTAAGAATGAATAAAAAGATTTTCCATATTAAAAAAAAAATCTGTAGTTTCAAAAAACTACATTTATGTACTTATAAATAAACTATTTAAACAAAATAACATTGTCAATTTGCAGAACAAGCCACCATTAACTTGACATTGAAATGTTCCCCGTACCGTATGGCCAACTAAAAAAAAAAACATACAGATACAAAACACTTGTGTCGCCCTAATCTCTCCGTCGTATCTCCGCGCGTCCACAATGCTGCGTTTAGCATGAATGCCTTCATTGTGATGCAGAACTTGCCTGGCGAGAGGCGAGTGCGACGCCACGGGAACGGAAGGGACGGGACATGCTTTTAAAGTTCGAACGAAAAAAAAAATGTCTGATTTTTATGTTTGTTGTTGATTCGTCATTTGTGTGAGGCAGGGACCGTACAACCCCGATTAAGAGTTAAGTCTTTGAAAGGGTAAGCCGTTTATGAAGTTACCTTTATCATGATGTAACATCATGAATGGGTTTTAGGCTTGAACCCATGAAAAGGGCTATCTCTTCAATATAGGTAACCCATTGATTGGGTTCTATACTTGAAACCCAGTGAATGGGTTACACCAACATTATGATAACCCATTGAATGGGTTCTATACCTAAAACCCTATGAAAGGGTTACCCTACATCAAGATAACCTATATAGTATAGGTAAGGGTTTTCTTCGGGTTACCATATTATTATGGTTATTTTATAAACTTGTGCTAAGTAGGTGATGGATAGAGCACCACTCACCATCGCTAGCGCACTGACTTTATTTCACTAGACATTGCAGCCTTGTAGACGAAACACGTATTACCTATAATAATACATACATAGATACACAAAAAAGACTAAATGGAATGAATGTGAGTTTTATGACAGCGATAATAGAATGAAATTTTTGGCCATCTAATTGCTGAAATGTGTTGTGCAGTATGTGGCCTAGCGTTGTCCTGAAGCAGCAGTGGACTAGAGCGATTGACCAGCCTCGGTTGTTTAGACATCTGCCGTAATTGTCGGTTCAGATTTAAGAAAGCTGTAGTGAACGACACCGGCACTGGTCCACCAAACGCTCACAAGTAACTTTTTCGAGTCAATATTCGCTTGGGCCATAATTAGGCTGGTTCGCCAGGGTTCAGACATTGCGATGAGCGCTTCCAATTATTGTAAAGGATCCACTTTTCATCACAGGTAATGATTCGATTTAAAATACCTTCATTATTGTGCCGGTTAAGTAATGTAACGCAGCAGTCGACACGCGTTTGCCGATTTCCTTCACTCAATTCGTGAGATACCCACCCTTCAAGCTTGTTCACCTTCCCAATGGTTCAAGTGGATTAAAACAGTTTTATCATTAACACCGCAGCCTGCAGCTAACTCGGACGTGGTTTGCGATAGATTCGCTTCTACAATAACCTACAATGAAGAATGTTACTAAGTATGCCAAATCGCTTGAAATTTTGTCTGTTGTGTGAAAGCCTGTATGTATACAAATACACTAGTTTTTGTTGTAGACAAAAATACCTAGTAGTTTTGATTTTATAGGTATTCAAAATTTCGAAAAATATCATGTTACAACGCGTCTCGCGGGCCGCGGCCCTCTTCGTATCTAGTGGCCAGCTGTTATAGGTATAGTAGGTTTAAGAGCTTGCGCAGTATTTTTTTGTGTTTTTGTCCGCGTATTACGTTAATAGTCTGATAATAGTAAATATTATTCGATTAATAAAATGGATGAAGGATTCGAAAAAGGGCAATCGGATAATCTACCTAAATACCTAGATGGATTAATGGTTGCGCATTATTTATCAACAAATAGTGATTCCGTTGCCGCCGAAATGCGAGGAATAGAAATGCAAAAGTACCTAAGTAAACTTTCCTTGCTAGGTACTACTTATGCTTAATAGTTTATCTATTCCAAATTGTTTTATCAAAACAAAATACCCAAATAATATTATGGAAGAATGCAACTCAAATAGTAGAAGTACCTACCTACCAATATTTTTTTACGTTAAAGACAACAAATATGTATTATAGTTTTGTAGCTATAGGTAGGTACCGCTCTTCTTAGTAAATATAAATTAATACATAGGTACCTACATTGATTTATTGCAAACTGGCTTCCGCCAGCAGCTTTGCCCCCGTTTCCCTCGGGAACTGTACATTTTCCCAGGATTAAAAGTATTCCACACTTTGTCCATCCTACTTCCTAGTCCTACTAATATTATAAATGCGAAAGTTTGTGATCTTTCACGCAAAAACTACTGAACGGTCAGTAGTTTTTGCGTGAAAGATCACAAGCTTTCGCATTTATAATAGGTATTAGTAGGAAGTAGGATGGTACTTAGGATGTAGATGTAGTAGATTGAACGTTACAGATGTAGGCACTAAACCTTTTTTTATTTGTATTTTTTTTACTAACAAAATACGTAAGGCCATTTATTTTTATTTACAGCTATGGCGATGATTCTATTGGTTATGTTCAAGTAAAAAGAGTAGGTACCTACGTACCACACCTTATCATTGCAGTTTAGAATGCAAGAAAAGGACCAAGAAGTTTTAAATGTAACCTGCAAAGATTGTGCCGCCAGCAGAGATGGCTGTAAACATACTATAGCATTTTTAATGTGACTAGGTACATCGTCAAAGCGAGGAGAAAAAGCAACTTTTCCAGCGAATTGGTATTTGTATTTTTACATTTAGGCACAACACATGATTTCCTAGTATTTGGATTGGACATTTTAAAAAGTATTTTGTTTGGTATGATTTCGACGGTACAGGCGCGCAACCGCGAGCGGACTGAGTGAGCCAGACTGAGCGTGTTGTGCGATGACGTCACACCGTCGACGGCAGCCTGCGTCGTGGAGTTACAACTTGTTATACTTCTAAATCGGGAGCTAATTGACATATCGAAATAATTCTTTCACTAGTATTTTTTATTTTTGACAGAGAATAGGGAGTGCTAATAATCAAAATTAGTTAACATTCTCATTATCAATTTTGGTCTTCAGCCGTCCACGGAGCTTGTTCTGCAGGTCGAATTTCCAGAGCGAAAACGTTGGAACCAAAAACACTATGTTTTTTTTTTGCGACACCGCCGCCATACGTACCATTAATCCTTCGAGCCTTTTCTGCAGCACTGGTGCTACGGTAGAACTCGTACTCATAAATCTATACTAATATTATAAAGCTGAAGAGTTTGTTTGTTTGTTTGTTTGTTTGAACGCGCTAATCTCAGGAACTACTGGTCCGATTTGAAAAAATCTTTCAGTGTTAGATAGCCCATTTATCGAGGAAGGCTATAGGCTATATGTTATTCCCATATTCCCACGGGAACGGGAACTACGCGGGTGAAACCGCGAGGCGCTGCTAGTAACGCGATATTTCTAATAAATCTAATTATCTGCATAAACTTGAATTTCGAATTCCTGACTAAAGAGGAGTTATTTAAGATCTATCTCTATCTATTAGGGTTTGGTTTCCGCCGGTCTGGACTTCCTGTTTGGACCATAGTGCGTGAGCCATGGCGGCCGTCACTCCAACCAGCCGATCTCACTCCAGAAGCAGATCAGTCCACTCAGTGTGTTCAACATTTCTGTAAGTGAATTCGGTGTCCCCATTGTTTTCCTCCGTATTTCGGCTACACCTGTGCACTCAACGAGCACGTGCGATACTGTTTCCTCCTCCATGCATGCTCTGCATAGAGGACTGTCCGTGATACCTATCGTGTGTAGGTGTTTGTTCAATGAGCAGAGTCCGGTGATGGTCCCCGCCACCATTCGCAGGCTGCCTCTATCCATGCGCAGAAGACGCCTGGTTAGTTTCCAGTCCAGGGTTGACATAAACTGCTTGCACTGCTTGCAGCCAGGTACCGAGGACCACCATCCTTCTGCTTAAGTGTGGGCGTGTTCTTGTAGTCTTGTAGGCACATGCGCAGCTGGGTAAAAGGGAGTGAAACCATGGGTTCGGGTCCAACAGTCACCATTTCAGATCACCTTCTAGCCAGCTCATCGGCCGCATCGTTTCCTAGAAATCCTGTGTCCTTTTATCCACTGCAGTATCAGTGTTGTGGTTGATCACCGTGATGCGTTCAAAGGCATTGTGGCATTCTTGTATGAGTTAGTAAAATGCTTCTCTAGAGATTGTAGAACTGATGCGTCGTCGGAGAGTATGCGAATATGAGTATCCATAACACTCCTGGTTTTTTTTTTAATTGTGAAATGGATTTGCTCTTGACTCTAGTCTAGGTCACAGGTGACAGAGACAAAGTCTACGATTGGATGAGCTTACCCAGAAGAAGCCTGTTCACTCTAACTTTGAAGAGATTAGGGTTGAATGCGTTCGGAAACAGACGCAGGCAGAGATTTCCACTCCTTTGCTGTACGCATTATAAAAGATGATTGAAAACGCTTGGTGCGAATTGGTGGAATAGCTACAAGGTAGGGATGGTAACCTACAGTGCGTCTAGATGTCCTATGGTAGAAGGGGGCCGGTAGGATGAGGACGTGGAGTTCATCGGCACACTCGTAGAAGTACAATCTGTAGAAGACTGACAAGCAGGTGACCTTACGGCGATGACTTAGGCTGTGAAGCTTGGCATTCACCAGTTTTTCGTCACCAATAAGCCTTTTAGCTCTGCGTTCCACTGAGTCAATTGCGGCAAGTTGGTATTTAGCTGAGCCATCCCAAAGGTGGCTGCAATACTCCATGCAAGACCGGACCTGTGCTTTGTAAAGCATTAAAAGCTGTCCGGGCGTGAAGTATCGCTTCACTCTATTTAGGATGCCCAGCTTTTTGGCCGCAGTTTGGGCTTTGTACTCAATGGTGGCGTCAAAGTTAAGACTGGATGCCAACTCCATTCCTAGGAGCTCGAGCCGATCAGTTATAGGAACAGATGCACCCCGAAAAGTAGGAGTTAGGTCGAAACGACCCCTTTTGGCGGTAAAAAGGCACGCTTGCGTTTTCGAGGCGTTAAAAGAGACCAGATTGTCATCCCCCCAATGGGAGACAAAACTTAAGGTCAAATTTGTCCGCTCTACCATGGCCTCTCTCAAAGAACGAACTTCATCCCCGCTGGTTTTTGCGCTGGAAAAGTATCTCTCTGAAACCGTACTGTCATCTACGTATCCAACAATACCAAACTGAAGTAGGTTATTGATGTGCAGCAGGAAAAGAGTTGCAGAGAGAACAGACCCCTATGGAACTCCGGCATCAATAGCCATAAGATCAGAGGAGTAGCCGTCAACGACAACTCGGATCGATCGTTCACTGAGGAAGTCTGATATTCAGCTACAAAAATCAGCTAGGCTTCTATGGCATGGACCGCTTGAATGATGGCAACACATTCCCAGGTTGAATGTGTTGCCATCATTCAAGCGGTCAGACGGTGTTGAGCTTTCCTAGCGGTCTGGATATTTTGATATTGAGGTCGTTGGAGTAAACTCCAGTTCCAGTTCCGGTGCTTGTTTTTGTGCCATCAGTGTAAATTCTCAGCTCTTTGGGACCTAAGTAGTCATGTAGTTCTTGTGCGAGTAATATGTGGTTAGTGCTTTTAGAAATGGTGCATCTTCTGAGCGTTTGATGGCATCTTTCATGATTCGCGTGTGTTTGAAACTAGAGTCTGTTTCTAAAGTGCCCAATGTGCTGAGCCTGAAGGCGTCCTCCCGTACTATCAGGTGGGGAGGTAGTAGCCCCAGCATAGCCTACAGGGCCGAAGTGGGTGTTGTTCTCATGCTGCTAGTGGTTCCCACGCAGGCAAGTCGTTGCAACTCCTCAAGATCTTTTTGTGCCCTGCTGAAGTCGATCCTGGGCCACCAGACTAGAGAGCCATCTGTGGTTATTGCGCTGATGACTGTGGTGTATAGTTGGGATACCAATGGGTGTTGCGTTCGTTGGCGTTTGCATTGCCACATGCATGTACTGGTTTTTTGGTGGTGTATTCAGTGTGCTTTGCCCAATTCAGTTTCTTGTCCAAATGGATGCCCAGGTATTTGGTTTCAGTTGAGAGACTTAGCGTAGGTTTAGAGTAGTACCGAAGAACCGTGGTAGTTCTAGCGTCAGTAGTTTACCCATTTTGGTAAAGAGAATGATTAGAATAAGAAAATGAACTTATTTCTCCAAGTAATATTTGATGGGAAATATGACTGTTTCATGAAAACGTAATTTTTCCTGTGAAATATAATTTGGAAAGATACGTTCATTTATTTTATTATTAATCAGTAAATATACTACCTACCATTCCTATCGTGAATCACATATTAATAAACATACAACCTTTACTGAGCTGCAATTAGCAAAAAACATAATACAATTTGAGTTTCGTGGGCTACCTTGACGGTTCTCTCTTAAAGTGCCTACTTAATTTGCTTTCTAAATTAAAATTCAACATGTAATGATTATGATTAAAAATTATTTTAAAAAAAATTACTGCTTCGGGTAGCTTGATGTACTGGCGTCTGCACTAATTTTTAAAAGCTTTAATTTAACTTGCGTGTATGTTTGTGTGGGTGGAATCGTGCTACTCAATTTTGAAGCAAATATCTTCAACCGATTGAGCTGAAATTTTGTATACTTACACCTTTAGTTTGGATGACAATACACGATGAGCTGTGTGACGTCGTTCTAAGTGCAAGATGCTTGATGAACTTATTTTTTATGCATTTCTACAATATGGGTATCAAATGAAAGGGCTTGCTGAAGGCAACTCAAAAATAATGTATCATTCTAAATCCACCAGGAACTTTTGAAGGTTTTTATGCTTTCCTGTAGTATGAGTATTAAATGAAAGGGTTTGCTGAGAGTAAAAATCAATATTAAGATTTCTGTGATTGCTTTTATTTTTACTTTTTAATAAATAACAAGTCCGCCATACTGGATTAAGAGTAGGTAATGTCAGAATATTTTTCTTAACTTTCTCAGCAAGCCTTTTCATTTGATACCTATGTATATTGCAGAAATGCATAAAAAATAAGATTTCCGTACATATTGGATTTAAAATGACGTCACACAGCTTATCGTGTATTGTCATCCAAACTAAACGTGTAGGTATACAAAATTTCAGCTCAATCGGTTGAAGATATTTGCTTCAAAATTGAGTAGCACGATTCCACCCGAACAAACATACATACATACATTGCAGGATAAATAAAATCTTTTAAAAATGACAATAAAGTAGTAAACAAGTACAGACATGAAAAAATCGTAATAATAACTCATTTCGATATCTGACCAGCAAAGCTAAAAATAACTCTATACCTACTACATGCAATAATGATCATAGATCCCTGTTTGCCCGCCGCCGCCGCCGTCGCTATTTTGTAACGTATGCCTACCATCGAGAGATCATATTACATTGCTCCGAGTTGGAATGTTACGCTGTTATAGTTTTCAAAAGAGTTGAAAGTGTAAGGAACCCTTTTGAACGACTTAATTTAAGCTGTTCAAAAGTGTCACCCACATCGTATGGGTTTTTATTTACCGGTTTAGAAAAACCCTATAGAATACCCTTTCATCAAATAACCAAAATGCTCCATTAAGCCATTTAAAAGGTTACCTAAATCGTATGGGTTTTAGATTAACCGCTTAAAAAAACCCTATCGAAAACCCTTTCTATAAATAACCAAAATAGTCCTTTAAGCCATTCAAAGGGGTTACCTATGTCTTATGGGTTTTTGATTAACTGCTTAGAAAAACCCTGTCGAAAACCCTTTCAATGGGTAACCAAAGTGGTCCCTGGTGTGAGGGTGTTTTTGGTCGTTCCAATGTTATAAAATTTAAAGGACCAAAAAACTCGAGTGCTCACGGTTTTATCTTCCATACTTAATTAGTAAGTGAGGTCACCGATCCCCAAATTAATTCGGTTTAGGATAAGTTACTATTGGATTCTTCACCGATATTTCAATGGGGGTTTAATTTCTGAAAATAGTAAATACCTGTCCAAAAAGAGTTGGGACTTGATAACATTTTGAAAAAACAAACTTGGCGTAGTGGTTGAGAACTTAGGTCGCTGGCTAACAATAAGCTTTTTAACTTTAAACTTAACCGTATGCTGAAAGTACAAGTTAAATGAACAAATCTCAACTAAACAAATGAACTCAGCGCAACAAGCGGCTAATGAAGTATTGTGGCCACCAGACCATAAATTTCCATATTTTATGTGACATAGACAAAGTTTACGACCTTCGTGACGGTCGCGTTATGTATGATGATAATCGACACGGAACATGTCTGACCTCTCGAACCGCTCTCGTTTCGTTCAGAAACTTCCACATTTTTGTCGTTACAAGCGAAAGTTCGTCATAAATCTTCTCCGCAGTTTCACTTGCGTTCGAATCTATTAAATGTTGGGTATTTTCATAATCTTACTTTATGAATGGATTGAGAGTAATTTAGAAATTGGAATTTCTAAACTTGGTCCCGGAGTTTATTGAACCTTAGTGGTTTGATCTGATTTAACCCTTTGCTTGTCACGTCTTTTTCGTGACGCTAGTCGTCGCGCGGGGTCATCACAGACGCCAGATAAAAACAGCATAAAATTGGTATTCACATACATTTTATGAATTATTGCAACGGATTATAATTTGTTAATAGGATTGCAAAGAAATGAGGATAGCTCGTTGAAAAGTAGTGTTTTATTCTTACTTTAAAACTTAAAACAAACAAACAAGGAACAATATTTTTCCATTATGGAACATGCCATGAGATGAAGCTCTCCAAATTGCACTGTTTTCGCCTTCCCTTGATTCTCGTCGATTCTAACGCTTAGGTACTAACTACTAAGTCTCACTTAACTTTAAATAACATTATACTTATAAACTCATAAAAGGCAACTTTTAAGTCTTAGTAAGTGCAATAGTAAAAATAAAACTACACTTACCGTTTTGAAAAAAGAATGTTTGTCCGAATCCGTCTGGAAGAAGTGAACGCGTGTCGATTCGGTTTCGTCGCGTCACTCGCCCCGCGCCGCGTCGATGTCAAGGTCACGGGCGCATGCGTGCAGCGCCGCCGCCGCGTCCGCCGCAGCGCGCACTATCGAACAATTTATTTTTATGTTAGCGCTTCTCACTTGGCGTATTTTTTCCAAATAATCATGTCACTTGTGCAATACAAAGTATATACCGTATCAACTATGAAATAAGGTTAATTTCATTTCGCAAAAGTGACGAGAATATTAATATAAGACGCGAATATTTTGACAAATTATACGCCAAATGAAGTGGCATTACAAGTTCGAACTTCGAACGCAGCTGCACATGTGTATTTTAAAGTTGGTAGGTACTGCTGGGACCTTTTTAAATTTATTTTTATTTTTTTTGAGTTAGTCATCTGCAGTTTTGAGCATGGAATTTTTGGTCCTTTCAAATTGCTTGTGTAAATGTGGACGCATGACATCGAATCCGTTTTTGAGTAAGGAATCTATTGACATCCAGGAAGGTACCTACCTACAATGTTTAAGAAGATATATTAAAAATTGTAGATGCCATAGAACTACGCGTCACAAACACAATAAAAACGACAACATCACTATATTTCTCTCAATCCTTTCAGTGTTATCGATGGATATTTCGAACTGTAAGCCATAAAAGTCATTCATACCTTTCCGTGCCGATAAACAACTATTGTAATGGAGAGACAAACCATCAATCTGTTTTATAATTCGGACCTATCCTAACTAGACAGGCATTGTGTTGTGATGACACAAAACTAATTATCGGGTCTTTCGTTCGGGAATAGAATGCACCAGAGGAATGCACTCGATGTCAGTATCTACGAATATGCTAATATTATAGTCTAAGTATGTGTATGTAGTGTACTTATTAGTATACCTAATATAAAGCTGAAGAATTGGTTTGTTTGTTTGTTTGATTGAACGCTAATCTCAAGATAACTGGTTCGAATTGAAAAAAATATTTTAGTGTTGGATAGCTCAAATATCGATGAAAACTATGGGCTATATAACATCACGCCCGCCACGGCCAATAACAGCGGAGCATCAATTAAAAATGTTGCTAAAACAGGATCAGACGAAGTTGCGTGTATCAGCTAGTTTGACATACATCTGAGAAGTTATTAAACCGGTTGGAAAGTGGAGATTAGTAACAGCTGTTTTTCTTTAATCAGTAAAGCGGACGGGTGTTGGGAAAATTGAAGTTTTTTTTCATGTGATTTGAAAGTGTCATTGTAAGTGTCACAGTCTTAGTAAAATTCATAAAACATCAATAGCTACCGTTCACTTCATTACTGGTTCTTTAATTACATCAGATTGTTTTGGTCTTCTATTCCAAATCGAATCGATATTGTTTGAATTTCAATCCTTGCTACAGCATCTACATCATAATTATTTAGCCGAGAAACGTCCTCTGCAGGACATTCACCAAGTTTCGCCATATGGACTTATCCTGTGCGCCTCCTTGCTACACAACTTCCAAATACCTTACAAGACATAAGTACCTTATTAAAAGGAACTTATATTAAAACACTTTTTGTCCATTTGACACAGAAGCGTTTTATTTTAAAAGCTCTATCTTTGGTCTTACTAAATCACGTTAAAAGGACCAAAAACAACATCTGTCATCATCCGCCATAGTTAAGATAATTTAATTTGTCGACACACGCCCGGAACAGTTACGTTTAACGTTAATTAGACAGCTTGTCTATGGTTGTATTCCTTTTATTTTAGACATGATTAGTTTTTTAGTTATTATCTTTGATTATTTTTTTGGCTTCTTATATTTATAGATTGAAATATTTTGGGGTTAAGCTGCCGTAAAAATATTTGTGTTAAGTGAGTTTGACTCTCGCTGAAATGCACCGTTTTAGTGCAGCCGTGAGTCACATTCAGGTTTTAGCATAAGTATCATTTTTTATGGTAGATTTATAGAAATTTGCTAAAAAAATATTTATTTCTTTTCAAGAAATTTGCCGGAAGTTTGGCCACTAGTGGTTCCGAACCGATAAGATTCAACGGCACTTCGCTTCAGTTTTATCTAATTAATTATTCACAAGTAAAAGGCAAAGACCAGCGACCTTACGAAGTCTGGTAATTAATCCAGCATTATGTTTTGCTAGATTACCACGTTGTTTTTTGTTGGTGTGTGTAACAAGCGAGACGGGGCATCTGCTGTCACGCACCGCTTGCTCGACGCTGCACGAGTCTGCCCGATCCTGCCCGACTGCGTTCGGACGCGCGGACTCGCTGAAATTTTTGGTCCGTTCTTTGTTGCAAATGGTCAAACATTAGTCATGCTAATGGTTTCCTATAAAAAAAACACTCTTTCCTTGATCTAGAAATGCAAACTTCCTTCTAAGTAAAAAACACTAACCCGTTGTTTCTTATACACGATCAGAATGAAATACGACTATTAGTATAGTTGCTTGTTTTCTTCTTTAATCATCTTGCCTCCATTATTTTCTAATTACCGCAAATATTTCCGCTCATACTCCGGATAGCCCACACAAGTTAGTGAAACAGTAAACCAATATGCAGCGTTCATTTAACCTCAAATTATTATTTATTAGTCATTAAGTATCTATGTTGAAGTGCATCTTTCTTCGTTCGTCCGTTAAGGCGGTACCCTGAGCAAATAACCTTGAGCATTCGTTCCCTCTTCGCCGCACCCGCAAGATTCGTAGCGATTACGCTCAGGTTTTGTAGTAAAATCTATATAAAATCAAATTTTCGAGTTAAATAAAAAATAAAACTAGCAAAATGTTTATTATTAAATTTCCTATCCAAAACTTTAAGTAGCAAACCAAAATAATGGTTATTTTACGAGGAGATGCATTTTAAAAATAATTCTTTCTCATTTCTGTCGTTTCGTTGCGGCTCTATAATTAAACATTGCGATTTAAAAATAAAAAAATAAAACTACCATTTTGGAGTCAAGATTATGTAGAAATTTAATGTATTTTTTATTTGTTGATATTTCTAATGGATAATGAGAAGATGGCTCCTAAAAACTACACAAAAAACGGCTACCGCTGCGTTTTGCTCGGGGACGCGCCTTAACCGAACCGGGTCGTCGAACTTCGCTAACGGCGCTTCACATTCGCGTGATTGCCTTCACACCACACGCGAAGGGACAGCATCACAGTAATCACAGTGCCACACCACACGCTACTCGCACATCATTTAACATGCTAAGTGTTATGTTTTACACGGAAAAAGATAAAACTAATTTTAGGCAGTTTTCTTCGCTCTCGAAAAAAGGTTGGTGACCGCGGAACCTTCTCGCACTGGTGGCCTTGATCTGTTGATCGTCAACGCACGGTTGGTAATTTTTGAAAACCCTAAATCAGGTAAATCAACAGTTTTATCGTAGGAAAGTATATATATATAGTTATTTCTTTTTTGCACAGGTAAAATCAAAACCGGTTTTAAAAATACAGCAATCAAAATCGAAAATAAATGGAAGTAATAATATTTCTTTTTATTGCTCAGAACCAGAACGTTCCATTTCCTTGCATTTGAAAGAGAGACGGACAGAAAAATCTACAATGTTTTTAGTATTTTTTGTTTTACCAAAGTTATGAAAAGCGATTACAACAAATAGTCTTCTTTGATCGCAAGTTGGTTACAGTTGCAAACATGATATAGTTAAATGCCAAATACATACAAAGAGTTCCGACTTTCACTGTTACTCTTCGAAATAAATTCTTAGGTACCGTTCTGCTTGCCATTAATAATATTATAAAACATAGGTACACCTCAAAAATAACTTTGAGAAATTTTTTAATGAAAATAATGAAAGCTTATTAATCTTGTTAATTTTTTACTATCATTTCAAAACACCTGGACTGCAATTTATAACTGACATAAGTATCTTCTTTGCTTTTAATCATTTAATTTTATAACCAAAATAAAAAAAATAACTGATGTCTGCAAAAGTTTCTCGTCGCCTGTCTCAAATCGGTACCTAACTATATTCATTCACAGCATCTGTATTCTGCAACAGTGTACAATAGTGTCTGATCAACACTTCCCAGCAGGGCTGTTTTACACAATATGACGTTATCTTGACGTGGTCTTCCGTTACGCGTCCTAAGGTCCGCTCTATTCGAGGGATACTGTGATTTGTTTGTGGGTCCCTGACAGTGTACCAACATAATTTTTTTTTTTTTTTTTTTTTTTTTTTAATTTAATGACCTGGTAACAAAGACCTTTAGGTCAAGTGTACCAACATAATGCCACACGTCTCTTTTTTTTTTTGACGGGGCCACTCGCTGTTCTGCACTCTAAAGTTTGGTTACTGCTTAACCGAACTTTCATGCCACACGTTATTAGTAACAGCTAATATAACGTATGTCATGTAGTTGAGAATCTCTTCCGATAGGATACGAGGCCAGCTTAAAGAAGTTACCACTGAAGTGCGGCTTACTATTTATGAAATTAGTTAAATTCAAATCAATGTACTGTCAACAAATGCAGAGTGTGCGTGGTAATAAAAGCGTGTTTTATTTAGCAGCCACTCCTTTGCATTTCATTAATTAGTATTAGTCTGTACTGTAGTAATACTTCCGTATTTAGATAGGTAAGTACTAATAGATTGGAACACGCATCAATTATTATATTAGTCATTGTTTTGAAATATAAATATCAATATACATGGGTCAGGTGGTGTGTAGGGGGTCCATACAGCCCCCTACGCATATGACAAAAATAAAAATCTCTAATAACAATTGCATGAATAACAGATATCCGTGCCCCTAAATAAATTATAGCACGACGAATGAAATCGGCATTCAGAATTCATTTTTCATTTCAGAAGCCTTTTCTGCGTGAAGACCGAGTAATCTTTGTCGTTTTTGGAATGTGAAAGCTATAGCTGCTCGTGTCAATATACGTAATACCAGCCAGTTCAGCAGTGAGAAACGCAAAAATATTTTCACATTCAGAGAATTTACGAAAATTAATCACTATGTTTCGCATTCTTTAGGTATTATTAAAAAAGTTGTGACGTAACATTAGTTTCAGGATACACTTACTAAGGCTATACCACACCCCATAGGGATGTGTCAACTTTACTTATATGACCGAGATATTATATTTTGCACTAACTCAGTTTGCATGCATTTTGACTTAACGAAGTAGTTTAAACAAACATGGGCAGGTTTTTTAACAACAACAAGTTAAAAACGAGGTGAATAACTGTAGCCAGTTGCAAAGTATGAGTTTTAAGTTGTAAACAAGAACTAGGTTCCCAGAAAGCCATTCATATAATAACCAACGTTTTATTATTCAGAAATTGTATTTATTTTCTCAGAACGTTTTATTTGTATGATAATTAGGTGAACAAGTTATGTTGTTGTTAAAAAACTAACTCACAATATACCTACAAGCACAATCTACAATTTCGCGTCTTATAAAATAACTGAAAGCCTCATTGGCTGAATAGAAATTTACTTTTAAACTTAGCTGTAATTCAAGCTTTGATTTCATGTATGTGGCCAGTCAGTCTATCAATAATAACGCTTTTTTTTATGAAGTAGTGACTGGGCATAAAGTCCAGCCGCTCAACGGGCACCTAACCACAGACAATAAATGAACGGCATCTGCAAATACCGTATTTTCGGTACCGATACCGATAAGTATAACAATCCGGTACAACGTCAGACCAAACGAGTTTGCCAATAACAGCTCAGTGTGGAATTTGAAATGGTAATTTATGGCAGTCGACTCTTCATATAAGGAGAAATGTGAATAAGAACGGTAAGAGTTAAATAATTTATTTATATCCGCTAAATCATAATTTTAAAAGAAATCAAAACATGATTTGGAATTAACCACTTCATTAAAATATTCATGAACTAACTTAAGATAGTAAACACGAGTTTTGCATAGCTTGAAAAATATTTCACTAAACAGGTTTAAATCGTAGTTCCGGCTACATTGTCGCAAGCTGCGTGTCTTTGGCACGAGTATAGTGAACTTGCAAGAAAGTGAAGTTGAACTGGTCTTGGCCCAGGCACAGGCAACGCGCCCACACAGCCTTGCTTGCACTTTGTTTATTTATATTATGCTGATTTATGTACTGGCTGCAAGTTTACGCGGCCGAAGACCTTTGAACCAAGCTTCGCGCTTGTTTGATAAGCTTATTTATAAATCATGAATCATTTATTGACAAGCATTGAGTTCAACAGCATTTCATTTTGTACCTACCAAGTTAATTTTGCCAGTTTCTGAACGGAACTCCTGTGCGAAATCTGAAAGGACAGTCGGTCTTGTTCTATCGGTGGCAAACACGTTCGGGTTTTTTGTTTCAATAAAATTTTATGGTCTACGATTGTCTATTGACCTACATGTAATATATTGATTAGGAAGAAAAGTTTGTAAGTGCACTTTTATGTTGTTGAATAATTAATTACTTAATGAGGTTTTTGCGAATTTGCTGCCATATAAATTTATGAATATAAAATTAATAACTTTTTTTGTTAATTCATCAATATAATAGGTAATAAGAGTGTTAAAAAAAACATAGTGTGTGTTCTGTAAATCGATGTACCTATATAATTTAAAAATATAAGGCCATCAATTAAAATAGAATAAAGTAATTCAACTTTATGCATAAACGCATTCATTTGTGTATGTAATGTGTGGTACAATCATTATCATGCCGCCCGCCATATTTGCAAAAAGCGCGGGAGAGGGTCACTGAACTGACCACGGCGATATATTTTTATTAGGTCATCCATATGTAAATTGTTTACAGAATAATTAGTTTGGTTGATTTATTTAGATTTTTGCGTAAACAAAAATACCCCAAGCTTCGTTTCGATAGACAAGAAAAGTAACCTTTAAAATTTTGCCAGTTCGTTTTAAATTCGCGTTTCTGTTCGGCGCCATTAATTTATTATCTAGGTAAGACTATTTTTGCCAATTTATCTTTACCTGCATGAGGTTTTCTGTCCAGGCCGTGCCGACGTCCATTACTATTTGCCGATGTCTAATAGTAGGTGTTACTTCTCGTTGGTTATTCAGGATTGTAACATCGACGTCCACCCAAGCCACATCAGCCCTGATGTGGCACAAAACTTATTTGCGTCGCTGCTGTGCTTCTTTTTAATTTCTTAACGATTTTTGTAACCGTCTCCCCTATATCGTCTTACTTTTAAATGAATGGCTTCCTTGTTACTTCCCGTGGGTCTGGCTGGCCCCGTAGTCTGAACCTATCACGAAATCAATTTTTCAACTGAAAAAGGTCGGAGGCTGTTATCTCTACTAATATTATAACCTTTTGAACGCTAGTGTCACATAATATATGTATAATTAATTATATATGACAATCGAAAGCTTACCCCGGTACGCCAATGTCACAAATATGTGACAAACAATACGGTGAACTTCTGGCTTGGCGTGGGGTGTACGTCGCGGTGTCGATGCGTTTATTCTCTGGCGTTCAAAAGGATAAAGAGGTAACGTTTGTGAGTTTGTGACGTTGTAAGGGGTAATCTCTGGATCTGCTGAACCGATTTTCAAAATTATTTCACCAATAGAAAGCCACGTTATTGTGGAGTGTCATAGGCTATATTTTATCCCCGTATTGCCACGAAAACCGCGGGGCGCTGCTAGTGATGTTATTTTTATCTTAAACTTTTAACCTTGACCGGCCTATCATTTGACATGAAACAAACTACGTTACTACAATAACACAAAACAGACGGAAGGCTCCGATGATAAAACTATATTTAAAAAGCTTTATCACGTCTTTTTATGCTCGACTGAAATCCATTCTGGGATGTATAGTGATAACACAGCTTTTAGTCTAGTGACGTCACTTCTAAGTAATCTGGATTGGACGTTATCAGAGAGTTACAGGCTTCTGTGTCACACTTCTTATCTTTACAGTCTTGTCTGGAAGAAGAGAAACGGTCTGGATTTGGCTAACAAATTTAAAAAAAAACAGCAGTAACTAAATTAGTCTTGGTTCTAAATTGATCAGTATGTCTTGAAAAGATCGCGCACATTGTGTCACCCTGTGTAATGTTTTCTACATCTATGTTTTCTGTAACTTATATGGTGTACATAATAAAGAGTATTCTATTCTAGTCTCAGTTTCTGAAACGAAAATTGTCAAATTCACGTTAGTTGCTGTGATTGGTTAAATAAGTTTTCAATGATGCCTTTCTATTACCTCGCGTTTATAATTTATTTCCAGAAAGGGAATAGGGAAGGGCTATTTACTTAAACGGTCTTGCCCCTTATACTCGTTTTTTTTAGATATTTGTATAAAAGTAAACAATTTTGATGCGTATTTTTAATAATTTCTGTAAAAGAAATTTGTTTCAAAATAAAATGAAAGTAAACACCAATGTAAATACAACAATAACGATTACGAAATCGAATGTTTAATATGATTGTGTTTGTGTTAAAAAGTCATATCAAGTCTTACCGTCTCGATCACAGTATGTTTGTGTAATAAATAAGAATCTACAAAAAATATGACTAACGAAAAACACAATAGTCACGATTCACAAAAACTCGCTGAAAACAGGGTTTTCAACTTTTTGTAATTTTGTTAATCGTATCACCATCCGTCAGAAACCTGTCACAAATTACCATATTATCATGTTTTATAACGTTTTGAATATAAAACAAAAGCCTAATGAACTTTCAAACAATTGACGGCAGATGAACGATATACATAATACTAGCGGCCCGCCCCGGCTTCGCACGGTTGAATATTTATTTATTTTAATATAGACTATGTTACTCAGGGATAATGTAGCGTTCTATTGGTGAAAGAATTTTTGAAATCGTTCCCATAGTTTTTGGGTTTATTCGATACTAACATACAAAAAATCAAATACATAATTAAACACGTCTACTATGTCAAAAAGTCAATTAAAAAATTACATGATAAGTGATATTTATTTTGTAAGTAGGTTATAATCAACACTTTTACACGTCAATCTTTTTGGTCGTTATAAACTAGATGAGGCCAGTGTTTCCTAGCTTATTACCCCCTTTTTTTTATGGGAAATCATCAAATGACCCCTCCCGCCCTGAGTGGAGCGGTAGGGAGTGTCAGACTCTTACTGACTAAAACTCACCCGTGTTCCTCTAGTGCCCTTTGCGTTCCAGGGCCGCGGTAACTCTTTCGAACAAATTCCGCAACTAGCTTATTACCCTGAGAACAAACACCGAAACAAACTCAGAGGTCTCTTTTGAAGTCCGTACAATTGTACTAGTCAATTAAAAACATGATAGATAATAATTTTATCAATGCAATCGAAGGACGGTTTCTTTGAATAGTTCTTTTCAGGTGCTGACTACATGCTTTTTAACACCATTTTGAATGTTTGTAAGTGGATGTTTGTGAATTGGCCTCCTGATGCAAAGCATTCTTCACATCCCAGTTTTCAAGTCGATGTGAGTATTTTGCAGAATAGTACGACTGGTACGTACTGAAGAGCAATGATGCGGAAACTCTGCGCAGTTCTTCATAAATACTTACTATTATTATAACGGTGCTAGTCTAGACATCGGAAAAAACTGTATCAGGAACTGTTTTTATAAAAAAATGTAATCAATTTGACGATAATCGCAGCTTATACGGTGGTTTTGTTGATTTTCCTCAAGAATTTTGCGATTATTGTGAAATGGCTTGTTCATCAGTTTATTGTTTGTTATTTCACGAATTGACGGCGCCCACTTAGGCCGGATGCTGTTACCCATCCTGCTCCTCTTACAACACCATAGGGAAGAGGAGTCTTCCTTTTTTGCTTGAGGTATATACTTCAAAGCCACTGTGAATAAGGTCACAGAGAGGACATATAATTCTAAAGTCCCTGTTAACTCAAACTAGGGTTACCACCATCGAAATTGCCGATGCCGGACAAAATCTTAAAAACCCCGGATATTTGGGTAAAATTGATTTGTTTCCCCAGACAGACCTGAACAAAAGGGCTTTTAAACAAAAAAAAGTTAACACTTTAATTTTTGTTATAATCTGTTATAGCCTGTTTGCAATATAAACTATTATAGCGTCGGCTATTTTGCAACGCCGGATTTACGAGTTTAGATTCTATTCCGTTTACGATTACGAATGAATTTTTAACTAAGTTTTGTTTTAACAGTTGCTTATCTTTCAAATTTTCAGTCAATGGAGGTTCCCTTGACTGCGCCTTGACACAAAAAATGTTCGGGTTTTACAAGGACGCCTTGGAAAATCTCGCTGCCCGGAAGCCCTTCAAACTAGGACAAATCCTAGGAAACCCGGACGGGTGCCAACCCTAACTCAAACCAAGTTAACAGTTTTGTCAGAATATAAGGCTCAGTGTTTTCAAACTTAGAACAATCAATGACTTCACAGGCCTAAGAAGGTCGATCGTTGTCATCTCATAAAGCTACAAGAATTGTTACTTACAGCAACCAGTTGCCTAGTACTTCACGTATAATTTACTAGATTTTGTAGGAATATGTATGTATTTGCTAGGTGGTCGCGTCAGTCGGTGAATCATCTCGCGATGGACAGGATAGTGTTTCAGAATCACGCGGCTGCGGTTGTCTCTCATCTCAGTTATATATCGCTTTGCGCAGATTTCATCTAAGGCTCAGAATGAAAGGAATGATATAGTCGACTATCTACTAGTATCTGGGATCTTCGGCTAGCTTAGACAGTCGTCTAAGCTAGTGGGTGAGTTGATACCTTCAAAACGTCGTAAGCTCTGTCTGTCCTAATCATTTTTAACCGACTTCCAAAAGGAAGAGGTTCTCAATTCGGATGTTTGTATTTTTTTATGTTGATGTTCGGGATGTTCGGGCATAACTCCGTCAAATATAGACGGTTTTGCAAAATTATTTTTTTATTTGAAAGGGGTTTATTCCGAAATGATCCCGTTTAAATTTCATTTAGGTCTGATGATGGGTTTCGGAGACAGACAACGGAACTCTTAAAAAAATGCAAATCTTTCAGGATTTCTGAAATCGCATGTTTGTTTGTTGTTTTGTTTATTGTGTACCACTAAGAAGTGAAAATTAAAAAAACTTTTTACAAAAAATACAACCGACTTCTACACAAAAAAATACCAAAAAGTACAAAATAACTTTAATTTCGGAAGTCGGTGTTCAAAAAACGAAAAAGCAACCAAAATCTAATACTTTTTTTTTTTGTTTAGTACTCAGTTGTTTTTTTTTGTAAAAAGTTTTTTTTTCTGTTACTGAGAAAATGAGTACCTACTGGAGGCACCCGGATCTTGCGCTATTACACTGCTTGGAGAGAAAATATGTAATTTTGAATGCCTTTGTGCTCATTCTGTATTGGTACCATGGCATGGAGGTTCCATAATATATAAATCATGTTAAAATAACACTTTGGCGACAAAGTCCTGTGATGATATACGGCCGAATCACGAAACAGATAAGTAATGGTTGCCGTAATAGCCTGACATACACTAAGTACTTTCATAACAATGGAGAGGAGTATCCAAACATACTTGTAACAATATCTAGCCGAACAGTAAGAGTATTGTTAAAAGCATTGTAGGTACTATGCGTGATTTTAATTGAGTCATAAACTCAAATAATATTTCTACAAGCTTCGGGTTCGTTACAATAAAAACGGCCGATTAAATGACCAAAAATGATACTTTAATTACACAACACTAATTACACTATAAACTCGCTAATTATAAAACACAATCACACGATTAATCCCTTTAGTTCGCAGTGGAAGATCGCTCTCGAAGTTATCACTTGTATCGCAAATCCAATACTGACCCGGTCGTATATGTGCCGGCCTTATTTGCGCCGGTTAATTCCATTTATAAATGCATCCAATCAAACCTGAAGAACAACATTAACTTCATGTTATGCATTATCTTAAACACAAAAACACGAACAGTTACTTGGCCTAGCATTTGCGCCGTCAATATCTGTCAACTCGATCAAGATACCGTCCGCTCTCTCAGGAAGCTCTTTGTCTGCAACCGTTTACTTTCTAAACCAAACAACGTTGTTATTGTTAACAGATTCATGTCGAACTGCCACAATATTTAGACGATAAGATTATGTACCTATAATAGTTGTTACTGGAATCACAACTGTGAATTCAAGTTATTGACCAGTATGAAATAATCCAGCCTTCCTTTGCCTAGAAAGATCTCAATTGAAATTAGACGTAATTGAATGTATACAAACTAAAAGTAATCTTTCTCTTGATTCATATCCATAAGCGCACACCGAACCAGAAATAGTTAGGGCAAGGTCACCGTTTCCAACATTGACAATTAAACAACCGCATCTATTAACTGACATGTGTTGGATATTTTAATTCATAACATTGCAACACCAACATTAAAATGTAAAACTGTGGCAACACTCCTTTCCCCTTGCATCTGCGACACTGGTCCAATACAGACGTGAAGAATAACTTATCCGACGTTTTATTTTCCACCTTCATCGGCACCAACGTACCAGCACCTCATCAGCACCCACCACCTAAACTAGAACGCTACACATTGGTCCTTCGCGGAGAACAGCGGTGCCGCTGAAGAAGCGGACTAGAGGTTTGAAAAGTTTTTTCTTCTCGGCCGTGACGCAGCCATTTTGGTTGGCAACGCGCCGGCGGGCTCTGCATTGCTCTTGGCTTGATTGTCGCAACCCAATCGCAAAAACTATATCGATACGACAACTCGAGCAGTTACCTACAAGAGGAAAAGCCCAGCAACAATCATAATTCATCAATATCATCGATCGCCTTCGCCGCCGTCGCCGGAGTCACCTCTGCAGGTGTGAAGAGTACAGCTGTCAGCACTAAAGGTATTCCGCAAGAAGAAGCGAGACGGCACGCATCGCAACGCAATAATCCAACGTTTATACGCGCCTGGAAAGCGCGATCCACGCACGCCGTACGCAACAGAAAAAGAATTTCGTACGAGCGCGAGAGGGACAGCAAGTGACGCCAAGAATCGTTGGAGCAAATTTTTGGGCCACCATTTTGCGGCATTCGATCGACTCCTTCGGAATCAGTCCACGCGCATCGAATTGAAATAAAAAACTTTGTGATTATTTGTGATACAGTTTTAGTAATAAGTAGTGATATTATACAAGTGCGGTAATAATTAGAAATGGAGGACGAATTAAAACGTAAAATCGCCTCACGTGGCTATGTTAAAGGTACGATCACGAGATTGCTTAATTTCGTTGAAGTTTCTGATTTAAGTAAAATAAGTTGTAGTGAGCTGATCACCAAACGTGATCGACTCATAACTGCCTTTCGCGATTATGAGTCGCTATGCAAAGATATTCTTTATCTCGATAGTACTGACAAAGAAAATGTCGAGCTAATGGAAAATAATTATTATAGCATCTTGGCATTATTGAGCGAGCAAATTAAGTCTCATGAAAATCCAAGCCCCTCTGACTCATTCACGCATCCTCATATAACCACACTTAAAACAAAGTTACCACCTATTTCCATTAAAACATTTGATGGTACCTTCACAGAGTATGTACCTTTTATTAATTTGTTCGATTCATTGATTCATAATGACAGTAGTCTTGACCATATTCAAAAGTTTTATTATTTGAGATCGTTTTTGAAAGGCGAACCATACGATTTGATAAAAAATTTAAGTTTAACCCCAGAAAGCTATATTGAAGCGCGCAAACTGTTGGGAGATCGCTACAATAATAAATATAAGATCATAAATGATCACATATGCAAAATTTTAGATTTAAGTAGCATTGTTAAGTCAACAGCTAGTAGTTTGAGGGACTTTGTGTCATTAATCAGGCAACAATTAGCTGCAATTAAAAACCTTGACTCAAATGTCATATACTGGGATGCAATTCTGTTATGTGTTCTTTCCCGTAAATTAGATGGAATTACTGCACGAGCTTATCAACTAGACCGTGATCCTGGTTTACAAGCTAATCTCGAAGATTTCCTGCAATATATTGAGAAACGAGCTCTGGCACTGGAAAATGCCGGACAGGGTCTTCGCTTGCAGCAGCAGTCAACCAAAGTAACAGCTGTAGCTACTGCAGGAGCAACATGCATCTTCTGTAAGTTAAATGAACATAAATTATTTAAATGTAAAAAGTTTCAGCTATTGCCAGTAAATGATAGACTGATGTTTGTCAAAGAACAAAAACTTTGTGTAATTTGTTTAGGTATGCATGGTGGCAAATGTAAGTTTCACTTCCGGTGCTTAGAGTGCAAGAAGTCTCATAACACTCTACTTCACTGCAATTCAGGTGAAACCACACCAGCTGTTGCCTTATCAAATAATGTTAATAATAATGTGCTTCTACCTACAGCTAGAATCAAAGTTGTAGCAAGAGATGGCACCGAATACATTATCAAGGCGTTACTGGACAGTGGATCTCAGGTTTCTTTTATTACTGCAAAAGTTGTTCAGCTATTAGGTTTAACGCCCTTGAAAGGTAATACTTGTATTGTTGGAATCACTAATGAAAAAAGTAATGTAAAATATAGCATTCCCATTGAAATTCATTCATTAAAATCACCATTTAAGACAATGGTAACTTGTCATGTGGTAAAAGAGGTAACATGCAAATTACCTCAGAACAGATTTGATGTATCTAGTGTCATAATACCACCCAACATTATATTGGCAGATGACCAATTCAATGTGCCCAGTGAAATACATATGTTATTAGGAGCTGATGTGTTTTTCCAGACTCTGTTACCGGACAAGCAGTGCAAAAGAATCAACCTGCCATTACACAGCGGGCAGACATCAGCAACTCTGCCCCAGAATGCTGCTCAACCACTGCAGCAGCCTGGTAACGCACAACTACATATCTTTGACACATACTTCGGCCACATTGTAGGAGGAAATCTGCCACCCAAGGTATCTCAACAAACATGTAATAGAGTAGTATTAAAGTGTGAATTAAGTCTCAATGAGACACTTTCTCAGTTTTGGACGAATGAAAAGGTTCCAGAAATATTTTCTGAGCAAACATCAGAACAAGAGCTTTGTGAATGTATTTTTCAAAGTTCAGTTAAATTAAGTAATAATCAGTTTGAGGTTCCTCTACCTTTAAAATTACCCTTATCAAATGTAAACGATACTCTTGGTGAGTCATTTCATTTAGCATTAAAAAGGTTTTTAAATTTAGAAAAAAGATTGCATACTGATCCTGATTTATTCATGCAATATAAAAATTTCATTCATGAATATCTATCACTTGGTCATGGTCATTATGTTGATATAGAATTGTATGATTTAAATAAGCATGCAGTGTATTTTCTACCACATCATGCAGTTATTAATAACAATAGTAAAACCACAAAGCTTCGAACAGTCTTTGATGGTTCAATGAAAACAAACAAGAAGGTTTCTTTAAATGATTTGCTACTCAATGGGCCTGTGGTTCAAAAAGATTTATTTGATATTATTCTATTATTTCGCTTAGGTAGATATACATTTACTGCAGATATCAAGCGTATGTTCAGAAACATTAATGTAGATCCTCAGTATACTTCCCTTCAAAATATTTTGTGGAGGGATAATCCTGATGAACCAGTCAAGTGTATTAGGTTAGATACCGTTACCTATGGCCTAAAAAGTTCAAGTTATTTAGCCACTCGCTGCTTAGATGAGCTAGCAAATAGATATGAAAAATCATATCCACTAGCATCATCAATTATCAAAAATAATCTATATGTTGATGATATTATCTATAGTAATAATAATTTAGAAACTACTATTGCTGCCAGGGATCAACTTTGCGATTTGCTTAAGTTGGGTAGTTTTCAAACTCACAAATGGTCATCAAATGATGAAAATGTGTTGAACAATATACCATTAAACGAAAGACACTTTGATAGTCTAGAGTTACAAAAGGACAATTATAACATGAAAGCCTTAGGACTTCAAATAAATGTAAAGGAAGATCACTTTGTAATCTCTACTCCAGAATCATTCAATAAGAATAAGGTTACAAAAAGGAGCATACTTAGTTATATAGGTAGATTCTATGACCCAATGGGATTTGTGAGCCCAATTATAGTCAAAGCAAAGGCTATAATGCAAAAATTATGGCTACTGAACACAGGTTGGAATGACAGTCCACCTGCAAATGTTCAGCAAGAATGGTTTCAATTTACCAATAATTTAGCTGCAATGCAGCCAATCCTATTAGATAGGAACATTAGAATTTCAGAAGCAGACTCGGCAGATTTAATCGGCTTTGCAGATGCATCAAGCAAGACAGCCTACGGATGCTGTGTGTACCTGCGACTCACAAATCAATCAGGTACAACAAAGCTGCATCTACTCTGTTCCAAATCGCGAATCAACCCTATCCAAAAGAAAGGCATGACCGTGCCAAGGCTTGAATTGAATGCTGCACTATTGCTATCGAAATTAATTTTGAAGACTCATAATACACTCAGGATTAAAATTAACATAAGGCATGTTTGTTTATTCAGTGACTCACAAATTGTCCTTGCATGGTTAAATTCTGAGCTTACAAATATTCAAGCTTACATATCAAACAGAGTAAGTGTAATTCGTCAAAACACAGCTGGATGTAGTTGGCATTATGTCAATACAAAAGACAACCCTGCTGATCTCATTAGCCGAGGTGTTAACCCGAACGAGCTGAGTAGCTGTGATATTTGGTGGAATGGTCCAAAGTTTCTGCAAAACAGTGAGTATGTCTTTCCTGCTTACAGCTCTGCCACTGACTCTCTCTCAATGGAACCCTGCTCAGACCCTTCCAGTTACTTGGTATGCCAAAGTCCAAATCCACTTGATTATGTGTTCAAATGCTTGTATAATTACTCCAATTTAAGTAAAATAGTAAGGCTATTAGCATACATATTGCGATTTTTAAACAATATCAATAAAAATAAAACGAAAATAAACACAAACTTTTTGCAAAGTTCTGAGTTAGATCATGCATTAATGTCAATAATTAAACATGAACAAAATATATATTTTAAATCTGAAATCAAAGCTATAAGCAATAATAACAAATTGAAAGGAAATCTATCAGGCTTGCATCCCTTTCTCGACAACCAAGGTCTATTACGCGTTGGGGGTAGACTACATCATGCAAATATTGCTTATTCACAAAGGCATCCTGTCATACTGCCCAAAGGCTCTTTAATTACTAGCTTGCTTATAAGGCGCGAACACGAAAGGCTGCTGCATGCAGGGCCTAAGCTTTTATTATCGCATCTAAACCAAAGGTTTTGGATTGTTCATGGATTATTAGAAGTTAAGAAAATAACTCACAAATGTATTGTGTGTTTTAGACAAAAGGCCTCAGCGGCCAAGCAGCTCATGGGCTCCTTGCCGGCTGCACGTGTAACGGCTACCAGCCGTCCATTTGAGAAGGTCGGAGTGGATTTTGCTGGGCCAATTGATGTAAAACTATCCCGCGTAAGACGATCATTAAAAGGTAAAGGATATATCTGTGTATTCGTATGTTTCACTACAAAAGCCGTTCATTTAGAACTTGCATCAGACTTGACCACGGAAACTTTTCTTGCGTGCTTGAGGAGATTTATCTCTAGACGAGGTTTGCCCACCGAAATTCACTGCGACAATGCAAGCACATTTAAATGTGCTAGGAGTCAATTAGTTGAGCTCTACAAACTGCAAACTTCTCAGAATCATCAAATGCAAGTTCAAAGATTTACCGCCGAGCGTGGGATAAAATTTCACTTTATACCATGTTACTCGCCTACATTTGGGGGTCTCTGGGAAGCAGCAGTAAAGAGCACAAAGTTTCACTTAAAAAGAGTACTGCAAAAAACTGTTTTAACCTATGAACAACTTAACACAGTATTAATTGAAATTGAGGCAGTGCTTAATTCTCGACCACTCATACCTTTATCTTCTAACACTGATGATTATTGTTATCTAACACCTGGTCACTTTATTATAGGAAGTGCAATGTCAATGTATCCTGAAAGTAATGTCTGTAACATTCCACAAAATAGGCTTAAGTTTTGGCAACTGTGTAATTCTCTAAAACAGTCCTTTTGGAAATTGTGGTATCAATATTATTTAAATTTGTTACAAAATAGACCTAAGTGGCGTGATAATGTATGTAATGTTAAAATAGGCGACTTAGTCATTTTAAAAGAGGATAACACACCTCCAATGTACTGGCCCATGGCACGAATTGTAAAATTGTTTCCGGGACAAGATGGCCAAGTTAGGGCAGTGGAGGTTACCACCCCAAACGGAAAAACGCATTCCCGGGCAATCAATAAAATCTGTCTATTACCCATAGAATACGATGATAGTTCTTAGATATTTTTCTAATTGTTAAATTATAAGTCATAATTATGTTTATAAAACCATTGAATCTAGTTTTTATACAGTATAAAAAGGCAAATGTAAACTTGTAAGTTTATAGAATCGTCTAATTGAAATAATTGTATGTAACTTGTCATAATTAAGTTCATTGCTATTTCTGTGAGGCCGCAGCATGTTGGATATTTTAATTCATAACATTGCAACACCAACATTAAAATGTAAAACTGTGGCAACACTCCTTTCCCCTTGCATCTGCGACACTGGTCCAATACAGACGTGAAGAATAACTTATCCGACGTTTTATTTTCCACCTTCATCGGCACCAACGTACCAGCACCTCATCAGCACCCACCACCTAAACTAGAACGCTACACAACATGCAACTGCTTCATTTGCGTTCATCAATATTCATACAACCGAATAAGGGACAAGGAGGCAGGATATATCTCTTGATACCAATGTCTCACTGGCGTAAACATCCATCATAGCTTCTGTAAAAGGCTTATTACCTTACGGGGCCTATTCCAGACTGGGGATAGTCATGGCCCCTCCTGGGCACACCTTGACACGGCCAGCCTCTTACCTCGGATGATGATGGATGTCGCAGTAATTACGCTCGGATGGATACCGCCAAAACAATCGCGAGTATGTAAATGATGTTCGAACCGGAGATAAGTGGCTATTGTTTATTTGACGGCAGTTTACGGATTATTTATGATGTTTTTAGTCTAAGATTTGTTGAAGACTTTTTGGTAGTAAATCATCTTATCTCTGTCTAGACTAGTCAATGTTTCGAAGGCGACATGAATTTATCTTGTTAAAACGGACACAACTACAAGCAAGAATAATTATATGAAACCAATGCCCATGACTAAGTTACCCACAGCATAATCAAGGACCCTACTTCCTATACCGATCCCTTTTCGCGTTCAATTAATAATGAAGCAACTAACATGTCAATCCACAATCAGAACAGTCGTCTGTTCATTCACGTTGGCCGCTCCTGCGTGTGCGCAAGTAACACGATACGGACGAGGCGCGGTGGCTTTGACCTAGTGGGACCTTGGGCACCTTGGGCTGCCACCGTGACGGTTGCATCCTGTCAGCCTATAGTCATTTATAAGCTGAGCTAATTCGTATTTTCGTTGTATTGAAGGATTTAATTACCATTATTGTGAAACTACAAAGCCATCATTTGGATTATAATGATCATCTACTGCTGTTGTGTCGCTATTATAATTATTAGGTCGTCTGCCAAAGTTACGTAACTTGCTTGAAACAGAAACCTGATGTTTATTGCCTCTTAACCTCATGTCGCAGTAGTTGGTTCATGTTACAACTACTCTCGTCTGATTTTTTCGTCTTCGTTACCGAGCATACTTTTTTCTCGATATCTTGTACGTGTTGGCGCATATTTTAAGATTCTTACTTGAGCATTTCACGAAGAGTTCGTGAATGCTTTATAGCTTGATTTTGTAGGCATTAAAATATGAGGAATAACTGATCACGTAGCTTTCATAAAGCTTAGACTCTTTTAAAATATCAATCTACTCTTATTTTTTCGTCTACAACTCATATAATGCGTAGTATCTCTTAATCAACCATCCCCAATCGGAATCCGATCCCGAACCCGAAGTAATACGGAAGCGAACCGGTCAGATAAAGCCGGACGCTGTTAATCTCGGCAGAGTCGGTAAAATAGTCGTAAAATGGGCCAACTGCTCGTCTAGACCGCGCTGATGACCCTACCGGTAGGAATGAATCAGATGCGTGAGGCAGATAGAATGGTAATGGGACAGCTTGGCAGATGTCAGGGGTAAAGCTGCCTGCTTAACGACTGGTAGGACATGACAACCTGCCTAGAACTATGCGTGGCACTATCTGCTTGGGAATTTTCTATCTAAAGTGCTTCTGACTGTGAATTGTGAGATACAGCGAAAGCAAGGCTAATGTAAATGAAAATTCATCTGGATGACTTCTAATACGGTGTTCGATATGCATGTGACGTCTTGCAATCTCATTTAAAACTGGCTTTCCAAATATTTTAATTAACATGATAATCTCTCTGATAAACCAGTTATTATTTCAGTTCATTAGACACTTTTTACTCTTGAGCAGTCTTCATTATTCCGCGTACTGTCTTGTGCCAAAACGAGTTGAATGGTAACAAACAAGGCACTTCCAAATCTCCGCTGTCCCGGCTATTGTCTCCCAGACAAATGAGCCGTCAGACAGCTGCGAGATGAACGATTCTTGCTTTATTTGCGTTTGGTCCTGCGAGGCGAATGAATTGTTTCCTCACGGATTTCGCGCCCGTCATCTTTCATATCAACCGACTGAAGATTGCTCGCAGACTCTTGTTGTTATGTGGTATAACAAATTTTTTAATGGTCTGCGTTTTGGAGCTTGGTATAAGTAATTGCCTTTGTTAAATTTGCGGAGATGAAACAGGTATTGTTATGAAGCCCGTTGATGTAGGTAACATAATCATAGCTTCGCCTCCGCCCCTTAGTGGTCGTGCTTTCTAAAGCAGATTTGACAGGGAGTTCTCGGATTGTGTATGAGTGCGTTAGCTTTGTCTACCCGTGACGTATTAACAGTTTCTCAACAGCACCATTTCTTCTTCCACAGACTAAAAATAATGAACGGCCACAGCAACGGCGACATGAACGGCGCAGGAGACATCATCACGCAGAACCAGCAGCGGGGCTGGTGGACCATCGGGCTCATCAACTCGCGCTACCGCTACCTCACCGCCGAGACCTTCGGCTTCAAGATCAACGCCAACGGCACCAGCCTCAAGAAGAAGCAGATATGGACGTTGGAGCCTGCTTCAGGGAACGCTAATGATAGTGAGTACTTTTGTAGCTGTTAGAATATTTAGCGGGCCGTGCAATGGTCTATGTCGGTAGCCATTTTGCGGTTATTATTGCAATACTCATGTACTTACATTATCATGGCTTCATGATCCACCCACTCGCCCTGGGCCTATTTCCTTTAACGCAGAGGAGGTCTGTGTTCTAGCAGTAAAAGCATTATAGACTGGTTAAGTCCATGACCAGCAGTGTTCATGAGTGTTCATATCGCATTATTGATATTATAACCATGACGAAAAAAATATCAGCTAAAAGATTCTACTATTGAGAAAGTACTTGGCCAAATTGTGGAGAAATATTTTTAGCAGCAAAAACCACAAATTCGTAAAAGCCCGATAAACTGAAATCCTTTTACCCTCAGCCCTGACAAAAGATACAAGCTTTAGATAACGTTCGCCTCTTGTCGGTATTGCTCTCCGGAAAAGATTACCCGATATTCTTGGAATCTATCCGATTACAAACAGACGGGCTAATCGTTAGACTATCGATTCTCAGTGGTGTCGACCAATAAAGGGATCTTGAGCCATTTGTAATCTCGCTCGTGAAATTGTAATTCGCTACGTATTCGGGTTAACGAGACGTCTCCCAGGGAAGGCCTGTTATAGCGTTTTACGGTTTATTAAAGGTAGTCTGATGGTTTTCTGAATCGATTTACGAGCGATTTGTGTTCAGTTTTGATGTGTTAACGTAAGATTAGTGGTTATCTTTTATGGTGTTACACATAATTATAGCCTTATGTTTGGTGGCAGTTATAAATTGGGTAGTCAAATCTGGATTAAATTCCCAACTAGAACTGAAAAAGCTGTCATCATTGAACATCTTCTTCTTATTCTTATATGTACATAAAATTCTCGGGTCACGGTGTTTGTGGTTGAACTCCTCCGAAACGGCTCGACCGATTTTAGTGAATCTTAGCGTGCATATCGGCTAGGGTGGCGAATTGGAAAACATCTATTTTTCATCCCTCTAAATGTTAAGGGTGGTCCACCCATAATTTTTTTTAAAAATTTTATGTGGCAAAACGACGTTTGCCGAGTCAGCTAGTATTTAAATAGGTAGGTATGGCATGTACTCTTCTTTTCGCCCACGAATCCGCCCTTGTGAAAAATGTTACATTATTATACGAAGGAAACGTCCTACCGTCATGAAAAGCATGCTGATATCCTAATCCAGTTCAAATTCTATCCATGTGCTAAGTAACATCAAAGGCCGTTCTTCGTTTTAAATTAATATTATTTTAAAATTAATATTGACATTCTGTACCTATTTTAATAAAACATTATTAATTATGTATATATTCAATCATACTGAAAAATACATATTAACCTAAGATGCTATTGACTCTGACTTGAATAATAACGTTATGGATATTTACTGCCTTTACTGGCATTCTGCGTAATAGCTTTTATTTGTGAATGTAATTAATAATTTATTTTGTCAATGCTTGAATTATGCTTGTTTTGTGGCTGTATTGTTTAATTGAATTTATTAGTTTTATAAAACTTTTTGCATGCCATAGTTAAGGTAGAAATTATATTAATCACATTAAATAACATCTGTTTATTGTACCTACTTTCTGTGCAAATAAACCATCTATTCTATTTTATTCTATTCGTTTTAGATGTGAAAGCGTCACAGACAATTAGTATGAATTACGAGTTCATTTTAAAACAAATTAAATCATATTCCGCGATAGATTAATCAAGTTTCCGCTATCGTTAACGAATGCTACACATTTGATTTATTTATTAGTGCTATGCTTGTGCGATGTAATTTATATGCAGTTAGTGGTCCTGCTTTCATCTGCAATCAGTGGATATTAATTTATTCATTGTAATTTATATTATGGTTGCTTTCTAATCGAGGCTAGGTCTATCATTAATTTGCTTGACTTGTTCTGGATTTCCAATAACTTGACCATCGGTTTGCACTGTTAATCTGCCTAGGCATTTTCCAGCTATAATAGGATCGGCTTCCAGAACAAGACTTTTACAGGGAGCGACAGCCTAACTGATTGGTTCTGACATCCACAACCAAGTAACCCCTTGGACTGGTGTACAAAGTCAAAGTCAAAGTCAATTCATTTATTTCAACTAGACCATTAACGGCACTTTTGAACGTCAAAACATTTGAAAATAAAAATATTATAATGACTCTAGTTGTCCTCTCTCTCTAGTTGTACAGTCCAAGGGGTTACTGGGTTGTGGATGTGTGGATTACCATTCTTCTTTGTTTTTGTCTTCCCGTAACAACTATCAAAGATCTACAAACGACCACCTGTATCAACCGCTTATTCTTCTTTCCACGGACTAGTCTCGGTATGTTAAGTTGGTCTGCCATTCACGGAACGATCTCGGCAAGAGTTTCTTATCCTAGATGATCGACCCATGCGGCTGTTATCATTTAACCAAGAGATCCTCCACCACCATCGTCTTGCACACTTGGTACTGATAAGTTTTAAAGCCAATCGGTCTCAGCAACCTTTCTTTTTTCTATATAGGAAATCATCAAATGACTTCTCCCACTCTGGGCGGAGCGGAATGAAGTGTCAGACTCTTACTGACTAAAACCCACCCGTGATCCTTCCTGTGCCCTTTGCGTTCCAGTGCCGCGGTGACTATTTCGAACAAATTTTGCAACCCTAGCAGGCACAGCCTCTGCAACGTATAATCTTTTTTATCGTTATTTTTCCCGCTGGCGCCAGATCAATGAACTCTACGAGTATCGTTAGCAATACGATTAGTAATCCTACAGCAATCTATGACTCACTCCAGCTGCTATTCTTTTCAAAACTGCTGGCTTCCGGTATACCTATAAGGCCTTATCGCTTACCGTGTCTATGGCTATGATTTGTGCCAGGAAGGAAGCAGTAAACCCTAGAAACGTAATTATTTAACAATTTTTTAACCTATTAAGGTTTTATGCCTATATTTTAAGATTCAATTATGATTGTTAAGGTAAAGGCAAGATTTCTTAGCTGTGTGTAATTAAACTAATTGATAGGTATGTGACCTTTTACCTTAATGGTGAAAATAACATTAGGCTAGTCTACACTAATATTATAAAGAAGAAAGATTTGATTGTTTTTTTGTTTGTATTAGGTTTTGTGTAATAGGCTCCGAAACCACTTGACCGATTTGAAAAATTCTTTCACTGTTAGGAAGCTACACTATCTCCGGTGCACATAGGCCCCATATTCCCACAGGAACAAGAACTACGTTGGTGAAACCGCGGGGCGATGCTAGTGTCCTATATATATATCTATTTCTACCAAAATTCATCAAAATCGGTTCGGCGATTTGAGCTTGAAAGCAGAACAAACATACTTTCGCATTTATAAAATGACTTACCATGATCTTGCTTTAATTATTAACTATCCCTGATTTTTATCATGTAAACCAACTTGATTATATCGGCTGCATATTAACCATGATACCTAAATATAATTGGAGTGACAAAAACGTCGGTATGTCGCCATAGCGACAGTTTTGTCGCGCTCCCCTCAGCCACTAATTGTCGCAAAAAGTCCCCTGCTGCCTGCACCAGCCCTTAATTATGCCGGTGTGCAGAGGGCACGGAGACACGGACGAGAGGAGAGGGGTCTAAAACAATTGCTCTGAAATTGAATTGTGTTGCAAAAATAAAGTTTCAAAAGAGCAGTGCCTGCCTACATTACAAATTCAAATGCAAGCTTTATACTAGCCCTCGTCGTATTACAGCGTTACATTCTTGGTCTTCTTTAGCTATTTGATTTGGTGCACTGTCTGTTGTTTGAGCCAAACACAGTTTTTATAGGAAAAAGAGTGTCTACACAGTTTTGAATACATATTGTAACAGGGAACCTCGCCTCTAGTGTTGCTTACTATTCTAATGAATAAAACTCGGGATGGGATTTAACTTCGTACTTATTTACGGCATCTGCCTTATGCCTTTTTATATGAAACAAAGCATATTTTCCGTATTCATAATTCAAAATACTCTTTATTCTTTTGACAGACACTTCCAAAGTTCTATCGACAAACTTGTCTGCCAGTGACTCGCGGCAAAGGAGGCTACCATCGTCACAATATATATTTAAATCCCCGTTCCCATGGGAATACGGGAATAAAATATAGCCTATGTTACTCAGGGTGAATGTAGCATTCTAATGGTGAAAGAATTTTTGAAATCGGTCCAGTAGTTTTTGAGTTTATTTGTTACATACAAAAATACAAATCTTTCCGCTTTATAATATTAGTATAGATTAGTTCACTGGAGCTAACAGCTTTAATACGATTATTAAATATAGACCGATAAAGACACGACAGAAAAGGTCCAAAAAAATCTTTCCGAATACAAACATCGTTGTACTCTCGAATGCTATTGAAAGCTTGCTTTAATACCGTACAAATACATCATGCATAGATGCCGCCCCACCGATTCCCGAATTACGATCCAATCAGAGGGTGGCTCCCCTCGCCGGCTGTCAGATTTCAAGGTCTAACAGCTGTGGCCCTCACATCACCTGATCGATGTCACTTCCCTCAGGTGGGATTATCGTTCGACAGCATTATTTACTTGCCTTGTTATGTCCAGCTGTTTCACTTTTAGTACGTATTTCTTTCGTTCACGTGTTTTGTTTATTTATAGCTCAAATAATCTGAAATAATCTATACTAATATTATAAAGAGGAAAAATTTGTATTTTTGTATGTAACGAATAAACTCGAAAACTACTGGATCGATTTCAAAAAATCTTATACTAGTAGAAACCTGCGTTCATCCTGAGTAACATAGGCTATATTTTATACCCATATTCCCACGGGAACGGGAACTACGTGTGTAAAACCGCGGCGCGCTGCTAGTGTTCAATAGATAAGCCACATGTTATAGGAACTTGTATCATGTTGTAATTATCATTAAATTATAGGAGTATTTACGACCCTTCCATTGCATCTATCGAGATTTATTAAATGCAGGTGAGGAAAGCTGTATACTAATCCAGGAAAGACTTTATCGATCTCGTAAATTTCAAATCATGCAATAATTTTCCGAGGCTACGATGCTAAGATGCCAATCATCGTAGCCTTTTCACAAGAGAACTAATAAGCTAGCTACATCTCAATACATACCTCATCGCAAACCGTTTGCGTACGGTACCGTCAATTGATGTGATCGGGGCGCACGCAGTGCTCCGTTCACTGACAGAGTGGCGTCCCGATTAATCTCAGTTATCTAGCAGCGCTCAGTTCAAAGCTTTCTACTTCGACAGTTAAGTGCCCGAACAAAGTAGTGCTTCAGCTATTTGGGTTAGGCTTAGCTAATCGTGTTTTGAGAGTAAAGCTCTTGCATTGAATAGCGTTTTATCTTCATTTATTGCAGTATTAAAGCTTTATGCTGACCGATTTGTTGTGAGATTATGTAAGATCGGCCTTTCCCTTATCATTGCAGTAATAAATCCTAACGGATCAGGTTTACTGACCAAAGATATTATTCTGATTACAGTCATGTTTTATTCTTATTGAACGATTCATAACAGTGTCAAGATCTTTTTGTAAATCTTACGCCACCTTTTTAAGCGCCTTATCTTTATGAAGATCCGCTGCAATCTTTTAAAAGAGGTGCTGGAGCAAATCCCTTTAAAGATATATTTTTGAGGTAGTCCTTAGTTGGTGCCTCATGCCATTGAAAGCGTCTAAGAGCGCCTCTTCTTGCTTCAGCCCCTAGTACACCTTCCAAAGGTCCGTAAACTCAGGGTCTCGAGACATGCCCGAAACGTTGTATTAAGTTGTGTTATATTTTGTGCAGGCATGATCTACCTGCGGTCCCACCTGGACAAGTACCTGGCTGTGGACTCGTTCGGCAACGTCACCTGCGAGTCTGAGGAGAAGGAGCCTGGCAGTAAGTTCCACATCAGGTAAGCTGTCAACAAACACTTCTGCATGCTTCTAGCGTACTATGAATTCAGACAGTTCTAAGATTCAGTAGTGAATGAGACAATTTTGGTCTTCGATATCTCCTTGTTCTTGTCAGTGCAGCCTCGCTTTCGTTTTTAGAATCCTCATATTTTGTCGGTTGAATGTATCGCAAAAAGAAATAACAACTATTTTTAAGCCCTATTCATAAAAGCTTCTTTTAAGCATGGACATAGTTTGGAACATTGATTAGCAGATTCAAAAGAGACCATATGGATAAAGAATCTGCCTGAATAAAGGCTTATTCAGGCAGATTCTTTATCCATATGGTCTCTCAACTTCAACAAACTCAATCATTGTAACTTATACAGGCGTATAAGTTACAATGATTGAGTTTTAATAACATGAAGGACCTATCACCTCGGCCGTGGAACGCAAAGGGCATTTGGAGGAACACGGGTGAGTTTTAGTCAGTAAGTCTGACACTACCTTCCGCTCCGCCCAAAGCGGGAGAAGTCACTTGATGACTACCCATCCAGAAAAATAGGACCTATAGAGAGAAGTAGACATCCCTGTGGGATCAAAGGCACACAGCTGCTATGCGACTGTATACTCTCATTTAACAAAACCACGTGTTTAACATTCACAAACAATGTAATTAAACAAACCAGGTATTTCTGACAGAGCTTCATTAAAATTCATCAGATCCTGTAACTTTGCGATGTCGCTTTGACCAAAGCCGACAGTAATATACCTGGTTTTTGTTTAACACGAACACGAGTTTGTTGAGAGAGCAGTGGTGGCCAAGTGGTAACGGCCCCGACTTACGAATTGTAGGTCGCGGGTTCAAACCCAGCCAGGTGCATTACTTTGTGTAATTAATTTCGTTACCATCACTGCTCTCTAAACGGTGAAGGAAAACATCGTGAGGAAACCGGCATGTCCTAGAACCAAAAATTTAAAGACATGTGACATTCAACAACCCGCACTGGGCCTGCGTGGTGGATTACGGCCCATTCCCTCTCCTAGAGAGGAGGCCCTTAGTTTAAAGGCTGATTATTATGCAATATATAATAATACAATAAGCCCTTGAGAACATGTCATTGATCCAAGAACCAATCTGAACACAAATCTATTCAGTCCGAACACCCTCATCACTGATGTCTAAGGCCACACAAAGGCAGTGTCCCCTCGCATACTAATGCAATCTCTGTGACTCACCGGAACCGGGGAGCTTGTGCTGCCGATGTTTTACCTTTTTATAGTCTTATGATATTTGCTTTATGGCCAAACGATTTATGGCTGACAACTTACTTTGTGTGTTGAAAACTTTTGCGGTGGCTTTTTCAAGCGTGGTGCAAGATTTGAATGTAAATGGATTTCTGTGGAATTTGATTGTAAAGAAAAAACTATAGGAGATTCTTCTTATCGTGTCGACCGTTTATCAGATTATGTTTTGGCCTATGTTTATTGCTTTATATGAAGGCGTCGTTTAAGTCATCTTGGCTGAAGGTAAATGGATGTCCCAGGCTCCCAGCTAAATCAGCAGTTTAATTACCGTTTATTTTATATATCAGCGGCTTAACCTTTTCATTGAACGGCATCTTAAGTGACATTATTGTTGAACAACTAGCCAAATGGATTAGTTCAATATCGTTTAATGACCTGCCTAGCCTAGTAGCGGAAGGTAGGCCTGGTAAAGTTAGGGCGCATAGATCTAGCTCTACACTAATGTTCTACACAATGTTTATTGTTTGAGAATAAATAAATAATAATACATTAGATCTGACCACTTTTTCATATATTTTGAGTAAGGTGTTGTGTAGAGCTTGTAGGTTTAGATCTTGCAGTCTTTAGAGCTTGGCTTTATACAAGATCTGATAACTTTTCCAAAGGGTAAGCTAATAAATAAAAAAGGGTATTCTAAGAACAACCTAAGTATCTTGCCAGCCTACTCATTAAATATTGTATTAGACGTGTTGCCTAGATGTCATTTAAACCGCTGATTAAACGGCGCCGTTCAATGAAAAGGATAGACAGCTAATTAAACGCATAATTTAGAGAGTTGGCTGCGACATGAACATATAGGACGCTCAGCAAATGGGACATAGTTTGAACTGCACATTCACAGTATTGAATGGATCAAGTCCCCCTGGTGGATCAGTTATAAAGTTGACGGAATAAGGAGCGTGCTGCTCCGACTCCAAATGAATTGGAATAAGTTTAGGACGACGATGCAAAGTTATTTCACACATTTTAGGTTGCCAAAAGAGCCAGAGATTGAAGTAAATACGAGTAGATATTGTCTGAACATCAGTGATGAGATCAAAAGATTATGACGGTTAATCATTTCACTCACGTTCATGTTTGCGGATTGCAAGCATGATAACAAGTTATAGGAGAAAATTATTTGGTGTATGGACTCGATACGACGATAGTTTGACTTACAAACTGAACTAAAAGAGCTTGTTAAAGATTACTGTAAGTTAAATGCTGATTCTGTGTGTCTGCATTGGTCGATTTTAAAAGCTTATCTTGTTGTAAGATAAATCATGGGACTGTCAAATTAAAATGAATCTTTCTGGGAGGGTAATGACGCCATTTCGTGAGTACTTACAGGAGAAAACAAATCCTGAGTCACATTGCTCGCAGCTTTCTAAATAAAAGGGATGAAACGTGACTCAAGCTCATGACTCAGCCTTCACACAAATAACTTGGAATTGTTTGTTGGCGAACTTTCAGATCCTGGAGAGATATCCCATGTCTTGATCGCCCGCGTTTATTTCTTTTGAGCGAAGTTTTGAAAGAGAATTCAGTATTTCTGTTTGTCTTCAAGTATTGTTAGAGTGGTTTCCTCTTCCTTTGTTTAACTTAAACTTGGACCCGTTCCTACGGTTCGGTTTATGGCTATCCAAGTTCTATTATCGTTAATATTTTAATGGTTTATTACGGCGGTACTCAAAAGTCTTGTTAAAATAAAGCTCTTAACCAGCGGAACACTTGTAAAGCTTCACAAAACATTTTAATGGACTTCTGAAGCGTGTTGCACACCGTACTACCGGAGGTAACCCCAAAATTATTGATCTTTCAATACAACACACGGGCCGTTTACGAGGGGAGTGACTGCGTGCGAGGGTGCAGACGAGACGACCCCAACGGACATTCAACCTTAGAATACAGCAATAAAGTTTATTTCACCCTGTAAAACGAAAGGTTACATGAAGGTTGTAAGGCTGGTAACAGCGCGTGCCAAAATAACGTCTTTCAATTGTTTTGAAGGGTCTTCACAGTTGTTATGGAAATTATTATTATGTTAGCACTGTTTTTGTTGACTTAGGATGAACTGTTAGGGTTACATGAGATATGCGAAGTTCCGTTCATTGAAATAAGATCCGTAATTTATGCCAAGGGTTCTTTGTCTAATAAAAGATCTCCATTCTGTTTGTCTGTGCTCTTTCCTTTTGCTCTTTTACCGAGCACCAATATTTCTAACACATTTGTGAATAATTTCACCGACACACACTCTTCAACGTGCAAACTGCAAGTCCCCTGTGCTTTCAAAGTCCTGACATTTAAATTGAATGTCGCTTTCAACCGCTTGTGTTCCGAAGCAAATGTTAAATGTTACAAGCTCAAGCGTTTGTTCAAGTTTACGACTTTAGATTTACCCATTGACATTTCTGTTTGCTCACGTTTTAGTGCTTGGTGGTGGTGAAAGGAAAAGTTTCTCAGGTTGCTTGCTCTATTCATTATATACTAATTGTTTCTGTAAGCACAAACTTCCCAGACAGAAAACATTTTCATTTATTTCTATTCTGTTGTCGGTTTGACATTTCAAATGCTTGGTATTTATTTAAATCCTCGCTGCTAAAGTAGGCCATACGAAAGGTGACTTGTTCAGTTTCAGCCTGAAGAATTTAGAAGCCATAAAACTGCTGCTAGTCAGGCCGATTCCGATGTGTTCTGGTATGTGCGTGGGTTATGCAGTAAGTGCAGTAGTAAAGATGCTAAAATGTCACCTATATAAAATTTAACTCTACTGAAATATCTTAATATCATGAACGTTCTGAGTAGAACACGGTTTTAGCTACTGGGACTCTGGACGATATGACATTCAGTCAGCTAAAGAGATTGTCAGTACTTTGGAAACAAGTGACATATCGGTAGCGTAAGTCATTTTGGACTTTTTATTATGCTTGAATGTTGCTTTATCTTACTTACTAAATGTCGCTTTTTCTATGCAGAGGGAGATAGGAAAAATGACTAGGAACTAAAATAGCGATACTTCTCTTTTCGTTTCTTCTCGTATTAGTATAGATTATCGCAAAAAAAATAGCCTATAAAGGTCTCATTTCTATCTCAGTTTCATAATTAATAAAAAAATCATCAACAGCTTCGCAATTATAAGTTGGTTTTTCTCAGTCTGCAATGCGAAAAGGTGAAAACCTTTTCGCCCTTATCAAATAGGCAAACTACGAAGAGGTAATGGCAGTTAAAACAAAAGACAGTCGTCGGTCTCCCCTATTCTTGGAGTCTAGTGGTTAATTAAAATGCACCTCCAGTGTGAAGGGTGGCTCGTGGCTCCTTCCCCGTATGCGTGGGGAATGCGTCTTGTATAATAATGTTTGTTTTGGATATTTTATAGCAGGTGTCTTCATTTATTATTATTCTCAGAGACTGCGAAAGTTTTATGGCTAGTCATCAGCGAAATTCGCCACAGCTTCTCAGATACCATAGCAGCTTCTCTCATTTATCTCCTACCATTTTCGTGCGAAAACAGGAAGAGTAGACCGGTGAAATCTGTCTCGTATATCTCTCATCTTTGACTTTTTCTGTTTCTATCACAAACTGTCTTCTATCCTTTTTTTTACTATAAATAGGCACGCATTTAACCACTATCTTACCTGATAGTAAGCGATTATGTGGTCGAAGATGAAGCATACTTGCCTAAAAGTCACCTATTCACTCTTGACTTAAAGACTCTCAGGTTGTAGTTATCAGGAAACACTGGCATGGTTCCCAAAATGTGTTATGTGCGTGTGGGTAGGATGTCCACCGTGTAACGTCTCATCCACAATTTGAACAGTCTTTTCGTCCTCGTCAATTCTAAGCGTAAAGCTTTCGTCGCCCTATAAGTCCTTGTTGATACCACTCACTAATTAAATAATTGCACGGCATTCCTAATTGGCGACGTCTCGGTGCCGCGCTTTTTCCGCGAAGCCGTCCCAGCCATCCATTGTTGGAAAGAAAATAACTCTGAAAGTGTATAGGAGTGTAGTGTTTATTGCTTAGAGTATAAGGTTGGGGTTTAGATGGAGATGAATCAGAATTTGTGATTGAAAGTGTTCATAAAAGTGTATGGATCGCTTTCATGCTCATTACGAGAATTAATAAGGTAGAATCAAAATGTATGTGTGTGTTTTGAATGGATGAGATAAAAAAACTTGCAATTATACTTACGATGTGACACTCTGTTCCTAATATAAGTTTCCTTTTATTTGTATCTACATTATGTGTATCTGTTTGTGTTCTTTCTTTATTTCTTTCTCTCTTTCTCCATGCAGATTGTTCATCACAATTAAAAGCTGCAACAACGAATCGTTTGCTATCATCTCCTTGCAGCGTTCCTTACTAATGGTCTTCTCTCCTTGTCCAGTGTATCAGATGACAACAGCGGGCGCTGGGCGCTGCGCAACGTGGAGCGCGGCTACTTCCTGGGCTCCAGCTCCGACAAGCTCACCTGCACCGCCAAGGTGCCCGGAGACGCCGAGCTCTGGCACGTGCACCTGGCTGCCAGGCCGCAGGTAACACACGTGCACTTAGATCCTAGGCTTCAACTCATCATTATAATCCTGTAGAGCCGAAGGACGTACACTGCTGGACAAAGGCCTCCCCATGTGCGCCACATCTACCAGTCAGCGACCTCCATCACTGCGTCTTCTAGTATGCGGTCGCCATTCCAGAACTTTTGACTTTAGGATGATCTGTTAGAAATTCAACTGGAAGGCGCTCTCTGCTAGCCTCTGCAAGCATTGCTATATCGACCCTGTATCTAAGAAAGGCCCTAGGGCTCCCAAAAAGTGATATTCTGTAAGCAATAACGACTGTCATTTTTAAACTTTCGAAAAGCCATGTTCGTTTCGGAAACGCTGGTCAACCCCATTCATTTTGGCAACCATTATTACTCAATGACCCTTTTTAAGGTTCCCATCATCAGTCCCCATTGTTGAGGCTATAGAAGTCTAACAAAATTTAAAAAAGACCCTGACATTACTCCCGAGTTTCAAGGGACACAAACCTCCCCAGTTTATTTACTAGCCAAAACGACCGACGTCTAGGTCGATGACTTGCCAAACACAGGAATTCAAGTCGAATAAGTTATCTTAAAGGGATAGTGGATGGCTTTATGATTGCTAGAACGGGATTTAAAGGGAATTGAAATATGTATTATCTGGATTTAGATTTAAAGACCTTGAGGTACTTCAGTTTCCTATACATACACAGTATTGTTAAGAAGTAAATAGTTTGTTTGTAGGAGGTACTGATCGGGTTACTAAAATTTAACCAGCATTTTTCCCCGAATGCCGATCCCGTAATGAATGCAAATCCCGAAGGATATTATTATTACTAATAAATATAGGTAAAAAAAAACAGGTTTCCGTCGTATAAGGCGAAGACAAAAATACAGTGTTTAGTCTAATTCAGAGATGTTCAAATTAATATTATAAGCGAAAATTCAAGTTAGAAATGACTTAGCAATTTATTCATGAACAGCATTGAATGGTATCCATCCAACGCAAGTAATATTGGCTATTCCCTATTAAAGTCCAATAAGACCAATCTGTAAAACATTTCTTTATTAATAAGAAAACAGTTCTTGTTCTGTTATATCCCGGTTCAGCCCGGCCCAGTTCCTCAGACGTATAATCTGCGTAATATCATCTGAATGACATATCATGAGATAGTGTACGCCGGATTGACTCTGTGTTGTATCGACGATCTGGTCGGCTCAGACCGTTTTATACGAGACGAGATGCACTGGGTATAAGTGAAGAAAGGCTGTTAGAAATACATAACAAATGCATAATTATGCAAAAGAATGTGATGGATTTACCAAAAATAAAATAAAACTTATCTGAGTCACATTGCAAGGGTTAGCTTTGACTTTCTACCAGTGAAAGAATTTCAGTAATCAGCATTTCTAGATAATCTCCGACTAGCAAGGAGTTCTTTTAACGACTTATCTATCACAAGAACTAATTTACTACAACGGCCTTTATGCGTTTAGAACTAGTTTTCTTAGGCCCACTTGCACGAACCAAAGTTATCTTTTAACTCGGGAGTTCGTGGCTAATACGAAGTTAAATAACATATATTTCATACGTCAATTTATTAAATATCGCAGCATATGCTGAGATAGGGACCTTTTTTGGCCTCGCACAGTTTAAATTTAATATTAAGCTTTTAATTTTTTTTTTATTTGTTTTGTGCGAGTCCTAAATAAAAAAAAATCTTTCTTTTTCTTTCTTTCTTTATACGTAATGACCTCGGGTTAACAACAAACTCTGTGTTAAAATACAACTCTGCTTTGAGCAAGCACGCCTCATACATTAGCGCTAAGTATGTGACAATCACATTCTAACAATTTCCTCTTCTTTCCAGGTGAACCTCCGGTCGATTGGGCGCAAGCGCTTCGCGCACCTGTCGGAGTCTCTGGACGAGATCCACGTGGACGCCAACGTGCCGTGGGGCGAGGACACGCTCTTCACGCTGGAGTTCCGCGCCGACGAGGGTGGCAAGTACGCGCTGCACACCTGTAACAACAAATACTTGAGCGCCGGCGGCAAGGTGAGTTATCACAATATGGAGACTAATATAATCATCATCTCACCCGAAAGACGTCCACAACTGGCCATTGGATTCTCGCCACCAGGTTATTGTCTAACTTGTGGGAGACCTTCCAACGCTTCGTCTTACGGTACGCGGTCGCCAACTTTCGACCACATCGGTTGTCTACAAATATAATAAAGCCACTGTAAAAAATGGCCTACAAACTTATAAAAATAATAAATTACCTATTGCGTTAATATCGATTCTATCGAGATCAAGAGACTTCCCGTCTCTCTCATCTCTTATTTTAAAAGTTCAACATTCTTGGTAAAGAACAATACAGGTTTAGGAAAAATAGATCAACTTCTTTTGCAGCGTTTAATTTGGTCAAATCAACTTTAAATAACATTAACGATAAAACTACAACACACTTCTTCGACCGTACGCAAAGCTTTTCCATTCGGTTCTCATCGATAATCTTAATAAAATGAGCAATAGATGGTTAAGCCATATCTATCGAATAAAAGTCTTCCAAATCACAAAAATCACTAAATTCGATGTCAAAATTAACAGTATCACCAATTTTGATTTCCAACTTCGAGACAATCAATTTGGTATACTGCAAGGACATATTTTAGGGCGACAATTATTTCTCGTATATGTGAACGATCTTCCTCAAGCAGTCGGAAAAGATTATATTATTTTTGCTGATGGCACAACTGTTATTCTAGATTGTAAAAACACTGAAACAAAATTAGCTCATAGTTAAAAAGCAATTTGTGATGTGTGTTAAACAGTTTATAAAATCTTGGTATTGATTTGAAATCTCCACACTTTAAGTGTGAATAAACTATGTTATTATTGTCTGTTCTGAGAGCAATGTGGCTTGCCCTCTGCCACTTAAGTTTTTCGATTCTTATACCTTGGTTCTTCTGCCAAACAGTATCACGTAAAACCCACGGAATCTCAAAGGAATAAAAGAAAGCCCTCTTTTATTCCTTCGAGATTCCGTGATGGTATCGTATTTCATTCATAAAATAACCCTTAAACATTGGCGAACATTTACAAATAGTAACCCATCACCACTAGAAGCATTTCCATTTTCTTTTGATTAGCACAACTTAATAGGAACTTCGGGAGCAAAGCTCTCCTCCTTAAAATGATTAGTGCCGCAGACGTTCGTAAAATTACGAAGCAGACCAAGAAATCGTGGCTGATTATAATTTCACGCTAAGTATCGACACTAATTAGCGGGAGATGACAATCTAGAACTTCTTCATCGCTTTTTAATTCCCAGATACGGTTAATTAATATTCAACGACTAAGTAAAAAATGGCAAATGATTAGCATACAAAAATACTATGTAAAAGAGAACGGTGATTAATGCAGAGATCATAAGTGTGGATGTTAGGATACAACTCGCTGACACACCCGGCAGTCACAGAACAAAGCGTGAGCGCTCAACACTGGTATGAGCACTGAGCTGTTTGTAGCCGCAAATTGCTTACGCGCGTCTAAGCTATGTAGGGTTGGCACAGAAGACATTTAGTTCGATATTTGTTGCCTTTGATACTGTACTAAAGCAATGGTTTGAACTTTTCTGTTGAATATAATAACACCGGAAAGACTCGTCCTGTAAGAGTCAAATCAAACCATTTATTTCCATTAAACCATTTACAGACAGACTTGAATTATCAAGGTCGGTAAGTCAAAGAGATGAAGCTATTTGTACGTTCCAAAGCATAGATCTCCATAGAGAGGAACGTGCAAGAAACTCCACGGACTCTTAAAAATAATGAATTGTTACAAAGTTATGGTTACATCATTAATGTCGAGAACGATGTAAAAAGACGTGCACAAAAGGAAAAATCAAAGAAACCAAATCGTGGCAATCTGAGAGAGGACTAGTCCCAGTTGACGGCGCCCGTTCAAGAAAACGACGAATCATTTCGCAACCACCTGTCAGTCTAGTAAGGCTAGGTTCCCAAGAGTACAATTTTATTTTCAGTTTCATTTAGATTCACAAACGTATTTATAAATCCACATTTAGCATCCCTAACGACATCTAAGTTAGCTCATTTTGCAAACAATAGCCCCGGCCGTAGCTTCCCATGTCGCGCACGTGGGAACCATCGACGGCATTTTACGTCGATGCGTGAGACCGCCGACTTTGTAGCTCTTTATGGACAAATAAATAGCGGAGGAACTAAACTGTTTAGGACATAAACTGCCAAACGATGGACAAACTACGTAATGAGCCCAATGTTTCCATTTACCTCACAAACAATATTGAGCATTTAAGTAGACCTAACTAGGATTAAATGAATTGCCAATGATTACCATGTTAAGTAAGCAAATTGTATTGTACGATGCAAAACAAAATGGTTGCAATAGACCTCTTAAGAAGAAGAAGGCTTTTGATGTCTTTATTTGCTTTCAAGTCCATTGAACGGATTTCTTTTTTGTGTGGGAAGTAATTCAGATCACATTTGCCTGTGTTGGGTACAAAACAGTTTCGCAGCATCCGTGATTTGTTTTATGTCAGATGATAGCTTGATTTTTTTTATTATTATTGTTAGGCTCGCAGTTCAACTGGCAACACTGTTCAATTAAATACCTTCAGTTCAGTCAAGACAATTGCCAACCAATCCTTCCGAACACACTTATAATATTTAAGGTCTTACCATAGAACAACCCCGTCTTTGTTATTTCTGACCCTCGTTACTCTCCCCAGCTGCAAGAACAGTGCACAGCCACGTGCCTGTTCAGTGCTGAGTACCACGCCGGAGCCCTAGCGCTCCGCGACGGCGCCGGGGCCTACCTGGCCCCGATCGGGTCCAAGGCCGTGCTGAAGACGCGCTCCACCGCTGTCACCAGGGACGAGCTGTTCTCGCTCGAGGACAGCCTGCCTCAGGCGGCCTTCGTTGCGGCCTTGAACGAGAAATATGTGTCGGTGAAGCAAGGTGAGTTATATTCAATCATTAACTTTTTGTCTTCCAGAGTAACAGAGAATGGATGAACTGAATAAAATATGTCTAGACAGGACTAATAGAGAAAAGTAAAGAACGCGTCATGTTGCGTTGACCTCAAATAAAGAAATTAACGTGTATATGTACTCGTGATAAGATTGTTAAATGCTTTCTGACTTTATTCTGTCTTGTCTTGTTTATGGTGTCTTGGTGGTATGGTGGTGGTTGGTGGTATTAAAACCAGTCAGTTCATTAGCAAAGGACTCACTGTCAAAGATGAGGCAGACATGCTTGATGAAAACTTCCAGATAGATACGCTCAAAAGAACTGTTGACGTGTTTAGTTTGTACAATATTATACAGGGTTATTTGTATAACACCAACAACCTCTTAAGAGGAATAAAAATAAAGCTGTTCCTTACATTTATGTTCGTATAACTCATCAAAATGTAGGGAACAACTGATTTTTTCGCGATTTCAGGTTTGGTCCCATAGTAAAAGTTGTTCATAATGATGAGTACAATGATCCCTTAAGCGGTTGTTGGTGTTTTACAAATAACCTTGTATAACTCGTTGTAAAACGAAAGATAAGATAGTAAAACACAAATCGCTTCCGAATCTAACGCGGAATACACATCGCTCGAGTATCGCTCATAAACGTGCATAATGTTAATGGGCACTTCCTTTGTAGTTTTAGTTCCTAGTTTCTACCTTAAAAGTGAGTGAAAGTTAATGGCATCGCTTACTGCTCCCCACTTGTTAAGACTTGTCGGGCTAGGGCCGTCATCACTCCTGCTTCCTACTGCCATTGAAGTTGGACGCTGCTATCAATGTGGAAGGTGCTTTTCTTAGGTGATCTTGCTGCTTTGTTCTATGATTTCTCGTTTAGATAGCAAGAAATTGTTGGTTTCGTGGTTATCAACTGGACGGTGAGAACGGCCATATTCATAAAAGTGTTCCGAAAGAATCATGTTACTTTTAAACCACTTACTTCGTAAGGAAAACATTTGTTCTATAAATCAGTCTGGCCTTTTCCCAACTATATTGGAATGAGTTTCCAATTTAACTGGATGCCCCTGAGTACCAGTATTTGACATGGATCAACTGCCTACTGACCCCCAGAAACCATAAACTGGGATACCAGGTAGCCCTTGACAAGACTGATACCAAATTTACTTAAAGTGCTTTGCGAGGAAGTGTCTTGGTATGTCAGATGGATCGACACCCATACACCAATTCAGCAATTTTGGTGGAAATTCGCTGTGACTGAAGGATAGACAGTTACGATACACGAGTGATCCAATGATGATGATGGCGTAAAGAAGCCTTAAAACCACACGAAAAATAAGTTTTTTAATCAAATCACGTCAAGCTTCAGACATGGTTTTCATAAGATTTGATAAGTACAATTGTATGGACTTCAAAAGAGTCTGATCTCTGAGTTTGTTTCGGTGTTTCTTCTCAGGGTAGTCAGCTAGGAAATACCGGCCTCATCTAGTTCAAAACAACCAAAAGATTGACGTGTGAAAGTGTTATTTACAACCTACTTACAAAATAAACATGATTGATCATTATGATTTGTCATGCATCTCAGTAATGTCATCTCGCCATCTCAGGCCCACACTGACGCGCATCGAGATGATTGTTCGTTAGTTCTCAGAAGCGGTCTGTTGCGCTGACAGTTAAGAGAGGTGTGCCAATACGCAAGAAGTCGAGACTGTTGACCCGTATTGTTTGGACTTGTGCCGTGTTTGCATACTTGTCAGCGTGGCGTCATATAGAACAGCAGCCTTACACGGAGAGTAATTGAAGATTTTGGGACGTCCACACTATTCACGCTGTTTGTTAGTTACCCATAAGCATAAGCATAATCAATTAATCAGCCTTTTAATGTTCCCACTGCTGGGACAGGCCTCCTCTCTAGGAAAGGAAATGGGCCGTAATCCACCACGCGGGCCCAGTGCGGGTTGGTGAATGTCACATGTCTTCAAATTTTTGGTTCTAGGACATGCCGGTTCCCTCACGATGTTTTCCTTCAACGTTTTGAGAGCAGTGGTGATAAATTAATTGTACAAAGTAATGTGCCTGTCTGGGTTTGAACCCGCGACCACCACTGCACTGCGTCTTAACGGCAGGACGTATTTGGATTAAATTTCAGATTCAGATTCTGGATGGGAAATCATCAAATTACTTCTCTCGTTCTGGTTGGAGCGGAAGGGAGTGTCTAATACCGGGTGGGTTTTAGTCAGTAAGAGTCTGACAGTCCCTTCCGCGTGTTTTTCACCTGGTGCCCTTTGCGTTCCAGGGCCGCGGTGACTCTTTCGGATTAATTCCGCAACCCTAGCAGACAGACGTAGTCCTGGAATAGGGCATACGATGATTAGCATCGCAGGAGTAACTTGTTAGGGCTGCGGAATTTGTTTACCGCGGCCCTGGAACGCAAAGGGCACATGAAGGAACACGGGTGGGTTTTAGTCAGTAAGAGTCTGACACTCTCTTCCGCTCCGCCCAGAGCGGGAGAAGTCATTTGATGATTTCCCATCCAGAAAAAAAAGGATTAACTTGTTTCTTTGTAATAATTTGCGACATTCACACGACTAAGTCGCTGGTACAATATCATCATCAATATTCTGTTGTCCCATTCCAATTTCAAAAATTCTTTTTTCTTCAGTTAACACCCCAAAAATGCCCACCATTCTACCAGACTGCTTGAAAGTTTTCTTTGGAGCCTTTTAGTCGTTTTTAAAACACAAAGGTTTTATTGTAGAGAAGGCCTTGCATTAAGCCATTAAATCATTCAAGCATTTTTAATAAATAAATAGTTTTGCTTTTTCCTGTTTGAACTAAATGTTCGGAAGTGCCGAAAATCTTGGCTATAACCACAGCATACTGAGTTCTAGTTTACACAGAACTATTATTTATGCAGGCAAGAAAGCTATTATCTTTTAACAAGCATTTCCTTCCACCGCGTTGTAGCAGTCGTTGAAAGGCTATAAGGAAGCTGCGTTGCTCCGATCACAAGTACCAGGCAGTCAGGATCGCTGAGAAGATAACGGTGTGTCGACCTGCCTTCACCTCACGTACATTACACTATTCAAAGTAAGCCTATAGTGCCTCTGCTGTATAACTACTAGCTACAGTATACTTAGGTTGGGTTGGGATAGAAAATAGACGAAGCTAGACACCGTAGTCCCAGAAAAAAATATTCTAGCTATACTAATATTATAAAGAGGAAAGATTTGTGTTTTTGTATGTCTAAATATATATAACTCAAAAGGGACTGACTGACTGACGTAGTGATCTATCAACGCACAGCCCAAACCACTGAACGGATCGGGCTGAAATTTGGCATGCAGGTAGATATTATGACGTAGGCATACGCTAAGACCCCACCGAATGTGTCTCCACGTTGTCGTCGTGGTGGGGCTTGAGCGTCCCAATGATCTTGCGAGCTTTCCCGGTAGAGCCACTCATGCCGGAAGGTCGCAAGTGAGGGATCAGACCAAGAGAGACACACGCTTGCTCGCTGCTCTCTGGTACGCGTCTGATCATCAGACGTGACTGTGGGAGCAGCGAGCAGGTGGAGAGGTGAGGTGAGGAGAGAGGGCCCTGAGAAGGGGCGGAGCAAACAGGGACCGCACCCTTAAAAGGCACAAAACAATGAACAAAGATCTTTGCAAAATGAGTCCCCAGGTGGGTCCCGACTGCTCAGCGGTCGGGGAATCCCACCCCGCTTCGGCGGGCTGCCCTCCGTACTCTGGGGTGGGCAACAAAGACCTTCCGCTTGCCAGTGGCAACAAGAGCCGAGGAGGCTCCGAGTCATCGTCGTCATCCGGATCCGCATCCTTCAAGGAGCTGATGGCGCACGAGTTTGAAGAGGAGGGTTCGCCTGAGCGCCGGGGTGGTGCGGAGTCGGATTCCGGCTCCGCGCCAGACCTAGTAACGGTCAGCTCGGCGGGCTCTGGAGACGAGGGAGGGGGGGCTGCTGCGGAGAGCGTGAGGTTCTTCGGCAAGCGGCCCAGACGGGAGGATGACAAGGAGTCGTCCTCCGAGGGCGAGTTCGCCTCCGCCCGCAAAATCCCCACCGCTAGGCGGGGCAGGGGCAGTGAGGCAGGGAGGGGGCTGGCTCCCTCTACCCGGGAGGCGGAGCGTCGGGCCGAGGGGTTGGTGGAGGAGGGGCGTCGCCCTGGAGGAAGCGGTCGTGGGGCTCCCTCTACTCTTCCGCCTCCTCTCGACTCTGACGACTCAGAGCCCCCGGGAGAGGTACCTCCCGCTGCTGAGAGAGGCAGAAAATTTGAGGAGGTGGTGGAGGCCGCGATTCGCGCTGTGGCCTTCAAGAGGAAGCAGTCCTCGAAGCGGGAGGCCATCAGCGCGGCCAAAGCCTCCATCCTGGCGGCAGCGGCAACCAACGTCGGCGGGGCAAAGGAGGCCAAAGAGGCGACTGAGTTGCGGGCGGAGGTCGCCCGCCTCGCGGTTCTTACGGAGCGACTCGTTCGGGAGAATGAGTCGCTCCGGAGGGACCTGGCGGGGATGGCCAGAGCGGCCTCTGAGGAGCTGCAAGGGGGGCTGAGTCCGGCGCCTCTGGAGGGGGGCCTAGTGCTGAGCCAGGTGCGAAACCTGGTGCGGCAGGAGCTGGCTCCCTTCCGGAGGCAGTTCTCCACCCTGGAGGACATGGTCCGGCGCCCCCCAACAGCGGCGACACAGAAGGCCCCGGGCCGGCAGAAGGCGGCCTCTTACGCAGACGCGGTGGCTGCCGGCCCGGCAACGTCTGGCCAGGCGGCGAAGGCCAAGGGAGGAGCCGCGCCAGTGCCTGTGGCGCCGGCACCTGCGACGCCGGCGACGACGAAGTCGGCCCCGGCGAAGAGGGGTAGGAGGAAGGCTGGAGGGGGAGCGGCTAAGGCTGCTGCGCCAGTGGCGCCGCAACCGCCCCCACCCCCACCCTCGGACCCTCCTGCGGCCGAGGCCGAGTGGCAGGTTGCTGGAGAGAAGCGGCGGGCCAAGAAAGCGGCTAAGAGCAAGGCCAAGAAGCAGCGGCGGAAGGCCAATGCTATTGCGGCGAGGCTTCGCGCCCCGAAGTCCGCGGCTGTGGTGTTAACACTGCAGCCGGAAGCGGAACAGAGGGGCGTGACGTATCTCGCCGTACTGAAGCGGGCGAAGGAGGCGGTGAGCCTCCAAGAGCTGGGCATCAGCGGGGGCATCGGGGTCAGGAGGACCCTAACCGGTGCCCGCAAGCTCGAGCTCGCCGGAGCGGAGAGTGGCCCGTTCGCGGACGCCCTGGCCGAAAGGCTGAGGGCGGTCTTACCCGCGGACGAGGTCCGGGTGTCCAGGCCGACTAAGCGCATCGACATGCACATAGTGGGCCTGGATGACTCCGTTACGGCGGAGGAAGTTGTGGCCGCCGTCGCCAGGACTGGGGGGTGCTCTGCCGAGCTCGTCAAGGCGGGCACCCTCCGGCCTGACAACACGGGCATGCAAACCCTTGTGGTGAGCTGCCCCGTGACGGCGGCCAGAACTGTGTCGGAGGGCCGAAGGCTCTTGGTGGGATGGGTGTCTGCGCGGGTAAAACTGCTGGAACCCAGGCCTCTGAGGTGCTACCGCTGCCATGTGGGCAACCACACGGGAGCTATGTGCCCCTCGGAGGTGGACCGCAGCGGTCTTTGTTTCCGCTGTGGTCAGCCCGGTCATCGGACCAGCTCGTGTGAGGCCACGCCGCACTGCAGTGCATGTGCGGCTGCTGGCAAGCCGGCCGAGCACTGGGCTGGGGGAAGGGCCTGCGCGCCATCCGCCCCGACCAGGGGCAAGAGGTCCGCCGCCACCGCCGCCTCTGCCGCCGCCGCGGCTTCCGTCGCCGCTTCTGCCGCTACTGCTGTGGGTGCTGCGACTCCTGGTTCTCGGGAGGGGGCCGAGATGGAGTGCCAGTAATGGTCCCATCGTGGCCTCCTCCAGAGACAAGTCGGCCGCTGTGCTATTGCGCAGTGGCTGATGCCTGGGGACGGTGAGCGTGGGTGGCTCGCCGTCCGATACCAGGTTGAGTCGACGACGCGTTGTGTTCCACGCGCGCCTCAAGGAGCCGTCAGCACCAAGGACGGGGCCCCATAGGGTCGGTGCCTGCTAGGGTTGCGGAATTTGTTCGAAAGAGTTGCCGCGGCCCTGGAACGCATAGGGCACAAGAAGGATCACGGGTGGGTTTTAGTCAGTAAAAGTCTGACACTCCCTACCGCTCCACCCAGGGCGGGAGGGGTCATTTGATGATTTCCCATCCAAAAAAAAAAAAAGAAAGGCATACGCTAAGAAAGAATTTTTGAAAATTCGTACCCTAAGGGGGTGAAAAAGGGGTTAACATTTTGTATGGAACTCCATGCGAACGAAGTCGCGGGCATAAGCTAGTAACGAATAAACTCAAAAACTACTGGACCTATGTATTTCAAAAATTCTTTCATCGTTAGAAAGCTACATTCACCCTGAGTAACATAGGCTATATTTTATCCCCGTATTCCCACGGGAACGGGAAATACGCGGGTGAAACCGTGGGGCGCTGCTAGTGTTTTATAAAATTGTTTGTGGTCGGGTTTGTTAGACGTGCCTGTATTGCGTCGTTGAGATATCTGAATCTGCTTTCTTCCGATCCAAGATCCAAATGCTGCGTTTCTACAGATGAGTCAGTGATTAGGAATTCGGGACATAATTATAAAGACTTGTAATTTATCTAACTGCAATCGCAAAAGTCTCGCGACCTCTGAACTTAAATCTCAAAGGAAGGCAACACAAGTACACAGCCCGTTAATAAAGACGCCACAGTATGCAGCGTCACGCTAACTGTGCACTTTATTATGAACGACAGTATACGCAAGCCGCACTGGAAGGAATAGCTGTATATGTGTAATAATAATTATGAGACATGCGTGGCGCTGATGAAGAGTTTGCTATATGCAGAGTCACGGCAACCGCGAGGTGGGGGTAGGGGGGAGATAGTGATGGCAGCGTTGTTTGGGATTTACAACGAACAATATTGCAGTACACAGCTTATGAATGCGGCAGAAATTTGAATCATTTACAGAACTGATTTCGGCCCATTAAATACTTGTTAGCAGATAAATTAGCAGACAAGCTCGGCTCCTGCCGAAAGAACTGATCCGCCAAAACAAAAAAACAGAATTGTGTGGAAAGGGAGAGTTTGGCCTTTGTTCTGTATTGGGGCCGTAACAATATAGGCTAGTTAGATTATAGTAGCAGATACAAAGGTTCTGTCAGAATGATATCGGGTGCAATAGATTCCCAAAAAAATTATGAAACAAACATTACTTTTCAATCAAAATCATTGCTTATTTTTATATGTTTGACAGGTCAGTTTTCAATACTGAAGCATTCAAATTAAAATTGCTTTTACTGTAAAATAACTGCTATTTTCGGGAAATAACGGCTTTTTTTGTGAACAGATTCATGCACGGAAGTGGCACAGTTTTTATGAGTCTCAGAGATATTGAAATGTCCAGTAATAAAAAAGTACAAGTCACCAAAAATACAGACGTGCTTGATATTGATACAGAACAATTCTGCGTGAACTTTTGAACTCAATCTAGAATAGTTACCTAAATAATAATAGATCCATAGAGTAGTATTCTAGGAAAAGGTGCTGAGACTACCTAGACGCCTACTGCAAGGGTTGGTTCGGGGTGGCTCGGGAAAAGAGCAACTGGAAAGGTTTCAGGGAGTTTTAATTTTATGCGAAATACACAACTTGTATCACACAAACATATGAATCCAATCAAAGAAATATTATGTGTGAAACGAGGATTATAGCTACGGTAACATTTTACAAAAACATTGAACATATTGCTTTTCCGAACAAACTACTTGCTTACTTTGTAGTCAATTCCTGCACTACTGCATTATACCTACTTAGTTAGTTGTGGTTTAGTGTATAGGTCTCGTCACGATGTGGAGCTTGCTATCGCGAACGTATCCCTCGGTCACGAGTCGTGGCTATCAGGTTACCGACAGCACTGGAAATATTAACTTGTACTGTAGCTTGTGTTAGTTCAAGTACCGTTACCTAAACCTTTTATTAAGGTTCCGAACTTCTGTATGATAAATAAATGATAAATGATTTTTATTTTGTAAGTAGGTTGAAAAAAACATTTTACACGTCAATCTTTTTTGGCCGTTATAAAAACTGACTAACTACCCTGAGAAAAAACACCGAAACAAACTCGAGAGGTCAGACGTATGGAAAAACGGAACCCTTATAGAATGACTCGGTTGTCTGTCTGTCCGTCTGTCACAGCTAATTTTCTCCAAATCTACTGGACCAGCATTTAAAATAACACGCATGGATTTTACTCAGTAAGAGTCTGAGACTCCCTTCCACTCCACTCCGCTGAGTGAAAGAAGTCATTTGATGATTTCCCATCCTTAAAAAAAGGGTTGACCAACAGACACTCGGGCAGAGTTAGGTACTTTTGCATTTATAATTCCTATCAGTATGGATTATCGTGAGTGTTGGTAGCAAACAAAATTGAACATGTATTGCCAAAAACAGTCAGTGTTTTTAAAACAATTCCATGTATAAAGTTTAGTATTGCCATAAAACAAACGTCACTCGCATTTCTACTGCAAAGTTAAAATATCAGGTTTCGATCTGTATTTATAATGATTTCTTGTTTAAGTTTTACGTGTATATTACGGTTTTATCTAGAATTATTGTGCGTAACGGTACAGTGCAGTGACAGATGGTGTGCGAGCCAGTCGGCGGCACTAATTACATTCGTAGCATCATTTACATTCGAGTTCGCCTCTCCGAAGGTGCAAAGACCGCGTAATTCGTTGTTAAGATGCTTAATTATAATAATTTGCTCGTTAGAGTCGTGTGCTATATTGGGCGTAGCGTCTTCTCTATTTTATTGTCGAGAAATTAGAAGTATATGCGCAGGTGCATTCGTGCAGATTACGAAAATCTACATACATTCGTAGCACCAGTTATAATACTAGACAAAACTTCCCACGAATGTTTCGTGTATGCTAATCTCGGGTATTGTTTTAATCTCGAACAAATTATCTCAAAGCAATGTGGCAGTATATAGCGTCGTTGTTATTGATCGCACGACCGTCGGCTTAACCGTCCATAACTTGATCTATTACACGTAGAAAAACGCATATTATAATCGGATATGCATGCTGACTTCCATTCAAAAGCAGGCCAATTAAGAGGTATTCAGCAACGTCAAATTGTCAACGGAATTGGCTGGTAGTGCGGCGCGCAGCTATTCCGCGCAAAAAACGTGCGCGATGCTTTCTAACGTTTCTACTGCACGGATGCCTGCACCGCGGCGTGTGCTCTCGACAGCTCTCGGCGCGCGCGCAGCTCGCCACACCACTGAACTTTGTAGGTTTAATTAAATTTATGCTCCAAGTAGCTCGCCGTAATGGGTTTCAAATAAAAAATGCTATTTTGTAATTTCTTTCCATTTAATTTTTAAATAATTGGTCGGCAGTTTATTCCGTTTTATTTTAGGTGATTACTAGCAAGTAACAGGCAACAGCAGTAGATAATGGTCAAGTTGGAATTGTGAAATAACCATAATTTGGAAGTAAAAAAGCCTGCTTCGTACTTATTTAAAAATTAAAAGCAATTACTCGGAGCTATTATATTTTTCATTTAACCGCAGTATGAATATAAATATTTGTTGGTGCTCGTTTAATGCTCTAGGAAAACAATTAGGTTCAAGAACTTGTTGTGAATCATAGGCTGTTGTATATTGTGTGCGCTATCTCTGGAACTGGCGGCACGTATAGCAACAAACATCCTCAACATTCCCAGCCCATAACCGAACTCCTCGCTTCTATATAAGTATAGCCACGTTGTGTGGCATGCGGCTCTCACACATCGGTAATTACTAATTACACACGGCCACTGGTACACTGTTCAGAACAGATTTTTATATAGAGAAAGAACATGCAATACACAGGCAACTTTGTAATCGTAATTGCTTAAATTAAATAAGTTTTCAAATGTAAGGTTGACTTTTTGTAATTATGTTAACGACACAGCACGCTCAGATGTCAATGTCTAAGGCATGAATTCTCACGCGTAAAGTATCGCTGCCTTCCGCGTTATCCCATGCAACCATACAATCTCGCGATTACTTATTGATTCGTCTGTAACCAAGCGTTATTATGTAGTGCATCAGGAATGTTTGCTGAACATCGCGTAGACTGCTTTTATGCTACGATGCGTAAAAGATGCATCCTTGGTGCACAGAATACTTGCAGTGCATCCTTAGCATGATCGCTAGTCGCCTGGACTGTAGTTACATCAATCATTGCTGCGCCATTTCTCACGGGATGGCGCAGCAGTGATTGATCGTGTTTTGTTGTTGATAGTTTTAAGTACATATAACTAACACTAGTCTATAAGAACATTGTTACTAACAAAATGGACACCAAGGTCTGAAATAAAAGTATTTATTATTGTTATTGTGTAATCCAGGGTTATGGAGGTCAGATAGGCAATCTCTCCATATAAAGTACTAGTATTCAACCGCATCCGCTAAGATTGGAATCCCACTCCAGATAAGAAAATCTAGGTCTATGATTAATCCTCTGCCTAGCAGGCATAACGTTTGTCATTACCTTACCTGCTGTCGATACATACTGGCCAATTTCATCGACTATACAATGTTGCATGACAGTAGTATTCGCGATCTCCATGACATGTCGCCACTCCCGCCAGCTCGTCGTCGGGCCGTCACAGCCGGTCGGCAGTGGAGCGGCGCGCGCGCAGCGGATAACATCTGTAATTACTGCGCCAGTAATGTGCGGCTGTGGCGCGGGCGCGGCGCGGTTATACGCTCCACCACCTCGGCTGTCAATACCTTCGATGATGGATAGCTGGTGCTTAAGAGAGCTGGAGACATTTTATGACGTAATTATATTCAAACAGCTGGTGCTTTAGGGCCCACTTGGTTTATGAAAGCTTAATCCTCGTCTGCTTAACCTGTCTTACATCTAGTATGGCTGTCGCTGTTGTGTCTCTCCTTGCTTCGCTGTGAATAAAGCAGATAGATAGGTTGGTAACGCTACTTTAAAGACTGCGTAAAGCCGCCTGAATCAGGAACTTGATGAGAGATGATGAATTGTTGATATCTCAAAAACTCATAATACAAAATTTTACTAGCAGTGTCCTGCTTATGGCCTTGTTCTGCATCATTACATTTCACATGCCCACACACTTTAAAGACCGCTTTTGTGAGCTTAAGAATTAAATTAGTCAAGACATCCCCTTCTCTGCGCTGCTATTTCAGATCCACAGCTACGATATTCTCCTCTACTACAACTCAGATAAATCGAATTTAGTGGAATATCGTCTATTGGCTGAGCTTGTCCGTTACACAACAAATAATGGCCGGCGATGCATCAGGCCGCTAGCGGTACCAGTGCCGGTCACAGCCCCGTGGTAGCCACGATGTGGTACAGGGCTGCCAATACCACTGCAGCTATTCACATCGAATTTTGTTTTGGGAGGGCCAGATATTTCCAACACCTTCCTTGCAATGTTACCTATGATTGGAATAGATACATTTGATTTAATCTAGAATGGCTAAATAATAACAGCCGCAAGAGTCGACTTTCGAGGTTAACTGTCGCTTGCTGAGGTTGAACCGTGAATTGAATAGGGTAGTTGACTAAAAAAATCTAATTAGTCCGTCAGATAGATTTTCAAAAAATATTGGACGCGTATTTTTCACACAGGGAGGTTCAGTAATGGTGTGGGGAGATATGTTTGGGAGCTGGTACAGAGTTTTTTTTTTACCATAGACTTTATAATTTTATACTCAGCCTTTTTATTGTTCCGCTAATTACACCAGTGTGTGTATTATTATAGGGTTAAATTTGAAAATGCGTTTGTATGTTTCTTACGCTTTCATGCTAATCGCTGAACTTTTATTGATGGAATTTGTGGCAGACATAGATGATGATCACGGTGATCACCCTAGTGATGGTTATATTTTCTTTTTCCAAAAGACGTGTGCCAAGTCTACTACTGTATAAAAGTAAATTATTAAATTTTGAATCGAAATGGAAGTGATTGCAATTGTTGGTTAGCTAAATATAGTCCAATTAGGATATAAAATAAAATAAATAATTGGGAAAAAAATCTCTAAACGAGACTTATGAAAATGATAAAGTCTGATTACAATAGACAATCAACACGAATTATTGCTAATTAGCAGTTACTGGTTGTTTACTAAAAATAACGGTTGTCATTAGCGGTTACTGGTCGTGGTTCATTGCTTCGATTGTGGAGAAGCTGTTACACAATAAATGGTTTAATTCCCATTTCCCATTGTAATATCCCCGTAACAAATGTCAATACATGGGTATCTGCATAATACATGATTCAATCGCTCACAATATTCATTGTATAATTCCTCTGCAGTGAAGGGAAATTCCTGTAAGGATTTTAAAGAGCATTCACATTCGTATCATAGTCTCTAACTCGGAACTGTCAAAAATAACTCTTAATCTATACAATATTATAAAGAGGCAAGATGCATAGGCTCCGAAATTACTGAACCGATTGTTAAAAATATTTCACTGTTGCGAAGCTACGTTTTATTGCATAGGCTATATTTTATTACCGTATTCTCGCGGGAATAGAAACTACGCGGTTGAAACCACGGGAAGCTGCTAGTTTCCTATAAAATTAATTAACGCTACGATGATATTGCAACTTAAAGTTGAACACTCTTCAAGTCCTAGAATTGGCTTTCAGATCTGTAGCCTTGTTGTTAGCGACGATATTCTCATTTGCCGTTCCACATTTGTTTGTCTTGAGGAAACTGCAGCAGGGGTCTTTCAAACTCATCCCAACAAACCAGGCGGTGTTGTTCCTACTGCCTCCGGCCAGGGGGCGGGAGTCACTTGTGCATTCATGCGTTGGAAACGAGGCTCAGCTACTCATCAATAGGGATAGCTAACTCAGACGCTTCTCAACCCAGCGGGGTATTTTTAACCGACTTCTAAAAAAGGAGGAGGTTCTCAATTCGGATGTTTGTATTTTTTTTTAAATGTTTGTTCACGCATAACTCCGTCGCTTGCCAACCGATTTGAAAAAATCTTTTTTTGTTGGAAAGGGTATACTTCCCAAATGGTCCCATGAACATTTTATCGAAATCGAACAAGCGGTTTTCGAAAAATCAACAAAAGTCAAAAAAAAAATATCTACATTGATGACCTTTTAGTTTGCTCTGCATTGGAGAAGTGCGTTTTTTTTACACCAATGTGATTGGTTCGTTTGGGGGGGGGAGGGGAGGGGGTGTAGGTACCACTAAAAAGTGAAAATAAAAAAAACTTTTTACAAAAAAATACAACCGACTTTTACACAAAAATAAAAAAGTACAAAATAACTTTAATTTCGGAAGTCGGTGTTCAAAAAACGAAAAAGGAACCACAAACACCGAGTTCCGAAATTAAAGTTATTTTGTACTTTTTTATTTTTGTGTAAAAGTCGGTTGTATTTTTTTGTAAAAAGTTTTTTTTTGTATTTAAGCTGTGCACACGCGTTTGTTTCATTATAATAGTTTTGAAGCCACTAGGGGTCAGCAAAACTAGTTCTCTTCTCGTTCCTCCCCTGTCTGACGTCTCTCTATCATGTTTTATTGTGTTTATTGTTTTACTTCACACAATCCCTACATTTTTTTTTATCTATTCCTCTTTCTCTGCATCTATCAAAATTAATATGGCGAATATTAATTTCTTCGTTTATTCTTCTCAGTCAGTCTTCCATTTCTACTTCCTACCTTCGAAAATATTTTAAGTGTTCCAATACATTTGGACAAATATGTAAGTATTTCATAGTTGATGTTGAACCTGTAAACTGCGTGTCTACCAGCCCTATCGTCAGCCAGTCGTTGCGCACGATCGCCTGTCAGGTGCGCGGCAAATCTTTAACTCACACCGACTGATGCGCGCGCGCCGCTTCCTGGCTCCAAGCTGTATTTTACTGTATGTTCTAACACTAAGCTTCTGGGAGATTTCCGTGTTTTTGCCATTATTTCTGTAATAGTAGAACTTGAAATATATATGCATGTTAAGATTTTTCCATAACTGCATCTTGAACAAAACATAGGTACCTACATATATGAGCATCCTTACTTGAACATGCTAAAGCTGAAATTCAAAAGACTGATTTATGCTGAGATAGGGACCTTTTTTGGCCTCGCACAGTTGAAAATTAATAATAAACTTTTTTTTTTGTTTGTTTTATTCGAGTCTTAAATAAACATTTTTCTTTCTATCTTTCTGTGTTTTAAGCCTTGTTGTCCCACTGCTGGGCAAACGCTATCCTCCATTCCTTCCAGATGTGTCTGATATGTGGATCTGCGCTAATTCTTGTCAACTCTTAGGAAAGAGGTTCTACTCGCTTCGTTGTCTCCTGCGGTCACAATTCACTGTTTCTCATAAAGTCAAGTTTAAAGGCTTCTTTCTAATGAATGTGTATCAATAGAATCAACGCAGCAGTCTGGAGCAAACGTTGTTATAAAAACGAACCAAAATCGAAACTGCAACCGTCTACCGTAACATAACAAGTTTCCAACCAAGTCATTACTATGCACCGCTCAATTACGTTCTCTACCCACCCCCTGGGGTCACACGTGCAGCGAGATTATACTTACATGAGTCCTGTACCATGATGAACTGTAGGCTCAAGTTTAACTAAACTTCTTACGATATAACCCAAGAGATGGTCCATGGCCCTGCTGTGTTTACTGATTAGTCCAAGAGAGTCTGTTATGAATGGATATGTTAAACAATGTTTGACCAGCTGGAAATGTTTATTACAACCTCAGACAGGATAATGATAACATCTCAAATACGGTAACCATCGTAACTGTTAAAATAAAATGTATGTTTAAATTTCGCGCCTTGTAAATGTATTATATTATCTGTGGTTGTGCACTACAGCGCCATTTTCCTTTTTCTATATTCTTACTTAATGGTCATCGGTCTGTTTAACATATTTTTCTGTTGTACACACGGTTTCTTAGCAATAAATAAGTTTAATACTTAGGTACAATAGTATTTTTGTCCACAAAAGATAACAGAAACTATGAGCGGGCTTCTGAATTGTGTATGTTAAGAACGTGCCAAGCCATATTTTATTCCCAAATAATAGGTTTTCAGGCTAAAGTAAAGTTTAAACTACGAACATACAGAATTTCAGTTCGTACGTTTCCGACCTTATTGTACCAAATGAAGTCACAATTTGTCTGGTTTTTGTGCAACTTTTCTTCGTTAGTAATTTCCTAAACAAGCGTAATAATTCCAACTACTCACCCACTGCCGTTGGTTAAAAAACTCATCCAAACACGATTAAAGCCACTCGACATGACTCCTAAGTCCTATCCCACTTGAGCCATACCCTGAGCCACCGTAGTGTTTACTGACGTACTCTGGCCCATTCGCCTCAAGTGCTCGGCCAACAGTCTGCAGCCGGTCAGCGGTCCACTTGAGGCAGAGTGGCCCAGAAAGGTCGAGTGGGAGAGTTTGTTTAGAAAACGAAGAGGTGTGTTCCTGAGAATGTTATGTACATAGTCTTTATTTAAGGGCATTGATTTACGCTGTTCTTTGTTGGGCTGTGTCAGAATCTGCAGAGAAATGAATCCTATTTAAATAGATCTTCATCGCTTTGTCTGGATACATGTCAAACATAATAATTTTGTCAGCATAACATCGACCGTACTTATAATCTGACACTTTATTTCCTCATTATTAGATCTTCGGCAGTCGTTACAGATCGTCAGAAGCTAGAAAATCTGACAACAAATACCGTGCCAAGAAATACCGTGTGTCACATTTACTGGTTTGTGAGGGTCTCCACGTAAAATACTGTTATTCAGCTGAATCCTGTTGGACGGGAAGCCGACCACTATAAAGTTGAGAAAAAGCTTGACCAATGATGACCTTGTTCTCTGACACAATCTTTCTAACGTGTTGTCTCCATTATTTCCAGGTGTGGACGTGACAGCCAACCAGGACGAGATCTCCTCGCACGAGACGTTCCAGCTGGAATTCGACTGGGCCACGCGGCGCTGGTACATCCGCACCATGCAGGACCGCTACTGGACGCTCGAGACCGGCGGCGGCATCCAGGCCTCCGGCGACAACAAGTACGTAAACCTCGACCTTTTAGTGTCAAGCTAAGAAGGCAAAAGAAAAGAACAATAAAAATATTCGGGACGATAAAAAAAAAATCGAGAATATAAAAATGTAATTATGAATTAAAAATGGTTTACACCGAAGAAGGGAGATACTAATTTATCGGTCACTCTAATAAACCTGTCTGATGCTTAGTGACTGATTTCCACGGAAGAGGCAATCTGGCTTTCAATCAAATAAATAAAACATTAAGGAACCGCCAAAGAAAACATTACTTTAAGTTCCCAAGCTTTTCCGCATAAAATAACGAAGTTAGTTTTATATCTGTACAAAAGAGCGGAAGAAAAACTATCCAATTCGAGGGGGGGGTGCACGTCCTGAAAATAGAATGACTGGATCAAAGGGGGGGGGGATTATGCAAAAAAAAATAGCTTGATGACTAGAATGTTTTCTGTTAAACATATCCATCTACAAACTTTATTAATGTCTCTGAAGTAGACAGACGGCTGCCGCTGCAGCTACATAATGTCTCCAGATTAGCAACTAACTCTGACTCAACAAGATAACTCTGGCTTGTAAAAGTGTGCCTTATCCTTGAGCTGAATTGCACCTTCAGACAGAAGACAATGGGGTTTATTTTTCAATATCTGTTCGCGGGCAGGTCCTCCAACGCGCTGTTCGAGCTGGAGTGGCAGGGCGACGGCGCCGTGGCCTTCCGCGCCAACAACGGCAAGTACCTGATGACCAAGCGCTCCGGGCACCTGTACGCCAACGCGGACGCCATCGACGAGAACTGCAAATACTACTTCTACCTTATCAACAGGTGGGATACACTTTGACCTCTGAGTTTAAGTCGGTGTTTCTTCTCAGGGTAGGCAGATAGAAAACACCGGCCTCATCTAGTTTAAGTTTCCGTTTATACATATGTATAATACGTTAAGTTTTTCGTAAATTGGGTAAGAAAAGAATTACCTAAAAACTCCTTACATCGCGTGCGCTGCGAAAACTTTATTTGCAGAGGTGTTTTAATCAATGAAATAAAATCCTTATCTAAATCAGGGATGTTATGGTTATGAAATTTTGGATCTGGACACGGCGACCGGTTACACCGGTTTACGGATATGATTTTTTTCCCGAACTATCCGAAAGTAACGGATAATCCAAAAAAACATCATATCATAATCATATATCATAAATTCGAATGAAATATAATAACTTGCAATTCTTGATTTAAATAAAGCAAGACTCCTCAAATCAAGTGTATTTGCATGGAGGAAGGTAAATCATAGTTTCAAATAAACAAAACGAGAGGAAACGATTATTTATTAGCAGAAATATATTGTTTCAGGAATTCTAGCAATTCAAGGAAACAAAATTAAAACATGTTAATTAAAAAACAATCATTTTCATTCTCCTGCACTTATTTTTGTTCGCCGAGCGTTCTCTACAAACGGTTATTGTCCTCTTCTTGACCTCAACCTGGAAGTGTACTTGATACACTAAAGTAGCTGTATTGAAGCGTCTGCTTCATCCAGTTAGTAAGTAACGAATGTTTGCAGGCCTATCCTGGTGCTGAAGTGCGAGCAGGGCTTCGTGGGCCCCAAGGGCGTGCGGCTGGAGTGCAACAAGGCTAACTACGAGACCATCCAGGTCATCCGCGGACCCAAGGGCGCCGTCTACTTCAAGGGTAAGTTTCAAGACCGTTTAGCTCGTACTAAATATTAAGGTACTGAGAAGGGTTCTGGGTTTGATTCTTTAATTCTTACGTCAGTGTCATTGGGTTGTCCATCTGGATTCTGGAATTTGTAGTAGCATCTAGGGGTTTGAATTTGTTCTCGGTTGAAAAATTGGGACGGTGGGTTTGACATGGGGAAAATCACTTCGCGGATATCATGTTTTGACCATTTGTGGTAAATTCAGAAGCTTTAACATTTCCTTATGCTCCTGGTTTCTAGTTTCCGAAAAACTCGTTTTGTTGTTCCTCATTGACATCCCGATTTTGGTCTTTAAATGGACAATATAATGAACTACGATCTCTATTCCAGGACAAAACGGCAAGTACTGGCACGCGGACAGCGAGTCGGTGCAGTGCGACGCGGAGACGCCGCAGGGCTTCCACCTGGAGCTGCGCGAGCCCACGCGCCTCGCCATCCGCGCGGCGGCCGGCGGGCACTACCTCGCCGCCGCCAAGAACGGCAACTTCCGTCTGGCCGGGCCCGACCTGGCCGCCGCCACGCACTGGGAGTACTAGGCGCGCGCTCCGGTCCTTTTGACGACACCCACACTGCTGCACACGCAGCAGGTCTGTCTTTAGCTTTCGGTTTCGTGACACTGCCAATTCGTCCTAAACTATTCAGGGCTCTGTGACTGTCGTGAGCCCTAATTCACAGACAGACATCATCATCAACTCATCATCCATCAGCTCAAAAGGATCTCTCACACAAATCCTATTCGCAATACTCTCCACCAGCCGCTGGTCTCATCACCCCGGGCGTGGGACTTAACTCCATATCGTAATGTCACTCGGAGGGCGCGCTTGACTGACGCCATTTTACTTTTCTTTAGCCGCCATCTTGTCGAAGCGTGGCGGCGACGAACGACCCAATCAGCCAATTCTGAGACGGAATCCGCTGCCAATGGTTTATATTAAATTATTATAAAATGGGAATGTTAGTCAATGCCCCTGCATTGATGATACACATTTCGTACTAAAAAAAAAACATAGTTTAAAATGCGTCACTCCCGAGGCGCGCCCTGTTTGCATTTAGTACGATTAAGATGATAATTGTCGCGCGACGCAGCGCGAATGTGATCATAATGAAAATATCGCTTCACCCTTATTATTGTAATCATAGATTATTTTTCTTATAACTGGTAGATCTGCTGTCACGTTGCTTATGTCGAATTATTTTTATATTAAAATATTTGTGACCGTCACTCGTATCGCTTGAATTATTTATTCTAGATTGTATGGTATATAACTTAGTATGGAAGACATTATTCTGAAATTTTTCGAAAAATATTTATTGGATATTGTAGTGTCTAGTCGATGGTTTTTATACAATTTTTTATCATCCCCAGTACTGTACTACCGTCGCTTCCTGTAGGTTAGTGACCGAGAACATCGTGAGACTGATGCCTACAAACAGCACATAACTGCAGTAACACTGTACCGTAATTAATTTAAGTTAAAACAGGGATTGACGCAATACCAGACGAGTGCCCGGGACTGCCCGCACGTGTACCGCGCATTGCTCAATATATATCACGGTCTGACAACATTAACTCTGCATAACAATGCACATCATCCATCACTCTCTATTAAACATTGTCGTGCTCCAACACTCGAGCGCAATCCACCTAATTAAGGTATCATAATAAACTTACACAAGATGATTGTCTCAGCCGTAAAACGTTGTGCATAGTTAATTTGCCAGACTCGAATATGTAGTACACAGAGGCGAGCTCAGCTCGAGCCAACTGAAGCAGATCGTGTAGAGCTGCGTGCGCTCGCCGTGTGTCGGTGCACTAGCACTGAGTCTGGCTTCTTATTAATGATCATGTAAGGTATGTAGGTAAGTTATTGTAAGTTATCACGTTAGGGTAAGCTTGATCCGCTCCCAGCTATATAATCGTCCATTCCATGCTTTTAGAATTACGACATGGGATTTTTTAAATATTTTTTTTACATTAAAAACGGAGATTTTTGTAACTGGTGCATAGTCTTGTATATAAACGATTTCCAATTGCGTATAAGTCTGTACTTACGAAAACGTTTGGGAAGCGCTGACTCCTTTTTATATTGAACAAAACGAGAAATATGTTTTTTTAAGGTATTTTGTATGCAATGCTGATTCTGAAATATTTGTACGATAACGTCTTTGTAAACTATTAATGAATAAATTATAATCATATTGTATCATGGTGTTTTATTTATATGTCACCGTGTGTTCCACGCACGCTACATGCATTATACAGGGTTATTTACAAAAAAAGTGTCGCTAGACTTTTTTTCTAAGGACGTACCTACTAGAAAAAAAAGTTCAATAATTAGTGCGTACCGAGACGTAATTCTTTCGTTTGGACAAAGAAGACTACATTCATAGGTACTAAAATATCCAATTTCTATTGCAACGTATTCAAATGTCCACAAATAACTCAAAAATATGTTTTGGTGTTGTTTTTTTGCATTCGTTGGTCTTCTTAACTTGGTAAGGTTCGTTCAGATGATACGCTGCAAGTATCAGCATCAAAACCAATAATAGGGTAGTTAACTAAAAAAAACCTAATTAGTCGGTCGGATAGATTTCCAAAAAATATTGGACACATTTTTTTTTCACGTAAGTGTACAAAAAATGAATACGATACAGTGCGGTGAAAACTCGTGTGACGTCACTACTCGCTACAATTTTTACCGGGCAGTGACGTCACACGCTCACACTCCTGATCTTTGATGCTTTGTATCTTCGTCAGTTTTTATAGATTTGATAAAGGAAAAACTAACTGACGAACTAAACATAATCATATATTTTTTACTCAGGAAATATCCCTATTGTAACAAATAAAATTAATAAAAACTAAGTTGTAGGTACTGTTACGTTTTGTACTTTTTACGTGATGCCTGCAGGACTTCGGCAGCGCGACGCTCAGCAATCTATGACGTTTCTTACTAAACTTTAAAATTCTATTTGGATTTTGTGGGTCGATTTTGATGAAATAAACGCTAAATAACACTTAATATGTTTAAGAACCTAGCTTTCGAATCCAATTAGTTTCCACAAATGCACAGACAAACAGACAAAAATTCCAAAAACTGCATTTTTGTGTTCTGTGCCTTTTTTCAAATATAAAAGAAAGAAATCATAAAATTTATTTAGCATTCCGCCGGGCGCGGTGACTCACAAACCGACGCAACCCGCCGAGCGCATACGTACTACCGTCATTTTTATTTTTCAAAGTAACCATGAGAGTATTCAGTTTTTAAGAAGTTGATATAAGACTAAAGAGTAAAAAATAGTGTAAAAAACATGTTTCGGAGAGAGTTTAAAATGAACAATTGCACGTGTAATGGGAATATAAGAAGGTAAGCGGAATTTTGTATCTTTATGCAGATGTATGTATATTTTCTTGATAGGTCTAAAAGATTCTGAATAAGACTCCTTTGTTGTTCTAGTTTTATATATATTTAAGATAAATAAGTTAATGCTTTTTATATAATAGAAATATTTAGGGTGACCATATCTTGTTTTCGTTGTACATCTATTAAGTACTGCCGTAAATGTGTTCGAAACGAATGGATGGTTCCCAAAACCCTCAATGGTGGTGGAATATTATTCCACACCTTAGATGCAGCGTATCGGTAACTGCCTCTGAAGGCTGCTGTCCTATGCGACTGCGTTGACAGTTGCTGCGCACAAAGCCTGGGCGCGCACTCTCGTCTACTAGCCATCCAACTAAGTTTGTCGTACAGATATACCTGGGCTACTTAGACCTAACGACACCAAAAAGAAGACAGCCTAAATGTAACTTGCGCCTCGACTTTATTTTAAGGATAAAGTGTCTGTTTAAGAAGGGAGTGACATGAGTTCTAGGGGGAACCGAATAACAGAAACGTGCACGTATATGTACCTATAGATAATTTCTCGATATATATGAGTCATTTGTGCATAATAAATCCCATCAAAATTCAAGTTTCCAATATATCCGTGTCTTAAGAAAAAATGGTTTATAATTTCATACGATTTCGTACGTTTCATACGGCGTTTGCAATTTTCCGGTGACATCTAAAAGGTGTAACAGAATAAATGCAATACCACTTAAATACCACTTAAGGGGTCATTTTACTCAACGAACAACTTTTGCCAGACCAACAATAAAATCGTGAAACAAATTACCTACCGGAACCTCGTGCAGATCTACTGCTCGGAGTCTCGCAACGATAAAGACCACCACTGTCTCACTGAGACCATCAGTCTCCCCCTGCTCACCATCACGACTTGCGAAGGATCACCGCGGGCCTGCAACGACTCGCTATTACTCTGTGAGTCTCGGCGGATGTCCGTTTGTCCACAAAGACTCGTGACACAATTGTTTTGTTGAAATAGACTTGCGGGTAGGTCGCAAAACACGGCCGGCGCGCGGTAGATCTACTATTCAATTATATTTTTTGCATCAACGCCATGGTATCCTTCTAGAATCTAGACGATATGAATAAGGAGCGTGCAAGAACTATATTTGCCAGCACAGGCGTGTTTTTCATGTATTTAAATGGTAAAAGTTACGAACTTGCAACACTAGATGACACAACCTTTGGAGTGCACGTCTCTATATAGCTTTTTTATCCGACTACGGCAAAGCAAAGAGGAAGGATAACGATAATAGAAAAAGTGACAAAAACGCAATATCACCAACGACGCCGAACTCGCCAAGATACAGGAGGTGCGTCAGCTGGCGTCACTGTACGGGTATTTTGAATTTCACTGACAGTCTGCTCTGAACTGTTTTGTAACAAAAGGTGTTCACAAAAAAGATGTAAATGAAAACGCAGCGAGAGACAACTGGAACGCAAAGGGCACTAAGAGGAACACGGGTGGGCTTTAGTCAGTAAGAGTCTGACATACCCTTCCACTCCGCCCAGAGCGGAGGAAGACATATTTTGATTCTTTCTCATCCAGAAAAGACAAACAGTTATTATTGCTGTAATCCAGAGCCGGAAGGGGCCGGAAAGGCGCGGGTGGTTCCCCACAAGTCAGTATAATAATAAATGGGATAGTTTCGGAAAATAATGCAACATAAAAATTATTAATTTCCCCCGAACGCGGAAGTTTTAATGGAAAATAAAGTAACGTTAAATAATAGACATAGATGTATTGAAAAACTTATATATTTTAATTAAATAGTTACATTAATCTTTACAGTTTCTCCCTAGCTAGTGACACGTTGAATTAGCATCGATGCATTTAATGGTCAGGAAATAATATTAAAAATAATAATTTATCTAAATAACGGATAAACAATAACCACATCAACTACTAGTAAATACGCGAAAAAAAAAACAAACGTCAACCATGTTGTGTTGCGAAAAGACCGTTGGGAAAACTGCAGTAACTAACAAAATATGGATATTTTCGTAATTAGTTATCTATATAAATGCGACACTTATCTGGCAAGGGGTCGTTTTTGTTTTGTGTGTGACAACACAGCTGACGTGTAAACTAATCGTACATAATTTATCTAATACGTTGAATAATACAATAATCAGGATTGCAAATTATAAAATACATATTGATGATGGTCCTTCAGCTCATTTACAAAAAGATGATAATTGTAAAATAAGCTGCTATACAGTATTGCAAAAAAACTTTACTGTGCTCTGAACTAATTGTAAGATTTTTTGGGAAAAACACATTGAACTCAATATGCTAAAGTAACACCAAACATTTAATTACAGATCCCAATCGATTTGTATGAGTGCAAACTTTATTCATAACATATTGTTTTTTTAAGCAGTCCAATGTATAAAACACATCAAAACTCATCAATTTTATAAACAAAATGCAAAAATAGAATTTAACATATTTTGTATGACAAAATAACATTCGTATTTCTATTTGAAATCGTATAAGTTAACGCTTAGCCATCCTTCGGTGCAAGCACACTTCAAGGAGTAACTCTTGAAGTTAATGTTGTGACGTTTAGATAATCTAAATAAAAGTTATGGACAGAATAGAATATAGATCATGGGTGTAACTAGGAAGGGGCTTATACCTAGAGGCTCAGGGATCTTTATATTAGTAAGTTGGACAAAGTTATAGGACTACAATGACTTATTATTGTAGTCTTCTCAAATACATCCCGAATAACACCGATCCCCTATTTTAATGACTACGAGAAGCCAGCGAGTTACTCCATGACCGAAATACAAGAGTAAGGGGGAGAAGAGACGTGGAGGGCGACGTACATACAATTACTGTAATACAAAAATTTACTAAGGCACGAATAACAACTTGTCACCTTAGTTGTCGCGACAACGACTCGCGAGAGTTCCACAGAGTGAGGTTACGCATATTTGGCGTAGGCGAAGCTAGGAAGAGAGATTTTGAATCCAGAAAAAAGATCGCTAGAAATCATCTCACGATTACACCAGAATGTGTGATAAGTATTACGTCTGTTATGGGATCAGTCAGTGGCGTGCAGTGGTTCGAGTTAGGGTAGGCCAGAAAATAATGTCCAAAAAAAAACACACCACGTTATTCAGGGTTGAAATTTGGTGTCTTTTTTTTTGTTTTTTTTTTGTTTAAATAGGCAATTAAAAAAAATTTAAAAAAACTCATTTCATTAAAAATCAACCCTGAATAATGTGGTTATTTTTTAAAAATTATTTGGACATTTTCTCTGGCCTACCCTAACTCGAACCACTGCACGCCACTGGGATCAGTGATGTATGATTCTGTGATATCACTCTGTGAAACTCACCGAGGACCTTACCAAAACCCTTAACACCCGAATTAGTTTGGGGCCTCAGCAGTGACGATGCTCATAACCTAAAATTAGTTTAAAGTCGCGAGCTCTCGTTTAAATTATTGCTTGTTTTTTTTTTTATTAATAAATGTTTAAACCTACGCTTCTCTTTAAAGATATCATATTGCAGAACTTTATTCTCAGACAGGCGAATGAATATTAATTTCAGCTATCAGCATCCCCATTGCTATTGTCAAATGTAGATTCAACGATATACAAGTATTCGAGAATATTCCACAGGTTACCGGCGGCCCCAAGCTCTAGACTATTGACGCTACTTCTCTATGCTACGGTCTATTCATCTGTCTGCTTGTATGTGCACTCTGATCTAACCAGACTCGCTGCATACTAAGTATATGTAGACAACTATATTTACGTAGATTACAGTTAAATTTTATTGCTTATTTGCAAGTTCATGAGTTCATTTAACATATAAACATCCCTTTCCGGCTCGCAGTCCTTACGATAATACATAAAAAGCACAAAAACACTATCATTTTATTAAACTATATCTTTATTCAATTGGAATCTGTACAATATCGAAATATGAATTAATTAGACGTTTGTACAATATAAAATTACGAATAATTTCCTATAGTTTACATCTGTGCACACACAAGCACTCAGACTCGTCAGCTACATATAAACACGACAGCTCACAGCATTATCCAGTCTATTAATAAAAAACATTTCATTTTACATTATGTATACTGCGTCTATAGTTAGTGGGTATCGACACATCGACACTAACTAAACATTTCTTTTGCAAACAAAGCAAAAATATTCGTGTCGGCATACATTTCTAATAAATTTTCTTTTTTATACTTTATATTATATATTTTTAAATATCGTCATTCATTTTATACATTTTTTATAAAACAAAGTCATTGTGTATTTTTGTCAATAAAAGTCCGCCGAGTGCGTCGACACCCGAGACTTCTACCTACCACCGTTATTGAGTCCACATTATATTAAAACATAATTTCACATGATTATACCACACACCGTTTGCGTAAATTAGTTATTACAACGAATACAATTAATATACATACATTTTATTGGTAATCAAAATTGGTGATCGTGTATAGGACATAAATAAAAATACTAATTCCGTACAAACAAGCGCAGACTGAGGAATAAACTATGGTTCGTTAGCCGCAGACGTGACGTCACTGCGCTGACGTCAGTCACACACACTCGCGACACTACGATTTGGTCAACACGTAGGCCTCACACTCGGACACTGGCCGGCGCCGCTGCGGCCTGCTGCGGCCTGCAGCGGCCCGCAAGCCGCGCTCCCACCGTGCGTTACCTTTTACCCTGTAAACAAAAAATGCATATTATTGAATCAAAAGACTGTTGCATACTGATAGATGATAGAAGTGTTGTTAGTGAATAGGCAATATGTCTGCATTTTTGTTTATTTGTAAAATAAAATACTTATTATTAGCTCAATTATGGCTTTGAGAAGAAGAATGCTAAACATACCTGTGTGGTGAGCGGCTAGGAGAGGAAAGGGTTGGGCGTGTGGCGCGCGTGCGGCGGCGACCACGGGGACGTGGAGCGCGGCGCCGCCAGCGGGGCAGCCGGCGCCCACGGGTCGGCGCCCGCCGCCGCCAGCCCCAGCGGCGCGCCCAGCCCCACTGGCGCCGCCGCGCCGAACGACGGGGACGCTGTGCCGAAGTTCAGGCCTGTCAGACCCATCTGCTGCTGTTTTAGTTCGTTCATTGTTAGCCGTGCCTGTCAAAACATTGAAAAAGTGAATTTAGTAGCCGAATATCATTAGTTTGGTGCCGACATTTTATGATAAGTTTAAAATTAGGAACACCAAATCGAAATATACGCTAGAGGAACGATGGTTAGACACAAAAATAATTGAGATTTTTTTCCAAACTATGCCGCCTTAATTTCTATATAAATATAGGTCATATGCTCACGGGCTGCGGCTGCGCAAACATCTGAGCCGGCCTGGGCGGCGGCTCGTGCGCGAAGGGGTTGGGCGCGGGGGGCTCCGCGGGCGCCGGCTGCAGCAGGCGCTCCAGGTTCACGAGGGACGAGTTCTCGCCCAGGAACGCCGACGGAGACTTCTTGATGGCGCCCCCATTGCTTACTAGAGGAGATGACGGCTTGGGGGTTAAGTTGTCGCCTAAAATATAATATCGGTTTTTTATTATATTTTTAAGTGTTTTTTAGATGTATAAATGATTAATTTAGGCGAAACCTTTCTCTTCCTTTAGAAACCTGTGTCAAAACACAGGAAAATAAAACTATATTTTTTTGTGACGAATTAGGGTCTGGCTTTGGAAAAATACTACATAACTACTTAAGCCATAGTTTTACCAATCATAGTTATCATAATATCAGTTTTAAGCAAATGGTTAAAAGAATTATAGACTCAAATCTTAATGAGTATTCATCAATGGTTCTTCTATTAGGTAATAGTACTGGTATTACCAGAAAGGACATAGTGGATGGTGTTACCTCCTTATTAAAATTAAACTTAGGAAAGCTTATGTTGTGTGCTTTTCCTTATTCTGATAGTCTATCAGTTGACCAAAACAATGATATTTCCAAGCTGAATAATACTATTCACTTGCTGACATGTTGTCATAGTGACAAATTATTGTATTTTGACACTAATAAGTTTGTTAGTGGTTTTAAGTTAACTCAGGGAGCTTTATCTCTGTCTAGAAAATGTAGACATATGATTGCTATGTTGATAGCATATAATATTAACGAGGTTATAGCTAATATAACAAATATTAGGTTAAGTGACGAGCCTGTGTTGTCTAGTTGCACTAACAACTTAGGGACTTATTATTTTGATTCCTTGTGTAGTACGAAGGAGGACCCATCAATGAAATCAACATTCTTGGAAGTCTCCAATCAGATTGAGTTTTCTCTTCCTGATAGATCCTGTACAGGTATTTTAGACTCCTCGAGTGTAGCTGTAGAGATCACTCCTGATAATTCTTTAAACTGAACTGCAAGACAACAGAAGTTACCCCTTCAAATAGCCAATTATTATTAGTGAATAATAACAAGGTATCTTCTGGCAATTTAGTTAATTGTAAGAATCCTAAAGGAGGGCAACATATTTTAAAGTTATTTAATCAGAATATTCAAGGTTGTTCTTCCAAATTACTTGAAAACAATTCTATTGTTTTTAGAAAAAACCAAGTATGATGTAGTTTGCCTAACTGAACATTGGTTAAAAGATCACCAAATAGGATCCATTAATTTTGAAAATTATTGTGTAGTGAGCTATTACAGCCGACAATGTATGATACACGGAGGATCATTAATTTTAATTAAAAGTCATATCAAATCTAAAGAAAGAAAAGATATTGTGAAACTGTCAGTTGAACACACCATTGAATTGTCCTGTGTTGAGCTAGATAGGCATGTTGTAGTATGTGTTTACAGACCTCCAAGTTACCAGAATCTATCTGTGTTTGATTCGGTAATGGAAGATGTGTTAAAAAAAGTCAGTACTAGTAATAAATCAATAATTATATGTGGGGACTTTAATATTAACTTGTTAGAAACTAACTCGAATAGCATCAGATTATTGAGCCTATTTAAATCATTCAATTTGTCAAATGTTTTTATTGAACCTACCCGAGTAACAGATTCTTCTGCAACTTGCATAGACAACATATTTTGTAATTGTGATTACTTACATAAAGATATTATAAACAAGTTGCCATCTGATCACAGTGGTCAAACAATAACATTCTGCACCTATATACCATTACAAAAAATTCAAATTAATTTTAGACCAATAACAGATATAAAATTAGAGAAATATAATAATACTTTGGCCAGTCAATTATGCGTTCAAAGCTTTAATAACCTAAATGATGTAAATGAGTTTTACACCGAGTTTTTTTCTATAATTAACACTCAATTTGAAGAGACCTTTCCAATAAAGTCAAAAAGTATTTACACTAAGTTTATATTTAGTGATTGGGCGACACAAGGCATTCGTATAAGTAGAGAAAAGTTATACGAACTATATGGCCTAAAGCAACATGTGAATAATACAAGCTTTCATAATTACGTTGCGAAATATTCTAAAACATTTAAAAGTGTATGCAAAACTGCTAAAGCTTTATTTATTAGCAATAAAATAAAATCAGCGGATGACAAAATAAAAACTACCTGGAAAATAATAAATAATGAAACAGGTAGGAAGAAAAAGCGTGATATTGAATTTAATTTAAATACTGTACATGGCCCCATAAACTCAAATGCAGAGGTAGCTCAGGAATTTGAAAACTTCTTTGCTGATATTCCTCGTAAAACTACAGATGCTCTTAACTCGTCACCCGCACTCTCTGCTGCCTTACTCAGAAAGAATGTCAAGGTGTGCCCATCAGAATTCAAGTTTCGACATACAGACCCCCTGGCTATTATAAAAGCCTTTAAAGAACTTAAAATTAAATCAACAGAAGATCTTTGGGGAATGTCTGTAAAAGTCTGTAGATCTATTATTGAAACTATTGCCCCTTACTTAGCTGTCATATTTAACTCTAGTGTAGACCAGGGAGTGTTTCCTGATCTCATGAAACACAGTAAAGTCGTTCCACTTTTTAAATCGGGTGATAATCAAGAACCCAATAATTACAGGCCAGTGGCAATCCTGCCCGTTCTTAGTAAGGTATTTGAAAAATTAATGCTTAATCAGATGCTACAACATTTTAATAAAAATTCCATCTTCCATGAACAACAGTATGGTTTCACCAAAGGGCGCTGTACAACTCACGCCGGTGTCAGCCTAATAAAGAACATCTTTAATGCCTGGGAAGATTCACAAGATGCTATTGGAATTTTTTGCGATCTCTCGAAGGCGTTCGATTGTGTCAACCATGAGACGCTTTTGTTGAAACTCGAGCATTATGGGATTAGGAATACTTCCCTTGATCTGCTTAGATCATACTTGAAAGACAGGCAGGTTAAAGTACAGGTAAACGGTGTAAACTCACTAGGGTCTAAAATGACAATGGGCGTTCCGCAAGGTTCAATATTGGGTCCATTCCTTTTCTTAGTCTACATAAACGATTTGCCCCAATTGCTTCAAAATCAACCAAAGATGGTGTTATTTGCTGATGACACATCATTAATATTTAAGATAGACCGACGATCACTAAATCTTGATGACGTGAATAACTCTATTCATCAGGTCCAACATTGGTTTACGGCAAACAATTTGGTACTAAATGAAAAAAAGACTAAATCTATTAAATTTACTTTACCTAATGTTAGAAGCAACGAATGTGACATCTTATTGAATGGACAAAAACTGGAATATATTGATCAGACGGTTTTCCTAGGAATCACTTTAGACGAGAAATTGCAATGGGGACCTCACATAATATCTCTTGCGGGGCGGCTTAGCTCAGCCGCTTATGCTATTAGAAAGATAAGAGAGTTAACAGATGTAGAAACCGCGCGTTTGGTCTATTTTAGTTATTTTCATAGCATAATGTCGTACGGTATTCTGCTGTGGGGTCGGGCTGCTGATATGGAATCCATATTTATTTTGCAAAAGCGTGCTATCAGAGCCATTTATAATCTTTGTCGCCGCGATTCTCTTAGGGAACTTTTTAAAAAGATTAATATTATGACAGTCCCTTGTCAATTCATATATGAAAATATTATGTATGTGAGGAAAAATCGACATCTTTTTAGCAAAATTAGTGATAGACATAATTTTAATACTAGAAATAGAAATAAATTAGATCAGCCATTATATAGATTAGCTAAAGTACGTACATCTTTCATGGGGTACAGTGTTAAATGTTACAACAAAATACCTTGTGACATATTAGAATTAAATGAAAGGAAATTTAAAACCTATGTTAAAAGCACACTTTGTAAACAAGCATACTACAAGCTAGAAGATTATATTCAAGATAAGAATGCTTGGAAACATGCTGGTCCTGCTCCATAGGACAATATTGGGTGTAGTAGACAAAGACAGGTGTAGTTACTGATCTTTTATAGTTAATTTAACACACACTGATTCATTGTTGGTAATTATATAAAACAAGGATTAAAAAATTGTAAATATGTGAGTACTATATCCCTGATTAGCAAATTTATTAATTTTACCTCTGCTGTCGTTACTTTGTTGTACCTGTTAATAGTATAGTACTTAGTTTTATTCGGGTGCATCGTCCTCACATATAACCAATTGGCTAATGTATACAAAATATTGTAAAACTTATACATATTTGAAAAGAGTAACTATGGAGTTTCTTGTCCGTTCTTCTCCATAAGAATCTACTTTTTGCGAATGGACAACTAGAGTCACTATAATATTTTTATTTTCAAATGTTTTGACGTTCAAAAGTGCCGTTAATGGTCTAGTTGAAATAAATGAATTGACTTTGACTTTGACTTTGAAATTAATATGATTTAATTGCAAAAATTTGGTTAAAATAAGGAGGACTTATTTATACCTTCGTTCTTATTTTTATATATTTTGATACGATTAAGTCAATTCAACGAATTTAGGACATCACGATACTGCAACGGCGAAAAAATCTTTGTTTTGCATCTAGCCAGGCGTGCAACACGGATTTTAATTTTCGTAGTGCTTTCGATGCGTCGTTAAATCAGGGCAAAACCAAGTCATCATTCCAACCAAAACACGTTACTTGCTGGACATAGGCCTTAAACACATGGAACCGGTCCGGAGCGGATTCCCGCGGGCCGCAGCAGGACGCACTCACCCAGCGCGCTGAGGTCGAAGGGGTCGGGCTCGGCGGCGAGCGCGGGGCCGGTGCGCGGCCGCTGCGACAGCGCGTCGAACTGCTCCAGCTCCGACGACGACGGAGACGACACCACCGACACCGGGGACTTGCCCTGGACACAAACATTCCACTGTTCATAATCAGCCTTTTAAAGTTCCCACTGCTGCGACACAGGCCTCCTCTCTAGGAGAGGGAATGGGCCGTAATCCAGCACGCGGGCCCAGTGCAGGTTGGTGAATGTCACATGTCTTCGAATTTTTGGTTCTAGGACATGCCGGTTTCCTCACGATGTTTTCCTTCACCGTTTTGAGAGAAGTGGTGATGTAATGAATTACACAAAGTAATGCGCCTGTCTGGGTTTGAACCCGCGACCTACAATTCGTAAGTCGGGACCGTTACCACTAGGCCGCCACTGTCCTCTCTACTGTTCATATCTTGCAAACTAGCTGCCCTCTAAGCGCGATTCTTATTCTTTATTGTAACACACAAAACATACAAATATGACAAGACAGCTAATGTTTATGGGCGAATTTAACCCATAATTGGGTTTACTAACAGCAATCCTCAGTGCGATAGAAATTTAAAGCATACATTCATAGAAGCTTTGTCTAGCTTTATAAACTATGTTGTATCACACGCCAATAGTTTAGCTTTTTACCTGTAAATAAAAGTTTTTGCAATCACTCTTTCACTGCCCGTATTTTACTGCACTGAGAATACCAAGAAAGCCAAGGCCAAAAAACCAGTGTCACTCACTAGTGAATAGTTTAGATTTTTAGCTGTCAATGCTTAATTAGATATTTTAAAAAATAGCTTTAAGGAACAGATAGAAATAGCTTTCCGTCTTTTTATTATTATTGCTCTTAGCGTGTTTACATAGGCCGTCGAGTGGCAACAATTTGTCTTTTTGAACTAACTACAGTGGAACAAGTCACAACTTAGCATACAAAACTAGCCTTACTCTTGATTTCTTTTGTAAATCTTACCATTGCATCAGAAAATATGTCAAAATCCAACTGCGAAGACTGAGAGAACAGAATAAGGTTAAATTCAGTGTAAAATAAATTTAAGAATGTAGTGGCATGCCGCCACACACAAACTAAACACTTGACGTCACACAAATCCTACAGCGCGATATTCCGCGCTCGATTCGACCGCTTACAACTGCCCGATAGCAGTTATCGGGCAGTTGCCCACCCAACACCACACCCGTCTGGTCAGAGGGTCCTTGCACGGCCCACGGGTCCTTCGCGGGGCTGCCCACTGCCGAGCACGCGTCTGATGACGTCTGCTGCACAGTATGAAGTACTCACATGCATGCCTGCGACCGGGGCCCAGGGGTCGGGCGGCGCGGCGGCGGGCGCCCACGGGTCCTTCGCGGGGCTGCCCACTGCCGAGCACGCGTCTGATGACGTCTGCTGCACAGTATGAAGTACTCACATGCATGCCTGCGACCGGGGCCCAGGGGTCGGGCGGCGCGGCGGCGGGCGCCCACGGGTCCTTCGCGGGGCTGCCCACTGCCGAGCACGCGTCTGATGACGTCTGCTGCACAGTATGAAGTACTCACATGCATGCCTGCGACCGGGGCCCAGGGGTCGGGCGGCGCGGCGGCGGGCGCCCACGGGTCCTTCGCGGGGCTGCCCACTGCCGAGCACGCGTCTGATGACGTCTGCTGCACAGTATGAAGTACTCACATGCATGCCTGCGACCGGGGCCCAGGGGTCGGGCGGCGCGGCGGCGGGCGCCCACGGGTCCTTCGCGGGGCTGCCCACTGCCGAGCACGCGTCTGATGACGTCTGCTGCACAGTATGAAGTACTCACATGCATGCCTGCGACCGGGGCCCAGGGGTCGGGCGGCGCGGCGGCGGGCGCCCACGGGTCCTTCGCGGGGCTGCCCACTGCTGACCAAGCGTCTGATGACGTTTCCTGCACATATAAAGTTCATAATTATATGAAGAGTACAATAGTTACTACATTTTTATTGCATTTCATATTTTATCAACTAGCATACAATAGCATTATACATTTCTTCATCTTTCATTTTTATTTTTTCTTTCTAGTAATAGTTTCACACAATAAAATCTGATGTGATGGGCTGGTGATTTATACTATTCATAATTGATTGTGCAAAGAAGTAACTAAATTTGTGAATAAGATCTGCCATTTTACTAACATTTACATTCACAATGTCACCTAGCATAACACACAGTTAACAAGTCTATTATAACGAAGCCTTTTTGGGCCGTTCTTCCATATCTTACCATTGAGTCAGCAAATATACCAAATTCCAACTGCGCAGACAGATAGAATAAAAACAACATAAAATAAAGTTTAAGGTTCACTTGTTCACAAAATGCTAATTACATTTGCAATGCAAAACGAATAATAATATTGTGTTTTTATACAGGTGCAGCCTGCGGGCTACACGTGCGCAGATCGTCCAGCACAACAACGCGTTAGGGATGCCGGTGGGCTGGGGGCTGCCCGCGCCTCTAGTGCGCCACGGACAGTTGTGACACAGCAGCGTACGAGGTGCCAGGTGTTTATACAGGTGCAGCCTGCGGGCTACACGTGCGCAGATCGTCCAGCACAACAACGCGTTAGGGATGCCGGTGGGCTGGGGGCTGCCCGCGCCTCTAGTGCGCCACGGACAGTTGTGACACAGCAGCGTACGAGGTGCCAGGTGTTTATACAGGTGCAGCCTGCGGGCTACACGTGCGCAGATCGTCCAGCACAACAACGCGTTAGGGATGCCGGTGGGCTGGGGGCTGCCCGCGCCTCTAGTGCGCCACGGACAGTTGTGACACAGCAGCGTACGAGGTGCCAGGTGTTTATACAGGTGCAGCCTGCGGGCTACACGTGCGCAGATCGTCCAGCACAACAACGCGTTAGGGATGCCGGTGGGCTGGGGGCTGCCCGCGCCTCTAGTGCGCCACGGACAGTTGTGACACAGCAGCGTACGAGGTGCCAGTTGTTTATACAGGTGCAGCCTGCGGGCTACACGTGCGCAGATCGTCCAGCACAACAACGCGTTAGGGATGCCGGTGGGCTGGGGGCTGCCCGCGCCTCTAGTGCGCCACGGACAGTTGTGACACAGCAGCGTACGAGGTGCCAGTTGTTTATACAGGTGCAGCCTGCGGGCTACACGTGCGCAGATCGTCCAGCACAACAACGCGTTAGGGATGCCGGTGGGCTGGGGGCTGCCCGCGCCTCTAGTGCGCCACGGACAGTTGTGACACAGCAGCGTACGAGGTGCCAGGTGTTTATACAGGTGCAGCCTGCGGGCTACACGTGCGCAGATCGTCCAGCACAACAACGCGTTAGGGATGCCGGTGGGCTGGGGGCTGCCCGCGCCTCTAGTGCGCCACGGACAGTTGTGACACAGCAGCGTACGAGGTGCCAGGTGTTTATACAGGTGCAGCCTGCGGGCTACACGTGCGCAGATCGTCCAGCACAACAACGCGTTAGGGATGCCGGTGGGCTGGGGGCTGCCCGCGCCTCTAGTGCGCCACGGACAGTTGTGACACAGCAGCGTACGAGGTGCCAGTTGTTTATACAGGTGCAGCCTGCGGGCTACACGCGCGCAGATCGTCCAGCACAACAACGCGTTAGGGATGCCGGTGGGCTGGGGGCTGCCCGCGCCTCTAGTGCGCCACAGCAGCGTACGAGGTGCCAGGTGTTTATACAGGTGCAGCCTGCGGGCTACACGTGCGCAGATCGTCCAGCACAACAACGCGTTAGGGATGCCGGTGGGCTGGGGGCTGCCCGCGCCTCTAGTGCGCCACGGACAGTTGTGACACAGCAGCGTACGAGGTGCCAGTTGTTTATACAGGTGCAGCCTGCGGGCTACACGCGCGCAGATCGTCCAGCACAACAACGCGTTAGGGATGCCGGTGGGCTGGGGGCTGCCCGCGCCTCTAGTGCGCCACAGCAGCGTACGAGGTGCCAGGTGTTTATACAGGTGCAGCCTGCGGGCTACACGTGCGCAGATCGTCCAGCACAACAACGCGTTAGGGATGCCGGTGGGCTGGGGGCTGCCCGCGCCTCTAGTGCGCCACAGCAGCGTACGAGGTGCCAGGTGTTTATACAGGTGCAGCCTGCGGGCTACACGTGCGCAGATCGTCCAGCACAACAACGCGTTAGGGATGCCGGTGGGCTGGGGGCTGCCCGCGCCTCTAGTGCGCCCCGGACAGTTGTGACACAGCAGCGTACGAGGTGCCAGGTGTTTATACAGGTGCAGCCTGCGGGCTACACGTGCGCAGATCGTCCAGCACAACAACGCGTTAGGGATGCCGGTGGGCTGGGGGCTGCCCGCGCCTCTAGTGCGCCACAGCAGCGTACGAGGTGCCAGGTGTTTATACAGGTGCAGCCTGCGGGCTACACGTGCGCAGATCGTCCAGCACAAGAACGCGTTAGGGATGCCGGTGGGCTGGGGGCTGCCCGCGCCTCTAGTGCGCCACGGACAGTTGTGACACAGCAGCGTACGAGGTGCCAGGTGTTTATACAGGTGCAGCCTGCGGGCTACACGTGCGCAGATCGTCCAGCACAACAACGCGTTAGGGATGCCGGTGGGCTGGGGGCTGCCCGCGCCTCTAGTGCGCCACGGACAGTTGTGACACAGCAGCGTACGAGGTGCCAGGTGTTTATACAGGTGCAGCCTGCGGGCTACACGTGCGCAGATCGTCCAGCACAACAACGCGTTAGGGATGCCGGTGGGCTGGGGGCTGCCCGCGCCTCTAGTGCGCCACGGACAGTTGTGACACAGCAGCGTACGAGGTGCCAGGTGTTTATACAGGTGCAGCCTGCGGGCTACACGTGCGCAGATCGTCCAGCACAACAACGCGTTAGGGATGCCGGTGGGCTGGGGGCTGCCCGCGCCTCTAGTGCGCCACGGACAGTTGTGACACAGCAGCGTACGAGGTGCCAGTTGTTTATACAGGTGCAGCCTGCGGGCTACACGTGCGCAGATCGTCCAGCACAACAACGCGTTAGGGATGCCGGTGGGCTGGGGGCTGCCCGCGCCTCTAGTGCGCCACGGACAGTTGTGACACAGCAGCGTACGAGGTGCCAGGTGTTTATACAGGTGCAGCCTGCGGGCTACACGTGCGCAGATCGTCCAGCACAACAACGCGTTAGGGATGCCGGTGGGCTGGGGGCTGCCCGCGCCTCTAGTGCGCCACGGACAGTTGTGACACAGCAGCGTACGAGGTGCCAGGTGTTTATACAGGTGCAGCCTGCGGGCTACACGTGCGCAGATCGTCCAGCACAACAACGCGTTAGGGATGCCGGTGGGCTGGGGGCTGCCCGCGCCTCTAGTGCGCCACGGACAGTTGTGACACAGCAGCGTACGAGGTGCCAGGTGTTTATACAGGTGCAGCCTGCGGGCTACACGTGCGCAGATCGTCCAGCACAACAACGCGTTAGGGATGCCGGTGGGCTGGGGGCTGCCCGCGCCTCTAGTGCGCCACGGACAGTTGTGACACAGCAGCGTACGAGGTGCCAGGTGTTTATACAGGTGCAGCCTGCGGGCTACACGTGCGCAGATCGTCCAGCACAACAACGCGTTAGGGATGCCGGTGGGCTGGGGGCTGCCCGCGCCTCTAGTGCGCCACGGACAGTTGTGACACAGCAGCGTACGAGGTGCCAGGTGTTTATACAGGTGCAGCCTGCGGGCTACACGTGCGCAGATCGTCCAGCACAACAACGCGTTAGGGATGCCGGTGGGCTGGGGGCTGCCCGCGCCTCTAGTGCGCCACGGACAGTTGTGACACAGCAGCGTACGAGGTGCCAGTTGTTTATACAGGTGCAGCCTGCGGGCTACACGTGCGCAGATCGTCCAGCACAACAACGCGTTAGGGATGCCGGTGGGCTGGGGGCTGCCCGCGCCTCTAGTGCGCCCCGGACAGTTGTGACACCACAGCGTACAGGGGTGCCAGGTGTATACGTGGCTCGCTGTTGTGCAACTACTCATGGGTTGTCGCAGCGGTGACCCACAGATACTTTGTGTTGTTCATTTATGGAACAAGTTCCTTATCACGAGTTGCGAAAAGGGGCTAGACGGAAAAAATTAAGACCAAAAGTTGTAACGCTTTTGTGTCACGATTTGGATGGGAGGGTTAAGCAGCTGTTAGTGAGGTCAAGATTTGGATGGTTGTGTTAAGCAACTGTTGGCAAGGTTACGAAAAGGATGGGTGGATTTAAGCAGCTGTTAGTGAGGTCACGATTTGGATGGGTGTGTTAAGCAACTGTTGGCAAGGTTGCGAAAAGGATGGGTGGGGGTAAGCAGCTGTTAGTGAGGACACGATTTGGATGGGAGGGTTTAAGCAGCTGTTAGTAAGGTCACGATTTGAATGAGTGGGGTTAAGTAGCTGTTATTGAGGTTGCAATTTGGATCGGAGGGGTTAAGCAGCTGTGAATGAGGTCACGGTTTGGATGGGTGGGATTAAGCAGTTGTTAGTGAGGTCACGATTTGGTTGGGTGTGTTAAGCAACTGCTGGCAAGGTTGCGAAAAGGATGGGTGGAGTTAAGCAACTAATAGAATTTTTTATTTTGTTCAGTGTCGGTGCTTACTAATATCAGTTTTTAAGTCATAAATAATTAAAGATCTATCCTATTCTATTTTTGTCAGTTAATTGAAGAGGATTCAAACTCCACCGGCCTCGGAAAGCAAGTCAAGCACTGGTCTTGGCTGTCATTTGTACATCTTTGACAATCGTTAAAAGCCAGAAAATCACACTACTCAGTTACTGAGCTGTGGAAGTCAGACAGACTGTTGCTCAATGTAAAGACTGGAGGTCGACCCCAATCTAGTTGGGAAAATGCTAGGCTGATTGCTGAAGATGCCAGAGGCCAAGTTATGGAGCTTTATACATGTAGTAATTTGTAGGGCTTTACTAAATAATGTTTCTAGTTTTGTGCCTCATGAAATGAAATGTTTAAGTCCATGAAGTTTGAAGTGTTGTTAAGTACGTACGGGTCGCGGCGGGTCGTGCGCGCCCCAGGCGGCGGCGCCCGGGCTGGCCAGGTTCACGTCCAGCAGGTCCAGCAGGTGCGACTGCTGCGAGGGCTGGCTCTTCGCCGTCTTAGCGGGCGGCAGGCCGTCCGCCGTCCTGAGGGAGGGAAACACCATTCATTTCACTCGGAATACGTTTCTATACAAACACCGTGTACCAGAATAAATGCTACACCTGAAAAGGGGTCATTTTACTCATAATTATAAACGACTTTTGCAATGGAATCAACACAGAAATAGCGAAACAAATAATTTATCAATCCCCAAAACGGCCGCCCGTCACCACTTCTTAGTGCAATACTTTTCAACAGCTACAGCTCAACCCGTTGAAACAGTACATTAATGACCCGCCGCTACAGTAAGTACTAGTAGTAGTGAGTATGTCGGCACTGACTGTATTACATTCGGTCTGAGACACTCCATGCACCCGTAGAACCAGCACCTCGGCGGCGTCTGCTCGCGCGCTGACCAGTTGCGCTCAGCCGCTGCGGGCCAGGCCTCGCCGCCCGGCCTGTCCGAGTCTACTGCGGGCCACTCGGGCGCGGACGGCGCGCGGCACTTGTATGTGCGAAGGCGGGCTTCTTCTTCGCGCAGGTAGGCTTCTAGTCTGGCGGAGGGGATAGGGTAAGGATTAAGGGAAGGAGGGCTAGTGGTATGGGAATGGATGAGGAGGCCTCTCTGCCGCTCCGCCTCCTCGCGCGACGTGGCGAGCGCCGGCTGCAGGGAGGCGCTGTACTCACTGGAAGTCCTGCTGCGACTGGCTGATGGCGAGCTGCAGGCGCACGTCGTCGGAGCGGCGCCGCCTCTCCTCGCGCTCCGCCTCCTCGCGCGACATGGCGAGCGCCGGCTGCAGGGAGGCGCTGTACTCACTGGAAGTCCTGCTGCGACTGGCTGATGGCGAGCTGCAGGCGCACGTCGTCGGAGCGGCGCCGCCTCTCCTCGCGCTCCGCCTCCTCGCGCGACATGGCGAGCGCCAGTTGTAGCTGCAGTTCCTCCTCGCCGGCCGTCAGAGGGCGCGCCAACTCTGCCTCCCGCCCGCCGCCCGACCACTCCGCTGAATCTCCACTTAGCTGGAAGCGAAATAAGGAATGTTTTACAAGACGACTACAGGCAGTGAACGCTAAAGCTGTGAAGCTCCCAAACAGCCAAACGATCCCTTTCAAAACACGGGTCGCGCGCACTATTACTAGTCCTATTCCATTTTCAAATGCTTGGTTCCATACATAAGGTCTCCCAAAGTGATAATGCGCATAGAAATCTTCGTCACTGTTCGGCAACGGTCGTATTCCCCGAGCGTCGGAACTTCATGCATAATTTAATAGAACTATGTGTTTTGTGCTAAAAAAGATAAATATTGATTTATCAGTAACTGAAATTCATTCGATAATTCCATGTAAGTAAATTGCGAGGAAAAACACACGATTGCTTTGAGCGTCAACAAAAAATTGTATATCATATTACGAATAACACAGTAGTCGAAATCATCAAGTCCCAGCCGAAATCTACTTTTAGGTTTTCCTTTTTTCCGTGTGGTAAATTTCATTGATGATTCAGTTTTTTTTTTCGTGTAAGATATTACTCAAAGTTCGTCGTGAAATTCCTGTAGCTTTTGTAACACGGTCCTGATGTTTTTTTTAATGACCATCATGGTCTCTTTTGAAAACATTGGCTTCATTTAAGAAATACAGATACACATTAAATACCGTTTACCGTGCTTGTGACTATTAAGGGGCTTTCCACGTTTAAATTTATCGTTTCTGGAATAATTCGTCTGATAGAAAATGGTATGGACAGAGTTAGGCATATTTTTATTTATTTGTTGTATTATTGCATTATGTACTAATATACATACTTTATAACATAATTTATTCCTATTTCTATTTGTTTATTTATGCATGTGTAACTTTCTATTAAATTTATATACATAAGCCTAAATCTGATTTTTTAAATGTTTTTTCTAGTACTTAATACGTATTTAACGTAGGTATTTTTAATTTTTTAATATTAAAAAAACGTGAAAATGTTAGTACATATATTTACCTATTTAACTATTTAAATTTGAATAAGATAATTAAAGTTGAAATTAAATTCACCTGGAAACAAAACCAAGAAGGATGTGTATGTGTAATAGCAGCTCTATATAATTCTGGATGTGTATGTGTAATAGCAGCTCTATATAATTCCATACAGAGAGAACACGTGCAGTCACCACCAATATACCTATCCTATGTATAAAGACGACTGACGGACCTTTGACTGACCGGCGACCGCCGCCGACCGCCCGAATTGTTTTCGATTGTGTACACATGATATTGACTCCTATTTCTTTCGAACAAGGTGCAAAATGCAAGTGCTTTGTTTAGGGCTCTTACGATTCAATGATTCGGGTGTTTCCGGGGATACGACAATTGGCGAAGATCTGCATGCGCATTATTAAAGTGCGTTACATGAAAGAATTCCCTTCGCCGTAAGGTTGGCATTACGGAAAATCAGTGTTGCTATATTTTTAGTAATAAAACTACTTAATATTAGGGAGATAAACTAATATTCCGTTACTTTTACCAATTACCTTATAATTTTGTTTTTTTCTTTTGGAAACTGTAAAACTATTTTTTAATAAAATATACGACTTACTGCACAGGAATTCAGAACAATTTATAGCTTTATTGGAGTAGGCACTCACAGAATGAAACCACAGTTTGTCCTTTTATCGAGTGCTGGAGCAGTCGAGTCTTAATACGTTTGTTGACTAGCTAATGTTTACACCACGACATAAACATACCCTTGACAACACTGACGCGGGGAATCGAGAAAATTTTATTGGCATCACTGATAGCCATCTCCATTCTTCGACGTTAAGACAGACTGGGCAGCCAACAATACGACGAAGGGAATTCTTTCGTGAAACGCACTATAATTAGGGAATACTGTACATTACCGCTCAAAATTATTTCGCCACATGCATTTTGTAGAAACAAAGCTTTCTGAAACCGACATTTAAAACAAAGGTATGATTAGTATGTTTAAGAAATTTTTAAACAAAGAAAAAAAATGTATTTTGTAAGTTTTCATTTATACAAACTTTTACATAATACGTTTTTCTGTGTGGCTATATACTTTTGAGTGGTATGGTGTAATGTATGTGGCTGGTGGCTATATAACTCATAAACGCACACCGGTTTTGAGTGCTATGCTTGGTACTAAATTCTAAAACTTAATTCTGTTAAAGGGCCAATACTTTTATTGAGATTGAAAAACCAGCCCCTAATAAACAACTTCTAAGTAAAGTTGATTTCAGAAACGCCTTAGAAAAAAAAACAGTAAATTTTTAATTTGCAACATTAACAGAACCTTGGTATTACAAGATGAATTTTCCAAAAGCACACGTATTTGGGTCGTTCTTCTTTTTTATCGACAATAGTCAGTCTCTCACCTTATTTTGTGTTACAATAGAGTATGAATTATTATGTTTTTATTGTTTGAATTTACATCCTCATCGCTTTATACCTTTTAAAACTAAGTAATCTTTACCTTTCTGTAACCAATTTTTTTTTTTGCGAGTGTTAATTTTTCATTAAATACCGTGACAGAGTAGTAATTCACAGTTATGTCCTACCCAAAAAGGACCACTCTGTCACAGTGTTTTCACGACAATCACCATAAAATAAACAACATTATGGGCATGAAAACAAAGATTTAATGATCCAAATGAAAACTATATGCATACGAAAAGAAATATCTAACACTGAAATCAAAATATCACTTGAAAAACTCGAAAAACTGTGAAACACCAATTCATTGTCGCAAAAAAAAAGAACGACCCATTTACTGTTATCATAACCGACAGTGCATTTCCACAGCGTGCCGTAACATTAGAACAAGTAAGCACAGAGACGCGAGGCCACAAGTAGAGTGCAGTGCTCACCGCGGGGTAGGTGGGGCTGCCGGCGGCGTCCAGCGCGCCGTCGCTGCCGAACTGCAAGCACACGCCGGTACAGGGCCTGATGCGGCGCTTCCTACTCATCATTATCAACTACTTTTACTATGGGAAAAAGTCCACTGTTCCTTGGCAAAAATATACAGGTCCCCAAGTCTGTAAAGGCGATACCCCGACCAAAACCTTGCGATAGTACGTTTTTCTTCGCTATTCAGAGACTATTAACTCATTAGTTTTGAGGAATAATCTACATGTAAAAGCACATTATTAATGTTCTATGTCTTATCATCATATTCCACGTTCTAATTTGTTTTTGTGATAAAAATAAATACTTCTACTTTTAAAAAATTACTAAAATTGTTGATTTTATGCATCTGTTGCTAAATGCAACGCTCTTAGCATTTGAGGATTACACTAATGGATAGATAATTTAAAAATCTATATTATACAAGTTTTATTTCATTTCAAAAGATCGCTTACCTTTTTTAATCAAAATAATTCCATTTTGTTTGAATTCTATGATAAAAGGGCGTGCTTGGGGTGCGAGCGGCAAAGAGGGAACGAATGCTCAAGGTTATTTGGTCAGGGAAACGCCATAAGTCTATTTTTATAAATTTGTCATTCCAACACGATCCCATTGTCATTTTGCTAAAAAGTTCGTAATCTGCTAAATTCATAATGGTCGATCATTGGTCGGTCAATGGTCTCGTAATACTTTTTGAAAACCGAGCTATTAAAAGAAATGACTGCACAACGACGTTCTAATGGTAGGTCATTGATCAAAGCAACTGTCACATTTTTAACAGATTACTGCATACGTCTGTCATTAATTTGTCATTATGTACGAGATTACTCTTTTATATTAGTAGATTACCAGATTTGTTAAAATCAACCATTATGAAATCAATGATAGACCATTCTGACACTATTGTAATAGCAGACTTGGGGACCTGAACAGCTGTTTTTTTTATTGTCAAATGGATTTGCTCTTGACTCTAGTCTAGGTCACAGGTGACAGAGACAAAGTCTACGATGGAATGAGCTTACCCAGAAGAGGCCTGTTCCCTCTAACTTTGAAGAGATCAGGGTTGAATGCGTTCGGGAACACAGACGCAATTAATCTCGATTTCGGCTTTATTCCCGTAGTAAAAGTTGATCATAATAATGAATACTCTTTAGGTATCGCATTTACTCTGTTCCACGTTGCAAAGAAAGTATTAGAAAATGTGATGAAGGAAATGTGAATATTTGTTAGATTGAGATAAAAAGGGACAATAGGTACATTATGTATATCAGCGATAGCAAATTGTCAAAGCGTTACTTCATGATTTTTTTTACAATTCAACGGTCAGTATCGCCAATAATATGTCACTATGGGCGAATTTTTGGATCCGTTGTTAATTTAACCAATCCAAAAAAAAATGTGGTTAAATAACATTTTAATGCGTTTCGCGATCAATTTGTTTTGAGCGATGGTGAAATATATTACTATTAGTGTATAACTAATATTTGATTCAAAAATTCATATTAACAAATTTCACCCGCATTTTTTTACTTTTATGTGTATGAAGTATGGATCAAAAGACTCGCCGTTATAGTACATATTATTTAATAGGCGCAATTATTAATAATTGCTGCTTGCAATAGTTTATACCAAAAGCATTTGCACAGTAAAGCACATATTTTTCATAGTACAACCCGCGCACGTCAGCTGTAACAAAACCAGTACAAGCTGGCTTCTTATTCTATTGAAACTCCTTCCTAGTCGAGGCCAGCTCAAGAACAGAGTGTTACAACTGACGTGCAAAACACATAAAGGCACTTCAATTTGCTTATTTTGTCACAAAATATTCACATAACTTGTACAATAAAAATATACCCTAATTTCATGGTACAAAGTTCATTTTATAACAAGTATGGTGTATATTAGCGCAAATATACAAAGTGAGGTGTCAACATTATAATAATAGTACACAAATACCAAGACAAGGAAGTGGTAAAACGAAAACCATGTCTTGAGTATTTCTCCAATATTCCTTAAGCACCAAAAACCTCTGAACACAAGAACATTGATGAACCAAGCATCGAGAGGCCACGCGGTCACTGATACAAACTACGCGTTTACTGAAAGTATTTGGCAGCCCTTCACAGTAGGGTATTTGATTAAAAAAAAGTGTAATAAGTCCGTCAGATAGATTTCGAAAAAAATATTTGACACGTATTTTATCTATAAAAATTGACGAAGCATCAAATACCAGAAGTGGGGGCTTGTGACGACACGTCGTGGTAAAAATTGTAGCGAGTAGTGACGTCACACGAGTGTTCAACGCACTGTATCGTCTTCGTTTTTTATTTACGCGAAAAAAGAAAAAAATACGTTACCAATATTTTTTGGAAATCTATCTGACGGACTAATTAGATTTTTTTTCAAATACCCTATTGTGACTGTGGCTATGACACTGTTACTAGTAGTCACTGTCTTTTTCTTTGGACGACAGAATAGCGTATATGACTACCATTAAAAATTTACACGAAAGAATACTTATTTCAAGCACGTTACTAAAAAAAAAAGTATTTTTCTATCTTTGTCACGCAAAATTTAGTTTATATCGCCGTAAATTAACTACGACGTGACTTGCAACTACGTTACGCACAATTAGTAGTATCTCCGTTTATTGTTGTTTTAAAATCAGCAACACACAGTGTTAGACGTCATCATCTGTCTAGCCTTTTCCCAACTATATTGGGGTCGGCTTCCAGTCATACCGGATTCAGCTGAATACTAGTATTTAACATGGAGCGGCTGCCTACCTAGCCTCAAGACTAGTGTCAGATTTTCTGGCTTCTGACAATCCGTAACGACTGCCAAAGATCTACAAATGACAGACGGGACCAACGGCTTAACGTGCTAGACGACACAAACGACGACACAGTGTTAGACGTAAAAATTAAAAATCTAAGTCTTGTTATTTCTGTGAAAAACACAAAGCCATGTTCAGAGTGAGTGCAGACGAGGGGACTCACGGCGGGGTAGGAGGGCGAGCTGGGCGTGTCGAGCGCGCCGTCGCTGCCGAACGCGCTGGCGCTCTGCGCGAACCGCTGCTTCGCTTTCAGCGCTCGGGCCCGCTCGTTTTTCAGCCTCTCCTCGTCTTTCAGCAGGTTAACTAAAGATTTCGCCTTTTCCCGGACGTTTAGACCTGGAAAATACATTTAAGTTATATGAAAATAGGGTTGCCATCCGTCCGGGTTTCCCCGGATTTGTCCTAGTTTGGAGGGCGTCCGGGGAGCGTCCGGGCGAGGTTTTCAAAGGTGTCCTGGTATTACCGGGACATTTTTTCTGTCTAGGAATCCTCCATTGATTGAAAATTTGGAAAATAAGCAACAAATTAAAACAATACTTAGTTAGGTATGTAATAATTCATTCGTAATCGTAAGCGGGATACGATCTACTTGTAAATCAGCAAAATTGCTGGCGCTATAGTTTATATTGAAAACACGCTGTGATAGATTATTAAAAAAATAAAAGTTTATCCTTTTTTATATATTTATAAGGCTCTTTTTTCGGGTCTGTTCGGGGAAAAAAAACAATTTCACTCAATTGTCCGGGGTTTTAAAGATTTTGTCCGGCGTCGGCAATTTCGAAGATGGCAACCCTATATGAAAATAAGACGTTAATTACAATACCTTAAAGGATATCTGTCGCCAACTAAATGCCACTGCGTGACCAGAGTACTGGCTCGTTCTTTGTCCAAAAAATAAGCCATGAATTTCAACGTGGCTATTGCTATCAGTCTCCTGGACGTTTTCAAATACCAAGATGAGGAATAGTACTTTGACGCCTAAGTTCCTTGGTTAGGTTTAATATAAATATATTTTTTTAATATATTTATCAAAGAAACCCAGTTCCGGTGTTGTTTTTAAAAGGTACAAAGTAGGCGGTTGTGACATTTGAATAATGGCCGTTTTTTGACTGCCTATTAGTTTTAAAGTTATTTAAAAATATGAAAATTCGATAGTATGTAAAACGAAAGACAAAATCAGTTTTGCGAAAAGTTAGAAGTCAAGGAAGAAGTTTAGGAGCATTGGGGGTAAGAATTTTGACATTAGTAAAAAACGGCAACCTATGTACATAACTAAGTATTAGCACTTTACCGCCTATTATGACACAGAGGGCAAGTCTACGTAGAGAACACTTCGTTTAAATCACCAAATTACCGAATTAAAAACTTTTCAAGTGCGAACAGATTCAAGGTCTGTGTCAAACTGTTGCATAGTCGAGCAGAGCTAAAGCATCCCACATCGGTATCATCTGTTGCAGGTACAATAAACCTAAAAGATATGTAGTTCTAATTTCTGACCGGCAAAAGCCAGAATATTATTAACAGACTTAAAAAAATGCCTATTCCTTTTTTTAAGTCTCAATTTAGTTGTATTTATTTTTTATGTACCACATAAATTCGTCATTTATGAACAGATTTAAACAAAAAATAATTGTATTAAACGGGATATAAACACATCAAAAGTATCTAGGGATCAACATATATTTTTGCAATAACTTTCCTCCTGATTGATATTAATTAAAATTTTCTTTAAGGATTCATCAAATAAAGTGTTTTCGTTTGTCACAGTAACGATAAACCAAGTCACCTTTGCATTAATAAAGAAATTTGCCATTTTCCTAATAAAGGGATTTTTGACATTTGAACCACTAACATTAAAGTTCGAAAAAAAGACTGAAATAACAGTTTTCTTTAAAATTTTATTGGGTAACTTAAACAATTAATAATCCGTGTTTCTACCGCGAACACTAACAACACAAGAACATCGGTTTGGCATACTCAAAATGAGTTCATCCAAATCACGCTGTGGAATGGCCGCCCATGTTCGTTGCAACAACAAAAAAAGGTCTTCTTGCGACTGGATACCCTCCATATTCGGCAGAGCTCTTCTCTGTAGCATATCCCATGCATGCTCAATCGGGTTCAAGTCTGGCGACTGAGCAGGCCAGGGCAGGACATTGATGTTAGCTGCGGCGAGAGTCTGTCTTACAACTCTTGCGGTGTGCGGTCGTGCATTATCATGCATTAACTGAAATAAGGGACCGATTTGCACTTGTAGAGGAACGATGACGTCTGATACAATCGTCTCAGCATAAATTTGAGCGTTGAGGTTGCCTCTGATCCAAATCAACTCAGTTCTTCCGCCGATCCAAATACCCGCCCATACTATGATGGTTCCACCACTATAAGGATGGACTTCCTGGCAGGATTTTAATCGCTGTTGGCGTCCAGGGGTTCTCCAGTGTCGTATACGTCTTGTATCCGGTCTCATACCAAAACGAGACTCATCAGAAAAGCACACGAAACGCCATTGTTCTTCTGCCCAATTTCTGTGTTCAAGAGCCCATTGATATCGAATCCTACGATTGTGCATTGCTATAGGTGGTACCCGTAGCGGTCTTCGGGAATGAAGGTTCACTTCATGCAAGCGGTTTCTGACTGTTTGGTCGCTAATTAAGTTCCCTGAAGAGTGATGAAGCCTCACGGCTAACATCATGGCGGTTATTGTTGGAGCTCTTCGAGTTAAGATTTGAATGTATCGGTCTTGTCTCCGTGTGGTGCAGCGATACCGTCCTCCATGGCGCTCAGCCAAGGTAAGCGAAGAGCTCTGCCGAATATGGAGGGTATCCAGTCGCAAGAAGACCTTTTTTTGTTGTTGCAACGAACATGGGCGGCCATTCCACAGCGTGATTTGGATGAACTCATTTTGAGTATGCCAAACCGATGTTCTTGTGTTGTTAGTGTTCGCGGTAGAAACACGGATTATTAATTGTTTAAGTTACCCAATAAAATTTTAAAGAAAACTGTTATTTCAGTCTTTTTTTCGAACTTTAATGTTAGTGGTTCAAATGTCAAAAATCCCTTTATTAGGAAAATGGCAAATTTCTTTATTAATGCAAAGGTGACTTGGTTTATCGTTACTGTGACAAACGAAAACACTTTATTTGATGAATCCTTAAAGAAAATTTTAATTAATATCAATCAGGAGAAAAGTTATTGCAAAAATATATGTTGATCCCTAGATACTTTTGATGTGTTTACTTTCCAATTGGTCCTGTAGATATTGTATATTATTGATGATTTGATCAGAAACGGTTCAGAGGTTTAGTTTTTAAACTGAAATAGCTGGAAAAATATGTCATCTAGATCTAAGTAAACGAAATTGCGTATTTTGCTTTCCTGTGACATTCCAGTGCTAAAAAAACAGTATAACTTAAATTTCAGAATTCAATGTTAAAAAAAAAAACTAGTAAACAATTGAAATTAAAATAATGAGCAAATTTGTTTATTTGGGAATCGGTTGTATTTTTTTTAAGTTGTTTATTATCACTAATAAGTATTGTTGATAATACAATTTCAAGGCTGTATGGCCTGACAAAGCCGACACCCCCATTGCACCAGCTAAGTTATAAGACCCATAAGATAGCAACCTTAAATTAATCATAAACCGCTGAAAATTTGCGAGGTCCCAGAGACCTACCTATCACCCATTTATAAAACATATCAGTTCATTAATTACTACTACTACTACAAATACAGCGCCCCGCGGTTTCACCCGCCTGATATTTGTTCCCAAGGGAATACGGGGATAAAATATAGCCTGTTACTCGCTGATAATGTAGCTTTCCAATGGTGTTTTTATTTTTAATTCGACCCAGTAGTTTCGGAGCTTATTCGGTATAAACAAACTAAAAAAAAATATCTTTATAATATTAGCGCAGACAATTACATAACTAAATCGTAATTTTTTACTCTCACAATTAAGTTATTCAATAGGGAAAGTGCAGAAACTATAGGTGGCAGCACAGATGCGTCAATGTCAAGTATATTTAATTTATAAGTTTCAAATTTGCAACGCTAGTTGGCACAGTCTACTTCGTGCACGTTCCCTAAAACTAAACGGAGGGTGCAGGAAGTATCAGAGACGGGGCCCCATAGGGTCGGTGCCTGCTAGGGTTGCGGAATATGTTCGAAAGAGTTACCGCGGCCCTGGAACGCAAAGGGCACATGGAGGAGCACGGGTGGGTTTTAGTCAGTAAAAGTCTGACACTCCCTACCGCTCCACCCAGGGCGGGAGCGGTAATTTGATGATTTCCCATCAAAAAAAAAAAAAAAAAAGGGTGCAGCAAGTATAGGTGGCAGCACAGGTCAAATATTTACAACGTAAAAGTTTCAGATTTGCAACACTAGATTGCATAGTCTACGCTGTGCACTTTCCCTATCTATACTAATATTATAAAGAGGAAAGATTTGTATTTTTGTATGTAACGAATAAACTCAAAAACTACTGGACCGATTTCAAAGATTATTTCACCATTAGAAAGCTACATTCACCCTGAGTAACATAGGCTATATTTTATCACCGTATTCCGACGGGAACGGGAACTACGCGGGTGAGACCGCGGGGCGCTGCTAGTTAGTTATAACGCTAACCACAGGTTCCTAATCCCTGTGCTTATCACATCCGCCTGATAACGTAACGCCTACCATCCCACATATCATTGAAATTCTGCACATGTGTTGTGGGCAGTCTATTGTTTATTAATACGACGCCGCGTTTATGAGTTTGACGAAAAAGTTGAAAGGGAACCGCTTGTCTTGGTATGGTCATGTAAAAAGGAGGGATGAAACACATGTAACTAAAAGGGTTATGAATATGAATGTGGATGGATGGAAAGGGAGAGGGCTACCTCTCCCTTTCCATCCATCCACATTATCCTATAGTGCAGATGCTATAGGCCTCCAGCACTTATAATATTCTCTTAACGGTTCTAGTATTTACTACCACGCTTATAATAACCAGCATGGAGTAAGTTGGGCCTTATAGTATTTCTGATCTTATACATTAACTTATAATCACTTATAGGTAGAAATTAAGGGTGCAATATAAGTTTGGGTGACCTATAAAAGTATCGCGAGGGTGTAAATGCACTCAAGAGTAGATAAACTGGTAAGCTATACTTATAACTGCTAACAAGAAGCTTTATAGAACTACTATAAATAAAGTACGCCAATAAGAGTGACAAATAGAACTAAACAAACCGGAAACTATTTGTATTTATTACCTAGTTTTATAATGGTTTATAAATTCACTTTACGGAATAATTATAAGTAATATGGAGCGGTTTTATAGTGGTATCAACCAAAATTGTTATAATCTTAACACGATTATAAAGGTTTAATTTAATATACTTAGTATCCAAAACTATATCCGTAGTATCCTGTACAAGAATACATTGGTTTTTACTATTATTAAGGTTTTTAAAGCTCGGAAATCCCTTTTAGTCAAAAAGCGATCGACGTCCAGAAACATTACCATTTTCAATGCTGACACCTAAACCAAAGAACTAAAATAAGCCACGTATCTAATAGCAATATAAAAGAACCGTTCGGTTATAGAAATATTTGCGGAACTCTAATTCCAAACAATATGGCCAAGCAATGGTTCTGATGTTTACCATTATTAAACAAAGTAAGCCTATAACGGTTTGTTAATGTATTTGGGAAAACCAACTTTGTCAAAATGGCGACTTTTCGTTGTATGTCTTACTGAAACTAACATTATTTTAAAATTCAACTTAATGAAAACGCAAATTTCAAGGGGCGCGTCAAAATTTTGACTAAAAACTTATTATACTTCACAGAAAATATACGTGCGCCATGCTGTGCTCATTCAAACACATTATACATCTTGATTTATTGTTAACTAACACTCTACTCATAATTTATATTCTAGATAATATTTATTAGAAATGGATATGTTTTAATCTTTACAAATGTGCGCAGTAACATTTACCAATTCACAACACTTTGTATGAGCTTGTAAGAGATTCACTGTGTACGTTATTGTCGTATTTGGTTCCATTAAGCGCTGATAGTTAGCTTCGCGGGAGCAAATAGTTCTACGTAGTCCAACTATAAGGTCGTTACTGTCGTGTTTGGTTCCATTATGAGCTGATAGTTAGCTTCGCGGGCGCAAATAGTTTTACGTAGTCCAACTATGAGGTTGTTATTGGTAAAAGTGGTATTCACCAATTCTACTATAGACATTTAATTAGGTAAAATAAGCCTATAAATTGGGCCCTTTTCCGTGGTTATAATTGCTTACTATTCCGTTATAGTCCTATGAAATGGTGGTTCCAGGACAATTACTAGACCACATTTTGCTGCTTGGGAGGCCAAGGAAACGATGGATGGATTGTGTGAAGACTGATATGAAAGAAAAAGGAGTTAGTGATAGCGTGACGGCTGACAGGACAGAACGGAAGAAAAAAATCGTGTTGCGCCGACCACAAGTGACATGGGATAAGGGCAGGAAGATGATGATGATGTTTATGAGTTTCAAAAGTTTTTAGCATGCATTTGGGGTCGATAGCTCAAAGGTGCAACAAGGTTGCCGCCAAGATTTAAACATGATTGTGTCATAAAATTCTTTCAAAACTTATTTGAGAGTACAAGGAACTTGCACAAATAAACATTTTTCTTTCTTTCAAATATTGAAAGAAAGAAAGAAAAATGTTTATTTGGGTCTCGCACAAAACAAGCAAAAAATAAAATAAAACTACTAGAAAACTAAAGTAACAAATGCTATAGATAGAATTATAGAATTTTATATAAAGTATCTAAATGTAAGTGTGCGAGGCCAAAAAGGTTCCTATCTCAGCATATGCAGCGATATTTAAAAAAAGAAAATATCACAGCGCTGGTATTCTGATAGGTCCTGTACAGATTACTTTTATACAAATTATGCCACGGATACACTAACGGAACACATACTATAGTTAAATATATATAAATACAGAAAATAATAGTTTAACATGATACATAAAGGAAAAAATGATATTTGCTTATGTCTGCAAGAATTATGTTCTTATGTATGCGATAGAAACGGAGAGTCGCTTATTTGTAAAGTCATTTCTCACACACAATTTTTACTGTGGGTCCAGCCCAGAAATCACGAAAAAAAATTAGCTGTCCCCTACATTTTGATGAGTTATACGGACATAAATTATAAGGAACAGCAAATTTTTTTTTTTCGCGATTTCAGGTCTGGACCCATAGTAAAAGTTGTTCATAAGAGGTTGTTGGTGTTTTACAAATAACCCTGTATACATACACATTTCATTTAAGTAGGTATGTGTTCCGTGAATATATCCGGCCGCAAAGGACCCATCGGAACACCAGCGCTGTGGTAGCATATGCTGAGATAGGGACCCGTTTTGATCTCGCACAGTTTAAAATGAGCTTATCATTTTACTTTTGTGTTGTGTGAGTCCTAATTACGAGTAAAATATTTCTTTCTTTCTTTATTTATACCATCGACGATAAAATAATAAAAATCAAAGAACTCACCCTGATCCTTCCCCTCCTCCATATACTGGAAGTCCTTCAACGTATGTATCGCAAAGATATTCTCTTTGCACTGCATGGCGACCTTCTCACTGCCCGTCTTTATAAGGTACTCCATGAGGACCAGCGCCTTGTACACGTGCCGCCAGTTCTTGCCGTGGTCGTTGAGGCGCTTCCAGATCATTTGCATGATCTCTGTGAAGGCCATCACGTTGTAGGTGAGGTCGGCGATCTCCGCCATGAGTGTGCTCGAGGGGCCCCATGGGTCGTTTGATGTTGCCTCGCGCACTTTTACCTGGAATGTTCCAGTGATTGGGTTAGCGAGGAAGACTTTACGTTATGGCGGAATTTTTTGAACGTGGTATTTTTTTTTAGATTGGTTTAAAGTTTTCAGGATTATTCGTATAAAATAAAAGAAACACATGCTTGGTTCAAATATTCATCTGTAAATTCTTTATACTTTGCCAATTTTAGAGAATTTAAGTTTAGAATCCTCTAATCAATATTAAAACTAATATTATGGTTAGTTTTTAATTAACCTGTTTAATGTATGTAATTGTAGCCTGAAAATAGACTAACGGCCGAACCCAATAACCGATCTATCACATACTGGAGATAGAAAAACAAATGAAACAACAGAAAACCTATATAATTTTTCTTGATTTTTCTGTTGTTTCATTTGTTTTTCTATCTCCAGTATGTGATAGATAGGTTATTGGTTTCGGCCGTAAGTATACACCCCTAGTTTTTAATTAGTACAAATACTTTAAGGGCTTATTAGAAAAGGTCTTGTTATTATTTAAGAAAAGTCTCAAAAAATTATGTTCATAAACAACAAAGTTATTAGCGTTTTTTATATCCTAAAATGCCACTCAACTTATAAAAATATTGTACAGTGGCCGTATTACGAAGTGCCAATGCTATCATGATTCGTGTGAGGGAAAGAGATAGTGCTATTCGTCTCGTGTAACTCCGTCTCTCTCTGACACAGAAATTATGATGGATTTAAGACGTCATAATAGGGCTAGGCTATTGATTTATGAATGAATAAATGACGATTAAAATGGAAAAACACTGTGCGTAGTATTTTCTAGTAGCAATTGTTATGAATGTTGATTCTATTATGAATTTACCGATTATTAAAAAACTCCGTGGACAATTTTAGGTTTTTATTTTTTACTTTTGACTACACAAATATGATCAGTAACGGGTACGGACAGAGCCCTGTTTTGTACTTATTAAAAATTAGGGGTGTATATTTTTCTTATTTATTTATATTGTTTCTTTCATTTTAGTTTATTTCGCTTAATCAAGTCACATTAATGAAGCTCTGGGGTTTTTATGAGCATAGCTTCAGATTTAACCAATGTGCTAAGATTTATTAATTTATTAGTGAGATAGTAAAAATCGTAGGTTCTTGCAAAAGCCACATTTGATATGTTGTGGATCTTTCAAGAACTATTGACATATACCTCCACATATACTTTGGATTGAAAATCTGTCAAACTCTCGACAGTGTTCGACGCATTAAACTACTTGATTCAGAAACTGGCCGTTACTAATAACGGTCAGGTTCTGATACAAGCATTTAGAGATAAGATGTTTAGCATAAAAAATAGGAATAACTTGCTAGGACCATACCTGGGCATCGGAATAGTTGTGCGCGAGGTTTTTAATGTTTCTCCTGAGCCCCGCCACGTTTACTTGCATTTCGTCCCGACCTGGGGGCATCTGAAATACAAACTTTTGATAAGCCACAAGAATACAACGCAAATATCACTATAAAAATGCAAACAGAAAATTTGCTCATTCATGCATGATATAAATAAAATCATGTGTTCAACGCCGCCACAAGAACCACTAACGAAGCAAAATTTGTACGGAAACAAAAAGAAACGCAATGCCATTTTTTTTAAATAAAATGTTGTCCCTCACTAGTAATTTCTCCTGTGTCGTGGGTGCAAACATACAATCTCACATACACAAACAGCCAGACCCGGAACAACGATCTGTAGGCCATACAAATATAGCGGGCGTGAGGGAGGTGCATACCTGCAACCCACTAATTTTCGCGGAAATTAAAACTATATTGTTTTCATTTTCAAACATACAAATATTTGTTTCGCACGGGAATCGAACCTACGGCACGTAGCGCAGCAGCCAATCGCTCAACCACTGCGCCAACCGTGTCGTCATTCTTCATCATCATATCATTCTTCATCTATCCTGCCCGCAGTGAACTAACAGGAGGAAATCCTGCATCGCGGTATCAGTTTTCTGTGCGATTTGAAAGAAATCAGGCAGTTTTCCACCAGACACACACGTCTAATCAGAGGATCCTCCCTTTTCAATTGAGGTTTACGGGACTTCACACTCTGTGCCTGCCCTCTGTGCATACCCTCTTATAGATGCAAATGCAATCTATAAACTTTGATCAATCATTCGCACCCCTGGCATTCCAAGTTGAATGAAATATGCGCCGTTTATTAAAAGAAATCGAGTATACAGGGTTATTTGTAAAACACCAACAACCTCTTAAGAGATCATTGTACTACAAGGTGAAAAACTATACAAGTTGTAGAAGATTAACAGCAAATTCTAAAAAGGGGTAATTGTACTAACTATTATGAAGAACTTTTACATGGGATCAACCCTCAAATAGGGTAGTTGCCTAAAAAAATCTAATTAGTCCGTAAGATAGATTTCCCAAAAATATTGGACACGTATTTTTTATTTTTTCACGTGAACAAAAAACAAAGACGATATAGTGCGTTGAAAACTCGTGTGACGTCACTTCGTGCGACGATTTTTACCACGCCGTGATGTCACAAGCCTCCACTCATGATCTTTGAAGCTTTTTATCTTCGTGAATTTTTAGAGATTTCGTAAAGCGAAAAATACGATTCCAATATTTTTCGATAATCTAACTGACGGACTAAATAGGATCATATTTTTATTCCTCAGGAAACATCCCTATTGCAAAAAAAAAGACTACTTTTGACAACATTTTCTCAAGTTATGCAATCATAAATGCACGCGGCGATTGTATTTCTTTTTTCGTGATTTCAAGATTTCCTGAATCCTGTATGGTAAGTTGTTCATAATGATGAGTACATTGACCTCTATTCAGGTTTTGCGTTATTTCTGTTACAACTTGTATAGTTTTTACATAAATGGTTGACACAGGGAAGAGATGAATTAATGGCTGGCAATAAAACTTAGAAAACAGCCAAGACATTGTTTAAGATATTTAGTGCACTTTTGAACGTTAATCTTATACACAAAGAGATTGTTTATCAGCAAATATTGATAAGACTGATAAGAGATAAGCGTTTAGCGTGAAAAATATTTGTGGCTCGGATAACATTTTTAAATAAAGACATTTCGTAAACAATAAACAACACATCAATAATGGTAATCTTTATTAATAACTTTATCTTTATAAAAACAAAATTACATAGTTTTGTAAGTGTTAAGTTAAGAATGATAATCATTAAGAATAACCATAGACATTATTCAGGGTGTGTTGTAAAATTTTTAAAATGCTTTTGCCTCTTTCTGCAGAATGATCAACGAATCATACCTATATTGTTTTCAATTTTCTGTGTCTATGAGACCACCTAACTGAAATCTGGCTACAAAAAGGCAGAAATATCAATGCAGACTAACAAGTTCAACAGTTTGATGGAAGCGTACAATTTTTTTTTTTTAAAGATAAATAATAAATTGAGTTCTAAACGAATGGTTTATACGTACTTAATATTGTTTTTATATTAATATATTTTTATAATAATAATACTGTTTTTTAGCTTCAATTTAATATGTAAATATAATGTACCGTTAAAAATATCTAACTAGAAACAAAACCAAATGAAGTCCTTGCTCATGAACTTCAAGAGCTCAAGAACTTGTTATCAAGCTGGGTAAGGTAGCAACTAACAACGGTACCCGCTACAAGTGCACGCATTGGTAACGGTTTGTTCAGTGGATACGCACTAGTGCGTATAGGGTAGTTGACTAAAAAAATCTAATTAGTCCGTCAGATAGATTTCCAAAAAATATTGGACACGTATTTTTTCTTTTTTCACGTAAACAAAAAATGAAGCCGATACAGAGCGTTGAAAACTCGTGTGACGTCACTACTCGCTACAATTTTTAACGAGCCGTAACGTCACAAGCCCCCACTCCTGATCTTTGATGCTTTGTATCTTCGTCAGTTTTTATAGATTTGATAAAGGAAAAAATACGTGTCCAATATTTTTCTATAATCTAACTGACGGACTAAATATAATCATATATTTTTTACTCAGGAAACACCCCTAAATATCCTCAATACTTTATTCGTTTTGATAAATTATAAGTATCATAAAATCATAACCATAATCGGCCTTTTAATGTTCCCACTGCTGGGACACAGGCCTCCTCTCTAGGAGGGAATGGGCCGTAATCCATCACGCGGGCCCAGTGCGGGTTGGTGAATGTCACATGTCTTCGAATTTTTGGTTCTAGGACACGCCGGTTTCCTCATGATGTTTACCTTCACCGTTTTGGGAGCAGTGGTGATGAAATATATTACACAAAGTAATGCGCCTGGCTGGGTTTGATCCCGCGACTTACAATTCTGCTCTCTCAAATTATAGGTATACTGATTTAGTAATGACGATATTTTCCGAGAGCTTATAAACTTATTTAAAAATTTGTCAAAACGTTTAGTTGACACTTCGCGTGACCCAAGGGCTGGCTTTTACCTCGGACAAAGGATAAGCATTGCCATACAGCGTGGTAATGCTGCCAGCCTTTTGGGTACATTACCAGTGGCAAAAGATGCGGAGGAATTTTGTGGCGCAATCTTTTGACTATTTTCATTTAGTTTACGAGTTTTTTTATTAAGTGTAAATTATATAGTAATAGTTACATATAATAAAAGTGAAGTTGACAGTTGGCCTAAAAATTAAATAAAAGTAATAACGATTCATGTGTATTGGATCTTTATCGTTGTATTTATCAACACTAACAGAAACACAGAAATTCGTTTAGCGAAAAAGATCCAAGCGTTCTGAATTGTTTTTGTGTTTTAACAATTGCAACAGTGCAATGATTTCAAGTAAATATCATTGATATAAAATGACCTTTTGGACCAGTTTCTCTGACTGAACATTTTACAATATGATCCAAGGAGATTGGATCGTTTTTACCCGACTACGGCAAAGCCAAAAGGAAGGGTAATGATTTGGTTATTTATTTACAGAATTAATATAGGGATCCGTCTTATTGTGGGATGGTAACCAGTATCACTTGAAATGTCAAAATCTGCCTATTTTACTTTCGATTGTATTTGTTAATCCAAAATATAGACCTTAACGAATAGTTTGATCTTCTTAACTCATTTTCTGCAATGCTGTGGATTGGATGATATCTTAATCTACGTGCATTTTAACCATTCTCCTATAATCTTTAAAGGGGTATGCCGAGGCGCCATAGTGATTAGGCCCTGAGTGCCCACAAGTAACATCGGATGTTAATATTAGCACAGATTACTAAATAGTTACTACGTAACAGATACTTCACTCAGTAGAAAATTTCCAATACCTACTGCTATAATAGCCTACTCCGTCGCGTCAGCAACCGCTGCATGCTAAAATGAGCCTAAATACTCAAGCGTACAGTTGTGATTGCTTCGCGCCGCGCAATCCCACAAAAATCGCAGGGCTGCCTCTTCGATAAAATTTAATTAACATAACTATTATTTTGTGTCTATTTAAGTGAGAACTGTGAATATGTTCTGACTGGTAGTTTAAAATTGTATCGTCTATAAAATATTTTTTATATAAATTGATGCTAACTGTGCAATACATCTAAAACATAATTATAGAGGTGTCGATATTTCCTTAAATTCTGATTCAGTACTGGCATTTGAAGTAGTTGGTGGAGATGGCAGCAGTTTTGTAGGCAAAGCGTCAGGTTGTAATTGTGGTTATGAATAATCACCGACTTATAAAAATGAAGACAACACACATAATGACTTATTGGCTTGGTGTCTGGCCTTGCTAAATCGGGCCTGTCAATCAATTCAACCCATGTTTTACGGCAGATAAATAATAAAATAGGACAGGTCTTAGGAAGGAGATCGGTACCTAAATAAGACAGACGGACAGACACAGATATGACGAATTTATAACAGTCCTCAAAAATGTATAATTATGAATAAAAAACACCTACTTATAAATACATTGAATGATTACCTATTAACATTTATCAATTTATTATTAACTGTAACATGGGGAAAGCTAAAGAATTCTTTGATAATATCATGGGAAATTACCCTATTCTAATAAAAATAGCTTTTCAAACGTTTGTTAAAATAGTGTTTAAAGTAAGTATGACGTTTCTATGTAACAAAAATGTATAAATCTGTGTCTGGAAGGCAAGCCTATGCTTAGTATACGTATTAAAAATAATTTTGAAACGACAAAATATAGTAATATTTTATCACTTACCTGTCTTTATTGGCAAGTAAATGAAAAAATGTTAGGTGTTTATATCTTATTTTACTTGATTTGCACCCATCTAAGCACATAAGGCACCAGACGGCATCGTAGGTACCCGTACAAACGAATGGAACAATTAAAATTGAACATCTTGCGTGCGCTTCGCTTGCGAAAACCGCACTGAGTTTGGTCCGCAAGCGGCCCGAGACCGCTCGGTCGTGTGGTAGGTAATTATAGCGCGCAAGTACATGGAGTGACGGAGGCCTGATATTAGTATGCCCCACAAATAATATATTGATAAAAGAACATTATTGAAAAAAACTTGGAGTTTCCAAATTATAAGGATTTTTTAACGTGCCCTACACAAGTATTAAATAGTTATTGAAAACTCTTCCTACATAACATATTAAAGCTAAATTGTTGTTGGTTGTCATTATCAGAATAGGAGAATCGCCAGAGTCAGTATTCATGGTCAAAAACGTCGATTTTAATAGCAAAATACACGCAGCGAATCACTATGATGCAAATGCAAAGAAAGTGACAATTCTAATATTACATTTGATTTGACAATGACAATGACATGTCTAATATTGTCAACTGACAAGTTTTAGTGTTGTCATTGCACAAAGTATCGATCGGTGCATTATGTAGATCATTTTAAAATCATTATATTATATTTTGTAAGTTTACAAATCTAAATATATTAACATAAAATGCATTGGGACTTCTATAAACAAAAGAACGAATAAATAAAGTACAAATATGTGTAAATGTTTAGCAACAAATCTTTATTTTGTACAGTTTTTAAATTGGCAACCAAGCAAATGTCTGTTTATTTCGTTGTATCGTTTCAATATTTATTTTTTATTAAAAAATGTTGCTAACTTGTATCGCGTCGTAAATAGAAGAGTTAATTACGTAAAATTTACATATTTTTTTTTAGTAAATTAAATTTCTTGGGCATTGCAAGGCCTAAAATCGGCATTCCCCTTTAAAGAGTAAAGATTCCTACAATAAAGACTATCGGTATTAAAGTGCACAATTGATTTAAATACATACATAATCAGCCTTTTAATGTTCCCACTGCTGGGACACAGGCCTCCTCTCTAGGAGAGGGAATGGGCCGTAATCCACCACGCGGGCCCCGTGCGGCTTGGTGAATGTCACATATCTTCGAAAACAATTAATTTATCTTGAACACAAGTTTAACTAACAAACTAACTTAAGAACCAATGAGCAATTGGCGGGCTCATCGCACTTCCGAAATCAAAGTTATTTTATACTATTTGTATTTTTTTTTTTGTAAAAAGTTACGTTAAGTTATATGTAAAAAAATACAATCGACTTGAGAACCTCCTCCTTTTTTGGAAGTCGTTTAATGAGCTAAATGGACGGGTGGTGTGGAAATGAAGTCAGTGACGCGGCCCTTGTTGGAGGTAACGAGAACGCCTGGCTGACCTAATAGCACAACGCGAACTGAACTAATTATTAAGACTTAAAATGTGTAGCAAAAGCTGAACTGCAGAATGTGCGTAGAATAGTTCAAAATGTGTTTAAATACACGTGTAATGCATATAAAATGTTATATGCGAAATGTCTTAAAACCATGTCATATGACATATTGCATAACGCATATATACACAGCTGATCTTTGCTAAGTTTACTAACGAGTGCTCTTATAATATTTTTGTCCTTACGTAACCATAATAAAATCTGCAACACATTATTTACTCTAATTTATTCAATTAAGATAAAAGGCCACAGATTCAAGCTCTGCACCTCGCATTATTTATATAATGCGCAGGAAAACCTGATATTTATTGTTTTAAGTCAAGGAAAATCGCTGTGTAGTGTTCTGAAATAACTCAAACAGGTTACTAAAAAAAGAAAGAAAGAAAGAAAAATGTTTATTTGGGTCTCGCACAAAACAAACAAAAAATAAAAAGAAATAAAATAAAACTACTAGAAAAATAAATTAACAAATGCAGTTGATAGAATTATAGAATTTTCTATCAATTTGTACCTAAATGTAAGTGTGCGAGGCCAAAAAGGTAAAGATACTTACCTAAAAACAATTTCCTAGCACATTTGAAATTAATATTTAATTGCAATTAGCGAGTTCTAGGCTTCATTATGTGTTGTTGAGCAGCTGATAACTTTTTGTTGCAGGATGTGTCAGAAACATCTTGAACACAGTCCTGTTTGCATAACAGCTGTCCCTACTAGCCCTCTTACCGTGTCAAATAATTAATTATACTTAAGTGTTTTTATCTTTTATTTTGACCGCAATCTCATGATGACACGGTTGACGCAGTGGTTGAGCGTTCGGCTGCCATGCCACGTGTCGCGAGTTCGATCCCCGCACGAAACAAAATATGTTTGTATGGCCTACAGATAATTGTTCCGGGTCTGGGTGTCTTGTGTATGTGAGTTTACATGTTTGTGAACGCACCCAAGATACAGGAGTTTTTTTTTTTAATTTATTTGTTTATTACAGCAAGAAATACTTAAATAATAAGTTACATAACCGCACTGACTGAAACCACAGGGTTTATGTGGAGTGCGGTGAGATCGCTAAAATCCTAGTGTGGGGCAACCTTTTTGTTTAAGAAAAACAAAAGTCCCCTGATGGAAAATGATGATTTGGTCGACAAATGGAACACGCTAGAAGTATCTAAGCTAACTTTTTTTACTGGATAGGAAATCATCAAATGACTTCTTCCGCTCTGGGCGGAGCAGAAGGGAGTGTCAGACTCTTACTGACTAAAATCCATACAACAAGGGGTATATGTTGGGAATAGGTACTGCGGCAGGAATAGGTATTGAAAGTAAGTAGTAAGTAAATTAAAATAAAAGAAAAATCCTTAGCTGTACGTACATTGAAAATATTCCAATAAAGTTATGTATGTGGGAAATGTGTTTATTGTTTTACTTTTTAACGTTTTATCGAAACGGATAAACCACACCTTAGTCCTTCAAATAACAAAGCTCGTCGCATCGAATCACAACCGAACAAACACAGCTACAAAGCACATGTATGTTTTCAGTGAACACAGGGGCCAGTGACACGGCAGCCGTCTAATTGACTTCCAACTAACTATACGTGTTTACGCACGCGCACTAATTGGATACAAACCGGCGTGATACAACATGGACGGACAGTTGAACTAGCTGTTTAGTTTACTGGAATAAATATGCACCAGACTAGGTACTTTGATTAGATCTTTATTGTATACCACTGCTAAGTCTACCCCAGAGCCTTCTACTCTTCCCGGTGTGTTGCCCTCTACAACCATCTTTCTACTACGCTGCTAATACTTCTTTTCTAACATAACATGAATTGCCCGGCTTACAGAATTTGTCACGAAAGAATCACCGCGGTCCTGTAACGCAAAGATCATTTGGAGGAACACGGATGGGTTTTTAACAGACTTCAAAAAGGAGGTCGAATGGGAACCACGTTCGTTTTAATTTTTTTTTAGTCGGTAAGAGTCTGATACTCCCTTCCATTCCGCCCAGAGCGGATGAAAAGAAGAAATTGACTGTTGAGAGTAGAAGCTGGCTGAGTAGTGTAGAAATACTTTGATAATTTTTCATCCTTCAAAAAAAAAACATTACATGACGTCTGTCCATCGTTAATTGAATGGTTCGCTAGAGTTGTAAGGTACCTATAATGCTCACAAATTCTGCCAGTCATTGATAAGTCTCTTGCAATCAAGCGGGCATAAGCTACACCGGGCTACTACTGAATAACTCCAGATGGTAAAACCCAATAACACTTTTGCATGATCCAGGTATCGGACCCAGTTGCGTTTGCGACCCATAAGTATACCAACGAGGCAGTCTATTGAGGGGACTACCTTTTTATAATCTAAAAGCTTATCTGCGATACCAATATTATAAAAAGGAAAGATTTTTTGTTTGTACCAACTCAGCTCCGAAACTACTGGACCGATTTTAACCATTTTTTTACTAATGAAAAGCTAGATTATCAGCGAGTAACATAGGCTATATTTTATCTCCCCACGGGAAGCGGAACTATGCGGGTGAAACTGCGGGGCCCTGCCAGTGCCAGTAATATAAAAAATAAGTAATATTCATACATTGAATCTGTCAATGTTTTCAAACAAAATAAATGTTTTCTAAAGGGACAGCTTACAAGAGTGATGTAAAAGAGTTCACTACTGAGTCGTTAATTATAGCCTATGTTACTCCCTGATAATTTAGTGAAAAAATGGTTAAAATCAGTCCAGTAGTTTCGGAGCTAAGTTGGTACAAACAAAAAATCTTTCCCTTGTCACTCACAACATTGTAATTGCAAGTGAGCTGCTTGTGTACCAGTGTTAGTTCGATAGTACATACAAACATATTAGCAGTTGTACATACATATACTAATCATACTTATGATTAGTTATGACGTACTCGTGATCGTACTTGAATGATCAGTAAGTGATTGTGCTAATGGATATTGCCAATAAAACGTCTTCTTTATCACAACGAAACGGCCACTATTAAACTTTGAACATTCTGATTGGTGGACGGAAGTCTGGATGTAATAAATGCTACGTTGGAAAACTTATTCGCTGACTGTAATAGGATTTTATTAGGATGACGGATGTTTGAATATTCCCATTTGCCACACTACCTTTTTATGACCACGTCAAAAGAAACAAATTCAGCATTTTCGTTTTCCAAGGCATGTTTCCGAAAACCTCCGATTTGCAAGAGCCTTCATTGCATTTTCAAAATATTACTGTCATGTAGTTTATCCAAAATTAATTGCGAAAATGAATTTAATCTTCAAAGATTTCACTTTCATTTCCACACAATTATCGCAACATAAAAGTGAAAAGGACCATTATTCCAAGCGCCTAAATATGACATGACATTGGTCCTTGTTCCCGACGCCATTGTTCTTGACTGTCAACGGATCAACTCTGGTCTTTATTCGTTACAATAGCTGTTATTTTGGACGCTATTCCTCGTAAACATGTGACGCTTTTGTACAATATATTTTTATCTGCGGCAATTGACCCGACGCACAAAGACAGTTTAGGCATTGTGTTTGCTTTAAAGTTTTGCTTGAATTAAAAGATACATTTCTTGTTTACGCCATCGAAAAAATGCTGTCTAATAGAAGATATCTAGAGAAATGGTAGCGCCTCTGCCAAGACGAGCTAAAAGAAGTGGAGAACTATCATACTATCTTTTCTAGATTATTTACTATCAGATCAGGCGCCATATTATATTCAAACACGTCTATCAGTAACGGAATAGTGTGCTAAGGACCCACCCATCTGTCAATAATTTTCGGAAGTTTCCGTAAAAGAAAAATATTGTATTTACATTACAGTTACATTATCGAAAAAATCGGACACGCATTTTTTGTTTTATCAAATTAATAAAAACTGAAGAAGATAGAAAGCATCAAAGATCAGTAGTGGGGGCTTGTGACGTCACGTCGTGATAAAAAGAGTACTGCAATGTGACGTCACACGAGTTTTCAACGCACTGTATCGTCCTGATTGTTTGCGTGAGAAAAAATACGTGTCAAATATTTTTTGGAATTCTATCTGACGGACTAATGAGATTTTTAGTCAACGACCCTATTCCGTTATTTGGTGTGATTGATAGTTTAAAATATGTCCTTGTTGCACAAGGCCAGTAAGTATGTTGAACTATTTCCGTCAATGTCAGCGATGTGACTATCAGTGATAATAACTATGTATGATAAGAGTACAACAGATAAAAAAGGATTTAGTTAGTACCCTGATAACAGGTTAATTAGATTGATACTTTGTTGGGCAATTGGGAAGAGTTAGGAATCGATGTTGTCTTGTTGATGTGAATGCCAATAAGAGCAGAGGAAGACGAAAAATCAATGGATGGATTGTGTGACTACTGAAATTACAACTAACAGGGAAATATTAATGAAGAAAATACAAGAGCCGAGCTATGGACCCGTAAAACAGGAATGGGACCTTGATATAAGAAAACACGGGGCCGCGGCAGACCGCAATGGAGACAGCGGGGCCTCCATAAGAATTGGAAGGAAGATGTGCAAAATCGAGACAGTTGGAAGGGATAAAAGGAGGCCATTACCAGTATGGGCTAGTCACCCAGACCCAAGAGAGTAGTAGGGAAACCAGCACTCTTAGAAAAAAACAAAACAGACCGCGTTCCGTATGGTTGCGCGAGCGATGGACCTCGCCGACGACTTTTGCCTAACGAGCCAGCCCGCGCCGCTGAGCCATTAGCGTTAAATCCCATAAATAATACCAACCGAACCCAGCCTGTCCCTTGCTGCCCTCCCTCAACGCCCCCGCTAAGCCGACGCCCGTGTCCCACAGGGGATGCCCTTAGCGAGCGGTCGTTTAGCTTGGTAAGTTCTTAGTTTTAGCCCTGGTTGGGGGCCTTATATTTCATCCAGCCACCACAGGATTGCCCAGCTAAGCAGTAACCAGGCTTAGAGTGCTAAACAGCGAGAGGTCCATTAAAAAAAGTGTGGGTTAGTCATATTAATAAGGACAACAGAGTGATGGCGAACGAACGAAAATGGAACGCTTCAATAGCTGGCTTACTCGTAAAATGCCCACATTATAAGCAAAAGGGGATTTTTACAATCATATCACCCATTTATCTAATAGATAGATCTATTAATGGATATTAGAATCATGAAACACAAGATGTCACAGCAAAAAGTACATATATGTACTTTTTTGCTGTGACATCTTGTGTTTCATGATTTGTTGTTATCATAACCTGCTGTTATCATCAATTTTGTTGTTATCATAACCTGCTGGTTTGCGACGTAATCAATGGTGGCTTATCAGTGTCTAGTGATAACACTTCAGATCAGTTATATCAGCTCATATTACCTACAGTATATGAGTCATCGTGTTTTGATATTGTTGACGTTTTTTATACTTAGCTAAGATTTTTTTTTAAGAATTTTGAGAGCTACAGTTACTTGAGGAAAACGCTTCAGTGGGCAATGTATTGTTATTGCTATTTACTTAAAGATGTTTTTTACTTATTTTTGTATTGCTGTTTCCTTAATGGCTATTGGTACGTGTCGATCCGATAACTCATCAATGAAGGTAAAGTTCCGTCAAATTCTTTATGTACTTAAATCAGACCTTGAAAACGGCCGGAAAAGCGACGTGATGAACAAACAAGATTATGTCGAACGTGATTAATTTACATTGTATCGACTTTCGTGTGTTTTCATTCTAAACACGCCCGTTTATTTACATATTTTATTCAAATTACCGTTTTTTTTTAATTTACAAATCATGAAGCCTGCTTTTTTTAATGGTTAGGCAAAGATGTACCTATACCTATATACATATAAGATGCCCATACCACGTCGATATATAATTTAAGTCCAATGTTAAAAGGTGAGCCTGTTTCCATCAAAATGTGTGTACGTTTGATGCAAGTAGGCTTGTATCTTGAATACAGATTCTGGGCTGGTACTGAGAAATTTCAGATGAAAAACCCCTGTAAAATTTTGCTCAACTCGGGAATCACTATAAGGACTACATGCCCAGCAATAGCGCTTGCGACCACTGGACCAACGAGGCAATTTATTACTAAGTACCTAGATATTTATTATTTTCATAACATAAATACCAACCTCCGTTCATTTTCCTGATGCTGGCGCACTCCAGCCAACCATTCTTCGAATAAATATGCATACCTAATGTAACCATAAACAATTTCGAAAAAAGAAATGTGAAGGCATGCGATGGAAGGACCAAAAAATGTAAAAGGACCGGTAATGTAAAAAAAAAAAACAAAATGTGTTCATTCATGAGTAGATAACGTTCGTCCGAGCAACTACAGAATGTGAAATAAAACGGTGTCAAAGTCAAAATGAGACGTTTCCGGCCCATCATAGTCATGACCGGTGACCAGGATCGCTGAATGACAACAGTAATAAAAGAATTCGTGTAAAGTCAAACCAAGCGTGGCAAAACAATGTACCTCGGGTGTCAGTTTTATAAGTTGGCGGTACGACTTGGCTTTGGCACTTCAATTAGCTTATTTTTATTAATGTTTTAACTAGAAAGTTTGAAAAAACTACACGCCAAGTGAACTGCCACTATTATAAATCCAAAGAAGTACTGTTTAAACTTACAAAACACAATCCACGGTTTCAGTAAAAACTGATCAATAATTTCGATGACAAATCTCATGTCAAATGTTATGATTGTTTAACCAAATTAACAGGAATCAATCACAAAAGTTTTCATGACATTTATCAACAAACGAAATTGATCACGCTTACAGAAACTGTTGGCAACACCGAGTTAAAATGTGGCAAGCAAAAAAGAAATCCAAAAATTGACCTTTATCTACTAAAACTTACTTTGATGTGCAATTGTTGTATTTGTTTAAATTTTAGACAAAAACAGCGTAGATTGCGTGGTTAGTCGCCTTTTCTGCCGACAATAAATACATACAGATATACATACAAACTGATTAAAGTTAGTACATGCATAGTTTTGAGGAACAAGTCTCGCTGACGGAACTGTGTGCACTTTAACAGCGACTGTTGATTAAAATTAACGAAAAAATTAGCTAGCGTAACGTGATAGATGGTTTACTATCTATACATCAGAGTTATCTATATTAATCACGTTCGCAGAGTTTCGCTAGCTAATTTTATTCAGCCATGTGCTATATATAAAACTGCATCATTTAATAGTATTTGTTTTAAAAATATAGACGATAGGTACTGATTGCAACCTTAGCAATAAGTGGTAATTCAAATCTTGGGTCATTGTGAGAGAATATACGGCAGAAATGAGTATGCGTGCTTGATTTTTACTGATCTTATTGTCCATTCAATTTCGTTTGCAGCTCAACAATTGAATTGTTTATCAGTTATGTGCAACAATCAGTTCAGTCAAATTGCAGTTTGCTTGCTACGTACATCACATAAATACCATTTTTTAGTAAAGTTTAAATAAAAACACTACGATACGAATACGAACTTAATACAGTTAAAAATTACTTATACATGCTTATAGAGAAAAAAAAAACAAAGCGGCATTAGTGCAATATCGTTTTCAAATACACCTGATTTTATAGGAAAATACGGGAAAAGCCAAGCTTTTATTTAGACGAAAGTACCCACCGTGGCTATGATATTACTTCTTCTTCAAAAAGGACTTCTCCAATCAATTTGAGATCTTATTCACCAGCACAAACACGATATTGCACTTTCCCACTTATCGCACACTTAAATATTAATAAGCGAGAATAAATCTAATTACAACACACAAACTATATCAAATAAAAAATCACATTTAAACTTCACTACGCTACGGACTTTCGATTCAGACTACTCTATGACTTATTTCACTAATAACTTTGGTAGCTACACTCTAGGTACACACTTCAAAGAGTAATCACGACAAAGAGTAGGAAATTAGCAAAGACGCGAGGAACGCGTCACGCGGCGCGCACGGCTCGGCATTGTCTAGGCGAGACGGTAATGTGCCTGTTAGAGCCCCCGCACATGACTCAACATGTGAATAATTACGGGGAAAGAACGCGTAGTGTTCATATGTTGGTGTTGTTTGTGCGGGCAACGGGGAAAAATGCACACTAATTTGAAGGAAAAAAGATAGTTTAAAAATTAATGACTCAAAAGCCTAGTTCTGTAGAAATTCAATTAAAACGAAAACTAGCGAGTGTGTATGTGTTGCTAGGGAGCACGAGGCTAAGACTAATTTACGTCAGTGCTAGATTGTTTCAAAACCCACAAACAACAAAATCGCTCTACAAATACACAAAACAATCAACTCGAACTAATTCCAACTCAAATAGCAAACTCATGTCATGACTTCTATTTGTGTCATCACACTTTGTCACTTTTAAGATTGCGATTAGATAGCAATGTCAACGGCCCGTTTATTCTGCAATTTTATAACTGAAAAAATAAACTATTTAAGATTTATGCTATACGAGAAGTGAACTATAATTCCACATGAAGTAGCTCACTTTACCTGTGTTTGTGATGTTTTCACTGTGATATGTTTACAGAACGGCACGCTTGGCAGTCGTTATGTGCATGTTGGTTCGTCTACCAGGGCACTAACAAAGAGGGTAAGTTATAACAAGGTGGGAGGAAGCACTACGCGCGGCTAAAACACGGCCTATTGTGAGATATTATGTGCTGTATTGGGAAGACTGTGGAAATTTATTCCTTTTTCATGCCCACTAATGAAAATATTATATTATACTGTCATGTACTATTTCAGGATTTGTCTGAGTCATGATACCGGATATGTTAGGTTTATAAATACACACACAAAATAAATCATATGATATTTGCAGAGTAGTGTAAATTAGAAATAGTAAAAATAAACTGCTGTGCGGATAGCTTGATAGGAAAGAGAATTTAAAAATCTATACTTCGAAGTCCAAGTCAATACTTCGAAGGCGTTCCAACTGAGGATGACAAGCTAATCCAAAAAAGTGTTTTGGTTTTAGAATCGACACACCGAATTCACTAACACTTCTCGATAACATGACGCGGATCGGAAGACCAAAAAACAAAGGGTTTATAATTTTGAAGTCTCTTATACAGCAACGAAGATGCTAAGGATTTTAGTATTGTAGTTGAAAAGTAAAGGTCGCCTTTCTTTCAGCAGTCAGTACTCTTGATTCAGCCGGCGCAAGTATGCAACATCTGTTTGTACATAAAGACAATGAATGTTTACAGATACGTTTCCAGAGGCTGACGTCACGGCTTATCTGATAGTGGTTCCAAGGAGTATTTTACTGTCGCATAGAATGTTCTAGGTGTTGTTGTCAATATTATATAATTGAGTTAGAATAGCTTTGTCTGAAAAGTGGATTAAACTCAATACACTCGTAACTTCATTGACATGACGCAGTCTATTTGCAACTTGTAGTTCATTGAAGTATCCATTACCAGCTAGAACATTTTAATCCTGATCAAAATCGCCTCATGATCACGTATGGAAAGTATTTTTACGTTCCAGTTTAAGTGGATTTCAATAATGCCAGATGTGCCTGAATATAATATTCATATTACATTTATTATTTTCCACTTCGTTTTCATATAAATTCTATTAAAGGCTAGTAAAATCAAGAAGGTTGAACCAATTTATAAAGTTTTAGTCTTCAGTTTGCCCTTTATCGAAGTTCAAATTTTCGTTGATTACGCAAGAGAGGTTCTATTTACGACCAAATGTATCGCCGGCTTACTGCAAGAACTCATTAAGTGACTACACAAAACTTTGAGAAATAATTTAATAACTTTACATTGCGCGTTTTAAAACTACCAATTATGATTTTATAAGACATCTAATGGAATCATAAGGATCTCTGTTATCTGATTAATAAATGATAATAATAAATAAGTAGGTACTTAATAAGATGATTTCTCAAAGTTTTGTATTGTCACTTAATGAGTTTTTGCAGTAAGCCGACGATATTTGAAACAAAATACGAATATTCGACGCAGTACAAGAGAACTTTGCTATCAAGCCATACGAATGCTAAGATTTAACAATAAGTCGAGTTTGGAGGACAAAATAACAAATTACTTATGTACTTGACCGTAGTCACCGGTCAACGCCACGTGCGGCCAATATTACCTGCCCGGCTGAGTCCGTATTGCCAATATAACCAATATCATGGCGGTAGGATATGGGTAATATTTGCAGACTTACTAGAACGGTCGCAAGGTTCATATATAGGTTACCCTTGTTCATCAGTAACTGTTTATTGCTAGGATATATAAGTCCACGACTCCAAGAGGTATCAGCAAAGAAAACGGAGCCCCATAGGGTCAGTGCCTGCTAGGGTTGCGGAATTTGTTCGATATTTACCGCGGCCCTGGACCGCAAAGGGCACTAGAAGGATCACGGGTGGGTTTTAGTCAGTAAGAATCTGACACTCCCTTCCGCTCCGCCCAGAGCAAGAAGAAGTCGTTTAATGATTTCTAATAAAAAAAGACATGTATTCAGAAAGTTTGGTCCTTAGTCCTAAGGTCTTGAGAAATCAAAAGATTGAAGAAAGGAACCCCCCTAAAAGGTTATTTTTCGCATAGATTCCAAAGATATTATTAAATAGCTTCTGACAGCGGCTTCTCCCGCGTGAATATCGGAAATTATCCCGAGGGAACATTCCCTCGGGATAATTTCCGACATTCACGCGTGCACACAAGTTGCTTTTTATCCCGGGAATATGTACTCCCGGGATAAAAAGGAACTTGTGTGCTGCTATTCCAGACAGACAAATTTCATCCAGTTCCATTCAGCCGTTCTCAACAACCATACAAACTCGCGCATTTATAGGTACTTTTAATAAGATGGTGATATGATTAATACTGCTTACACCACAGTTGACAAGCCCAAAGATAAATTATATTTATTTTGTAAGTAGCTTGAACATAACACTTTTACACGTCAAATATTTCTGGTCATTTTAAGCTACGAGTAGATGAGGCCGGTAAATTAGACAACCTCATCAAAACCCCAAACTCCACCAAAAAATCTATACCAAAATATGAATAAAATCCACTCTGCACGCTCGCTAACTGTATTTTTGACAACACAGACTATTCTCTCACCGAGCTCCTCACCAACTCCTATGTCGATGGCCATAAAGTTGAATATCGTGTGGCTTGCGTCATAAAAGATGTTAGATGGTAATGATAGTACGCTTGGCCGTGGACCGAGGCGTTCAATGAACTTATGATTTAGCTGTGGTTTAGATTTGCATGTGTGATTCTGTTTTACAATGGTTTGCTCTGTTCCGACGCAGTGTTGCGAAGGGGAGATGGTCTGACGATTTGTTTGTCAAATTATCTATGACTAAATAAGAAGAATGCTACAGTACTTGATTGCTGGCATCGAAGGTAGATCCTGGATGAGAACATAGGGATGAGCATAAGAAAAGAGAGGCCTATGCTCAGCAGTTGGAGAAGTCGGGCTGAAGATGATTTGATTTCATAGCTTCATTGCTACTGCTAAAGTTATGCTACTATAAAATCTTCTCAGATTTTTGGATCGTAATTAGGCGCTACTGGTTGCCTATTGGTGGCCTATTCACAAACAAATTAAAAAAAACTATTAATAAGCAAATGTTACTACAGTGTCAACGATTATTTAAATGATAAATCCTTGAAATTTGCATAAAATAAACAAATATGTTTTTAGAATAATTTAGATTATAAGTCCTCATCTCCACATACATATCTTTCTTTTGCTGTGCCCTACAGGGTCCACGATTGTTTCTTTCAAAAATGTTTACCACCTAAGCCTACATTGTGGAATGCAATAAAGAATTGAGTATTGAGTATGGTAGACTTTTTCTACAAGATCTACTAACATTATGGACCAGATATTATGGGCCTAAGGTTAGGAATAAACGAAGAACTAGTCTCACCATAAATCTAGTATATAATACTAGTTCCTATCACACAAAGGAAACAGAAGGAAACGAATCACGTGCTGAGATCGTTAATTAAGTTGCAAATGCATTATTGATGGAAGTTTACAATCGCTTCATATATACTGTGACGAGCTTCAACGTGGCTTTAATTCGTCACGACGTGGATTATATGAAGCCGTTATATCCAACACAAGTGGCTAGATGATGACTGACAAACGACACTTGTTGAAGACCCATAAAAACGGGAACCTTGAACCAATCTGGAAATACAAACTGAACTAAACCAGCTGATCAATATTCTACCTAGGTAATGACGCGTAAGCAAACTATAGAATACCTAGTATACTTCTATTTGAAGTATACTAAGTATTCTATAAAGTTTGCTCTTATTTAATCATTTACAGTTAGCTTTTAAGATGCCAACACATTTGTATTATGCATGAATCCTATTTTTAACAAAGTTAATAGTCAAATATTTAGCCGAAAATGTGACCGGACTGACAAGTTGAGACATCCAAATGACGTACTGTCATTGTGACGTTACCGTCCTAAAACGAAAAAGATTACAGAAGTTATATCAAGCATTTATGAACGAAAGGACCAATAAACTACTACGGAAGAGAGTGTGGTCCAACCATAAATATAATAAACATATTTCTATGGGTCCAACCCTACTGCCATGCGACAATGAAATGGGAATTTGTTATTTACGAGTTCACTCTCATCTCTTGTTTTTAAAATAAGTATATCTACATTTAAGAGATGGGCAGTATCTCCTGTGTATATTTTTTTATGATCTGTACGGATTGTATGGACTTTAAAAGAGACTTTGACCTCTGAGTTTGTTTCGTTCTTTTTTCTCAGGGTAGTCAGCTAGGAAACACCGGCTTCATCTAGCTTAAAATGACCAAAAATATTTGACGTGTAAAAGTGTTATGTTTAACTTACTTACAAAATAAATATAATTTATCATGATAACTGACCACAGCAAAATCTTAAGAGCTAATATGAAACTCTTATTTTCGCAATTGAGCTGACAATTTTGCACCTATTGCGTAATTTTATATGACCAGAGCATAATTAAAAACGGGCAGAAACTAATAAGTTCATGGATGCTTGCTGACACACATAAAATTTATTCTTGAAACAGAAAAGAAGGTCTGGAATGGATTAGATCGGCGTATGCTATCCGACTATTCTCAGAGGAAACACCTAAATTTATCAACGCAGAGATCACAGAATTCATAGACTCTTGAAGTCCAGTCATTACTTTGGTCTTTATTGGCACACAAAGTAGGACAACGTAGCGATACGGCAACAGTCAATACCCTTTTAAGCCATCCCGGAATTCCGCGCTCCGTGCAAGGTCCATCGCGATTTTTATTTAATTCAGTGTCAACGTTGCGTGACCTTGTTAACTCGTGCGCAGTGGCACTTCTCTGTTTATTTGTGTACGACAGGTGGGACACTCCTGCGCACGTCGAGGTCATTGACCGCCGCATCCTATCGGCACGGGATATTGTTTCCGACATTGAATATGAATGATGTTTTGATAGTGTTATCTCAATGTCTTTGCGTTGGTGCTGACACAAGTGTGTTGAAAATTGTTGTTTGATAAGAATGGACATTTGTCATTGCATACGGCTCCACAACACCAATTAAACTTCTACTGCTATGTTTATCTACTCTACGCCGAATTGTATCGAAAGTGGTTATCTTCAAAAGAAAGATATTATGCAGTGAGCGTCATAAACTAAGCTCATAATAAGTCATATTTATATAATACTAGCTGACCCAGCAAACGTTGTTTTGCCATATAAAGTAAAAACAATATTTAGGGGTATGAATGATGTTCTATATATATAAAAGAAAGTCGCAGGTGAAATGTAGCTTTCTATTGGTGAAATAATTTTTAAAATAGAAAACTTAAAGCTAAAATACTTCTTAGCTGTATCCCCCGGTTTCACCTGCCTGCGCCATTTATTCTTTCTGGCTCAGTGATCTATCTTTCGTCTGCTAAGGATAATAGCTTGATGTTAAATAATTATGGTTCTGGTATCCTGGTACTTTGTAAGTCTTTACTCACAATTTCAGCCCCAGAAATACTTCGACATGTTTATGGTCTGCTGGTACACGTGAATCCTTACTTCTTAAGTTTTCGACATGTTTCTTTCTGGTCTTCTAGTACTTGTGAATCTTTAGCGCATGCAATTTTTGACAGCTACGAAACAAAGAAACATTTATGGAAAATAATTCATCTTTCATAATTATGTATTCGTTAAGTTTGTTAAGAAAGCACTTCCAGCCTTATTCTGCGACCTTTCTAGATTTTAATAATCTTTTGTTTTGGTTGCTAGGTTACACTCTTGTTAATTTTGAATTATCTACAATGCACTAAATATATTTCACCTAAAACCATTTTTCACTGCGTTTACTTTAATAGAGTTTTCATTGTTTTTAAGATGTATTCTGCTATTCGGGGCGGAGACAAATCCAACGAATCAAAAACCAAGAAAATTGGTCCAGCAGATCTCGAGTTATAAGTGTTGTAACAAACCCGACTTTGTTTTATATATATAGATCTTGTATTTTTTTCCAAATGAGCAGTTAAATGATTTACACACTTGGAGCCATTTCTGGTCCTTTTATGGAATTTGAAAATGAAAGTTACCTCAAATGATAAATTTTTTTAGCTTTGAAATGACAACAACAAAACTTCAGAAAACCTTTCAAAATGTTAGGAAAACAATCACAAAAAAGTTTCGGCGTTAGAATGTTCATGTAAACATGTTTTGACGGTAGTATTTTTAGTCTTGTTTTGTTTAATGCCGACGGAGAAGGAAAACATTCATGCGTTTCGCGATTATCACCCATCCCACGCGCGTAGGAATCAGCTGGTATAGGCCATTAGCCTGACGAGCACAAGGCCAGACAGAACACACTGATATGATTACAATTAATTCGAGTGACGTGTATTTGAGAATACTGTATTTTCCTATTTTTAACCGACTTCTAAAAAGGAGGAGGTTCTCAATTCGGATGTTTGTATGTTTTTTTTTTAATGTTTGTTCGCGCATAACTCCGTCGCTTGCCAACCGATTTTAAAAAATCTTTTTTTATTGGAAAGGGTGTACTTCACCCAAATGGTCCCATGAAAATTTTATAGAAATCGAACCAGCGGTTTTTTGTTAATTTCAATAAATGATAGCAAATCTGTCGGGATAGCTGAAATCGCATCTTTGTTTATTGTTTACACCAATTTATACCACGTACGCTGTGATGGGTATGTTTAGCTGGGAGTGAACCACTAAAAAGTGAAAAATAAAAAACTTTTTACAAAAAATAAAACCGACTTCTAAACAAAAAAGCAACCAAAAACACCAAGTTTTTGGTTGCTATTGACATTTTGTCAAGTTATGAAGGCAGAATGTACCGAGAACTTACTTTTTAAATATAATGAACTATAGAAACTCTCTACACGTGATAGGTATCGATACAAATGACGGTTAAAAAAGAAATGAAATGTAAAAAAATGTGGTAGAACTACAAGCGTCCGCTGATCCAGTCGTCAACAAAAATCGCTTAAAACTGAAAGTTTCGACAATGCTTACTTGTTGAAAAAAAAAATCCTTATGATGTAACATCCTATAGCTCATAAAAACTTCTAGCCTGACCTTCATTGCCAGAAACAACCCGAGCTACACGTGAGAAGTAGCACATAATTACCTGAGTATCTACGATCGCACTGACGTACAACCAGCAAGTTTATGGTGCCTGTGGTTTTTTTTTAACGCTTTGTTTTCTTTACGAGATTAACATCGTTTGAGTACTTGGATCAGCGTTCATCTACATATTCTTGTGGTTACATCACGTTCTGGCTAAATTAATCCACTTTCACAATGTTAGATCTGGTACAACACTGTGAACTACTTGTTAAAATTAGATAATGTGATAACCATCCCAGTTCAGGCCGACCATAGTGGACTAGAACTAGATTCAATTTTAATTGCAAAGCTATCATACGCAACGCGTTTCAATAAGATCTTTTCTTTTCATAAAAAAAAATCGTGGGTGCGTTCACAAACATGTAAACTCACATACACAAGACACCCAGACCCGGAACAATTATTTGTACAAACATTTGTTCCGTGCGGGAATCGAACCAATGCTGGGCTTATCTCGCATCTAAGGCATACGCTTTGTTCAATAAAGTATAAGAATACTGTTGTATGTGTCTTAAAAGTTGGTCCTTCAGGCTATGAACAGAAGGACCAGATTACAGGAACCGAATACGGAAGTAAAAAGTTTAACTGGCATAGTAGACAGATAAAATCCCAGATGATTGAATCACACAATTTTATCTTCCAGACAAAAAGGAGTTCTCTTAATGGGTCTTTTTAACCTAGTCAGTCAGTCTTTGTTAATAGTTCTTTCTCGCGGTTTCGCTCTTCGGTAGGGTTTGGTCCCTGGCCTGGACACAGCACCAGTTTCCGGGGCAAGCTTTACTCCACTCCAGTGCTCTAGCCCACAGGAACATTGCATTTTTGAAGTTCGAAAGTAGTAAGAACTTTCAACCTTGATAACAAAAATAAACAAACAGTTAAAATACCTCTTCATACTGTTAGTTTAAATGACTTTGGAATTTTTAACGTAATAGTATGTAGGTTTATATGAATAAGGAACCGCGCAGACCATGACTGTGCGTTTGGTTCGGACATGAATCTCCTAACACGTAAACCATGACTCATATTTCTCTGAAAAATGTATGAATCCTATTGATTACATATCGTTAAGGAAGACGGATGTTTCCTTCAAAAATATTGATAATCATTTTGAATTAGATCGTTAGCAGTTAAGGACAACACCACTTGGTATTAAACAACATTTTAACATCGATACTCATCGTAAACTTGTTTCACACTTTTTTGATAATATTTACCTACTTTTTGGCATACGGCCTTAAAGCCAAGTCCACTAAACAAATTGGGCACCCTAAAACGCCTCTACAGCAGAAACCCCTATAAAAATGCCATAAACTTTACCAAAACACGAGTAGCTTTAAAAATGGCTGAACTTATGAGGCCCATTTTATGAAAGTTTAATGTAGATGACGTCACGCGCCCGCCATGTTTTTGGCAGAATGTCGAACTACCCTCAGTTACTGTGTATCTCGTAATCAGGTCGCATGGGGTTGGTCAGCGGCCAAGGGTGTCAAGATTAAGGGCAAACGATGTGGGGCAAGAGGCTTCGTTGTATAAGAAGACACATACATAGTTGATTTTTTTAAATGAGATTAGTTCATGGTTTTGTCTGATGACCTATTTGATATTAGAAGGTAACTTCTGGCTAACTAAACTGCAGAACGTACAAAGTTATTCTGACTTCACAAGTAATTGTATTGTTCTAAACAAACAGGTCAAAGATCAAGTCTCGAATGCCTGTGACTGTAATCATTTGATGTTATCCACTGACACCTTCAGTTTTCAAACCACACCAGCAATGCTGCGAGGTGGCAGAGGAAGAATAAATTATGATTACGAGTTAAAGGCATTAATAGGGTGGTTGAAAAAAATCTCAGTAGTCTGTCAAATACTTAACAAAAAATATTGGACACGTATTTTTTATTTTTTCGCGTAATTAGAAAAAAACGATGCAGATATAGTGCGTTGAATACTCGTGTGACGTCACTACTCGCTAAAAATTTTACTACAACGTTAAGTCACAAACCCCACTACTGAGCTTTGGTGCTCTTTATCTTCGTCAATTTTTAAAGATTTGATAAAGCAAAAAATACGTGTCCAATATTTTTCGATAATCTAACTGACGGACAAATAGAATCAAATTGTTTTGCTCATGAAACATCCCTTTTAACGAACTAAGTGTTAACTAAGACTGCTGATACGCTTACATCACCACACGGCCAACCAGCCAATGGTGCAACTTTAATAAGAAATTCTCCTTTTACATCAACCTCGACAGTTTCTTTGCAAATAACGGGTTCTATAATTATTCGGTATTCTTAATTTGACGCTAATCATTGTAAATATCAGTCCGTTCTAATTTCGAAAGCATATAAAAACTAAGCGAATATGGAACTGTTGACAACATCATCGAAGAAGTTAATTTCGCAAAACTTAGCGATAGCATCTGACAGAGTTCTCACCCTAAGGCGACGAAGCCATCAATCTCGCCTTAACCTCCATAATAATGGATTTCACATAAAACCCCCTACGACCACCATGGTCTATAAATAGACTCGATTGCCAGCAGATCGATACAGCACGTAAAAGCATACATAATCAACAAGGCAAGGCTATGGTATAGCCGTCGACCTTGGATTGAACGTCTTGTGTCTACTTCTGTGTTATTCATTAAGTAAGGACTACAAATGCATAAACATTTATGACATGTATGACACTTGAGCGAGCATAACAACAAAAATTTTCACATCGAAAATGATGACGTAACACCAAAAGCATACACTTCAATTTTTATAAACTTAAGCGATCTTTACACGTATAAAAAACTGTTGAAAAAGACAGAAGAAGAACTGCAAAAAGAAGCAGTGGAAATAGAACTAGCCGTCTACTACCGCCGTCCGCACTAGGTCAGTTAGATAAAGACAAAAAAATAAAACTGCTCAGACACATGACCGGTTGTCTGCCTAACGGTGGTAGGTCTTAGACCTGTCTAGCAGACCGCGGCGGTAAAAACGAAGCATGTTGAAAACTGTACACATGATCGATTTAACTATCCCATCGTTTTGTAGAAGGCAGAGAAGCTGGGAAATTGCCTGTGCCACCTTGTCTTCTTCCCGACAAATCACAAGCGGTGAAAAGCGAGCGATATGGGCGCTGATATTATGAAAATTTTCAATTTTAATAATTAAAGATTCTCAGCTCTAATTTATTAATTAAAGAGATAGATGAAAAATGGAATACTCTTCACTATGTACGCTACGTAAATGATTTTGCATACGGACCCTGCGGGACTAACACCAGTTGATGCAATCAATTCAAACCGTACTGAACAAGGTCTGCAGACCGGTGTTGCTAACCAGTCGACCTTGTTTGGCACGCATCCTATGTTATTATAATGATGCTAATTAAAAACAGGGTCACTAGAGACAGCTAATTAGTTATTAGGTTTTGGGCGATGTGGACACCAGCAGAAGAGGATTCAATTGGAGTTCCCCAAGGATTTTGTGGGTGATATAAGAAGCAAAAAGTTGTCATTTTGATAATATTAAGAACAGCAAGGACAGTGACGTCCAAAATAGGGTAGTTGACTAAAAAAATCTAGTTAGTCCGTCAGATAGATTTCCAAAAAATATTGGACTCGTATTTTTTCTTTTTTCACGTAAACAAAAAATGAAGACGATACAGTGCGTTGAAAACTCGTGTGACGTCACTACTCGCTACAATTTTTACCGAGCCGTAACGTCACAAGCCCCCACTCCTGATCTTTGATGCTTTGTATCTTCGTCAGTTTTTATAGATTTGATAAAGGAAAAAATACGTGTCCAATATTATTCTATAATCTAACTGACGGACTAAACATAATCATATATTTTTTACTCAGGAAACACCCCCATTATAGTAACAGACTAAATAGCAACTTTCTTTATGATAAAACACAACTTTTAGAACTTTCAAGACATTACCTTCACTTCTAAATATAACAGTACCACATAGGATAGCTACGTATCAGCAATTTGTCATGGGAAATAACTTTACTGCGTTGGCTTGAAACTGATAGCGTATGTGTGGACTGCCCCACGACATTCGTGTTCTGTTTGAACCTCGGGACGAATCAGAGGTATGTTTGAAGATACGATTGTTTGAAAACACATTACTGCATGCCTTTGTTCACGCAGACGAAAACACTCGTTTTCTACGAAACTAGTATTTTAGAATTAATATCAAGAGAGGGTAAATGGATGAACTGTAAAAGGGTGACTCGCGGAAATAAGGACCAATTTTTTACTGTGTCATACAGATCAAGGTAGATGCCATATTTGGGAATATCTTACTTAAAAAATGTTACCCCACTCTAGGATTTTTTCCTGTATCGTGGGTACAAACATACAAACTCACACACACAAACAGCCAGACCCGGAACAACAATCAGTTAGCTATTAATCTGGAAGTAGACATAATCAATCGCACTTACGTAAGTCTAGATTTACTGAGTTCATGACTCATTTTAATGAAACCACTAGGATTCACCCATTTACATAATAACCACTTCTACCATACCCCTCAAAGGTCTAGGAAAATCTATTTCTTGAAAGAAGACTGACGTAAGTTTTTATCTTTTATTGAATTCATTAACCAACACTATAAAGACGCCTAATCTGAGACGATTGCGAGGTACTTTCAGTATTATCAGAGGGAGGACGTTGATTTTGATAACGTCTCTACCTATAATAAACAAAGGTGAACAACATAATGATTTCGTCGATTTTATTAAGAAAGACGTATATTCTACGCTATTATTATACGCTACTATTATTATACACTACGCTATTATACACTACGCTATTATACACAACGCTATTATACACTACGCTATTATACACTACGCTATTATACACAACGCTATTATACACTACGCTATTATACACTACGCTATTATTATTATACACTAACTTTCTCTCACTTCTAACTTAAAAACCTAAGTCAGAAGTGAGAGAAAGTTAGTGTAGGCGATGGACTAGAATCTGTCAATACTGACTCATTAACGACACTTGTTCTAGAAAATGGATTGAGTAAACCCATGTTGTTATTTTGGAGAAATGTTGAGGTCGACCTTTGAACTCGTGAGCTGTCGTTTTGGTTGTAACCTCAACGGAAGTACCAATAGCTATCGGCTTGTTGTGGATCTGGACAGCACTTCAAATCAGTTTTTTTTTACTACCGACTTCTTTTCACTAAGATAATTCCTAAGTTCTAAGTGTTGTACGTCAACAGAACTGTCTGGCCTACTCACCGTAATTCAGATAATACCTAAAGAACGTAGTGTCTCCTTATCAGGGGTCAACATATTTGATAATATTTGGTAAGTTTAATTCCCAATTTTTGATCTCACTATCACTGTATGTTTATTGCTTTATTGAGCAGCTAGTAGTAAACAAAGGACATTTTTCTAGTTTTTGCAAACAGGCCGGGGTGCACGAAGAAGTGTTCTGTCAACTACGACGACACGGTTGGCGCAGTGGTTCAGCGATCGGATGCTGCGCTACGTGTCGTGGGTTCGATTCCCGCACGGAACAAATATTTGTATGGCCTACAGATAGTTGTTCCGCCGGGTGTGGCTGTTTGTGTATGTGAGATTGTACATTTGTAAACGCACCCACGACACAGGAGAAATTCCTAGTGTGGGGCAACGTTTTAAAACAAACAAAAATATAACATTTCCCATTGAGATAAAAGGTTAAACAGAAATATACAAACATAGTGATATCTATAAACATAGCGGATGGCATTTGCAATAATTTCGTGAAGATTGTTTGACAAAAACACCGTAGTTTGCAATCATGTTTGGTCTTTCTGGATTTAAGCTGGAGCAACGTTCTCCATAATATGTCATTGCGATCCAGGCAGACAAGAAACTATCTCGACTATAGATGGTAATCCAAAAATAAAAAATCACAAACTTCCACAAAGTTGAGTCATGAGATTACACACGAAATGCCCCTCAATGAAACCCGACCACGTGGTTACTTCGGGGCACAACTGACACACATTTGCCGAGCCGGTTTAAAGGCTACACACCTAAAATGTACAAGTAACTTCAGAATTGACTCACATATTTCACTATCAAGGACTTCGGCCGCCATTTGGAAGTCACTTTAGATATTTTATATTCACATTTGCTCACTACCGGTCGTGGTTATAGTTTGGACACGTACGGTCGGCATACGGCATACTACGGACGAGTAATGTTTTCGTATAGGCCGGAAACGGCGAGAGTTTATGGGGCATTCCAGGTTTTTATGCTAATAAAAGGCACTCTTTATTATTAAAAACGTAAAACCCCAAACCCGTCGCAATATCTATGATAAATGATTGAATCTGAACTTTTGTAGTTGAGAACTTGAGAAATATTATTAGATCGACGCAGTTATTGAAAAGCTGAGAGATCAGTTTAATTTGCAGAGATCATCTTAATTGGCAGTAAGCTGGCCTATCTAACTTGGTAACTGATTTATTTTGCCCGACTAAAGCGCAGCAAAAGGTATTGATTTTTAATAAACATTAAAAGCCCTACAAACACGTCGCTGTCATGAAACAGTTTGCTCTACTTGCGTCCTACACGAAGTAATTATTCTGCCTACCCTCTTAACAGGGCGTGATACTACGTCACAATAAGGTAATAAACTTATTTGAGAAGATATTATTACGTCACAATAAGGTGATAAACTTATTTGAAAAGATATTATTACGTCACAATAAGGTGAAAAACTTATTTGAGAAGATATTATTACGTCACAATAAGGTAATAAACTTATTTGACATTCATATTAAGGAAACGACAGTGTCGACAGTGTTCCAGCGACGATGATTGGCATTGACTGCGACCTTGTTATTTATGTTACCAGGAGGAAACTGACGGTTTGTAAATCAGCTGACCTCTTCTATGATCAGTGATGTATGCAAATATTTTTAATAGGTGCGTGAGTGCAAAGGGGTACGCCATGTTTGCTGGCAAGCATCGTTTTGTGCTGATAGGAAATTCAACCACTGTAAACATGAAAGGAGGGCTGCAAAACATCATAGAGGCAAATCTTTTATTTGTAGGACAGCCCGATCTCAGCGTCTAATTGTACAATACCTGACTGTTTATAAGTAAGAGATGAAAGAATAACGTTGCTTATAAACGGAAGACCAATATTGTTGCTAAATGAAAAGTAAATAAAACAATTATCATCGTATCGCTTTCTGCCGCAAAGAGCTATGGGAAATCTCTGAGTTGCCTTATCAAATTACTTATTACATTTTTCTCACACATTTTCAAATAAGACGTTACCTCCAAATGTTATTACTTCTTTGGTCCATTTAAAGAAGTTAGAACGGTAACTTTTCCGCGTATTTAACTGTGTTAGTTCCGCGGCGATAAAATAGTAAACTGAGGCCTGATATGGAATCCAGTCACGAGCGATATGACTGCTGGAGGAACGACCTTTAGTACCTGTTATGACGTTGTTCATTGGTCAACGGACTATGCTTACTGAGTTTTTTTTTTTTTACTGCAAAGATTCGCTCAAACGGGCAAATGACATTGTGCATTATTCGTCATCTGCAGTAAAATCTTAATAACTAAGGTTCAGTTGAAAACCAGCGTTGCTGAACTGGATCTATTTGGCACAACACTTTATTCTTCTTTTTTTTTAAATTCTTTAATTTGTTTAATTCTAAACATTGTGTAATCTGTGCGCCAAATAAACAAGCGACGTTCTTTTTTTTACTATATCGCCGTAAATTAATCGTTGTTGTCAAAACGCCTTGGTCAAAATGGCCTGCGCTTGCGCAATCTTGCCTGTGAAGGCGCATTTTAAGATTTTCCAAATTGCTTACAGCTAGGATCCTATATTTTCTGTAAACAACTTTCATCATTCTTCTCCAAAAATGGTTACTAAATAATTAATTTGGTCTTCTCGAGTTTCTCAAGACTTTAAAGTTGGCATCTATTTCCTTTTGAAGTGTGCATGTATGATAGATGAATGAAGGTATATGAAGCAATAGGAGAATGTAGAAATGGTAGCAAGTGGGATTTTATAGTTTCTGCATGCTCTATGCGAAAAAGATGCCCTATGTTAAGTATGCTATCCTGTTTAGTGGAAAGACTATTTAGGGAACTCCTTTATTATGGATGATATTTGATATTTATTTTGTAAGTACCTAGGTTAAACATAACACTTTTACATGTCAAATATTTCTGGTCATTTCAAGCTAGATGAAGCCGATGTTTCCTAGCCGACTACCCTGAGAAGAAACACCGAAACAAACTCAGAGGTCTCTTGGGAATGCGAAGGCAAAGGCCAAGGGCGGAGCAGCGCCAGCGCCTGTGGCGCCGGCGGCTGCGACGCCGGCGACGACCAAGTCTGCCCGGAAGAGGAGTGGGAGGAAGGCTGGAGGAGGAGCGGCTAAGGCTGCGGCGCCAGTAGTGCCGCAGCCGCCCCCACCCCCACCCTCGGACCCTCCTGCGGCCGGGGCCGAGTGGCAGGTTGCTGGCCAGAAGCGGCAGGCCAAGAAGGCGAGGAGGAACAAGGCCAAGAGGCAGCGGCGGAAGGCCAATGCCATCGCGGCGAGGCTTCGCGCCCCGAAATCCGCGGCTGTGGTGCTCACACTGCAGCCGGAAGCGGAACAGAGGGGCGTGACGTATCTCGCCGTACTGAAGCGGGCGAAGGAGGCGGTGAGCCTCCAAGAGCTGGGCATCAGCGGGGGCATCGGGGTCAGGAGGACCTTAACCGGTGCCCGCAAGCTCGAGCTCGCCGGAGCGGAGAGTGGCCCGTTCGCGGACGCCCTGGCCGAAAGGCTGAGGGCGGTCTTACCCGCGGACGAGGTCCGGGTGTCCAGGCCGACTAAGCGCATCGACATGCGCATAGTGGGCCTGGATGACTCCGTGACGGAGGAGGAAGTTGTGGCCGCCGTCGCCAGGACTGGGGGGTGCTCTGCCGAGCTCGTCAAGGCGGGCACCCTCCGGCCTGACAACACGGGCATGCAAACCCTTGTGGTGAGCTGCCCCGTGACGGCGGCCAGAACTGTGTCGGAGGGCCGAAGGCTCTTGGTGGGATGGGTGTCTGCGCGGGTAAAACTGCTGGAACCCAGACCTCTGAGGTGCTACCGCTGCCATGTGGGCAACCACACGGGAGCTATGTGCCCCTCGGAGGTCGACCGCAGCGGACTCTGTTTCCGCTGTGGTCAGCCCGGTCATAAGACCGGCTCTTGCGAGGCCACGCCGCACTGCAGTGCATGTGCGGCTGTTGGCAAGCCGGCCGAGCACTGGGCTGGGGGAAGGGCCTGCGCGCCATCCGCCCCGACCAGGGGCAAGAGGTCCGCCGCCACCGCCGCCTCTGCCGCCGCCGCGGCTTCTGTCGCCGCCACTGCCGCTTCTGCTGCGGGTGCTGCGGCTCCCAACGCTCGGGAGGGTGCTGAGATGGAGTGCCAGTAATGGTCCCATTTCGGCCCCCTCCAGAGACAAGTCGGCCGCTGTGCTATCGCGCAGTGGCTGACGCCTGGGGACGGTGAGCGTGGGTGGCTCGCCGTCCGATACCAGGTTGAGTCGACGACGCGTTGTGTTCCATGCGCGTCACAAGGAGCCGTCAGCACCGAGGACGGGGCCCCATAGGGTCGGTGCCTGCTAGGGTTGCGGAATTTGTTCGAAAGAGTTACCGCGGCCCTGGAACGCATAGGGCACAAGAAGGATCACGGGTGGGTTTTAGTCAGTAAAAGTCTGACACTCCCTACCGCTCCACCCAGGGCGGGAGGGGTCATTTGATGATTTCCCATCCAGAAAAAAAAAAAAAAAAAAAGGTCTCTTGGGAATGATGGGAAATCATCAAATCACTTCTTCTGCTGTGGGCTCTAACTAAAACCCACCCGTGTTCCTCCTCCGCCGCGGTGATTCTTTCGAACAAATTCCGCGAACCTAGCAGGTACTGACCCTATGAGCAATTTAGAGACCTCCGACTTATCAATCAGTACTTAGGTACTTAATATCTTTGTTATTATAATAATTTTGGGTATTACCAAAGTCTGATTATGAAAATATACTCAAATAGCAGCGCCCCGCGATTTTAGCCGCGTAGTTCCCGTTCCCGTGGGAATATGGGCATAAAATATATATAGCCATTGTTACTCAGGGTGAATGTAGCTTTCTAATGGTAAGATTTTTTGAAATTGGTCCAGCAGTTTTTGAGTTTATTTGTTACATGATACAAAAATACAAATATTTCCTCTTTATAATATACATAAGTATAGATAGATGACTATAATATTAATTTGTTGACTGTCAGAGGGAATCCCATACCTAAATGAGACAATGTTAAGATTACAAGTTATCAATCAAAATTTGTGGTAGGTACTGAACATTTTTTGAATGAAAAAATAATATTTTAAATGATTACAAGATAATGTTTACTTTATTATAAAGCATTGAAATAGTTTGAATGTTGTTTTGGTAGCAGGTAATCTCTGGAACTACTGATTTGAATTATAAAAATTCTTTCTCCCTAGAAAAGGTTCTAATAGTTACAACCTGGGAGTCTTTAAGTCAGGACTGGATAGGTTACTTCTAGGTCAGCATGCTCCATCATTAACTTTTCATCAGATTGTGGTCAACCATGAGCCTATAAATAATAATTAAAAAAAAATACGGGCACAGATATTATTTATATCCTGCTAAAACACACTATTCCTGTAGGAGGGAAAAGCTTAATTATTAAAAGAACTGAATGTTTTGAAATTACCTACCTAGATTTTCAGTCCTACCAAAAATTTGTGGCCTTATTTTTATCTCACAATAATAAAGATTCCTAGAAATCAAATTAATGAAAACCCATACCTTTCTGTAAACTATAGCCCATTCACGATAAGATTAGACATTGAAATACATCTTTTTTAGAGTCCGTTCAAACGATTTTGACTTCTATTGCGTTGGGCATGACACATGGTAGCTGCAGTAAACAGTTGGTATTGTAATCACGTTTTCGCTTTTCATGCCATCCTTATGCCTACGGAATAGAAGTAAAAATTGGTTGAACGGACTCTAAACAATTTTGTTCCAATGTCTAATCTTATTGTGAATGGAGTATAGGTATGTGTAATATTATAAACAGCCCACAGTAAAGGTCATAGAGCTTAAACAATGACGTCGGAAACAAATGACTATACAAATAAATTATCAGTAGGACTGTACAAATAAATTATCAGTAGCCATCTCATCGTGATAAACATTGGGATTTGCTGAGTTTGCCATGTGAATCAAAGTTGCCTATTTAATTTAATGTAAATAAGCGCAATAGCTATACTTACTAAGTCAAATTTAATTACCTATGTAGTAAGAAAAACTCAGATGTGATTGGTATGGTTTTTTTTTTGTTAATAGTTTCTTGACACTAAAGTTACATTTGAAAATGAAAATAATATATCTAGTTTAAAAAAAAAAAAGTTACAGCCAACTAATTGGTGCTAATTTTGTAAACATTGGTTTTGTTATTCCAAACTTTATTTTAATTTAAAATTTGAGATAATTATTTAAATTTGGATCAAAAACACTCTGTATCGAAATTTACAAGGTTAAAATTAATTACAACCCATATATATATATATACTTTTTAAACAAATGGTCGCTTAAAAAAGTTTCAAAAACAACTTGTTAATAAAAACAATTTGTTTTGTTGGTGGCGATGGACCCAAATCATAATATTTTCAGGATAAACTCCGAAACTACAGGACCGATTTAATCATTTTTTCACCAATGAAAAGCTACATTAACAGTGAGTAAGATAGGGTATATTTATCACTAAAGAAATATCAATAGTTAATTTCATTTGTGTGAACCAAATTAAATATTGTTTGATTTATTATTGACATAAATACTTCATATTTAGTGAATTAGTATTTTCTGAAGATCATGATTTGTAAAGATAAGAGAAAATTATGATAAGGATGTAAATTTTTTGAATATCATGTTACACCAATAAAACTTTAAATAACAAAACAAAATTCAGAGTAGTGAAATTATTTTATATTTGTTGTGTATAAAGTCAGAAAGCTGTTCATTTGAGGACATTCCATGATAAAATTGATTTGTTTTCTTACATTCAAAAGTTTTGTTTCCTTCAAAGAGTTCTTAAGATGTCAGATAGTATTCTGAATAATTGTAAAGTCACACTGAGCTGAGAGAAACAAAATAAAGTTCAGTGATTAATTTTTTAAGTAATTCCAAATTGGTTTTTAATTCTAAATATGGTAATGGTAACAAATGGTTTCTAGAGTAATTCATTTTTCACATGCCTTTTGTGAATTATTGTTGTAAGTGATTATAACTTACTAGCTGCTGCCCGCGACTTCGTCCCCGTGGGATCCCCGATTTTAAAACATTATTTATCGCTGCTCCGCTCCTATTGGACTTAGCGTGATGATATATATAGCCTATAGCCTTCCTCGATAAATGGGCTATCTAACACTGAAAGATTTTTTCAAATTGGACCAGTAGTTCCTGAGATTAGCGTGTTCAAACAAACAAACAAAAAAACAAACAAACAAACGAACAAACAAACTCTTCAGCTTTATAATATTAGTATAGATTAGAACTTTTGGAGTTCATAGAAATGGTAATTATATTCTCAGTTGAAACTTTTATGGTAGCTCTAAAATATTATTGTTACAGGTATGCATGGTAAATTAATTTAGTCATGTTTACATACACAGATTATTCCAATTAGTCAGTGATATTGTTGTAAACATTTGTGGTTATAAACTTGTTAAACTAATGACTTGAGCAAATAATATGATCAAGCATTTATTATGAGAGGAATATAACTTATAATAAAGTAAATAGTGGTTAGGACAAGGTTATTAGCAAGGTCTCATACAAGAAACAGTAAAAACTAAGGTTATATGAAGTAAAACATAAAAAAAACTTACACAATATTGAAACAGGGGCTAGCAACTAAACTAGACACTATAAATTATCACTGTTTTCGTACGAAACGTACGTTGTGCACACGAATAACGGAATATACTGGAGACTATTGACTTGATACTACTATCATGTGTAGATAATGTTTATCATATCAAAGGCAACGTTACCACGAAGAATATCCAACTTGCATACACGTGACGTCACAAAACAACCACCCAATTCGCAAATACACAACACACACATCCGATAAACTTGCTAATCGCGGCCTAAATACGACAACTACGCGGCGCGCTACGTCAGCCCAGGCGCGCTAAACTTACTAACTACGGGCTACGCTGATCCAGCCAGTGAAGGTCTAACTTGCACAGTCACACAGTCAGCATTCGCTACATAGAAAGTTAGTGACGGCAAACATTGGTACAATATCAAAAACTTACCAAATAACAAGGATTGACGTTGTAATGAATGTTTATCCCTCAGTCAAGCTTATTTACGTAAATATAACACACATACTGTTATCACGTTACACAACACGGTATCACACGATTTACTGAAGAATTTTGTTAATTTTTCGTCTAAACAAAACAGTTTTTGACGAATTGACAATTATCGTTTTTATTCGTGACAAAATCAACATGTCTTCCAACAGGTCATCCGGTCATAATTTTATTTGATTAATTCTAGAATAACATAAATGTAGCAACAAAAATTACCTTTAAAAGTTTTCCGTTTTTATTTGTAGCACAAGATAAATCTCCTGTAGTATTATATTTATAGTTATAAACACACACTTGAAAGTTTCTCAATTAATAACTATAGAACGTAAACTATTTTTTTAAGTGTTTTTTAGTTGATTAGTAACTTGTAAACTCACGACACTGGCGCTAGTAGCGAGTAAAGTAATAAGCACGTATGCAATCGTGAATGAATAACTGTCGAACGCATGTAATATACTTATAGGGTAAAAGGCACAGACACCTGGATTATAAATTATGATCAAATGCTTCTGTTTTACAAGAAGAATAAGAGCATGAGATGGTCCAATCAGAGTAGACAGTTAAAAAAATCTTATAATCAGCCTCCAGGTCGTCAGTTAGTTGATCAGTTAAAATAACATAGAATAAAGCATACTTAGTTGAAAGTGTTGTGCATGGATCTTGGTTAGTGTAGCAGCACTATCTGCAGAAAAAAGGCAAAGTTCAACATAAGGCTTGGTTTAGACAAAGTGAGAAGAAATCGATTTAAAAAATATCGTAAGTGGCAAGTATGGCAACATCGTCTGTCTAGCACAGATAATAAAATATTAAAAACTGAAATCTGAAAGGACGGACGAAATGAAACGGTCTTTCTGAGAAATTTTATGAATTTCAAACAGTTTGAAGGATTTCTTTCAGTGGAAACATGAATACCTCAAGTTTTTCTGCAGACCCCTCACATGGAAAACCAGCAGAAGCAGTAAAAACATTCGTGAGTAGAATTTTGAAAATATAATATAGGTTATGTTTGTCTTGAATTAGATTATAAACACTAAAACTATGTGAATGTGTTTGTTGGAAATTATTATGATTGTTGCCGTGTTTCTTCGTCAGCCCATTGGTATGGTATCTCTCTTGGTTAAAGTTATCCTAGTGTTTAACCGTTTTGTTGTCGGTGCCGTCTAAAGTTTTGCTCATGTTTGCATAGTAAAAAGTGGGAACAAATCGAGGAATCACCATATTACTGGCCAATAGTAAACATTTTGGATGTTAAATATCAAGTTTACTGCAGTTCATTAGTAAATCAGAGTAATTGTAGCACTGTTAATAATTATTTTTTATTTATAGATTCTACCAGACAAGTGCTTTAAAAAAAATGTGGGATGTGCGTGGGGACGAGGAAACAAGTTTACGATATACCCTCGAAGCCAAACTGTGAACAAAACATCAACAAACACAACGAAAACGGAGGACAAACTGCTCAACACCCGTCAAGATATTCTCCTCTTCACCCCAATCCTCAGAAAGTTGGTGAACGAGTCCAATGGAACATACTTATCACTACAGAAGGCTGCTGAAGCTTCCAAACTTTCAGATAATCACGTAGAATTTCTCAAACTTTCTCGCCAGTTTCGCTCAATCATCCGAGTGTGTATAGAAAACCTTCAGGAAGCTGCCTCAAATGAAAAAGATGGCATAGAAAAAAACAGCTTACTATCCTACATAACAATATTCTATTCTATAGAATGTATTTGGCATTTATGTGAAATAATGTACATAGACAATGTTCCTGGAGACATAGTGTTACCGTATTTGTTGGAATGGGTACGGTTCCACTTTCCGTGTCACGAGCAGACCGCTGCCCGATTGCTGGATGCTTGTGAGAGGGGGTCAGAAGAACAGGCAGAGTACTGGGACACTGTGTTGGGCATGGTGGTACAAGGTCGTGTGGATGTGGCGAGGGCTCTGCTGAAACTACATTCTGCTACAGACAGTAATGAATTCAAGCTGGTTGATAACTCATTGCGGAGCATGCCAGTTTACAGTGTATGTTTTTGATAACTTATTAGCCTAAACAACTTGATTTTAAAGTTTTTATTTTGTCACCTAGGAACGTATCTCCTATAATCCCATATAAATTACCATTCCATATTCATGGTTTCTGTATACGTGGCATATTTACGGAACATATACCCTGCAAATAAGGAGTTTTTACTGTATTTATTTTATTTTTAGCTCACTATACTAACAGTTTGCTAAAGCATATAGCAAGCCAAATTTTTATAAGATAGATTAGCACCCAACTAGAATTTTGTTACAAATTAAATACAAGTCAAATAATACAATTGGCTGTTTGAAATAATTCAACCAATTACAGCACCTATTGTTTAAATATACAAATAAGTGATATTAGTTATGTTTGTAATTTGCAGGTGTATGGAGGTATATCAACAGGCGAGTTCACAATTTCCTGGAAACACTGGCAGGCAGAATGCAGGTCTAAGCTCAGCAGCCGGGTGCTGGCTTCACAACCTAACCTGGAGCTTATTATGAGGGTAACCATCATCTCTTACTTGCACCATAAAATTACGACACCAATTTTGTCAAGAAGTACCATGTATCCCAGTTACTTTTTTTTGGTGGTCTAATAGGCAGTTGCTCTACATAATATACTGGTCTTCAGCTGAATCTGGTTTAACTGGAAGCCAACCCCATTTTACCTAGAACTGGTGTATCTTGGCCTTTCATCCGGTTCCGGATTATCATTGAGTTTTGGGACACCCTGTATGTATTTGTGAAAATCTTATGGATACTCCAAACTGAAAATTAGTGTCATAGTTTACTAGGTTGATCTTCATCAGTGAGCTCAGCTTGAAACTGAACAATATAATCAAAATTTTATGCAATGTCTTAGCAGTGTAGATACTAGTCTTTTGGAAAACTAGTATTAAAAACGAATTCTTTCATATTACTTGTGTAATTTCTTTTATATTACTGTATTACATACATAAATACACATTACTTGTGTAGCCAGAAGTAAAAAATGTGACACTAGTCTTGCCAAGGGGATAGGCAGTCTCTCCAGTGAGATTCTGATACTCTGCTGAATACAGGAATAAAGCTAGGGAGATTCACTTGTTAACCTGCTTATTTATTTCCTATCCCAATATCTTATCTTCAGTTTTATTAAAAACTCTTGACATTTACTGTCCTGCAGATAATAATTGGTGAGTATTCCGCGTTCGAGTCCATCCGCGGCAAGTACTCGTCGTGGTTCGACATCCTGGGCGGCTGGGTGATGTTCACGGCGCCCTGGGCGCGGCGCCACGAGCTGGGCGCTGCGGCCGCCGCGTGCGCCGGCATGGCGCCGCAGCCGCGCTCGCACCTCGATGATATGGTGCGCGCGCTGCTCGAGGGAGATCTACATCAGGTAACTATGATGATTTGTGTTTGTTTTGTATAGAGTGGAAACTCGGCAAACCAGACCCAACTGGTAAGAGTACCCAATGGATAATCGAAACTTCTGATACACAATTGAATGTATTAAGAAAAACTGATTTTTAGAAATGTCGCCCATGTTACCCATGTATGGTTAAGATGTTTTACTGCTGTTGGAATCTGTACAATTCGTTCGAATTGGTAAAACGAAAGTTCGGATGTCTTCACGATGTTTATGAGAAAGAACTGCTAAGATTATGTATAAATTGGGGTAAGGCGACACCCATCATCAAAACCAATGTTCATCTTATTGTTAGAAACTTGCTCTGTTGTCGTTGTTTATTGCGTTGGATGCGCTTATCCTGAGATTGGCGCATCCACGCCTCATTCGAATAAAAAAAAATCTTGTAGTGTTAGATAGCCCATTTATCTAGGAAGGCTATAGGCTATATAACATTAACCTACGATTAATAGGAGCAGAAAAGAAAGACGGTTTTTTTTTATCTCTCTTGTGACCGACACGAAGTTGCTTTTTTAATAAAAGATAAACTAGGAAAAGCTCTTCAGATGTTTTTATATTAAATTTATTCCGAGTTTTAGATAATATTTAAGTATGACCATAATTTGTCTCATCGTAGGTGATCCACGAAATACAACAGATATCTGACAACGGCTGGTTCGCGACGCATCTCACTGATATACTGTATCACTGTGGAAAACTTAGCATCATGGACAAGCACCAGACAAAGTAAGTGCTTCTTAACACCAAAACAGCCAGTCTTATGGTTCCGTCAGAAGATGACAGACAAGTCACAAACTTCCATTATTAATTTAAAAACTGTTATATACATTTTTTTTTTAAAATTTCTAGTTGGGGGAAATCATCAAATGACTTCTCCCGCTCTGGGCGGAGGAATCACGAATGTCACTTTTACTGACTAAAACCCACTCAAACACACACAATAAAACTCGTTTAAGTTAAATTTGTCAAAGTTTGTGCACTGAATAAAAATATTCCTGTATGGTACGGCTAAATATGGCTGTATAAACTTAAGATTGTCATAAGTCTTAGCCAAGGGATGCAATTGAATTTGAACTTTGTGCCATATGACATAGAACTTAGCATTACAAATCTTGATAATTATCTGGAATTCTGAATTGCAACAACTTTATGATCCTGCAGATCAAATTGTGGGTCAATTTGTATGTTCTCGTCTCTTTTCCAGCGTCACATCCCGTCTCCGCGACAGTCTTATCCTAGAATACGGGTGCCTCCTCATGGAACACAAGTCCCTCTGGTCCGTAGGGCTGTCCTACCTGGCCTCCTGTCCTCCCGAGGGACTGAGGAGAGCCGAGCTCATTCTAGAGAGGATGCCGGTGCAGACTGATGCCAAGGCTATGAGGATCATAGCAGAGGCCAAGAAATATGGACTAATGGGTGTCGGTATGTGTGATATAAGTATTTATAGAATATTTACTGGAAGATTAAGGGAAGGCCTCCGGCACCCGCTCGGTGCAACCACTCAGGACCGGTCGATATGGCGACTCTTGAAGGAGGCTTAAGTCCAGCAGTGGAAGTCATTCGGCTTAAAATGATGATAGAGATAGATCTATGACGAGGCAGGGCCAGGAATTCCTTGCTGTTTATGTTTAAACCTAGGTTTTTACTATACAATGTGGAGAGGATAATATGATCATAAATGAAACTTCGTATTAGTCATGATATTCCCTACCTGCACACAAAAATCAAATGAATATATCCAGTAGTTTAGCCACAGTACATTATTTTTCATTTTAAGTATTTTCTACATGATTTTTTGTAAACAGGAAAGCCCGCGACAGGTTAACGACACATGTTGCCATCTCGCTACCAAGTAATTTGTGTCGCTACTTCAAAAACCTACGCCTTTTCTTTAAAATTTATTTTCTCAATGCAAATTATATTTTATGTCTGAGCCCTAAGAGTCATAAAAGCGTGTCATCACAACTGGATAAAAAAATGTCAAATCTTTTAAAAAAGTTCCTTAAGAGAATCGCGGCGACGTATATTATAAATGGCTCTGACAGCACGCTTTAGCAAAATAAATATAGATTGAATATCAGCAGCCCGACCCCACAGCAGAGTACCGTACGACAAGTAGGTTCCATATTATTAATATATTTCGCCCTCTTTCTTAAATGAAATAATATTGGATTCCATTCCAGCTGCGTCGGTGTGCAGCTGCCTGTGCGCGCGGCAGCAGTCGCGCGGGCGCGCGGGCGGCGCGCTGGGCTGGGCGGTGCGCGCGCGCTCGGGCGGCGCCAGCGCGCGCGCCGCGCACGCCGCGCTGCAGCACTACGTGGCGCACGCCGTGCTGCCCGCGCAGGACCTGCTGCTCACCGCCGGCTCCGCCATGCTACTGTCTGATACGCTTCTGTTTTTAGGTTCGATATCATATATTATTATTCAGTCACGTTATATTCACTTTGTGGAGTTCTGGTAGGCAGCCCCTACACCTACTGGTATTCAGTTGGATCCAGTTTGACTGGAAGCCGAACCCAATATAGTTAGGAAAAGGCTAGACAGTTTATGAACCACCTATTCTATCTACACCTATAAAATCGTTTGCACTGATTATCAACCGAAACTATAAAGTGGCCAAAATTATGACCGTAGGTTTATTTTATGACAAAAACATCCCATAAGATTTTTGGAAATTTTATGGGGGAAAATAGGAGGTTGTATGAAATTTAACTGATGATACCCCGATGCATTTAAATACAGTTAGACAAAAGTCTGACAAACAAGCAGTCTTCTCAAGGAATACCGGAAGGGCTGCTCAACCGACGCAGTTATTATGTAAAGGTTATTTTTGGCTGCATTTGTTTACTAAGTTAGTTTGGAATCCCACCCCAACACATAATACATAAATAGGGAAAGAAAGATGATGATCGTCTTGTTATAAACATATCTTTCTGAATCTTGTTGCAGGTAAATACTGTGAGTTCCACAGATTGTACAAAACAAGAGAATTCAAGAAAGCTGCTCAGCTACTTGTTTCTCTGATAACATCGAAAATTGCACCTGCATAGTAAGTATTACTTTAAAAAGATAAAAATAATAAATTTCAAATGAAAACTTGACCCCTAAAATGAGAATGAAGTTTTAGAAAATGTTTAGCTTTTCTATTCTATTTCTATTTATTTGTGTATATTTGTTTGTATGTTTATTTCAATTTGATTTATATGATAAAGTCTATTTTAAGTTTCCTTCTCTGTCTCTTTACACACTGTGTCTACGTTTCTTATCCCACTCTTCTGTCGCAGGTCTGCTGGAAGAAATTTTTATTGAAATAAGCAGTACCTTTGTGCTCTTGGTTTCTGTACAAAGTTTACTACCTATTTTAAATATATTGTGTGTAGATAAATAAATAAATAAGCTATGGCATTTTTCACTAATAACTGTGGTTACAGTTTAATTAAAGCTGTACTTTACAATATTTGTTATCTTTTACAGCTTCTGGGAAACCTTACTCCTAGACACACTACCACTCCTCGAATCAGACGAGCCAGTGTTTACATCAATCGACACGTACGAGATCATGCTGTGTCTGGAGCTCCGGACCTCAAGTTTAGACGGAGAGAAGGCTGACCTCCTTCGCCTAGCGCTGGCTCGCAACTTGGCCAGAACTGCTCTGGCAGAGGGCGATGGAACGGACGAGGCTCAATGATTGTTTACGAGCCATTGGTCTTGGAACTCTGAGCTTGTGCACCAGGATAGTCAAATTTTGTGGGATGCGATCAGTGGCGTGTTAAGTTCGAGTTGGGTAGGCCAGAAAATAATGTCCAAAAAAAAACACACACCACATTATACAGGGTTGAAATGTGGTGTTTTTTTATGGATATTAAAAAAAACACACCACATTATTCAGGGTTGAAATGTGGTGTTTTCTTATGGATATTAAAAAAAAACCACATTATTCAGGGTTGAAAAGTTTAAAATTAAAAATCAACCCTGAATAATGTGGTTATTTTTAAAAATTTATTTGGTCATTTTCCCTGGCCTACCCTAACTCGAACCACTGCACGCGCCTGGATGCGATCAATATAGACTAAATGTGAGTGATGTTTTGTGGTGAGAAAAAAATGTTGATTCAAAACAGATTGTGAGTATTAAGCGTCGTATTCACTAGGTAACGTTTGACGCGCGACGTGATGTTGAACGGCAACGAGTAACGCCAAACGCCTTTTTTGTTTAGAAGTCGGTTGTATTTTTTTTTGTAAAAATCTTTTGGTTTATTTTTCACGTTTCAATGGTAACACCACTCACCTAAACGTACTCATAACAGCTGTTATAAACTGGTGGAAACAATAAACAAACATGTGATTTCAGCAATACCGGAAGATTTGCTATCATTTATTGAAGAGTTCCGTTTCCTATCTCGGTTATTTATCTTCATCAGATCTTCAGCAAACTAGAAAGGGATCACCTACCAATAATAATATTATTATGCTCTTCCAAACCATTGTATACAGATTCTTTTTTCATTTTATATCGACAATGACAGAATGAAAACATCATCAACATGGTTGAAGCCACACATTATTAAGGATAACTCAAATATCTCAATCAAATTTAATCGGGACCACACGACAAGCACCAGCTTTCGAATATAAAAAGAATCATCGAAATTGATACACCCAGTACAGTTATGAGTACACACAAAAAAAAAACCAGTCGACTTGAGAACCTCATCCTTTTTTGGAAGTTGTTAAAAAAGGTTTCTCGTTGCCGTTCAACATGATAAGCCTCATGTTGTGCATCAAATGTTGCCCAGTGGAGACGAGGCTTAACTTTATTTTGTAAACATTGTAAATGTTGCTGAACATGTTGGGCGTCACGTGTTGCGCATCAAATGTTGCCTAGTGGACACTTGGCTTTACTGAGTCTGCTAAATGCGAAATTACCCCAAACCTGTATAGTACAGGTTTGGGGTTTTGATGAACAAACCTTGTGATATCTATACTCTATTCACGATAAGATTAGACATTGAAATACATCTTTTTTACAGTTCGCTCAACCGATTTTGACTTCTATTGCGTTGGTGGCATGATACATGGTAGCTGCAGTAAACAGTTGGTATTATAATCACGTTTTTGCTTTTAATGCCATCTTTATGCCTACGGAATAGAAGTAAAAATCGGTTGAATGGACTGTAAACAGTTATGTTTGAATGTCTAATCTTATTGTGAATGGAGTATATGTAACCATTATCGCAATCTTGTATTTGGACTCTTATTTGCCAAATGAAAGAATATTGTAATTTAAAGATAAAAGATCAAATCTCTGTTGAATATCCGTTTTTTGGATTAGATACAAGATAAAATGGTAAGGAAATTTTGATAATAATTTCTAATATGATATCAGTTATTTTTATAAAATAATAAATGTTAGTTGCTAAGTGAAAATAAAATGTTGCATTCAGGATCTTGTTTACCCAAAAATAATAAACTTATCATGAAAGACTTGAATATTTTGCTGAGGTTTTATGTTGTAAATTGTATGCATGTCAGTTCCTAAAGGGTAGGCAACTAGGCAACATATGAAAACTCGAAATACCACGAAAAGAAAGGCATTAACGGAACACTATAATTAACTTGAAAGTTTTGTTAGATGATGATGCAATAGGGAAGTTTCCTGAGTAAAAAAAATATTCTATTTAGTTCGTCAGTTAGATTATCGAAAAACATAGAACACGTATTTTTTTCTTTATTAAATCTATAAAAAATGACGAAGATAAAAATCATCAAAGCTCAGGAGTGTGGGCTTGTGGTAACGTCACTACGTGGTAAAAATTGTAGCAATTAGTGAAGTCACAAGAGTATTCAACGCACTGCACCATCTTCGTTTTTTTATTTAAGTGAACAAAGAAAAAATATGTCTAGTAGTTCTTAGAAATCTATCTGAAGGACTAATTAGATTTTGGTCAACTACCCTATTTAATTTATAAATGAATGCCATTTTTATACAGCCTACATGTAACAGAAATGAATGTGTGAGTGAAAGAATTTCTATCATAAACACTATTTACTAAGTCACGCTTCATGGTTTTTTTTTTATAATATGAGACTGTAAGGACCTGAAGTATTGTTATAACTAGAGCCCTAATACTGATCCTCATCACTGATCTTTGACAATCTGCTGAAAAAGTTATTTACTTGAGACAAACCTGTGATATGCAAATAAATAATTTGATTATCATGTAAGTGCCTGGGCCTCAAGTCTGCTATTATAATAGTGTCAGAAAGGTCAATCATTCATTTCATAATGATTGATTTTTACAAGTTTGGTTATCTACTAATATAAAAGCGTCATTATGGATTTCCAATGGTCAATCATTGACACTCCATTGAAAGAAATGGCATAGAATGTTAACCTCATACAAAAAGACAAATGTATGACAGATATATGCGGTAATCCGGAATAAGAACATCATTGTGCATTCATTCTTTTAATAGGTTTTTAATAGGCTCGGTTATCAAAAAGTATTATGAGACCATTGACCAACCAATGATCAACCATTATGAATTTAGCAGATTACGAACTTTTAGCAAAATGACAATGGGATCTTGTTGGTTTGACGTAAATATATAAAAAAATAGCAGACTTGGGGCCCTGGTCTCTTAACTTGGGGCATATAAATTTGGTCATCTATGCTTTGGCAAATTGAACCTCATAAAGTATTAACTATAAGATCAGAATGAACACTTGAAACTACATAATTGAACAATTCTATTTGCACCTACATAATGTCAAACCAAAAATCTGTCTGTTTTTATTCTTCAGCTATTAATTTCAAACATTTGATTGTGTAGTACCAGTATGTAAGTAATGTATGTGTGTCATCATTATTCTTTGTAATTATTAAACTAATATAATAAAACAATATTTTTCATACATGATTTTTATTTATCTTATGTTCTACATTTTGGTAATGTTAATTGAGTATACATAATACTTTTCCATCCTAATAAAGACACAAACAATAAGATTATTACAACTATTGTTCTAGTTATTGAAAATCATCTAGTTCTACTAAAGATTTACTAGATATGTATACAGTATACAATAAGTATATGCCTCAACTCTTAATTAATAATAAAAGAATGTGGTGATATCTAGACCTAGAATAGCTTAGCAAACAGAATGACAATTGTTTCTGAGAATGTTGATTCTTTTTCTAAACATTGAAATAAGCAAATTATTGTAAGTTTAATACTTGGAACTATAGTATTGCATCCTCAGATAAAATGTAACATTGTAATGAGTCTGGAAATGGATGTTATAGGTAGACAGTGTTTTATTTTGATCAAATAACTAAAGTACCTATAACCCTATTTTATAGGTTTATGCTTTTCTCATATTGAAACCAATGAGTAATATTATTTAAAAATAAGAAAGGTCATACTGAGATTACCTAATTGGACTAATTCAGTTATCGCAGTACTTCCACACCAAAATAAATGCAGTGGAATTGTACACTTATCTAATATCTAATCACACATTGATCACAGCAAGTTATATACAACGAAATATAACATAAAAATTAAGATAATAACACAAAAAAAACAGGAGGTGGCACAACAGCCATTATCACAAAAATACAAAAAAAAAAAACTAATAGAAAGGAAACAACAAATAGTCTTATTTTAAATCTCTGTTTGCATAAAAAGATTCCATAGACTCCTGCTCTTCGATTTTGTAGTTCAAAATTTTGTCAAAACCTTCATAGTGGAAATGTCCAAAGAACTTTTTGCCTTGCAGCATGTAGGGAAACCATAGTTTATCATCAAGCCACATTTCATCAAAGGGTACATTGTCGTTTTTGAACCACTTCGGTTTCATTTCTTCAGTTTCCTTCGGAGCTCCATCGAAAATATTTGTTGAGAATACTCGAACATCCATCAACGTTGGCTGCCCCTCAAACGTGAACTCTATATGTGCGATATTCTTCAAATCACCAGGTTTAACGCTCAAACAACATTCTTCCTTTAATTCCCGAGCTGCAGCATCCAGTATTGTTTCGTTTGGTTCTACTTTCCCGCCGAAACCATTCCATTTGTTCATACCAAATCCGCGCTTTTTCAGACCCAATAATATTTGGTCTTCTTTATGTATGAAGACAAGAGTGAACAATTTCTTCACAAGCATGTTTAGAAGCAGAAATAATACTGGTTTTATCACAGAAATCTCTTTTACTTTAATGAATTACAGAGTTCAGTTCAGTAACAAAACAATCACAACCGGATGATCGATTGTCAATGTCAATTTATACTCAGGAGGCTGTCAAAGTTCCGTTCTGTCAGCTTATTGCCAACGCGTTTAGTTTTTTTTCGGAGCAAAAACAATCATTATCTTTATTTTGAGCCGGAGCCGCTTGTGCAGGAAAGCTTTATTAAGTGCAGAGAAAAATAAAATAGATAACTCTGTAACTATACTAATATTGAGTAAATAGCTGTTCGGCTATTTTACACAACTCACTGAACACACACAGACGTATAGTTACCGTGATTAAAATGGATCCAATGATCCAAATCATTGGATCCATTTTAATTAAAATAAGTCATGTGGTTTCATCTCAAAGGATCTCACAGAACATCTGCGCCGTAAACTAAATAACTTTGCAAACTTAAAGGTACCTATTAGAAATCAAATAGAGTTAGTAATCTTTAATTAAGGGGAAGCTTACTTACCTTCAGCTTATGTTAAATACACTGTTTTACTAAGTTGTACTTAGTTTTAAGTTTATGATTAAATTCAACCGCAATATTATGGTTAAGGAATTGCGTAGGTACTTACCTATTAGTTTTCTTAGTGATTAGCACCTAGTTAAATTAACTTTTGCAAAGGCGTATGACTATAGGGGTCTGTGGTTAGGTCGTTTTAACGGCAAATACGTTTTTAAAGGGTGAAACAGGGGTCTGTGGCAACGATGGGCTTTATACTAAAGGAAGTGTGTGTATTGTAACAAGTAGGTACCTATATACATTAGGTTAGCTTTATAAATATAGCCGATGATGGAAGTAGGTATCTTCATTGGGTATAATTTAGCTTATATGTACATAGATCCATGCTTCTGCTTCAATTGTCTCTAACTCTAAATTAAATGTTTAAAATTGCTATCGAATCAACAAAACACAATTTACACAATCTGAGCTCCATGGGGGTAACCACAGAACAGATAACTTTTATCTGTTCTGTGGGGGTAACAATTATTTTAGGTAGGAATTACTATTATAAATGCAGAAGTTTGGATATATGTTTATTACTCCATCCAGGCCGGAACGGCTGAACGGTTCTGGAAGAGATAATTATGGTACCTACGGAAATAGATATATTTTGGAATAATACATGGAACGAATTTTCTGTATCCCCGGGAGTTTGTGTGTAGTAAACATTCACGCGGAAGCCGCTACGCGCTGACATACTCACGAGTAGGGCTACCAGATTTGTTTTTAGTTTGTTTAACTTTTTATTAAAGAGATTTTTTAAATGTTAACTGTACCTATTTAATTGAAAATTCCAAAAATCCTAAGATTTCATGAGATTTGCAAAATCCGGCTGCAATCCAGAGAACAGTCCAAAAATCATAAGACCTCAGGACAAATACTGAGATAATTGGTAACCCTACTCACGAGAGGCTAGTTTCACAATAAAAAGAAAGCTACAAAACGTCAATATCAATAGGTACCTACGTGTTAGGTCTCATGAATAAGAGGGTAGATACTAGAATATCGTGTTCTACGCCGCGTAACGAGATGCTTTATGCATTTGCTATGTACCTACGTACCTACTCAGCGAGGTATCGTTAGTGTTGAATACACGGGTGCCACATGTATGTTTTATCATTGATAGGCTAGCGTTTCACAATATCACCTGATAGAAAGTGACAATGTGATCTATGTTGGAACTCGTTTGTCTAGAAGTAACCTCTTGGGAAATCGGGAAACAAGTCTTGCTTTCCCGATAACTGCAATAAATAGGGCGGTCTTATTCCAAGAGGTTACTTCTAGACATAATTATGTACTTAGCCTTTTCCCAACTATATTGGGGTCGGCTTCCCGTCATACCGGATTCAGCTGAATACCAGTATTTATCGTGGAGCGACTGCCTACCAGACCTCCACAACCCATTAACTGGGTAACACGGTACTTCGGGGTGCCTACCGAAGATCAGCACTGACTGTCGACGCTCAGCAAATGTTGAGATTTTATTATTTCTTTTAGGTACTTTGTCTCTGGCTGTACGTTTGTGTCTGTGCCGAATAAATGTTTTTTTTTATTTTTATTTATTCTATAAATACGTTTAGGTAATTTCAAGTCTGCAGCTAATGTATAACCCTTCTACTAACAGAATAATAGACAGATACATGTGTTCACTGTCTGGTGCCTGAGTTACGAGCCCTTGATATAGCGAGCATATATCGAGCGTTGATTTATGCATGACGTCCCTCACGTAGAGCACGCCCAGTTAACTTTACCATATTATAAGCAACTCTTCTTTAAAGAAATAAAGATAAATGGCATAGGACAACTTAAGTTTCATTTACTTAGTTATAGATAAGTCTTGTCCATGTAAGATTGATTGGAAACATGCAGTGTTAAAGGTTCAGTGTCCGAATGGTATTTACTCTGTCCATCTGTCTGTCAGCGGACTGTATCTCATGAACTGTAGGTAATAGGTAGACAGTTTATATTGCCCCTATAACAACAAATAATAAAAATCAAATTAAAGTGAGTGAGATGTATTTTTAAATCATTCCCCACACTAGGAATTTCTCTTCGGTGCGATTATCGTGGTGAGTTTCATCATCATCATACCTATCAGCCGAAAGACGTCCACTGCTGGACATAGGCCTCCCCCGACCCCGAGTGTCGCCTAAATCCGCTAAAACCGTCCACAACAAGCTGTAGCCTATCCCGGTCTTCTATGGCTCAGTGTATTGACTGGGCATGGGCTTCAAGGAATACCCTTTTTTTTTGGATGGGTAATCATCAAATGATTTCTCTCGCTCTGGGCGGAGCGGAAGGGAGTGTCAGACTCTTACTGACTAAAACCCACCCGTGATCCTTCTTGTGCCCTTCGCGTTCCAGGGTCGCGGTGGCTCTTTCGAACAAATTCTGCAACCCCAACTGAAGGAGAACTCATTCATTGTCATCCATTTCGGTCTTTCAGATATTAAAAAATGTACTTAATTAAAATTTACACAGTTTAAAAGTATTAATTAACTCAGTTACTATTCGAATACAAAGTAAATATTGTAAAAAACTCTTAGATGATTCTTAATACATTGTTTGAGCCCTTGCCGCCTGTGATACAGGACTCTCCTAGTACAGGCATCTAACATCGTTCGTTCGTCCTACCTACATACATTACTATGTAAGATTTATTATTCTATTGTACCAATATGAATTTTGAATAAAGATTTATTGTTGTTGTTTATTAATTACATGTGGACGATATGGTCTTCATACTGCGTAGGTATCCCCAGGTATGCGATTTGCGAAGCAATCAGGCAGGCGTTTCAATCAGTGCTGACGTCACAAGATAGCCATGCTGCGGGCTAATTGTACGATATCGTAATTACGTTCATGCCCTATTAGATTTCATGGCAACATGCGACAGCAGATCTCTAAATGGCACCTAGATATATATCGATCGAGCTAGAGTATTCGCCATTAATTTGGAAATATCGTGAGTCTTGTAAGAAGGAAGTTTATTTTATTTTAGCGTTCTAAGCGTAGCTACCGTCGTATCAGCCGTATCAATTTTACGAGGCCCCCATGCTACATTCTATTTTAGGGGCCCCGAAAGTGGGCCCCTAAAATATTATCCACAATATTTTGTAGACAACATTTTTGAGAATAACTGCTGGGCCAACCATTTAATTTAAAAATCACAATACGCCGATTCAGATAACTACTAATTACTAAAAAAAATATATAATTATATAAGTTACTCTTGTTAGTTTTTAACCATTTTTATTTTCAAAATTTATTTTCAAATCGATATAAATAATTAAAGTAAGTAATTATAACTACTTACTTTAATTCAATTGGATCATTTTTTGTTTATATAATATAAAAAAAAACTTTACCATTCCTTTGAGCCTCCCAACAAATTTTGACACAGGGCCAGTAATTTCCAGGCATAAAGAGGAGGAGGAGTAAATGGAGAGATCAATTTTGTGTTCCAGCTTTATTTTTTTTGTAGATTATAAATACACCTACACGAAATAGAGTTCTATATTAGAGTGCGGTTGGCAACCCTACCAATATCAGTACCAGTTCAATCCCGCTGTATAATGATCAAAGAGGTACCAAGCAATCAAGCCGAGCTATCAGAAACGAACTATTTCGTCCTGGGGCTAATTGCTTAATATCCAGCCAATCGTCGAATTGCACTGGAATCTAGTCTAGACCGAACCGTACTGTTGATTGCAACTCCAAATACATGGAAACGTTGTACCAAGTTTCAAGCGGTTTTGTACTGAATGTATAGTACTTTGATAGCTTAGAACTTTCCAAGAATAATATACATGGTTCAGACTTGGGATTGTGGAAATTGAACGGAATCTCACGATCTACATATGAATAAGTCTTACAAAATAAGTCAGGCTAGTTTTTGAAATTAACAATAAAGCAATGTTCTCTGGCAAGGCAGTTGCGCATAAAAAAATTAAAATTATGTAGCCTTTATGTCCTCAATTAATTAAAGATGCTTAGGGATCTTCATTCTTGGATGAAGGGCTCCTCCATCTGTTGCCATTTGTCTCTTTCTTTAGCTGTCCTGGTCTAGATATTCTCAAGCATATCGGTGATATCGTCACGCCATTTTTGTATAGATCTGCTGCTTGGTATACAAGCACAAAATAGGATAGATTTGTATAAAATGCGCCCGAGTTTTAGCACTCCTTGCACCTCTGGGTATAGACGGTCCTGATCCAGGAAATCAGTTAAAAAGCTAGACGCTCTACTAGTTTGCTAGCTTAGATAAAAAAAAATATTACAAAATTTCGGAACAACCATAAAGCCGACTTTTTTATCGTACTTATCTCGACCTATGGTATGGTTAAAACTGTGGGTAAAATAGATAATAACTTATATTTGTTTGACCATTGATCAAATTAAATATTGAGTGAAAAACGCATATTAGTTGCAAGTTGTTCATATTTTAAACCATTTTTAACCACGGATAAAAAAACTCGGCTTTATCTATCAGTGCTTTCATATAGGGATGTTTGAACGCTCTGCAAACGCTTCTCGAGTCGAAGTTCTGAGTTTGAACTGCTCCGCGTGTTGCATTAAAATAGAATGCAATAGAATAGAAACATTTTTTTGACATAGACGTAGCAAGAAACACATAAGAAGAATAATAGTGTCTATAGAGAAGAATACATTACATTGAGCCTGTGTCCCAGCGGTAGAGACGTTATAAATGTTATAAAGGCTGTGCCACTCTATCTGGTCAATGGACCATTACATTTCCAATAAATACGAGGTATAATGATATTGACATAATTTGTGAAGAGTGAAATATTACTAGTATAGTAGCTACCTATATAAAGTAATTGCATTATCAAATGTTTCCGATAGTAATTAGTTGGTTTAACCGACGTGTCCCAAGATAACGCGTATTATTTGATAACAGTATTAACGGAACGTTAAGTGAAATTATTTGTAGTCACTTGTTATTTTACTAAAGTATTGATGACCTAGGTCGCTATACAGGCGCCTCTTTTCCTCTGGGCACAAGCCCAGGGCCCCACGATCCATGGGGGGCCCCTAATTTCTGCCACATGACCGTTCGATAACTGTTAAATATATGCATTTTAAGAAAATCTATTTTGAATAGGAAGCTCCCTTTTGATTGCACATTTGCAGCTTAAAATAGCTACATTTAATAACCGTTACCTTATCTACCTTACCCAGATCGAATCGCGGAAATGCAGAAAGCGACAGCCCTAGAAATAAATCTGGAAATTTGGATAAATAAGGGCCTCCATACTCCCTCTGGCAAAGTCATAGGGGCCTCATTATCCTAATGTGCCCAGCGCACTATAGATAAAGGACGGCCCTGTATATCTACATTATTATGTACTACAAGTCTATCCCATAATATTTTTCTGTGTAATGTGGTGTGCTAACTTTGTCTAATTTTAAATTATTACAGACACAAGACAGAAGCGAATAAGCATTGAAAACAAAATACAGAAAGTACCTAGTAATTTTACTTATAGGTAACAGGAAAACTTTTAAGAGTATGTTGTTTAAAGAACATGTTAAAAAATAATGAATCCTTTTCACGCGAGGGGTACATAGGGTTGCCAGGTCTTAAATCGAAAAGCCGGAGAGAACAGTCAGTTTAGCCGGAAATTTGGGTAAAAAGGCCGGCCCTTTTAGTATTAATATATTTTAAAAAGTAAATCAAGGGTTTTTGTTGATTTACCATAAAACCTTTCTAAATTCTTATGAAACTCCAATTAAATTGAATGAATCACTTTTTTATGACTAACTAGCTGCTGCCCGCGACTTCGTCCCCGTGGAAGCCCCGATTTAAAACATTCTTTATCGCTGCTCCGCTCCTATTGGCTTAAGCGTGATGATATATAGCCTAAAGCCTTCCTCGATGAATGTTCTATTCAACCCAAAAAGAATTTTTCAATTCGAACCAATAGTTCCTGAGATTAGCGCAGCTTTATAATATTAGTATAGATTATTGAATATTTATTTATTTATTTATTTATTCCACTAACACACACTATCTTTACAGGTTGACCCCAATACAATAGTGGTTTCAAAAACTTAATGCTAATACTTACTTAATAATAATCTTAACTTTAAAAATAGGAAACAACATTAAAAAAAACTTAATCTAACGACGGACTCAAAAAAATCAATATCAAATAATTATACAAAAAAGGGAACTTTAAAAAAATAAATAAAATTGGGCGTACCATATTTAACTATAACTAACAAAGTTCAACAAAACTCTTGCGAATTCACTCAGGTTACACGAAAATATGTCAATCCTCTCATGCACCTCATTAAGCACACATACTGTGCGGGTGAGAGGTGTTTTGGACAGCAGGTTGGTTTTGGCAGCAGGCACGGCCAGCAGTGGCGGTCGCCGCCGCCTCCACACGTACCGGTCTGGGACACCCAGCTTCAGGTGACGCAGCACACCCGGGTTATGCGCTACTCCACGCAGGAGCTTTAGTGCATACGCTGCGAGTGTAAATTCCCGGCGCACTCTGAGTTCATTGTACCCCACCATACCAAGTACGAACAGCGTAGGATACATAAGCGGGTAAAATGGGTACACCCCATAAAGTTTGAAATACAAGTGTCTTGTAAATTTATTCTGTACTCGCTCCAGCATGACATTGTATTTCGCTTCATGAGGAGCCCAAATCACCGCACTGTGTTCCAAGTGACTTCTTACCAAAGCATCATACAGCACCCTGAGCGTGGAAATGCTTGTGAATCCCTGCGATTGTCTCAGCACGAAACCCAAGTTTCTGTAAGCTTTCTTGCAAATCTTAACTATATGATCCCGGAATGTAAGATCCGGGGTAAGCAGTACTCCTAGATCACGTATCTGAGACACTCGCTGCATCGGCGCTTCCTCTACTTTATATTCGAAGGCGAGGGCAGTCTTCGCGCGCGTAAATGTCATCACTGAGCATTTCGCTGAGTTGAAGTAGAGTTTATTTGTGTGGCTCCACTCTACCACTCTATCTATGTCTTCCTGCAGTCTCTCACAGTCCAACTCACCTTTGACCTCAAGCAGCAATTTGAGGTCATCTGCAAACAATAAACATAAACTATGTTTGACTACCTCAGGTAAGTCATTTATCATTAAAATAAATTCGAGAGGACCCAAATTGCTGCCTTGGCTCACTCCTGATCTGGTGTAGTATGGCTCGGATTCGACCCCGTTGTAGTCGACGTACTGCTGTCTGTCTTTCAAGTAGCTGGCGAAGAACTGTAAGAGGTGCGGTGTGCAGCCAGCTTTTGCCAGCTTCATTAACAGTACATCATTATCAACGGTATCAAACGCCTTTTTAAAATCAAAATATGCCGCGTCTACCTGCACACCAGCATCTACGGCCGGTACCACGCGCGCCATGAAGTTAAGCAGATTAGTGGCAGTGCTGCGCGCCGCCGGCCGGAACCCGTGCTGCGCGTCCGCTAGCTGTGCGTGCACTTGAGCCTGCACGCAGCGTTGGATGGCAGACTCGAACACTTTAGCCGGTGTCGACAGCACTGCCACCGGTCTGTAGCCACTAACATCGGGACCTGACTTACCCTTGGGAACCGGAATAACTCGCGTGATTTTCCACCTAGGTGGAAACGTTGCTTGTTTTAAACAAGTATTAAAAATATGATGTAGGGGCTCAGCTAGCACCCTGCCACAATCTCTGAACAGAAACGCTGGAATGCCATCGGGGCCTGATGAGCGCTTTGGCTTGAGCTTTATGAGCGCTTCCCTTACGTCTTGAAGACTAAGAGTCTCGATGTGCACTCGCGCACTATTCGCTCCCGCCTCCGCCTCCGCCGCGCGCGCCTCCAGCCGCGGCCGCTCTTTGTTATACACCGACTCAAAAAATGCCGCAAATTGTCGAGCACACTGCTCATCCGAAAGTTGTTGACCATCCTGTATAATAATTTGCCTGCTTAACCTACTTCGCTTGGACCTAATATACTGCCAGAATGATTTTGGATCTTTAGAGAATTGATTTTGTAATTTATACTTGTGTTGTTTGTGTGCAATTTCTATAGATTTTTTAATTCGAGCTCTATACTTAGAAAATTCAGAATAATCGCTATCCCGCTTTGTTTTTTTAAAAAAATTATGAAATTTAGCTTTATTCTTTATGTCCCTTATAATATCTGCGGTGTACCATTCGGGATACACGTAACGAGAATTTTCGCGTTTAAGATTTTTCCGAGGTACGCAACTATCTAAAATAACACCTAACTTATCATAAAAAATATTTAACATATCCTCCAAATCATTCATATCGTAAATCATACTCCAATCAGTGGTAGTCAGCATAGAGTATAACAATTCGTAGTCGGCTCGATAAAAGTTCCACTGCGGCCTAATACTACGCTCTGCGGGGCTGCCGCCGGCAACCGGCGCGGGCGGGGCGGACACGGTGGGTGCGGGGAGCGCGCGCGCACACTGCACGCTGATCGCGAGCGGCGGGTGATGCGCATCGACGGGCACGAGCGCGTCGTCGGCGTCGGCCGCCACCACCGATACAGCCCCGCTAAAACTTGTGCTCAGAACCAAATCCAACTGACGACCTAGACAGTTTGGTACTGTGTTACTCTGAGTAAATTCGCAATAGGACACAAAACATTCATAATAATTTTTAACATTTACAGAACACGAATACAAATTAAAATCACCAATAACAATTATTTCTCTATATCTATCACAAAAATGTTCTATTAATCTAAATAAAGTCAAGTAGTCATTCTCTGAACTTCCCGGTGGTATATAAACAACACAACATAAAAACAAAAATCTATTTTTGAAATAAACCGTTGCACTAACCATTTCGAAAACGCAGGTGTCTATTGACGCGTCCGCGATTTGTACTCGTCGCAGCTCATATCGGTGTGTGGCCACTAAAAACGCTCCTCCCTGCTTCCGACCATCAGCTCGATCGCAACGGAGTATTTGATATCCCGGAGGGATTATTTCAGGATCTTCTATTGAATTATTGCAACCAGATTCCGTTATTGCACATAAATCAAAATTCAATGCCTCAATGTTGGTTCGAAATTTTTCCAGTTTAGTTCGTAGACCTCTTACATTTTGATAGAATATATCGATGTTATGGCTATAGCATGTTTGATTTTGTTCTGTTTGAGTTCCGAAACCAAATCCACTCACTAAATTCTGCATTCAATGGCCAGATTTCGGCCCGGTTTAACTTATCGAAACACTTTTCCGGTAGTCCAATAACAAAAGAAGCATAATCTCTCTCAATTTTATGTTTGATTTTATCAATTTTAATTTGAACATCTGAGCCACATACATTCTTCACGTGATCGGCTATGGCTTCAAGAGTGGTATCCGGATGTAGTCGCCAAACATGTAGATATTTTTTCCGATCAGTAACTTGAATTGCCTTCAACTCCGTATTTGTTCCCACTCTGACTTCTTTAAGTTGCCTAATATTCTTTTTATTCCGAACAGTCGTCCATCCTGATTCGACCTGCTCCGCTTCATCATTAGGTGGTTCACTAGTCGTCAGTGAGCTGGTATTACACAAAGTTTTTTCCGGTAAAATTTTGGTCGACTTCGTGGCCCCACTTTTGTTTACATTTTGTGTTTTGATGTGTGTATGAAGCGATTTCTTGGAAACGTTGGAATTATTCCGTTGACTGACGACCAAATATTAATTTCAATAATGGTAGTTAGCAATGACTACTATTGCAATATTCAATGGAACCGCGCTAGTCGGTTCCCTTGCGCCGGCAATAGGGGTGGAGCGGACACCAACAAATGTCAAGAGTAAAAAAAAAACAAATTGAAAAAGCCTAAGAAAAGCCGGACAGGTCGGAAACCGTCTAATATGGCCGGACACGCTACCAAAAAGTCTGACTGTCCGGTTTTATCCGGACGCCTGGCAACGCTACACGCACGCTGCATACATTATACATAGATACTTATAGGTATGCGTTATCTCGTTAAGTAGAGGAACAAATTAGCGTAAAAGCAGCCCGCAAATATTAGTTTACATCAGTTATGTATGCAAAGTGTATTAAAAGAGGATAACGTGACAGTGTGGATGGAGGGGCTGCTATGAGGCCACGTGTATGTTTACTTTGTCAGTTGTCCTGTTGGTAGGTATCTGTTTTTTTTTTGTGTGTGTGTCGGCGAGGGCGTGACACGTTGTGTACAAGTCTATATTGTCTTTGGTGTAAGTATTTTTTTTCTGGATGTGAATTCATCCAAATAAATGACTTCTCCCGCTCTGGGCGGAGCGGAAAGGAGTGTCAGACTCTTACTGACTAAAACCCCCCGTGATCCTGAGGACCAAACTCATTTCTAAAAATATTTAGTTAATATACCAAGTTTACTGAAAACAAAATACTATGCGATTGAGATAAACTAATAAGGTTGCTATCTAATGTGTGTCCACAAAAAGTAAATACCTTGGCACAATAAATGCACAAACAAACACACAAACAGAAGTTTGCACTCTATCTGTTGACTCGATCGTAAGGATTTATGAAAACACTGCTATCAGTACATAGGTGACTGATAAAGATGGACAATCAATCTGTGTTCATAGTATTGCCGGTCAGTCGTGCGTCAACTGTGATACAAGACGATTCTCACTCGAATTAAAAACAAATATTTAGTGTGTTGGGGTTTAAAATGTAAGTATTTTTAATCATTATATTACGTTGCTCGTGGCTAAATCGTTTTGAGGTCGGCCTGTGGATGGGTAACCATCTTAACATAGGTACCGAGTAATCTCCTAGTCTCGGGAAGTGCGCTTAGCCTTTGGTCCCGGCTGTCTTTTGTAGACCTTTCACAGTCGTTACGGACAGTCAGAAGCTAGAAAATCTGACATCGTGTAAAGCTGGTGGCGTGTTTTACTCAGTTACTGGGTTATGGAGGTAGGTAAGTGGTCGCTCCATGTAAAATGCTGGTTCTTAGCTGTATACAGTTACATTGGAAGCCGATCCCAATATATTGTTTGGCTCATCCCACCGGTCCCCTTCTACCATCGGAAATCTAGAGGCACTGCAAGTTTCCATTCCTACCTTGTTGCTGTTCCAACAATTCGAACTAAGCGTTTTCAAACGTCTTTATAATGTACACGTCTGTGTTTCCGAACGCATTCAACCCTTGTCATCTCTTCAAAGTTACAGTGAACAAGCTTCTTCTAGGTAAGCTCACTCCATCATCGACTTTGTCTCTGCTACCTCTGACAAAGCAAATCCATCTTTAATTCTTTATTGTACACTTAAACAATTTATACTATATTAGACATAATAAAGTGCATGTACAAAGGCGAGCTTAACTCAAAGTTGAGTTTTCTCCCAGCAAACCTTTGAGTGATAGAGAGAGATAAGCATAGGTAGGATCCATCTCAAATAAATAAAACAAAAAGCTAGACGGATGATTGACTTTATGATGATAGGGAAAGGGGAGGTCAAAGAAAAGAGAGTGATTGATAGCGGCACTGTTGACGGGAGAGCATGGAAGAAGAAAATGTGTTGCGTGAGCTGCCTCGACCTCAAGGAACGGGTCCAGGAAACGGATAATGTTTTAGTTGTTATACACTGCTTTACACTACTGCCGCTACATACTTATATGCCCTTATTTTCCTGCTACCACCACACATAAAATATGTATTTGTTTTCTTTTCTGCCAGCAACTACACTCGCGTTTTTGTCGGAAACTATCCCAGAGGAACATACTCTCAGTCAAAAGCTATGTTGTAATTCAGAACCTACTTGTTTACAAAGTTTAATTCATATTTGTGTTGCCGTTAGACGTGAAGAGATATCACACAGACAGAATTGCTTTCGCATTGATAATAATACTATTTTTTTAAGGATGGGAAATCATCAAATTTCTTATTCCGCTCTGGGTGAACCGGGTGAGAGTGTCAGACTCTTAATAGCGATTGCATTCCAGGGTCACGCTGACTGTTTGAATAAATTCCGCAACCCTAGCAGGCACTGGGCCCCAAGTCTACTATTACAATAGTATCAGAATAGTCTATCATTGATCTCATAATGGTCGATTTTGACAAGTTTGGTAGTCTACTAACATAAAAGCGTCATTATGACTTTCCAATGGTCAACCACTGACACTCCATTGAAAGAAATGGCATAGAATGGTAATCTCGTACATAATGACAAATGAAAGACAGACGTATGCGGTAATCTGCTAAAATTTTGACAGTTCCTTTGATCAGTGTGCAGTCATTTCTTTTAATAGCTCGGTTATCAAAAAGTATTACGAGACCATTGACCGACCAATGATCGACCATTATGAATTTAGCAGATTACGAACGTTTAGCAAAATGATAATAGGATCGTGTTGGAATGACAAATTTATAAAAATAGCAGACTTGGGGCCCTGACCTTATGGGGCCCCGTCTTCTTTGCTGGCATATCTTTGAGGCATTGATAATAATACTAAACCTAAAATTAAATTGAAATCGGCTTGCCTTCCTGGGTACTAACGATTCCTCGTGATTTCATGGGTATTTATAGCGATTAGAAGGTTTGCGATAACCAAAATCTATCAATGAATTAGATAAGCTATCATTTGTGTCTCTGTATGAATTTGTAATCTTTTTGTATTCGTTTTGTGGATTTTACCAAACTGTAGCAGAGTGGACTCATAGTTAGAAAATATTGTAGAGGGTAAAACTAATAGATATAAAGTCAAAGTCAATTTATTTATTTCAATTAAACCGTTTACAGACACTTATGAATTTATGTACATACATATATCTTGCTGTGGTAATTACACAGGTTTAAGGGGGGTGGGTGGCGAGACTTTTATTGTTTAGAGCCCATTGCAGACCAAGACTTAGGTCTTGGTCTGCAATAGGCTATAAACTCAAATATTCAAAACGTTTAGCTAAGATAGCTAAACCTTTTGAGTATATATATGTAGCTTGTAAGGCATATAGAAGGATGGGTCGCTTTAGGGAAATTTTCAAGTCAGCTGCGCGAGCTGAACCTTAACTAACGTAACTTAGGTCTGCAAGTTCTGAGGATAGAATAGAATAGAAAACATTTATTCGACACAGACACAACAGCAACAAAACATAGAGTAACACAAAAAAAGAGAGAAAAAAAAGAAGTAGTTTAGTAATAAATGTTATTCTATTCATACCGGTACACAGAGTGAAGGGTATCCACCACGAAGAATAAATAATTATCAAATCAAGTTTTTGTGGATGTCTAACGTTTTACTTTTTCATGGGATATCTTTAAATGCCTCCTCCTGCTCTAGGCGGAGTGGACAGGAGTGTCAGACTCTTACTGACTAAAACCCACCCGTGATCCTTCTTGTGCACTTTGCGTTCCAGGGCCGCGGTGACTCTCTCGAACAATTCCACACCTCTGGATAAACGTCTAAATTAACCAAACTAAAGTCTTATATTAGTAGCAGTAGTCTAAAGTTACGACGTCTAATCCTGTAACTCTAATTAAAGTTTAATTGTTTTGCTTCTAACTTAGTTCAAAGCCTACAGAGTCCCTTTGAAGTAAAACACTAAAATATTCATCGCCAACGTTTCCTAGTGACCGGCGAACGATCTAAACTTTGTTTGTTTACATGTCCATGTTTAAGTTACTAACTTTTGATATAGGTACAGAAATATTCTTATTTGTAGTATTAAGTATTAGGCAATTAAAAAAAAAAATGTTGTCCCACACTAAGAATTTCGCCTGTATCGTGGGTGCCTTTACAAATATATAAGATAAGAGATAGATATATATGTATATATATCACGTACACAAAAAGCTAGACTCGCAACTATCTGTAAGTCATACTAATATAATTATGTTCTACCTGCGATATTTTTTTCATTAAATCTGCGTTTGAGCAAACCTTCACTTAATTATGTGATCGACGATGGAACAATACCACCAAGATTTTGGGAGTTCTAATAATTATTTTCCAATTGTTTCAGAAACCATGAAGTGTCTACCAGTGGGGTGCCACGCGTACAGCCAAGGTTCGGCTGGTACTGCTTTCACCAAGCTGGTGACGCAGTTCCTTGCTGCCCAGTGTCTCATCACCGAGCCATGGCCGACTGACTACTCTTACGGACTTACGAGTGGGTGAAGTACCGACTGGTACTATAGAAAATATATAATTGAAATGTTTGATGACTATCTCATATGATGGTAAGCGAATGTGGTCGCTATGGAGTAAGCTTACCCAGAAGTAGTCCATTCAATCTTGATTTAAAGACCACCAAGTTAAGAAGCAAAGAATATCTGGCACCACAGACTCTGGCGGGTACTTAATTTTACTACCCGCCAGAGTACTAACTGCACTCATACCTACCAGGATTGCGGAATTTGTTTGAAAGAGTCACCGCGGCCCTGGAAGACAAACGGCATTAGGAGGAACACGGATGGGTTTTAGTCAGTAAGAGTCTGACACTCTCTTCCAGTCCGCCCGGAGCGGAAGAAGTCATTTGATGAATTCCCATCGTTAAAAAAAAAAAGAAAAAAAGTACACAAATTGAATTTCCGAAACGTTTTGTGCGAATGGGGGGATGTCAACTATGTCCGATGGTACAACGCCATACGTGCTGTAGTCCAATGTTGGAACGTGCTTGGCGGATTTAAATTACGCAACTTCGACGCACACTCCCTGAAATGCACCCAACAGAAGCCATTTTCATCTAACATGCCTAAATCAAAGATAAAGTCATTATGCCTGCTACTGGTGATAGTAAGAATCCATTTTTCCCACCAGGTGGCGACAGGTTTGACTTCATCATCGTCGGCGGCGGCACGGCCGGCTCCTTGCTAGCAAGCAGGTTGTCAGAAGTACCAGAGTGGAAGGTGCTGCTGATTGAAGCCGGTGGAGACCCTCCTATGGAGAGCATTGTGAGTGGCCTGCTTACACTATAACTCACTTATCGAATTATCTTGTGTTTCTGTAATTTGTTGTGGTGTACAATAAAGAGTATTTCTATTTTATTCTATCTTATAAATAATCACTAGAGGAGATGCCCCTAAGATGACAAAAAAAGACGAGAGACAAAAAAAAGACTGAGAAATGACTTAAAATTATCAAGCTATTCTTAATTTAGCTGTCTGGCAATGTAAAGTTATCGTGTCGCTTTAACAAGTCTCAATAAAATACATTGATTAAAGTTTATGTCAAATTTTGTCCTGAAAACTTGATAGAGTTTGACATTAAACTTGGGTTTGACAAGTTCTTCAATTCAAATTCGGCTCTTAGTCAAACATACCTGAGAAATATATTGATTTACTTCCAGATTCCCAATTACTCAAGCGCAACGCACAAAACTCGGAACACATTCCAATATTACACGGAGCAAGATGAAAACTCCAACAGAGGCAGCATTGACGACCGATCCTTCTGGCCACGAGGCAAGGTCCTCGGAGGAACTGGCTCCATCAACGGTCATCTCTACATGCGAGGTAGTGCTGGAGACTACGAACCTTGGCATCTCAAAGATGACGACGGCTGGGACTGGCCTACATTAAAAGAATACTTTAAGAAGAGCGAAAAAATGGTAGACCCCTTCATTCTTAACAATCCAGAATTAAGAAAAGAGCACGGAACCGAAGGAGAGTTTGTTGTAGACCAGCTGAACTTCACCCACGCAGGCATTGCTGAGAAACTGACCGACGGTTATAAAGAATTGGGATTAAAATACTTGGATGACCTGAATGGCCCCACGCAGTTGGGTGTCGGAAAACTTAGAGGTGGAATCCACAAGGGCCGCAGAGTAAGCACTGCTACTGCTTTCTTGAACCCTATCAGGGAACGCAAAAACTTGAAAGTCATGAAGTACGCTTACGTTAATAAGTTAGAAATTGATAAAAAGAACAAAACCGTTCTCGGAGTCAGACTTTCGCTTTTATATGGTGACATGGAATCATACTTTGCAACAAAAGAGGTCATAGTAAGTGCTGGAGCAGTGAACACTCCCAAACTACTTATGTTGTCAGGTATCGGTCCTCGAGCACTTCTTAAAGAGAAGGATATTGGTGTAGTCAGTGACTTAGCTGTTGGAAAGAATCTCCAAGATCATGTACGGATACCTATTCCGGTGACAGTAGACACAGGAGCCGAAAGGAGGGGAGACGAATTTTGGCAGAAAGCTGCTGCAGAGTACTTAGTAGATCAAACAGGACCGCTTACTACAAATTATGATCAGCCTAATATTAATGCTTTCTTATCCGTTTCTGGCGAAAAATCCCTACCAGACGTGCAAATAGATCACAACTACTTTTTGCCAAACACTTCATACGTGAAATCCGTTTGCAAAGATTCCTGGTCATTTAAAGACAGCATCTGTAACCAGTTCACGGAGTTCAACAAAGAGAAAGAACTGTTTATATTCTTCGTCGCTCTTTGCAGGCCACACTCGAGGGGATATATCGAGATACGCGGAAAGAATGCGATGGAGCACCCTAAGATTTTTGCAAAATACTTCAATGACACACGAGACATGGATACTTTTGTGAAAGGTGTTAAGAAAGTAACGGAGATCGTGAACACTCCGACATTTAAAAATATGAAAGCTGAAATAAAAAGGATTCATTACGAAGGCTGCGATAACTTTGAGTTTGGAAGTGATGAATATTGGGAGTGTATGGCTAGAACTGTAACATTCAACGTGTACCATCCCGTGGGTACAGCTAAGATGGGGAACGTGAAAGACTCGACGGCAGTGGTTGATAGTAGACTAAAAGTGTATGGAGTGAAGAATCTGAGAGTGGTAGACGCCAGCGTGATGCCCACAATACCCAGTGTCAACACTAACGCAGCAGTTATGATGGTTGCCGAAAGGGCCGCAGACTTCATCAAAGAAGATTACCTTAAAGAAGAAAATAAAAAAGATGAACTGTAGATTCAGTTTAATTTGTTGGGTTATAATAAATGCTATGCTAGTCAGTCCAAGTCATTCCAATGCAACGGTTTGTATTATCAGTTGTGTGATGAAAGCTAATGATGTATATAAATGTATATTTTCAAATATTTAGTAAAAAATCTTCTATGTTTATGTTTCATTTTATTCCAATGCTTTTGCTTTAAAAAAGTCTTATGATGCTATGATTTTTTATATATTTACAGAAACTAAATTCCTGTTCCATTCATATTTATTTAATCAGTTTTGCGGTATCATCACCTTCAAATAAAGAGTTTTCAGAAGACGTTTCAGATGTCTGACTATCAGCTTCTCGAAAGTTGACATGACTACCGAGATCCAGCACTCTGTACCTCTTCTTTTGCTTTATTTCCTGATTAATTCTTTGGCAGATGTCCACCACACTGTCTCTCATCTCTATCGGCAGGTCCCGTACGATTACTTCTTTTAACAAATTGTCTGTTACCCCTCTGTCAATCCGTGAATTCTTGCCCAATGGTCGGTTAGCTGTCTTCTCACCTGACCTCCAATTCATTAAAGTCTCTCTTAGTTCTCCTCTTGACCACTTCTTAAAGCACCACACCGTGGTTTGTAGGCAACAGACGAGCGACAGTATTAAGCCACTTATAGCAATGACGTAAAGTATAATCGAAACTATTGCATGCACACAACATGCTCTGTAGTCTGACGTGTCTCCATTGAGCACGCACAGCTTTCCAAACATCATATCCTTAAGCATTTTTACATTTTCAGATATAGTTGAACAGTTTGATTTTAAAATTATCTTAAAATCATAGAGAGCTGCTTTTGTTGACTCAGTAACAACACCCAAGCCAGTATTGATTGCGTAAATGTCACCAATAGTTATAGGAAGGTCGAGGTCTCTACAGACATTACTTGCGGGTACATATACTATGTCTGGTAGTTGCTTTATGATATCTGTCTCGCACACTGGTGCACTCATACACTTATCACGTCTAACTTCATAGTACGGTCTTCTACCAGAGTACTTTAAGTCACAATTGACTGGTTCACATTCACGTAGAGAGTCTTCATCCAGAGATGCGCAGTCGCTACCTTTCAGACTAGCGTACGCTTTCAGATACTGAGCTCTCTTTTTATTTTCTAATAGTGTATCAAAAGGTATATTAACAGCCAACTGTCTGGACCTCCTTGTGTGGCTACATTTGAATTCGATGATAAAATCACAGTACCCAATTTGGTCGTAATGATACAGGGTAGGATAAACGTGAATTAATGTTTCTCTTTGGTCAGGCTTAATCAATTCCACGATATCGCCGTGAATGGTATCTAAACTACAATCTTTGTATTCCTCGTCAGCTAAACAACACATTTTTGGCCTCGAGGTAACTCTGCATGTGCCCAGATGATGATTGTTTTTAACGTCAATAAAAAATTGTATACCTATTGAATCTCGTACTAGAGGAATTATACCTTGGTCTAACACTGTAATAGTGGGTAGAACTTCATGTATTATTGAGACAAATATAACTAGATAGGTGTAAGCAAAAGAATGCACATACATTTCTTGTCAGACATGTTATTTTGACATGATGCATCAAAGGTCTGTGTCATAGACTGTAAAAAGAACAAGGCTGAGATTTTTTCTAAAAAGGATTAACCGAGATTTTGTCATCGTTATTTTAAGAACGCGAGTTCTATAATCGTTAATTGACGGCACGGTTGGCGCAGTGGTTGAGTGATTGCCTGCTGCGCCGCGTGTCGCGGGTTCGATTCCCGCACGGAACAAATATTTGTATGGCCTACAGATAGTTGTTCCGGGTCTGGCTGTTTGTGTATGTGAGTTTATATGTTTGTAATTGCACCCGCGATACAGGAGAAAATCCTAGTGTGGGGCAACGTTTTTTTAAAAAAAAAAGAAAGAAAGAATCGGATTTGTAGTCGACGTTATAAAGAAAACCAATGGTCACAATTGTTGATAATTGCATACATAGGAACAGTATAATATAGTAATTAAATCGTATCACCGGTCTTCTTACTATCTGCATGACCACCTACTTCTATAAATTACCCATCCCATGTCTGTTTCGACCTTAGTGTCTGTTCTGAGGACTGTTAATAAGAGTCTTTCAAGATGAAAAATTACAAGCGTGTAGGTCATTAAAGTTTTGGGGCGTCGAAAGTCCTCGGAAACAGTTCGCGTAATGTAATGAACGCGCGGCCGGTATGCCGCTTTTTTGCTTTGCGAAGTTGACTGACAAATCGCCTAGATTTATATTTAGGCATACAGTATATACTACCAAACCTTCACACAGGGCCCCCGGCTTCACACGGAATTGTATTTTACGACATCTTCAACAATGACCGCTATATTTTAGTCTACTTACATAAAACTCAAATGAATTATCTCTCTAAACCTTAATCATGAATCACCTTATCCATTGGTGAAACCGTATGAAAATTCTTTCGGTAGTTTTTGAGATGATCGCGTGCAGAGAGTCAGACGCGGCGGGGGACTTTGTTTTTTACAATATTTAGTGATAGTGATATACATCCCGAATCCCAGAAAATAATCAAATGGGAATCGCAATTCTGTTGGCGAACAATCAAACGCCATTGAAATACTTCGGTTATAAGATTTTTAATTGAATCTCTTTTGTGAATTATTTCGTAGGACCCGACAATGAGTCTTTGTCAACAGTTTCATTCCCATCTGTGCTTCAGGAAAGGTTTAATTTACGTATTTCAATGACCTCACGCGACGTATTGTGTCGTCGGCGAATATTTTCACTGTATTATTGTTTAATTGGTTTGTTTGTTTCATTAATTCGTTTTTCGTGTTGTTACGTGTTATCGGGAGAAAATCTACCGTCTTATATTTGTGTAGGAGCGAGCGTTTTTTTATTTACTTTAATTTTAAATACTTTATTTAATACCACACTATTTCCATAATACAAACTACAAAAGTTACGATACAAATTCAACAATTTCTACCTCAAATCAAACTATTACCTGAACCCCAGAATTCAAAACCGCAGCATAAGTCGCGGTAAAAGCCAGTTAACATGTAAACTAGTTCCCAGAGAATACAGTTTGGAAAGGCGTTTGATCTGTTTCAGCGCAAATTGATGTGCGGTAAGGCCCTGTACCTCGAGTCAGCCCCGGGATTCGGTCGTTAGCGTGAACCGAAACCAGAATTACCGCATTTTGTCCCAACTTGGGTGTCAAAACCGTCTGTTTATAATCACATTTTCATTTGAAAGGGACTCTTTTTGTGTATTGTGGCGTGTTGGTTGTCCTTGTGTTTTTGTGAAGCTGGCATCGGTTTTTGATGTACATATTTTACTGACGTGACTCGGTAGCGGTCGATGTTAGAACATGTTTTATTAGTCGAAGCCGTGGAATATAATGGAATTTAGGCAATATCAACCTTGATTGTTTTTGTCAGCATGATTAAACTATACTTTTGATACTAATGTGCTGGAACAAAGGAATTGAGACGTCCCTACTCCTCCAAAGGAAGATCCTATGTCTTTAACATAATGTTATTTGCTAAGAAACAATATCATAGCATAGCTCGCCTATGTAACCTATAGTTATATGGTTGGCTTTTCAGTCACTCAATGTGAGCAAACCTCAAAATTAACGTTAAATTACGATATTGGTTCAACTACGAACTCTAAAACAGATGACACTAAACTAAATGCATTAAGATAGCTGCAACGCGTGCGTCCGCCACGGGATCTCGCGCGCAAATGAGATTCCTACGACGGTGGCGCCGACGGAGGCGACCGCAAATCTGATTTCCCGCGCTCCCGCCCGATAATTGTAGGAAATTGGCGGGAACGCCTCAGAACGGCTTCTTCCACCGCATGTTATTATGAAAGATTACATTTCATTAACACGAGTCTATGAGAGAATGACAATGCAGCTTCATGTACATATGTATGGGGTGTGAAAGGATACCATAATAATTATAGTACTTAATTTGGATGTATTTATTATTTTTTTTATAATTAAGACAGACATGACGTATAAATTAAAATTAAACACAATTTGATTCAGTTACATTTTAGACTGAATCGTTTTCGTAAAAAACTGATAAGAAACTGATATTGGTATCTTGCTCTTACAGATAATATTCAATTTTGTTGATTAGTAAATTGAGGTATTCCATTACGTATTTTTAGAAAAAGAATGCTGTTAATTTAAATACCTTTTAGGACAAACTCACATTATTTGAAAGAATAAGGTTTATTGCAAGGAGTAGAAATGTGTGATTTTCTGAACTACGTTTTGAACTCAGTCTCTTCTACAAATTCTCCAAACAAGCATGCCAGTTTATATTTTTTTGCATGATACTTTTTACCATTCTTCCTTACTTACGCGTTAGATAATGGCTTAAGATCAGAGTAAAGAATCATAGCAAAGTTAGTCTAATTTTCGTTGTAATTTGACTAGACTATTTTACGGAATGTTTCAGCTTTCCAATGAAAATGGTCCCCATTTTACCTTGTTCGAAATAATTAATACTGAAAGCACTTAAGATTAATAAAATTTTTATCGAGAACCGAAGATGAAAAAACTCATTTAACTTAACCGTTCCATTGAAAAAAAAAAAATCCGTGCCGATTGAGGACCATCCAATTTTCCGATGAAATTCTGAAAGTGAAAACAGAGTTCTGAAACTAAGCAACAATAATAATTTAAAACGGAGAAAATGAAAACTTTTTAATTACGAATTCGTTGTTGCTTTGAACAACACTTTGCTTATTAAAGGGAAGACTTCACTTTGTGCTAAATGGGATAACAAATGCCTTTCTGTTTACATTTAAAGAAGAATTAATTTCGAAGTCCCTTTTAATTATAATTAGTTGATGTTTGGACGGGATCGTCTTCTTAGGGTTCCCTGCCCAAACGGTAAAACGGGACCCTATTACTAAGACTCCGCTGTCCGTCTGTCTGTCTGTCCGTCGGTTACGTGGCTGTTTCTCATGAATCATGACGGTTAGATAGTTGAAATATTCACATATGATTTATTTCTGTTGCCGCTACAACAACAATTACTAAAAACTGAATATGATAAATATGTAAGGGGGGCTCCAATAGAACTAACATGATTTTTTGCCGTTTTTTGCTCGATATCAATAATGGCAACTGATAGGCTCTTGAAATATTTACAAACTACTCAGTTGTATTTTTACTTTAATAATAAAATGAAAATAAAAAAGGTATTTAAGGGGGGCTCCCATACAAAAAAACTCCATTTTTTGCCAATTTTTGCTCGATATCAATAAATGGTAACAGGTAGGCACTTGAAATATTGAAAAATTTACATAATTGTATATTTACTTTAATAATAAAATTAAAATTAAAAAATAATATTTAAGGGACGGGGGTCTTAAAACAAAAGTGTTTTTTTTTGCCGCTTTTTCGTTACGTTGTTGTTTACCTAGTCAATGGTACGGAACCCTTCGTGCGCGAGTTGAACTCGCACTTGGCCGGTTTTTAATTTGAGCTTTTGTAACTGATATTGTAGCTGATATTGTAACTGAAATCGTAACTGATGTCGTAACTGATATCGTAACTGATATTGTAACTGATATTGATTGAATCATCTTGTGATGTTTTAACATCACAAGATGATTCAATCAATAAGTATCAGTTTCGTTTTACGTTTGTTTTAATTCGAAAATTTAAGCGTAAGATAAATCATCGTGGATTTGTCATAGGACACTCCTTCGTGAAGACGGCAAGACTATCACAACTTCTTCTCCTTATAAAAGAACCTTTTCTTTACCACGTTTCAAAGAAGACCATGTGAAAAGAGTTTACATACCTAAGTCATAACAACAAAAATACTATCAAAAAACATAACAAAATTAAAACTATCAAACAGAATGTCAAAATAAATGTCTTGTATTATGTTGTATTTTTTTTCTAATTCAATAAGTAATTTCTGTTGATTCGTTTTCTGATTTTCTAAAAGCAGTGATCAGAAATGCTACAGTTACCAAAGACTAAACGTGATCCCAAAGAAACTGAACACCTGTGCAAGTGAGTCTGTAATTTTATTAAATAACTAGCTGCTGCCCGCGACTTCGTCCCCGTGGAATCCCCGATTTTAAAACATTCTTTATCGCTGCTCCGCTCCTATTGGTTTAAGCGTGATAATATATAGCCTAAAGCCTTCCTCGATAAATGGTCTATTCAACCCAAAAAGAATTCGAACCAGTAGTTCCTGAGATTAGCGCGTTCAAACAAACAAACAAACAAACTCTTCAGCTTTATAATATTATAAGTATAGATTTATAACTTCTGCCCGCGACTTCGTCCGCGTGGAATGGTTACTAATCCCCGATTTTGAACCATTCTTCATGGGTGCTCCGCTCGTATTGGTCTTAGCGTGATGATATATATATAATTATATAGCCTATAGTCTTCCTCGATAAATGGGCTATCTAACACTGAAATAATTTTTCGAGTAGTTCCTGAGATGAGCGCATTCAAGCAAACAAACTCTTCAACTTTATATAATTAGTATAGATTCAAGTAATTACAGGGTGAGCAGTGGTGGCTGAGTGGTAACGGCCCCGTCTTACGAATTGTAGGTCGCGGGTGCAAACCCAGCCTGGCGCATTACTTTGTGTAATCAATTTCATCAACACTGCTCTCAAAACGGTGAATGAAAACATCGTGAGGAGGCATGTTAGAACCGAAAAAATCGAAGACAAGCGGCGCCACCGTAGGCGCGGGCCTGCGGAGCTAAGGGTGGCTCGCCGTCCGATAGCAACCAGGCCCGTGTCGACGGCGCGTCGTGTTCCACGCGCGCCTCAAAGAGCCGTCAGCAACGAAGACGGGGCCCCATAGAGTCAGTGCCTGCTAGGGTTGCGGAATTTGTTCGAAAGAGTCACCGCGGCCCTGGAACGCAAGAGTCTGACACTCATTTGATGATTTACCATCCAAAAAAAAAAAAAGGTAGATACACTCGATATGTTACATGGTCTCAAACATAGATCGATCATGTTCGACCCCAAATAAAATTAACCTAACTTAATTATATCTCAATTTATTTCGGCTCAAACTCCCAATTCTCCCATCTATTATCTACCGTCACACACCGTCCCCGTCCTTCGTAATCTCTCATGACCATCTCATTGTTCTGCAGATGCCGCCCAGTATGCAAGAGCCGAAGACGTGAGTGGAAGGGCGAGATCCAGAACACATCAGCAGAACTGCTGCTGGAGAGGAAACCACTCCCGATCTGCTTTAGAAGATGGCCAACGGTACACTGCTAAAGTCATCTTCATAATATTCCTGCCCTTAACCCATGTTACTTGGTGCCGCAACAAGATTATTTTCTCCATTCTAAACTGTTAAAATCCACGACGGTAAAAACATAATTGAAAAAGAGTTAAATAATTAATAAAAACCCTCGACTTACAGAATTAATGTAACCCAAGAATATCCTCAATTATATTACTTTTCAAATATTAGTATATACTAGCTTCTGCCAGCGACTTCGTCCGCGTGGAATAGTTACTTTACCCCCGATTTTGAAACTCTCAGCTCGATCGGTTTAAAATTGACAAAGTTTCATACAAACGTTCATTATTTTATCCCCTTGGGGGTAGAATTAATCAAAATCCTTTCTTAGCGGATGCCTACGTCATAACATCTATCTGCATGCCAAATTTCAGCCCGATCCGACGATAAACGTAAGATTACTGCTAAGCTATCGGGAGTTACACGTGTTATTGTGATTCAACCATAAAAGATAGACATATGCTGTAGTAGGATATTTTTTAGATAATTTTATGTAAAACATTTCCGTAATACATGATTTCTATGTAACTTTAACCATTAAGGCTACACACGCGATGGAAGCTTAAAAAATGGAGTAACTTCTCCCGTTTTCCCAACATTTTCCTTCACTGCTCTGCTCCTATTGATTGTAGCGTGATGATAAGTATACTATAACCTGCCCAGGAGTATGAAGAATAATTGTACCAAGTTTCGTTAAAATCGGTCGAGTAGTTTTTGTTTCTATAAAGAACATACAGACAGACAGACAGACAGACAGACAGACAAAAATTTTACTGATTGCATTTTTGGCACCAGTATCGATCACTAATCACCCCCTGATAGTTATTTTGAAAATATATTCCTTGTACAGAATTGACCTCTCTACAGATTTATTATAAGTATAGATAGATAATACCTGTATCCATATAATTCTGAATTCAAGTCCTCGTCTAAGGTGGACCTTATCTCTATAACAAAATTCATCATAAAGAGTCGGACATGACTGAGTTACTTTCGGATTAAGTGATATTAAAATGGAGTTTGGATGACCCATTTGATCTCGTACCGCAAGGAGGATTTGGTAGGCCACCCACATGGTGTTTGACCCTATGGAGTTCGCTGGAATCTGATGTCATGTGAAATGATAAATAATATTTGGAAATATGTTGAACATGACACACTTTTACATGTCCAATATTTTTTGGTAATTTTAAGTTAGATGAGGCCGGTGTTCCTAGGCGACTACCCTGAGAAGAAACGCCGTAACAAACTCAGAGGTCAGTCTCTTTTAAAGTCCATACAATCGGTACTGGTCAAATCATATGAGAACCATGTAGGTTATTGTCTGAGGTAGCCTTTTGAGGAAAGTGCTACACAGATTTGAGTGGACCTGTCCAGACAGTGCAAGCCACGTCAGCCAGTAATAGAAAGCATTAGCATAATTTAAAAAAGAAATGTTACTAATTGAAAAATGTTATTATAGGTACGACTGATGAATTTTTGAATGACAAATTAATGTAGACTTATTGTGACTAATAGAATTTATGATTAACTTATTAATGCGTTAACTGTAGAAATGACTCCATAATGTGACATTTATAAGTTTTGATTCTATTAATTCGGACATACTTAGTATATAAAGTGTGTGTCTCAAGCATGATTATTATTTTGTTCCGCATGCAACTATGTTTGTACGCCTCTTGGTATAACATAGCGACCTATTAGTTTAATTTAAGAACTATACTTACTACCTACACAAACAAATAAAAAAAATGATTGAATGAAAGAGACGTATAGGCGTTTTCACCTGCAAGCTGTTTATTTTAATTACATTGCGAGAACGTACGAGCGATTGATCACATTACACCTCTGTAGCCCGCAAAGCAAAGGAATGTAATTCACATGTTCATATGCGGCATGCAAGCGAAAAGGTAGTAGTTGTAGGTCACAAAAAAAAAGGAGGTTCCTATAAAGTAGAACGAGGCTATTATCACATACTGTAACTCCAAAACTCCCTTTGTTTTAGAAAATCTACCCCAACAGCCCCTGCCCTCTGTTCGGTCGGACCCGTCGGATAACTGTGAACGAGCGCTACAAGATCCACAAACCTAAGGTGGTGAGGATATGCCAGGCTCCCATCGACGACACCGTGGACACGCCCTACGTGCACTATGCACGCATGGCCCAGGATGTTGGTAAGAGCAGCAGCCCTACCATGACGTCTTAAATCCATCAAGATTCCTGTGTCAGAAAGAGACGGAGTTACACAAGACGAATAGCACTATCCCTTACCCTCACACACATCATGATGGATTTAAGACATCATGGTAGGGCTTCAGGACGGCTGATCTGCTGATCTCACCGTGTTGACTTAGGTGGAGTGAGCTGTAGCCCTACTATGACGTTTTAAATCCATCATGCTTCCTGTGTCAGATAGAGACGGAGTTATACAAGACGAATATCACTATCCCTTTTTCACACTGAATCATGATAGCATTAGCACTTCGTAGTGCGGCCTCTGTAATACCAACTTGTTTGTATTGGCAGCTCATTACATGTTAATTTCACCCAAGTTTACTCGGTGAGAGGTTTATAGAATCGCGCAAGTATCCTTAACCCAGGTTTTAAGAACAGACTGCAGTTCTTAAAACTTAGGTTTAGGAGACTATTGACATTTAACAGGTGGTACAATCTTTGACTTGTATCGAGGGGAGCTTGCACCGTTTTTGAACAACCATTTTGAGGGCGAAAACTTGATAGCTGAGCAGATGTGGCATGATGAGGGGACCCAAGTTTCAGATAGAAGCTCTGTGGTCAGGGGCCCAATTTCAGGGTTCCAAATATTTTTTAACCTGATCTCCAAAGTCGATAATCTTGATCGGGTACTCCTTGACTTTTTTCCTGCTTTTTCCCTATTGGCAATCGTGTATGACCAATATTCAATGGTCAACCACTGACACTCCATTGAAAGAAATGGCATAGAATGGTAATCTCGCACATAATGACAAATGAATGAGAGACGTACGCGGTAATTGCTAAAATGTTGTCAGTTCCTTTGATCTATAATTAGAACGTCGTTGTATAGTAATTTCTTTTAATAGCTCGATTATCAAAAAGTATTACGAGACCATTGACCGACCAGTGATCGACCATTATGAATTTAGCAGATTACGAACTTTTAGCAAATGACAATGGGATCGTGATGGAATGACAAATTTATAAAAATAGCCGACTTGGGGCCCTGATGGTAAGCGAAGATGTGGTCAACGATGGAGCACGCTTGCCTTGAAGTAACCTATTCACTATTGACTTAAAGACTCTGGCTTAAAGACCATTGACTTAAAGACTCTTGACTTAAAGACTCTTGACTTAAAGACTCTTGACTTAAAGACTCTTGACTTAAAGACTCTTGACTTAAAGACTCTTGACTTAAAGACTCTTGACTTAAAGACTCTTGACTTAAAGACTCTTGACTTAAAGACTCTTGACTTAAAGACTCTTGACTTAAAGACTCTTGACTTAAAGACTCTTGACTTAAAGACTCTTGACTTAAAGACTCTTGACTTAAAGACTCTTGACTTAAAGACTCCCAGGTTGTAGAATGCGGCGGTAAAGATACCGTTTCATGTGATCGAGTATTATCCATTCTCCACTCGTTGTTTGTCAGGAGCGTGGGGAGCCGTGCAGGCAAGCTGTGCCTTCTGCCAGTGCGGGGCTTGCTGCCCGTGCGGCATCCGCGAGTACGTGCTGCACGACGCCGAGCGCGCGGCGCAGCGCCGGTGTGACATGCGCCGCTTCGACCGGCGCGTCAAGACCGACCACCAGATCATGCGCATCATGTACGACAAGATGTGATGACGTCACGAGTTTTTCCCACATACCTACATACAGCACGCTGCGCAGCGCGCCGGGCGACATGAGGCGCTTCGACCGGCGCGTCAAGACCGACCACCAGATCATACGCATCATGTACGACAAGATGTGATGACGTCACAAGTAACAGTTCCCACATACCTACACACAGCACGCTGTGCAGCACTGGGCGATATGAGCCGCATCGACCGGCGCGTCAAGACCGCCCACCAGATCATACGCATCATGTACGACAAGATTTGATGACGTCACAAGTGACAACTCACACACATACACACCACGCTGTGACGTCATCACTAATGACTTCACCCATTGGTAATTACAACAAAATTGCATCGAATATTTTTTTATTTATTTTATTTTACACGTTAAACAAACTGTATGCAAATAAGTAAAAATATTTTATAATTTACCTAATTTTCGAGTTTTCATTAATAGCGTAATCAAAATCTTTGCATGATAAATCTTTTGTACTCCTGATTTATGCATCATTATTTAAGATCTCAGCAGCCTGAGGAGCTTGTCGCTAAACAGTAATTGCCACACATCGAAGTTAAGCACCGCTTTCCTAGGGCAGTCCATAGATGGGTGACCATTATATACCGAAACTAGCGCATGCAACTATTCAGCCTATTTTATTATCTGGATAATTCGGATACTACAAAACACTATCCGGGTATCATCGTAAAAAGTAAATTTAACGAATATAATTAAAGATAATATCGAGGACATTCATTAAATTAATTTTTGTATATTAAAATGAAAGAAAATAAGATGTTCGACATGTTGGCAGTAATTAGACCGATTCTTTAGTCTATTTTAGTAGGTAGCATTTTAGTGGCCAGCGTAGGTGCTAGTATGATTCTTACCTCATATGGCCTGCCTAAGGACGTTTTTATTAAGTTTATTGTCGATATGACTTTTACAGATCAATTTGCTATCAAAAGCAACTCCCAAGTACTTGGGACTAAGTATCCGTATTATCCGGATAGTAGTATACATGATATCCGGATACTAAATTTGACGCGTATCCGTATATTTATCCGAATAGCATGCCCTAATAGCATGCAGTAGGAAAATAAAACCTAGACGGATAGGTCTAGCTTTCATTTGTAGATCTATTGACGATTGATACGGAAAGTTAAGTCAGAACGGAGTTGGGAAGGTTTGAAGGTCTTGTCATTAAAGGTTTGAAGGTCTTGTCATTATAGCGATGCTGAAGTAGGTCTTCATCCAGCACAAGTACATTTAGTGAACCCACATTTTGCCAACTCATGAAGTTTTTGTCCCTTGCAATGGACGATGAGCTCTTTCGACCGACTTGTCCAGAAGTCGGTCTACTTACGGCCGAACCCAATAACTGATCTATCACATACTGGAGATAGAAAAACAAATGAAACAACAGAAAAATTATATAGGTTTTCTGTTGTTTCATTTGTTTTTCTATCTCCAGTATGTGATAGATCGGTTATTGGGTTCGGCCGTTATTGGGATAACCTATTGTTATATTATCAAAAGATAAGCAAAGCAAAAATACTACGAGTATAATAGTTAAAAAAATTGGTATACATGAAAAAGTAAAAAAATAAGATAGATTAGGAATTAAATAGCAAATTACATATTTGAATCACGACTTCTGTTCACTGCACTGGTTTGTAGGATAAGGCCTTTCAAGCAACGCGACCTGGATAAAAAGGAACAAGCAATATTAGGCTAGACCGTAGGTATTATTAGTCGGGGATTGATTAGAACTGATTGAACTCAGGGATTGATAAGAAGGGTCCACTGCAATAATGATGAAAGTCCATTTTTGTAAAAGTTCTAAGTAAGCACGTCATTCAGCCACTGGATATTTGTAGTTGGTATTCTCGTTAACAAACTTAGCAATATTACTTAAAATCCTTAACAAACTTAACAATATGACTTAGCAAAATTACTTAGTTCTTAAATAAAGCTTGAGTAAAGGAACAATATAATATCAATAATAAAAATGTGCTGTAACAAATAATGTATTACATATGTTCATACCTTCAAACACGACTTTCCTGTTCCCATTAATATACTTGGTAGGTACGCAATTATCTCAAAACGAGGTAACAAGGACATTTATCGTTATTGCAGTGGACCCTTCTTATCAATCCCTTTTTATTGATGAGAATAATCAAATGACTTCTTAAACGCCCGTTAACCATGAGGTGTTAAAACGTGAGTCTTCCGAGCGAGAAAGAGGGATAGAGTTATACACCCTATATAGCTCCATCCCTTTTTCTCGCTCGGAAGACTCACGTTTTAAGACGTCATGGTTCGCCCGCTGTTCAAATCTTTGGTACGTCCGCAGTAGTTGCGGTGTGACAAAAGTGGACAGGCTGGCAGTCCACTAGTGCTTTGCGAAGGAGTGAAGATATGTACGTTGTGAGAGTAAGTCTGACAGCAAGCTAAATAAGCTCAGCTTAGCTTACATATATGTATGTATACGTTAATCAGCCATACGAGATATAATACCGCTGGACCCAAGCGGTTTGCTTCGTGAAACAATTTTCTATTAAGTAATAAGGGGATAAATCATCATCTTCCTGCCCTTATCCCATGTTACTTGGGGTCGGCGCAACATGTGTTTTTCTTCCATTCTGTCCTGTCAGCCGTCACGCTATCACTAACTCCTTTTTCTTCCATATCACTCCTCACACAATCCATCCATCGTTTCTTTGGCTTGCCTCTCCCTTTCCATCCATCCACATTCATATTCATAACCCTTTTAGTTACACATGTAACTAAAAGGGTTATGAATATGAAGGAGGGATGAAACACATGTTTCATCCCTCCTTTGCACATGACCATACCAAGACAAGCGGTTCCCTTTCAACTTTTCCGTCACTGGCGCCACTTTTAAACTGCCTCTAATGTACTCATTTCTCAATAAGGGAATAAATAAATACGATATTTACCTATTGTTTTAACTTTTCTCGCCGAGTGTACACCTGGTAAATGACTTTTATTTTGTTCCATCACTGTTTCCGGATGTACAGGATCTCTTGACAAATCTATCAGCTGTCGCGTCGAGGGTCCTGGTCGACTGGTCGGTGACTAGAAAAGTATCCGAAATAAGCTTTTATTACTAACTAGCAGTAACCCGCGGTTTCACCCGCGTGGTTCCCGTTCCCGTAGGAATACGGGGATAAAATATAGCCTATGTTACTCAGGGTGAATGTAGCTTTCTAATGGTGGTAAATACAGGATTCGGCTTAGTTTAGGCACCAGTCTCCCACAAATAATATTTTGATTAGTATGTATTACATTACATTAAAACAATAATAGCTACATTTATGTACCTACCTGTAATTACAAGAGGTCCTTTATTTTTTTGTATTTTTCATTTGTTGTATTTATGGATGAGAAAATAAACGATTATTATTATACAGACAGCGGGTAGCGACTTTGTTTTATACTATGTAGTGATAAATGGTTGTTCCTCACTCTTTCACTCGCTCGCACCATTCGCTTAGCTTTCTGACTTTTCTTGTAGCTTGGCTCCTAATAGACGTACAGTGTCCATTAGAATGTTGAATACATAACAACCTTGCTCAAGAATTGGCGTATCAAATGTAAAAATATTTCTTTAAAACGGACATAGTGGGAATATACTGTAAAAAAGAACAGTCATCATCTGCCTAGCCTTTTCCCAACTATATTGGGGTCGGCTCCCAATCAAGCCGGATTCAGCCGAATACCAGTATTTTACGTGAAGCGGCTGCCTACCAGACCTCCACAACCCATTAACTGGGGAACACGGTACTTCTTGGCATGACTGATGTCAGATTTTCTGGCTTCTGACAATCCGTAACGACTGCCAAAGATCTCCAAATGGCAGCCGGGACCAACGGCTTAACGTGCTTTCCGAGGCACGGAGAAGTCTCGTTATGTTAAGATGGTCACCCATCCACAGACCAACCTTGACAAGCGTTGCTTAGTCTCGAAGATCGACCCGTGCGGCTGTTATAAATTAGCCACGAACTGTAAAAAAGAACAGTAAAATTGAGAAATAAACTCACTGGCCGCCCCAGTATGTCTTCAAGCTCTGTCCGGTGTTTGGATGACTGCCGGAATTGCTGGCACCTTTCCTGCACCTCTGGCGTGTCTTCTCTGCCAGGAGTGAAGTCGATCACCGTGTGCTGTGCCTTCATCGACCCACCTCTGGACAGCCCTGGGGTTAGCTTAGTCGCGCACTGTTGTTTTAATGTTTGGCCCTGGTAAATAAAAATAAAATACTCTTTATTATTTACTAGCAGCACCCTGCGGTTTTACACGCGTAGTTCCCGTTCCCGTGGGAATATGGGGATAAAATATAGCCTATGTTACTCGTGGATAATTTAGCTTTCGAATGGTGAAAGAATTTTTAAAATCGGTCCAGTAGTTCTTGAGCCTATTCATTACAACCAAACAAACAAAGTTTTCCTTTTTATAATACTAGCAACTCCGCTGACCGAGCTATTCAATTTAATACTTCAAACACTTGAAAGGCCTACACAATGGTCCATATCTAATACTAGCTGCTGCCCGCGACTTCGTCCCCGTGGAATCCCGATTTTAAAACATTTTTTATCGCTGCTCCGCTCCTATTGACTTAAGCGTGATGATATATAGCCTAAAGCCTTCCTCGATAAATAGTCTATTCAACTCAAAAATAATTTTTCAATTAGAACCAGTAGTTCCTGAGATTAGCGCGTTCAAACAAACAAACAAACTCTTCAGCTTTATAATATTAAGTATAGATTAGTATAGATTTGGGAAAACAAGCAATGAGGGTTTCCTGAAACGACGAGCACCAGGTGGCAGCACCGAGACGTCAGGTCCAGACACCTGTCAAAACGGTTATGTTTTCTGACATTTATTAAATTGAGATCAACGTCATGTTTAACTCAAAGTCGCTTTTTTCAAGGAAAAAGACCTCTCGCCTAGGTGGCGCCAACTGGTTGCGGAAATTTTCCTGAAAACCCTCATTGTACAGTATGTATTTCATATGACAAATGGGTTTGTACTGTACATAATCTGTGGAAACCTTTTCACAGATTACTTGTGCTCATTGTTTATTAGGTTGGTTTAGAACAATTACACTTAAATAATATCTTAAATATTTAGCTTATATAATAATCCCACTTCCCTAAATCTTTCCCAGATAGTCTTTCCCGGGTCACCTCGAACGTAATAATATTAAAGCGGTATCATTAAAAAAAACATTTCAAAACTTTTTCTTTACTATTGGTAGGTACGCGTTCGACCACTATCTCACCTAATGGTAAGCGATGATGTGGTTGGTGATGGAATTACTTAATTATATCATCAAAGGGCACTTTTAAACTATATCATTAACAGTTAAAAAGGACGATGCATCGATCTCTGGCAGAATTATACTGTATTAGATGCCTGAAATCTGCACTCACAATCCTTGAGTGTCATTGGCTACTTTATCCCGAAAGAAAAAAACATGGTTCCCTTAAGATTACCACGAGAGTGAAGCTAGGAATAAGCAAGTGTAAAATAAACAGCAAAAAATCACCTCGAAAACCTGGATAGACGGCTTAGTCTCCAAGGACGCAGCGCTGGAGAGAGGCATCGCGTCACTGCACTGGCAGCAAAGCATGGACAGCGCGAAGGTGATCACGTCAGACACCACCTGCACATACCTCCAGAGCCGCACGAACCTCTGGATGAGAGGGTGGAACGCGTAGCAGCTCACCGTTATCATATAGACGGCATTTGGCAGCAACCAGGGTTCGAGGATTCGCTGACAGCTTTGGAGGTCCCTGGTTGCAACTGATGGAAGGACAGAAGAATGGAATCTATTTTATAAAATCCGCTTCATAGGATAGCAAGTGACGTTGTCAATTAGAGATGCTGACAGAATTAATGCTAGTCTATGGAACGGATTGAGAAAAAGTTGTTGCAAAAGAGTTTCATAATTACCATTCTGATGTGCGTCAGTCACGTCGGAGGCTTCTATTTTGATCAGAAGTCTTACTTCAAGGTCAGCTAGCACCAAGACACGAAACAGCGTTACACTGCATGACAACCATGCGAAGTACGTGCACCAAAACGGAGCGCGACGCAGCGACGCCTTATCAATGTGGCGTGCTGTTTCAATGCTTAATAACAAAAGTCCGGGAAATTACATACTGTGAAGATGAAAGAGACTTTATTAATCAATATAAAAAGAAAATGGCAAGATTTTTCAAGACAAAAAACGGTTCAAAAATAAAAATAGTAAACGGTTAGATACATCTATCAATTTAAAATACCAATATAATTTACCGAAAATTCTCCAGAAAACAAACTAAGGAAGATTTATTTCATCAGCTTTTAATATATTCGGATCCCACACATTACAGGTCTTACAAAACTATTACAAAGACAAGTATGATGTTCCAATAGTCATAAAAGAACCTCAAGTTATGATTTAAATTTGTGTTTTCTTTTTTGTTTTCATCTAAATATGGTATCAATGAAGCTTCTATTTTCATAATACCTAATTAAACTATCATTTTAGACCAACTACAGCAATATATAGGTGTTAACGTACTTAATGTAATATTGGCCACGTTTTAGATAAATTTCACATGTGTGCGACGTTTCCAAAATATAATTCTCTGAAATAAAGGCAATAAAAAATCTTTTACAAAAAGATACCCCGACTTCATTACTGCTTTTCTTATACCTATATAATACGTAGTACATACGGATAATTATACGCACTTGCATGCATTTTTTGTATTCAGTTTTTTTATAACACAATTAAAAAAGTCTTTTGTAATATATTCCTTGTAACATTCACACTTGATGAACAAGGATGTCAAAAAATGCTCGCGTTAAAGAAAAATCAAACGTACTTGTCAAACCGGTATAATCAATGAAAAATACACAATCTAAACTTATAAATACAAAAATAAAATAAAACTATAAATAAAATATTCCGACACGATGTGCTAGACATTAAAAATGAAAACTGCGAGGGGGAATTGTGTCTAAAGGTGCCGGAAACATTTGTCTCTGTATGAGGCAGTGCTGCAGGGCGGGAGGATGACCTGGCGGCTCCATGGACCTGAGGAGGATGGGAAAACATTCATTATATAGCAGAAACATCGACAAAGGAGCTCGTAGCTAAATATATTGTTATACTAGTTTCTGTCCGCGACTTCGCCCGCGTGGAATAGTTACTTTAACCCCGATTTTGAAACTCTCAGCCCGATCGGTTTAAAATTGACAAAGTTTCATCCCTTTCGACCAAATTTGATTACCATAAAAACGGTTCTAGTGAGTTAATCTTAATAGATATACATATACTGTCGCGGACATTTTTTTAAATCATTTTAAGAAGAATATTTCTTTCCTACATATTTTTTTGGTATCTTGAACCGTTTTCGCAGCGCACGCAACGGAAGCCCTCAAAGATGAATAATTTTCCCCGTTTTTTCCACATTTTCCATTTTTTCTTCGCTCCTATTACTCGCAGCGTGATGTTATATAGCCTAAAACCTTCCTCAATAAATGGTCTATTCAACCCAAAAAGAATTTTTCAATTCGAACCAGTAGTTCCTGAGATTAGCGCGTTCAAACAAACAAACTCTTCAGCTTTATAATATTAGTATAGATTATAATATTAGTATAGATTTCTAAATATAAACAAAGTCGTTTCCCACATTATGTCTGTCCCTATGTATGCTTAGATCATCAAACTACGCAACGGATTTTGATGCGGTTTTTTTAATAGATAAAGTGATCCAAGAGAAATGTTTATAGTATATATAATACATGCATAATATAGCAGAGATTTTGTATCAGAATTGCACCCGTGTGAAGCCGGGGCGGGTCAGTAGTGATATTATGTAATATTAAGTTAATATCTTACTTGGGGTGTTTGGCATCCCAATCGTTCATCTTCCTGCTGAGTGCCCTGAGTGGCGACAGCTCCTCACTGGAAGTGTTGGAAGCCATCTTGTTACGGCACTTCGGATTCCGACAGGGTATGCACTTGCAAACTGAAAATAACAATTTTTTCCTTCATAATGCTGCGTCAAAATTGTTTTGCTTACCCATACTATCCCACTGCTGGGCAAAGGCCTACCCCAAGACCTTCTAGGAATTCTTATCTCGCGCTACCTCGTGACAGCCCTCACAGTACGCGTCCAGGTCTCACCACCTCTTTCTTGGAAGGCCGAAAATATCAATATCGTTAAGTACTTCATTTATTAGGATAATAATATTTTTGAAAGAATTCTAAATTCTAGAGACTTTTTTTTAAACTGCTCTTGGCAGTGTATCTGTACAACTATTGTACTCCCTTCTTTACGAAGTGAACCTTCTATTCCTGTTTATATGAAATAATTAAAGAGTCTAGATAAAATGTGTTCTGTACATATAGGAGTTCTGCTACGCCGTAGCCGATACAGTGACGTCAGGTGCTACGCTGTCATGGCCTACGCGCAATTCTCTAATTAGTATGAGTCTGAATCTATAAGTATGAGTCAAAGACCAGTACACAGAATATGGTATAAAGTCCCGCAAACTTCCATTGAAACGGGAAGATCCTCTGATCAGACGTGTTGAGTCACTACCTTTTGACCATTTACCATTTGAAATTTTCAAGTTACTATTTTGCGAAATGACTGAACCGATTTTAATAAAACTTTGCAGATATAAGCAGGATACATAGCTCTAAAAAATTAGCTTAAACATTTTCAACAACTCTTAAGGATGGGAAATCATCTAATGACTTCTTCCGCTGTGAGCGAATTGGAAAAGAGTGTCAAACTAACTGACTAAAGTTCGTGTACCTCGTAATGCCTTCAAGGGCTTTGCATTCCAGGGCCGCGGTGACTCTTCCGAACAAATTCCGCAACTACAGGCAAGTCTAAACCTTACCATGCTTCTTCTTATCCTTCTTCTTCGGCTGTGGCACGACCTCGCTCTGTTTGTACTCGCGCGAGCCCAGCGAGCACATAGACTGCGGCAACTTAGCCTCGAACAACGTGTTAATGAGATCTGAAGGAAGGAAAACGTGAGACTAAATTGGAGGTCAAATAAAAACAACAGCGCTCTTGTTTTAAGAACTCTTGATCTTGTTTTTATTTAATTTTTATGGGTCTGAGCTGTCCCACTCCTGGGCGGAAGCCTGAAGAAATATGTTACTGATAGTCTTGCATTTGACCTCTATCGTACCTTTCGTTCGTTCGTTCTATCATGATCATATGGTCAATAATTTTTGTTTTTATCAATAAATGAACTGAACTGATAATGAAGCACGCATATAAGTAAGACGAAGACGAGTCGAAGTTAGAGTAAAGAATTTCTCTAGAAATTGCCAATTCTAGATGAGCTCTTACATTAGATTTAGTCCACGGCTCGGAGACATGTTTTATTTTCACGAAACAATTCCAGTAACCGACCCCAGGTTCCAAGATCTAGCTCTGTACCAAAATCCATCAAAATCGGATCAGCGATAAGCGTACAAGAGTAACAAACAGGCGTGACTGAAAGCAATGGAATATACTGCCGGAATGAAAGGCCTATGTGCTATCCTAGACTATAAGCTAAGTCTGTGCCAAATTTCATCTAGATCCCCCGAAGCGCACTGGCTTCATTCCGTAACAAACATCCATCCACCCATCCAAACTTTCGCATTTATTTTAGTAGGATTAGGATTTGAATAAATAGTTTTTACTTTTCTCTTCAGCAAAGCCCAGCATATGTACGGCCTGGCCGAGGCCTGTGCCCACGGCATTGCTGACTTGCAGTTCAGACACTTCAGATTTGACCGACTCCGGAGCGACGTCAGTCTTGGAATCTCCAGTGAACACGTTTTTTTCCTGTCAAAATTGGAAAGCAGCATGTAAGAAAGAATTCGCGATAGTCGCGATCATTTACATAGTCAGAGGGCCTTCCGGATTGTCGGTGCCTGCTGGGGTTGCGGAATTTGTTCGAGGGGGTTACCGCGGCCCCTACACGGGAACGCGGGGGGCACAAGAGGGAGCACGCGTGGGTTTTGGTCATCAAGAGTCTGACACTCCCTACCGCTCCACCCAGGGCGGGAGGGGTCATTTGATGATTTCCCATCCAAAAAAAAAGGCCTTCCGGATTTGCCGAACCAATGATCGCGTCGATCGCATTTTTGCTTTGTATTAAAAAAAAAATATGAGGAAAGGGGCACGATACGTAGATCAGCTAATTGAACCGTCGAAAACAACCCGGGCAGTGGATGTTGACTGGTACTAAAACGTACCGGCTGCACCTTTAGATTCTGTATATCCGAAATACTGTTTATAAACTTCCAGAACGAACAGACTTTCTTCTGTACGCATTCCTTGTCTTCAGCATTTGGTGTGAAGTCTATGACCACGTGCTGCGCCAATAAGGGTTCGCCGCAGGCTTCCTCGCCAAACACGCTGAAAGCCTCCAAAGGCTTCGGGTTACTGGTGCCGCTTGATGACAGCTTACGAGCCGTATCATTAAACTGGTACAAACGAGAACTAGCATCGTCATTCATTTAAAAAAATTATAAAGTAAAAAGAGAATTCAGAAAATATAGTGTCCTTAGACTAAAAAATATTTTCTAGTGTCAATTGATATTGTCTGTAGAATAACAAATTGATTATGATTGTCATAAACGGAACGTTGTTTTTGAGTTTTTTTTATGGTTTCCTGCATGCCAGTATCGTATCAGAAAAAACAGAAAAATAAGAAAGTTTTTTTTAATCAACACTGCAATCGGTTTTGCGTTTATGTTTGTTGTTAAGTTTTTTTTTTAGTTTAGCACTCCCTGAAACTTCTCTGAGCTACTGCTGAACGTCCACGCCCTGGTGTCGATTTCAGAGAGAAGAGATGAGGTGCGTTTACACGGGTTATGAAATACTAGCTGCTGCCCGCGACTTCGTCCCCTTGGAATCCTCGATTTTAAAACATTATTTATCGCTGCTCCGCTCCTATTGGCTTAAGCGTGATGATATATAGCCTAAAGCCTTCCTCGATAAATGGTCTATTCAATCCAAAAAGAATTTTTCAATTCGAACCAGTAGTTCCTGAGATTAGCGCGTTCAAACAAACAAACAAACTCTTCAGCTTTATAATATTAGTATAGACTAGCTGCTGCCCACGACTTCGTCCCCGTGGAATCCCCGATTTTAAAACATTCTTTATCACTGCTCCGCTCCTATTGGCTTAAGCGTGATGATATATAGGCTAAAGCCTTCCTCGATAAATGGTCTATTCAATCCAAAAAGAATTTTTCAATTCGAACCAGTAGTTCCTGAGATTAGCGCGTTCAAACAAACAAACAAACTCTTCAGCTTTATAATATTAGTATAGACTAGCTGCTGCCCGCGACTTCGTCCCCGTGGAATCCCCGATTTTAAAACATTCTTTATCACTGCTCCGCTCCTATTGGCTTAAGCGTGATGATATATAGCCTAAAGCCTTCCTCGATAAATGGTCTATTCAAACCAAAAAGAATTTTTCAATTCGAACCAGTAGTTCCTGAGATTAGCGCGTTCGAACAAACAAACAAACAAACAAACTCTTCAGCTTTATAATATTTGTATAGATTAAGCAGTTAATATGTGGCCGTAAAATTGCAAGTGACTTTAAACAATCGAAAAATAAACTATTTTTTCTTAATAAGACTATGTCATAATATGTCGAGAAATTATAATCTAATACACATTTTGTACATATACATATAAGCAATACTGGTCAATTGTGACGACACAAAATATCAAGCCGTTTACGGCAACTAATATAGAGCTACTAAACTCCAAGCAATTCTTGAATACAAATAAAATACAAAGAGAGCAATATAGAATATACATATAGAGCAATTGAAAACAATATTGCTGAAAAAATGACGCAGTTTCATTGATTTTGCTGCAGATTGCACCACTAACTGCTCTAGATTGATCCATATGATATGTTCCCTAGCAATATTGCCAAAAAATAAGTGCGCGTGCGGATTTTAGCGTATTAGAATGTTTAAATATAACATTAATCGTTTTACACAAATAACATGGATCGGAACCAAATCGGCGGACCATCAACTTTGTCTGGTAACATGTTACAATAAACGAAACTGTCCGGATACTTAGCGAATGCTTTTTAATAATGAGCCAAGTAACATAATATAAAATTCAGCTTTTATATTTTTAATTAATTCAAATGAATGGTGTTTGCTACCATACCAAGTGTTTGTTATTGAATGTTGGGAATTCTAATATTATCCAGAAACAATATGATGAAATTACGCTTTATACTTTGACAATTTTGAAATGCAATATTATACACAATTGCTACTGTTAGCAACCAACCCGCACTGGGCCCGCGCGGTGGATTACGGCCCATTCCCTCTCCTAGAGAGGAGGCTTGTGTCCCAGCAGTTGGAACATTAAAAGGCTGATTATGCTTATGCTTATGCTATGCTACTGTTAAGGCAACAATGATCCAAACTAAATTTCTTTCTCTTTTGGGTACATGCGGAAAAAACTTCCAGCTTTTATAAAATAAGGAAGGTCTGGCGAGCACGGGATCTTTGGCTATTATGATTCGTTCAATACCTTTTGTGCCCAGCTCCGGCTAGTACTTGGCTGATTTTTTTTTGAAAGATTATTAAATAATAGTCGATTGGAAACGGTGTTGAGTTCTCCACCCCTGTAGGTACGCATCTCCTGGGTCTTCCGGGAGTTAATTCTTTACAGTCAGTCTTTATATTAAGTAGCAGTGGAACATGTCCACAGATTCGCTTACTTCGAGAACATCGTGTGGAGAGAGTTCAGTTCCACCATTGAAGAGGATATCACTTCACATATTGCGAAGGATCGAGTTAACTTGGCGTAACTAAGACCTGTTTGGCAATAACGCAAAGTGACCGAAGAGTTAAATTCAAAATCTTCAGGTCCAATGTCAAATCTTTGCTGCTCTATGGGTGCGAAACGTGGTAGATAATAAAGAACATCTCACTCCAAATCAAGGTCTTCGTCGCATTTTTGGAATTTACTGGCCCGAGACCATTTCTAACGGCTGTTAGAGAAATGCCACGAGAACCCGATCGACCGCCAAATCAAGCGTTGTAGTAGAGGTTAATAGGTCACACGCTCCGGAGGGCACCCAACCACATGTCCAAACGGGCCATGGACTGGAATCCACAAGGGAAAACGTGGCTGTTCCTGCAGTCGCAGAAGCGAAGAGCATCGGAATGACGTGGAGCGAGGTGAAGCTCAAGACGATGGAAGATTACTATGGACGACCTTTGCTCCAGCTTGGGCACAGCATCTTAAGTCACATCTTAAGGCACCTGCCATGTTGTCTCTCCACCACCCTAAGGTAGACTGGTGGAAAATGCCTACGGCATTAAGTCCGCCTTTGTACAGTATTTTGACTTGTGCATAAAGTTTTGATAAATATATCAATAAACTATGTACTTTCTGATTTAATCTCACTTATGGACTCTATCAGCATCGCATCGCACTTCATCATCAAGAGTTTTGTTTACCCACTGCAAAGATCCATCCTTTTTTCCTGCTTCCTATGGCAAGGTCTATCTCGGCGATGCTATTACAATAGCATCGCCGAGATAGACCTTGCCGCCGACGAGACCGCCGACGAGAAAAACATTATTTTTTTACTTAAGTAGTGAACTCACTGAACAAACTAACGCGCGGATAATTGTGACTATGGGCCACGTGCTACAGGTCTTTTACAGACCTGAAAAGTATAGGGTCGTTAGGCCGTATACAGACTTCAGTCCCACAGGTCTGTCTGCGGCGGTAAAAGATCTATTAGTCGATCAAAAGAATGTTCCTTAAGGCTAAGTTTTAAGTTCAACTGAACGTACCGGCTTCACCATCAAATTCTTTATCTCTGGAGTACTGTTGATAAATTTCCAAAAATCGCAGATTTTCTTCTGTGATATCTCGTTGTCTATTTCGGCATCAGGCGTGAAGTCTAGTACGAGATGCTGCGCGAACACCGGTTCTCCACAGGAGCCATCGCCAAATTCGCTGAGCACGTCTGCGGGTTTAGAACCACCGGAACTTTCCGAAGATTTCGTAATGCTCAAGCTTTCAAAGAATTTGCTGGACGACATTTTAAAATAACGAGTAAACAAACAACTTAGATAATAACTTCCTAGCGAGTTTTAGAGTTTCTTAATCAATATCTTAGACTATAAAATTCTTCAATATTAATGTTTCATGCAACTTTTGCAGTGCTTTGATTGACGTTGAGTTTATGAATGTTTTTCGTTTTTCTGTCATTGAGTACATTTTCTGCCAGTGCAAACCTTCCAAAATGTAAACTGAGAGGATCTCTATTTCAGTACCTGAGCCTCTTTAAGCATTTCTTTGGGTTGATAAAAAAGAGGAACACACACGTTCCACAACAATAACACACGAGCGGCCACTCATTTGTATGAAAATGAAGAAATAAATTCTCACTGAAAGGCGCTCCACATTTTGTGATACATTGACCCCTGTGGTGGGATAGCGACCACATCGCAACTACTAGCGACACTGCGCTCTAGCGGCCAGCCACCTCACAGACACAAGGTTGCGTTGATGCACCACGCGCCGGAGTAGGTCCGTCGGCCTGCAAATACTAACCGCAACTATAACGTTGGTTAAGTTATAGTCACAACCACCGAAGCTTTATAATTACCACAACGTAACTGCTACAGCGATACTATTCATACGTGGCCACTGCTTGACCATTTTCTGTCGCTGCGATCTGGTGAGGCTGTAGTATTGGTAGATTCTCTCTAATTCAGATAGAAATATGATGGAATATTATGTGTGTGGTGTATGTTTGTAATGAATAAACTCAAAAACTACTATGCCGATTTCAAAAATTCTTTCACCATTAGAAAGCTACATTCACCTTGAGTGTCATAGGCTATATTTTATCCCCGTATTGCCACGGGAACGGGAACAACGCGGTTGAAACCGCGGGGCGCTGCTAGTGCAAAATAAAGTGATTGTATCAATTGACTAAAATTTCCCTGGTCTGGTCAAATAATAAGTACTAGTGGCCCGTCCCGGCTTTGCACGGGTGGACATTTTTTTAATTTTAATCTATACCTCTATACTATCTATACTAATATTATAAAGAGGTAACGTTTGTGAGTTTGTGACGTTGTAACGGGTAATCTCTGGATCTACTGAACCGATTTTCAAAATGATTTCACCAATAGAAAACTACGTTATTGTGGAGTGTCTTAGGCATATTTAATCCCCGTATTGCCACGGGAACTGAAACAACGCGGGTGAAACCGCGGGGCGCTGCTAGTCTATACTAATATTATAAAGCTGAAGAGTTTGTTTGTTTGCTTGATCGCGCTAATCTCAGGGATTACTGATCCGATTTGAAAAATTCTTTCAGTGTTAGATAGCCTTTTTATCGAGGAAGGCTATAGGTTATATACGAGCATCATCACACTTTGATTAATAGGAGAGGAGCATTCTTGAAAAATATGACGCAGAAGTTGCGTCTGTGAAATAATTTTACACTTTTTTTTTGCACAGCGAAATTCAAAAGCGGTCAGAGGAGTTTCATTTCCAAGGGCTTCATTTTCTATTCACAGCAAACACGGAATCTAACAAACATCCACTATAGAGAGAAATCAGTTCAAACGATTCGTTAATATGCGGCGTAATTTAGTAAAGTTACATGCATTGCCGACAATACACCGCTAATATCAAACAGGCAGTGTACTAATCCGTTCATGTATGCAAAATCAATAAGAATCTCTCAACATGCATACGACGTGACTTGTCTACGTGGCAGTTTTAATTTTGAGAACAACTGAACCGCCCAAGATTTTTCGAAGCATTTGCGACTCAGATGCGGAAGATTTAAGGTTCAATTTAATAAGTGTTCTGGGTCGAATGTGGGGCAGCTTTGAAATGGGTCTTTAGTGAATGGGAAGGGTTAATGGTGTTTAAAATATGCACGGCCCATCTTGGAGACTGCATACTGCGTCCGGATACCAAGACTTCAGAATGCTGGATATGGATCTTTGAAAAGATTTTATTTAGCTTCTCGTAATCTTACTTAAGTACCTTGCAGACAGAAATTATATTTTTGACCAGTGTCAGCACGTTGTAAAACATGTCTAGATAAAGCATAGAATACCTGATTATACAGATACAGATACCGGCAACATTTATACGACTTTATAAAAAATCTTTGTTTTTACGGTTTAGCAAAATTTTGGTAAAATCCAAATCATTAATTTGCTGCTGTATCTTTCTATCATTTTTACGAAAGTTTGTTTGTTCTACTTAATTACGGCAGAACGGCGATCTAAATGGGCACAGAGATGATTATAGTCTAGTACTTATAGCATATGGGATAAAAATCCTGGGAATATATTTCATTGGGATCATTCACACGGACGAAGCCGCGGGTACAACGCTAGTTATTTGATACTAGCTGCTGCCCGCGACTTCGTCCCCGTGAAATCCCCGATTTTAAAACATTCTTTATCGCTGCTCCGCTCCTATTGGCTTAAGCGTGATGACATATAGCCTAAAGCCTTCCTCGATAAATGGTCTATTAAACCCAAAAAGAATTTTTCAATTCGAACCAGTAGTTCCTGAGATTAGCGCGTTCAAACAAACAAACTCTTCAGCTTTATAATATTAGTATAGATTGTTCTGCAACGACGTGTTACAAAATTAACACAAAACCTGAAATGGCGTGATTATACTTATCATTATGATCAAATTATACAGTGGGACCAACGCAAAAAAAACGACTACATTTACGTATATGTACGCATAACTTGACAAAATGTACTAAACAGATGATATGTCAAAATGTATGAACAGCATGTTGTACTGAACTTCGGCTACGTTTATAATTGGAACACTGGGTTTTGATGATTTTATTACATACTAGCCTCCTACCTCCCTCCCTTCCCTCCGGACCGCCAACTGGTGTAGACGTGTACAGTCGGTGATAGCAATTAGCTGACCCCCCTAAAAATTACTCGATTTTACACCCTATGCTCATAACATTAAAACGTTATTCAATAAGTATGTATGAGTTTATCAGACCAACACTACTCGTTGAACAGAAATAATAAATAATTTTGATACGCAAACTTGAGCTTTAAGAGGTTGGTATTAGGTCATTAATTTATAACTGTTCACCTATTTTAATAAGTGGGTAGTTAGACGTCAATATGCGTATTCAACATTAGGAATATGGGGTAGATTGGTAGAAGAATAAATTGAACAAGATATTCTATGCACAAATAGCAGTGAATACGCGCGAACATTTTTACCTTGCCTTACTAAATTGTAAAAATCCACGCTTTTTTCCTTTTTATTAATTGTTATCAGTTTTGATAGTTTAATCGTCATGTCCAAGTTGAGTTGAGTGATTATTTAAAATACAAAATAATCTATTTGCATGAGGAGAATGTTGGTATTAAAGCGATTGCTACGACACTTAATATAGCGGTAAGTGTATTCTTTTTTATGCTTCATTTATAATTATAGTTATTCCTTAATTCGTTAGTTGGCTTAAAAGCCGGTGAATGTAGAATAATAGACAATTAACTATGTTTCATTATGTGTCTAATTTGAGATCATTTATAGGTCTAATTTGATTTAAATATTATCTAAATTGATAAACGTATTTTTGCAAACTTAATCGATAAATTATGTTTACCTATTCGTTACTAAATTTATGCTTATCGTGTTGTTTCAGAGAAATACAGTCAGATTGTGGCTACGAAGTTTGACGTGTGGTTTTAATATTCAAAAAGATCGTCCTGGACCAAAACCATTCATGAGAGGAAGTGATTGTTGTTGGATATGGTGCGCGGTATGCGGGACCGCTTGCAACAAGTAATAGAAAAAAATGGTGCTCCACTTCGCTATTAAAAGCATATTATAAATGACTTGAGTAACCAGTGTTGGTCACAAACAATACTAACGTATGTCAGTGTGTGTGTTAAATTAACTATTGTTATAATTTCTAACGAAGTATTTCGAATACCTAGTTTTTTGTCAAAACCTTATAACTAAAATAAATACTCACAAAACAAATTGCTATATAGGTGGTAGAACTTCAACGTATAATGCCGTTTTATTTAGTTAAATGATATTTAATGTGGTGATGTTATTGTTATGAAATAGAAATACATACCTATATTTCTAAATATTATAACATGCTGATTCACTACATTAAAACTCAGTGCAGTTAACAACGTTATTAGTAAAATAGTAAGTTGGTAAATATTATCATCTTCGTGTCGTCATCAATATCATTTATGTTATTCTTATTTTTTTTTTATAAAATATAATCGTTTTTACCACCATTTTAGTTTTTTATTTCTGTTCGTATTTTTATTTTTTTTTTGTTGCTAAAGTTATAATTCATTATTATTTTATAACTTAAAACAAATTTACAAAACAGAAACTAACGCGTCAGTCACAACTGGTTACGAACTCACAACCTCGATTTGTCAGCTCACTACAGTCACCACTAGACCACTCGAAACACATTTGATGTGTTCGAAATTACGTATTATATTAGAAGTTAAAATAATATTCAAGATCATACCTACCTTAACACTGCGTATTAAAGATCAAATTCGAATAACTATTTTATTGATCGTAGACGTTGAACCAGTTGTCTTACTGCTAACAAGCAAAAGGTTCAAATTCGTTTAATTTTTAGGGGGTCAGGTAATTGCTATCACCGACTGTACATAACCCGTATTTCTTTTTTATTTAATTATTCAACTTAAAATCTAACACGGTTAAATTGTGCATAAAAATAGGAGTGCATAAACCGGAAGAATCACAGTCCGACCTGCGAGTTGGAACACTTACCGACCTCTTCACTACTCCTGGTACCCTGGTACATCGTAGTAAATCGGCCAATCTCAAGGTACGAGTTATTCATTTACCTGCCCACGCGCACGGCGATACCCCCCATAAAATATATTCTATGTCACCCGGGGATAGTGTAGCTTTCCAACAGTGAATGAATTTTTCAAATCGGTTCAAAGGTTTCGGGGTCTATTTAATACAAAAAACAAATCTTTCCTCTTTATAATATTAGTTTAGATGTCACAGAAAAAAGGCAAACTCCGTAAGATTGTAAAATATCTTGAGAGATTGTAAACCCTCGATAAATTGTCAACTGAACATTTGGCATACCTTCTAACACATCAAAAAACATTCCGAGAAATTGTGGAATAAATAGAAAGTAACGAACCGTTTTGAATTATAATTTTAACATAGTAACCTGATCATTTATCGAGTGTTTACAATCTTTTAGATATTTTATAATCTGACGAAGTTTCCCGTTTTCCAGTGACATATTCTTCTCTTAACGTTCCGGCCAAGAGTGAGGTGTCTACCTACTTGGACCTATAAAGTCGTATCCAGTCTCAACAAGTCCAAGAATTCTGTCGTCAATAGACACAGCGACGCAATGGTCGGAAGGCGGACACTTGATGTCGGCAAACTGGGGCACCATGCCGGTATAGGTCTATACGATAAGTTAAATCGTGGCCCGTGCACCATAGTAGATTCTCACTTGGTAACATCGAAGCAGATAATAAAAAAAAACATATAGGTAACCCATTTCTTAACAAAAAAAAAAAAACTTTAATTCCGGAACTCGGTGTTATTGGTTGTTTCTTCGTTTTTTGAACACCGACTTCCGAAATTAAAGTAATTTTATACTTTTTTTTAATTTTTGTTTAGAAGTCGGTTGTATTTTTTTCTAAAAAGTTTTTTTATATTTTTCAGCCCCCAGCTAAACATAACCCATCAGAGCTGGTTCACATTAGGTCGGACCGACAGTTTACTGTCAACCGACTGTCGGTTGTTGCTGTTCACACTAGACGCTGCCGTCCCGACCTATTAGTAATCGAGCCGGTTTCCGCAACTCCACGACTAAGCGCGTATTTTGCTTGCAGCCGTCCCGACCTAATGTGAACACCACTGACGGTACGGTCATTTTACTGCCCAGATCGTCACAAAAGTTGACTTTTGTATACGATGGACGACGAAAAGTTTAGTATTTATTTCGCCATCCATATTTAAACGTGTTTTCTTTGCATACACGTCGACGAAACTACTCGCGCGAGTGCCGAAAGCAGGGAATGAGCGGGTGGAAGGGTGGCGGGCGGCTGGCTCCGCCGCTTCGCGCCGACAAATGTGAACGGCGCTATACTTGCCAGTACGCCAATATTACGCCGACCCGACAGAAATCGTGGCTGAACATCCGGTAAAAGTGTCGGCTCCGATAGTTTGGTCGGGTCGCCCATATGTGAACGGCGCTTTTGAAATAATATATATGTACATACGTCAATATGGATCCGACACGTGTGTCGGCCCGGTAAAACTGTCGGTCCGACCTAATGCGAACCAGCTCTCACAGCGTACGTGATATGAATTTGTGTAAACAATAAACAAACATGCGATTTCAGCAATTTCTAAAGTTTTGTTATCATTTATTGAAGAGTTCCGTTTCCTATCTCTGTTCTTCATCTGAACTTCACCAAACTAGAAAGAGACCACATTGAAATACTAAGACGCTCTTCCAACCCATCGTATATAATTTTATTTTTTTTTATTTTACGTAGAGAATGAGAACATCATCATTTAATGATCTCTCCGTTACGAAAACTAAGGTACAATTTTATTTGCGGTGCTGTAGAGGCTTCCCACGAGCACGCCCAATCTCTCTTGATGTATCCAATCAAGTTGACGGGCTAATTCACTGTGAAACATTTACAAAATGTCTGCTATATACAACACTGTGTTTTTGGAAGAAATTTCTGGAAAATGGTATTATAACAAACTAATTTGATTTTTTTAGTCAAATACCCTGTCACGTAAGGTCATCTCTGTAACAAAAAACCTACCCCAATGGAAATGAAACTTGGTATGGAAAGTTATTGAGTTGTTTTTGTATTGACTTTATAAGTAAAAACGTGCACGCTTATATTTTTCGTCAAGGTTGATATAAAGGGGTAAAAATGGGAAGGAAGGTTTAATAACAAAATAATTTTGGATAAATATTTGGTTTTTGTTTTATTAGGATCTCCAACAAAGAATACAACTTACATGCTATTTTATAAAGGACAATAACGAAATTCCATGTGCCCTCAATTATAGGAGACCACATCATGCAAAGTTAAAATTAAAATTGTATACTACCTATTATTAAAGTTGATGATAAGATTAAAAAGATATATATTATATATATATATCTATATATATATATATATATATATATATATATATATATATATATATATATATATATATATATCTTTCTCTCTATACTTACAGACAGATAAAAATAGCAAACAATACATTACTATACTCCATTCGCAATAAGATTAGACATTGGAACAAAATTGTTTACAGTCCGTTCAACCGATTTTTATTTCTATTCCGTAGGCATAAGGATGGCATTAAAAGCAAAAATGTGCGCGTGATTATAATACCAACTATTTACTGCAGCTATCATGTATGTAGCACACCAACGCAATAGAAGTCAAAATCGGTTGAACGGACTGTAAAAAAAGGTGTATTTCAATGTCTAATCTTATCGTGGATGGGGTATAGGTAGGTAGTTAAACACTTACATTTAAATGCCATTTAATTTTTTACGAATTATATATTTTATCGATTAAAGGTATGGGTGTGCCAAATAAACTTTTTTTTTTCTTTCTTTGAGGTTCACCGTCCTCAAGGAGCCATTAGAGGAAAATAAAAGTAATTTCTTATTTGTTTATTTCAAAACATCCACATGTTGTTATAATCGTGTTTGACTAGGAGTAATTGTGGTTTGGTCTGGAATAAATGTTTCAAAACGTATGAAATCAGGTGATTTCTCACAGACGAACTTCGCTCTGGTATTAGGGCTACCGTCAACCAATTTGCCAGCTCTCAGAAAAGTCGCATGATCTTCAATCCCCATGTAATTGTTAGGCTGGCCTGGGTACCAATCGTGGAACACGTCTTCTATTCTTTCACCTGTAAAAAGTCAACCAATCACTGATCATTATAATTAGTCACATTATTGTCTCCTTGCCGGAAGGTCGAGAGAGGAGTTCGTGGCAAAAAATCAGTTAATTCAGACACAAAATCTTTCAAATAAACAATTCACCCTGTATAATGCTTAAAAATGTAATATGAAACCAAAATTTGATATAATTAGGACGTGAAGTTAGCATTAACATTTTGAAATATGTGTTTCTTTACCGTGAATCGTCACCCAGGTGCGGTCCTCGCCCCAGGCTAGTAAGCCTATGTGAAATTGTTCCCACTCGTTCACTTCGCCATCTCGAACAGGGAACATGTCTTTGACGATGCGGGCCTCTTCTCCATCATTCAGGATGACCAGGTGACCTCCTTCAGCTGCGCATATCTTGTACGCACTGGACCAAGTCTGGTGCTCGAGATGGACCTTGTAACAGCTGCCTGTACGCTCATCTAGATGATATTCTATAAACACACATTAACATTATTGATCATATCTTCTAACTACTATTATAATAGTGCGAAATTATAGAATAGAATACAAAAACTTTTATTCAGGACAGACACAGCACAACGGCACAGATTACTAAATAGATAACGGTTACAAACACAAATTAAAGGAGAAGAAAAGTACAGAATGCGCAGAGCGTGCCCGAGTCGAAAGTTTGGATAGATGGATGTATTTTTTGTAATTCAATCACGTTGCAAAGGATCTGGGCCTCAAGTCTGCTATCGCACTAGTGTCAGAATGGTCTATCATTGTTTTCATAATGGTTGATTTTTACAAGTTTGGTAATCTACTAATATAAAAGCGTCACTATGATTTTCCAATGGTCAACCACTGACACTCCATTGAAAGAAATGGCATAGAATGGTAATCTCGTACATAATGACAAATGAATGGCAGACATATGCGGTAATCTGCTAAAAATTTTACAATTCCTTTGATCAGTGACCTACTGCTTTAATAGCTCGGTTATCAAAAAGTATTACGAGACCATTGACCGACCAATGATCGACCATTATGAACATAGCAGAATACGAACTTTTAGCAAAATGACAATGAGATCGTGTTGGAATGACAAATTTATGAAAATAGCAGACTTGGGGCCCTGGATGAAATTTGGCACATAGATAGATAAGGCTACTTTACATCATGCATGTATGTTCTCTTCTGATTATTTCCGATATTCAAGCGGGCGAAGCTAATGAACCAAGTTAATAAAGAGTATTCTATTCTATTCTATTCTATTCTATATTATTTTGATAGTTCGACATGGGTTCTACTTACCATTGTCAAAGGTGCCACATTCGTTCATCGTTTGATTGTCGATTTTCCTGTAACAAATGTAGGGTAGTGGGCTGTTGCATGACCTACGATCTATCTCATAATTAGCTCCGCCAGAGGACATATAGAGGCAGTCACCTTCTGTGCTTCTAAAATCTCTGTTATCTATTTCCATTTCGGAAAGCTTCACTCCTGAAACATATACTTTGCACATTAATATTGAAACAAAAAGAAAATGTAAATTATGTTGCTTCAGAATACATTTCTGATGATAACTATGTGAGACAATTTTGAAAATTCTCCAATTAAAAGTATCAATATTATGTGAATATAAAAAATGAAGACGATAAGGTGCGTTGAAAACTCACGTGACGTCACTACGTGCTACAATTTGTACCAGCGACGTGACGTCACGTGAGTTTTCAACGCATTGTATCGTCTTCATTTTATGTTTACGTGAAAAAAGAAAATATACGTGTCCAATATTTTTTGTAAATCTATCAGACGGACTAATAAGATTTTTACAGTAAAATACCCTATTGATTCATTTTTCATTATAACTTCATTAATGCTAAACTTACAAGTATACATAATTATACACTCCTGTAAGGAACAACAGGGTTGTTTTTATTTATTGTTAACATATAAATCACAGCCTTGGTCCATTAAGGCTGTGCTTTAACGGCCCATAGGTCAGATTAGTTAGGAGGAGTGTACTTACATAAATAATAATAATAAATATCTGGGGACAACTCACACACGGCTATCTGATCCCAAGCTAAGCAGAGCTTGTGTTATGGTAACCAGACAACTGCTAAACATACTTATATAATCTATAAATACATACATATTATAGATAAATCACATCCAGACACAGAACAAACAATCATGCTCATCACACAAAGTTTGTCCTGGGTGGGAATCGAACCCACGACCTCCGGCTTAGCAGTCAGGGCCGCTAACCACTAGACCAACAGGCCCGTCAAATAGCTGAGAATTTTAATACATTTTCGACTAACCTTCAACGGAAATAAAGTCTCCCTTTGAGAATAAATCATGGGTCCCCAGAAAAATGAGCTGATCATGAAACTGAGAGGACTGTGAGGAAAGAGCATTAGCTAGCTGTCTGTTCAACGGAGACGCCAACACTGCACCTGCAACGTGAGAGAAACTCGCTGACATTTGCGACATGATCTTGTGGCGGAATGAACCAGTTCATTGTTTAGTAAATAATTAACTCATCATCTTCCTGCCCTTATCCCATGTTATTTGGAGTCGTTGCAACACGTTTTTACCTGCATTCTTTCCTGTCACGTTTTTCTCCGCATCCATCCGCATTTAATTGTATTTTTACTAAATATTTAATTTCTAACCTGTTCCTTCACAAGCATTCACCATACTTGGTCTGCCCATTGCACAGCATTATGCTGAGAAGATACCTCATTTGCCACAGAAACCACGTGCGTTTATGCCTAGTTTATCGTATTTACTCTTGTTTTCTCCTCTTTAGTTACCAGTCACATATTAATTATAATATTTACTGACATAATATAATACTATATTTACCATTTAGAAATTTAGGTAAATAATTTTACTTTATTTTCAGTATAGGTAAAGCCATCTCTCTCTCATTTAGTTAGGTAAATATAATGAAATGAACAAATAATTGATTTAAAGTTTCCTACAATGAACAATGTGTAATTGCTATTGACTTGCCTTAAAAAAACGATACGTAATGAGTTCACTACCACAGCAAATAATTATGTACTTTTTTCTTGATGCCCACGAAATTGTAAAACTTATTGTGCATCTACTACTTACTAGTTTTATAGTAGCTACCTGCATTTCTTTTGTCAGTGTATTTAGTACTAGCAGCGCCCCGCGGTTTTACCCGCGTAGTTCCCGTTCCCGTGGGAATATGGGGATAAAATATAGCCTATGCTACTCGTGGATAATGTAGCTTTCGAGTGGTGAAAGAATTTTTAAAATCGGTCCAGTAGTTTTTGAGCCTATTCATTACAACCAAACCATAATATTAGTATAGATTTAAGAATAACTTGTGTGTTGTTTCTCATAATAAGTGAATTGTATTCTTTTGAGAAATAAAAGTCTTAAACCAGATCTGCCCAGCCTAGTCCCAACTATATTGGGGTCGGCTTCCAGTCATACCGGATTCAGTTGAATACCAGTATTTTACGTGGAGCTACTGCAGATCTAATCTCCACAACTCAGATTGGTGTTATTTCTGACTTCAGACAGATAATCCGTAACCCACAAATGGCAGCAAGCTGATCACCCATCCGCAGATTGACCTCGATAAGCGTTGCTTAACCTTGAAGATCGAACCATGTGGCTATTTGTACTTAGCAATGACAATGAGCCTTCCTCCAGTGTATTAGTTCCACTTGTCTAATATCGCACCTTGTGGGTCCATCTCTTTAGAAGCCGTTTTTAGGGTCCCTAGCCAAATGGCAAAAAATTTAACCCTTATGGATTCGTCATGTCTGTCTGTCTGTCCGTCCATTGGATATGTCACAGCCGTTTTACTCGGAGCCGTTTTACACATCGTTGCTGGCTGTGACTGTTTCCAGAGGATGGCTGTGGCTTTGGCATGTTGTGTGACAGCCCTCGGGTCATGCAAACTGACAACTGTGGGTTTGGATAGACCTCTAGAATTACAGTTAGGGGTGATTACTGAGTAAAAATAATATGACTCTACAGTGAAATTCGTTTATTATGACGCCGCTTATATTGACCAAGCGCTTAGTATGAAGTAAAACGGTCCTAATTTTGGTTTTCATATTATTCTTTAAAATAAGTACCTACGGATATAATGATTTCGTTTATTGACATGTCGCTTATTATAACCTATTTTCATTTCAGAAATTATGTTTGGTTGTAGTGAGGGACATGAGTTCTAATTTGTTTCTGACTCATTTTGTTTTGATTGATCTATGTCTATCAACATTTTCTTTTTGCGTTTCTCATTATTACACGATATAACTAAAAAGATGGGATTTTGTTTAATTTCTAAGATTACGCTTTTTATGACGTCCGCTTAGTATGACATATTTTTCACTTCCCTTCGATGTCATTATAAGCGGATTCAACTGTATTAAGTTCGTCAATTAGATATCGAAAAATATTGCACAGCAAATTTTGCTTTATCACATCAATAGAAAAATCCGAAGATAAAACGCGTCAGCGCTCAAGAGTGGGGGCTTGTGACGTCACGTTTTGTTAGAAAGTGTTCACAGATGTGACGGCACACAGGTTTTCAACGCAGTGTGCAGTCTCCATTTTATGTTTACGTGAAAAAAGAAAAATACGTGTCAAATATTAATTGGAAATATATCAGACAAATCAGATTTTTAGTCCCTATTTAGTAATCTGTTGATGAATTTGTTTTTAATTTTTGCAAATTATTCTTATGCGATAGTGCTTGACCTCTGGTTTTGGAGATAAGATAGTAGTCGGTACTACCTATACTTGTTTAATATAAAATAGATTTTTGTTGTTTAAAACGGATCCCCCGTTTTCTTCAAGCCTAGCAACGCATAACAGTACCTACTAGTAATATCAGGTAATAAATATTTTGGTGTTCACAGAAACTGCATCAAAGTACAAGGTAACTTTAAAACTTAAATATTTATGGAAATGCCCAATTTCTAAAAATAAAATTAACGCTTATTCATTACATTATTATTATTATTGAGGAGCTCGTGGCTAAATTATAACAGCCGCACGGGTCGATTTTCTAGGTTAAGCAACGCTTGCCGAGGTTGGTCTGTGGATGGGTGACCATCTTAACATAACGAGACTTCTCCGTGCCTCGGAAAGCACGTTAAGCCGTTGGTCCCGGCTGTCATTTGGAGATCTTTGGCAGTAGTTACGGTTTGTCAGAAGCCAGAAAATCAGTGCCGTGTTCCCCAGTTAATGGGTTGTGGAGGTCTGGTAGGCAGCCGCTTTATGTAAAATACTGGTATTCAGCTGAATCCGGCTTGACTGGGAGCCGACCCCAATGTAGTTGGGAAAAGGCTAGGCAGATGATGATTTATTACATTATTCACCGTTGAAATAGGACGCGGCAAAAGCCACTGCCACCATGCGGGAGAAAAAACTTGTGGCCAACGAGGTCTCTTCATCCGTCCAGCATCAGCTGGATGTCATGGACAAGGTCAGTGTGACCCTGATCTGCAAGTCTAACTTCAATGAAGAAGAGATAAGAAAGGCGTAGACACTCCAGTACGAGTCGTTACATACATACAGCCGACCACCGGATCTCGGCAAACGTAGTGTAGGACGTCCTCAGGCACGGTGGAGTGACGATTTGCGCAGGACGGCTGGCAGAAACTGGATGCGAGAAACCGAAAATAGATCTAAGTGGCGTGCAATTGGAGAGGCCTATGTCCAGCAGTCGACTGCAACAGGCTGTTGATGATGATGGCCACTGGATGCCGTCCTGTGGAAGGGATGAATGAAAGGCGAGAGGATTCTCCAAGACACTATAAAAGTGTTGAAGGACACCGTCACGGACAAATGCCAACTTTCATGTCCAAGGATTTGCGGAAGCTGCCCTCGTCACATTCGAACACGATGACATCACCAAAAAAAATGCCGGCGAAGTACATGCGCGTCCCACTCTCACCCGTGTCCCCCGTCGTTGGCGAGTCATCATCTGCCTAGCCTTTTCTCAACTATATTTGGTCGGCTTCCAGTCATACCGGATTCAGCTGAATACCAATATTTAACGTGGAGCGGCTGCCTACCAGACCTCCACAACCCAATAACTGGGGAACACGGTACTTCTTGGTAAGACTGGTGTCAGATTTTTTGGCTTCTGACAATCCGCAACGACTGCCAAAGATCTACAAATGACAGCCGGGACCAACGGCTTAACGTGCTTTCCGAGGCACGGAGGAAACTCGGTATGTTAAGATAGTCACCCATCCACAGACAAACCTTGGCAAGCGTTGCTTAACCTTAAAGATCGACCTGTGCGGCTGTTATGCTTTAGCCACGAGCTCCTCGTTGGCGAGTGGATGAACGTAAACACAAAAACACCAGGACGTGCTTATTTGATAAACAATAAGAGGCAACCTAAGCGAGTGAGGGATGCCCAGAGGCCTTCCGTCTAAAGCACATTAGAGGCAGAAACAAACCAAGGACAGGTCGATGAAGAATGCTTTATGGTGAAGAAGAAACTATTTGTCGCAATCTGTGTGTGTGTAAAGTGCTGTCCCATTGACGGAACGGGTCATGTAGCTGGTTCATTACGTCGACGCAGTGCGTGTCGCGGCTGCATCACACCATAAAGGTAGAAGAGATCATGGAACACATTCCATTCCACCAAATTCACCTCCCAGTAGAAAAGTTGATATCACGCCACACGATTAACTTCCAATCTTTTGTGTGTGACTTTTATGAAGGAGGGATTTTGGCCGACCGGTCTCGCGTATCATTTTCTCGGAAAGGTACCACGAGTCAGCGCAATACGTCGCCGACCGAATGCATAACAGAGAATCTAGTTCATTTGTATGTCTTTAAAAGGTATTCGTTTATTATTTTGTAAATAACGCTGTGTATATCTTCTATGGGCTTTATAACTAAATTTGAAAGGTATTGATAGCCTTGAAGAATAAAGTTACGCATTATTTTAGTCTTATTAAGGTTTTGTTTTAAATTGGTTGTTTAGTCATTTTTTTGTACATCAACCAATTTAATTGTTTACCTACAAAATAGAGTAACTATTACTCACTATGGGAATATCAAAATTATCACCGTAACATGGACACATCGAACGAGAAGGCAAAGTGTGATTTAGATCAATGCTAGACTAAGCCAAGTTACTGTTTCTGGTGTAAGGTTTAATTAAATATAACTGAAACTATACGATTTAAAATTCATTATAGAAATCGATCTACACTCTTGAAATTAGGCTTTATTGGCCATACTGACGGAGGAAATACTTATTAAAATAAAGTCGGGATAAAACAGATTGCACTGCGGCACTGGCCACACCGATGTAGCAGGCAGAGCGGTGGATGGTGGCCAGTGGTCGTAGTATTGCTGTACCGTGGAGATTGTTTATGTAAATTTGATAAAAATAAGTTGTGGGAAAAATAAATAAGTTCTCAAGACTTACTGTGGTTATTTATAAGCTAAGTATTCTTTCGCTGGAGTATAAAGAAAGTATATGGAGACAGTGGTCTTTCAAATGAAGACATGCTCTCGACGTAACACGAGTTAGTAATGCTAGATTGAGACGAGTTCCTTGTCAAATCCGGTTTGAACGCTCGATGACATCAACTAAGAGCTGAATGAAGTAAGTAGAATAGCCATAAGGTCCAACCACAAGAAGAAGAATGACGGATTGTGAAACCCTTTTAGGTCTGCAGTTGACAGACAAGCTTGTTTAAAGTTTCACGTACGGACATACATTAGACTAATATCAACGGGCTGTCCGTATAGTGTAGAGTTGATGACGAGTCAAAACGTTTATTTCAATCTTTTGAACGTCATCATTAAAAGTTATCATAATAAAGTGACTCTAGCGTCCATTCGCAAAGGCAGATTCTTATGGAGAAGAACGGACAAGAAACTCTATAGTTACTCTTTTCCAATAAACGTTTTACAATACGAAAAATACTTCATATATGTGAGGACGATGCACCAAGTATACTAGTTATAGACCCAAGTATTACCAGCAGAGGTAAACGTCTAAATAAGCTCAACGAGGAGTGGGCAGTGAGTCTTACCTTCATAGTGACATCTCAGGAAGGCTTCCTCCCAAGTAGCGGGGAACCAATGTAGCTTGAGCCAGCCGCCCGCTTCAGAGTTGTACAAGTAGTCAGGATTGCATCGCACAACGTCTGGGCCAATGAAAGATTACGGATTAATATGATCATTTGTGCGTTATTACTTGAAGAAAACTATCACATTATTTTATATCTCAGGAAGGCTTCCTCCCAAGTAGCGGGGAACCAATGTAGCTTGAGCCAGCCGCCCGCTTCAGAGTTATACAAGTAGTCAGGATTGCATCGCACAACGTCTGGGCCAATGAAAGATTACGGATTAATATGATCATTTGTGCGTTATTACTTGAAGAAAACTATCACATTATTTTATACTAGCAGCGCCTCGCAGTTTCACCCGCGCAGTTCCCGTTCCCGAGGGAATACAGGAATAAAACATAGCCTATGTTACTCGTGGATAATGTAGCTTTCGAATGGTGAAAGAATTTTTTAAATCGGTCCGGTAGTTTTTGAGCCTATTCATTACAACCAAAAAAATAAACAAACAAAGTTTTCCTCTTTATATTATTAGTGTAGATAAATATATTTTTTTAACAGTGATTCTGAAAACAATTTACCGTCCAAACTTAGGTGCATTGAACATGCACCTACATGGTTCTCATATGATTTGACCAGTACGGATTGTATAGACTTTAAAAGAGACTTTGACCTCTGAGTTTGTTTCGATATTTCTTTTCAACGTAATCGGCTAGGAAACACCGGCCTCGTCTAGCTTAAAATGACCAAAACTATTGGACATGTAAAAGTGAAACATTACACTTTTACATGTCCAATAGTTTTGGTAATTGGTTGGTTGGTTGGTTTTGGTAAGTTTTGGTGGTTTTGGTTTTGGTAGTTTTGGTTTGGGTTTTGGTGGTTTTGGTTTTGGTTTTAGCATTTATCATGAAGATAGCTGTCAATACATACAAACAAGATGAGAAGAGACGAGAAAGAAGACAGGAGACTTCATGCTCACCCGGTAAGATGTTGAGAGAGGATTTAAAACTACATAAAATTAAACACTTACCAGTTGTGAGTAGCAAGTATGATAAACAAACTAAATAAAGCTTCAACATTATTGTCTTCTATATCGCTTCACAGTTGGACAACAAATGTCTTGAATTAGGTTATCGTTACTAGGAGCGCTACACACATACACGTAAGTAGACAGCATTAGCCGGCAACTCTGCACAACCGGGCGATAATCACTACATATGTAGTACTAGCTTCTGCCCGCTACTTCGTCCGCGTGGAATAGTTACTTTACCCCCGATTTTGAAACTCTCAGCCCGATCGGTTTAAAATTGACAAAGTTTCATTCAAACTTTCATCCCCTATTTTATCCCCATGGGGTAGAATTAATCAAAATCCTTTCTTAGCGGATGCCTACGTCATAACATCTACCTGCATGCCAAATTTCAGCCCGATCCGTTCACTGATTTGGGCTGTGCGTTGATATATCACTATGTCAGTCAGTCAGTCACTTTTGAGTTATATATATTTAGATAAAACAAAGTCGCTTTCTCTGTCCCTATATCCCTATGTATGCTTAAATCTATAAAACTACGCAACGGATTTTGATGCGGTTTTTTAATAGATATAGTGATTCAAGAGGAAGGTTTATATGTATAATACATGCATATTATAGTAGAGAAAACATTAGTATCTACATTGCATCCGTGCGAAGCCGGCGCGGGTCGCTAGTATCGCATATAATTTTGTAGACGAATGTTCAGAAAAAAGGCCTCCCAGCTATGTCATTCCGGTTTTGGCGTATAAAGGTAAGTCAGTGCAGTACAGAGAGTAAGGGAAGGTTCATAATCATATCTGACGGAAAATGCGTAGCGTATTATCGGTTGCGTAACGCCAGACCAGACAAATGTATAGAAAAACCCTTGACTGCCCCCCTAGCCAAGTTGATAATCTACAATCGTTAACGCTAGTCGAAAACGAATCAAATGTATGAGAATGAAATCGTCTCAACGATAAGTCACGTGGTTAACGCAAACGAATAGAAAATTCGTAGCCAAGTTCACATCGTTTAATATGATAGAATGACTTATTATCGTTTCTACAATTTTGAACGCTACATCCTTTGTTAAAACGTATAAATGGTAGCCAAGTTAAAATTTTGACAAGCGCTAACGAAATTAATGATGTCGATGTTTTTGAACGATCAATAAGCGACAGTCGAGACCGAAGAAAAAATGGTGTTTGCTTTGTTATGATTTAAAGTTTGAGCCCGAGAAGTGTTTCATTTACCATTTTTGGACAATTTACTACAATATTAACTCTGTAAAATGCATACTTTAAATATGTTACGATGCGCTCATAACGAAGAAGTGTGGCTTAGGCGCCGAAAAAGGGACATATATCGTAAGTGCATGGAAACAATATCCGAAATGCCGGAAACTTTGTTTGTGCAGCAATTTCGATTAGACAAATCGACTTTCGTTTCCCTTTGTCAAGAACTCCGCCAGAAAACTACATTAAAAGGAACCAGCGAGATTCCTTTAAAAGTTAAGGTAAGTGAGATAATATTCCGACTGATAAACTCTCATTTCATTTTCTCAATTTGTGTTTTTGTCCTAGGTGTTATGCGCTCTAAGTTTCCTAGCCACTGGATCCTATCAGCGAATTGTTGGCGTCACTCAGAATCTTGCCCAACGCACAGCTAGTCGGTGCATCAGACAAGTTGTTGATGCTTTGAACCACTCAGCTATCATGGCAAAATGGATTGTCTTTCCAAAAACACGACAAGACAGATCAATTATTAAACAAGAGTAAGAACTTCACAGTGCACTGAGTGACGTCACGGACGCTTTACGGTGCACATCAGCTGTTCGTGTTATCACTAAAATAAAATAATAAACATAAGTTATTCTCCATAAAGTTTATATTTACAATATCACAATATTGGAACTTACGTGCTAGTTTGTGTGCAAGTGAAAACAATAGTGTTACGGCCGTGTAATAACTTAAAAACCAATTTACATTTTGGAACGTTTTCAAACATTGAAGTTACTTCTACATATTGTGTGTGACCGATACCTCCAAAAAGTGTCTTTTTACAAAATAAAGTGTTGCTAGTAACGAACCATAGATCTTGCATTTGGATCAATATTTTTTCGCGGAGTGGGCGACATCTATCGTTACCAAAGTGTGAGGGACGCTGGTGCCATCTAGCTGTGAATAGCCGTATCACTTGGAACCATGGCCAAATGCGCAGCGTGTGGAAAGTTCCTCTCAGCGAAAGGGGGCGCTACATGTGGCAACTTCGCTTGTCACAACCGTTTTCATCTCGCTTGCTTGCCCGATGCAACGCAGGTAAACAGCGACTGGTTGTGTCCTGAATGCAAAAATAAAGTGCCTAAGGGTGATAATAGCGCCACACCCGTCAGAAACCTGGGAAGTGGTACACCTGCAATTCGAGCGGTTGCGGCGGGCGTAGCAGCGGCAGTGGCCAGCTCAACAGTGGCAGACTCAGCAGCGGCAGGCCCAGCAGCGTCAGGCTCAGCAGCGGCAGGGGCCGTGTCTGCTGCATCAGATCAGGGCGCCATGAACAGATCGCCAGCAAAAATAGCCCAGGTTCAAGGCTCCTTGACCAAGCCCTCTTATGTAATACCTAAGGTGTTGCCTCAGGCTGGGAGCGAGCAAGGTACTGATGGGGAGCCTTCGCCTGAGACACAGCTCACTCTACGTGAGGAAATTAGGCTCTTCAGGTCTGAGTTGCGGGAGGTAAGGGATGAAATGCGGGAGTTTCGTCGGGAGATGGCTGACCTCCACTCATCAATGGGAGTTTGTACTCAACGAGTGGACAACCTTGAAGCCAGAATTGAGGCTCTGGAGAGCAAGCAAAATGTGGCTCTGCCTGACAACAAAGTCAGCCAACTTGAGCATATTGTAGGGCAGCTACAACTGGAGCTCAACGACCGCGAACAAGATCTGCTCGGTGCCGACTTGGAAATATCAAATATCCCGGACATACCTGGCGAGAATGTGGTGCACACTGTTGGGCTGGTAGCGGCGAAGCTTGGGGTAACCCTAGAGGAACGCGACATAGTGTTCGCTCAGCGTGTGGGTCTGCGCATGGATCGCGAGGCGCAGTCAATTGTTGCGGGCGCAGCGAGTCCAACGGGAGCGGCGACGGCGACAGCGCGCGGGCGGCGCATCGTGGTGCGTCTGACGCGCCGCGCTGTGCGCGATGAGCTGCTGCAGGGCGCGCGGGTGCGCCGGGGAGCCACTACAGCGGACTTTGGTCTCAACTCGCCCCCGCGTCGCTTTTTTATAAATGAGAGGCTCACGAGATCCAACAAGCATCTCTTTTATCGTGTGCGTGAGGCTGGTAGTCGTCTCGGCTGGCGATATACTTGGACGAAGAACGGCCGTATCCTTGCCAAGCAGGGTGATGGTAAGCCAACTCACTGCTTTCGCACAATGGAGGACTTGACTCGTGTTTTTGGAGATGTTAAATCTGCGGAGAAAGAAGTTTAGCTTCCGTGGGGGGCGATTGTTAGTAATTTGTTTGGTTCACATAGACTATTTTATTTTAAGATCCAATATTTGTCAACCTGTTTTACGTGTTTTTATATTTTTAAGTTTGCTCTGTGCGGGGTCAATAGTTCTCCTATCTCAGTATTTGACTGTTTTACTGTATGATCCAGCTGCCCGAGCATTGACTACATACGCATACACACATTATTTATTTTTTAAAATACTTTTTCTAAGCTATACTATTTACCTATACTATACTTTAAAAACTGAATTACATAATTTATTGCACACTATTTACATCATGTATGTTATATATAATTATCTTATAAATGCTTAAGACTAAAAACCTAAAAGTTGGTTTGTTTAATGCGGGGTCGCTAGGTACTCGCCATGATGAGTTTCTTGTAGCCATGGAAAACATTGCGGTGGATATTATGGCGATTAACGAGACCTGGCTCCGGCAGGGGGAGGAGGGTCGCGCGCCCAGCGTGCCGGGCTACCGGCTGCGGCACGTGCCGCGCGCGCGCTCCGTGCGCGGCGGCCGCGGCGGCGGCGTGGGCTTCTACACCGCACCCGCCCGCGCCGCAAGTCGAGCAGATGTGGCTCCGACTGAACGTCAACTCGCATTCAGTTGTAGTCGGCACTGCATACAGGCCGCCGTGGCTCGATGTCAATGTCTTCCTCGATGCGCTTACAGACTCTCTTTCCTCTTTAATGAACGCAGATAAAGTTATTTTGTTGGGCGACTTCAATATTAACATGCTAAGCCAATTAGAAAGCAAAACCAAATTACTTAACAATTTCTTAGTCTCCTGTAAATTAAAACAAATTGTTACAGAACCTACACATTTTACTGACCACAGTGAGACATTAATTGACATTGTATGCACTGATGCCCGTGTACGTGAAGTCTCTGTATCTCACATACCAGAGCTCGGCCACCATGCAGTAGTAGTGGTTGAATTTAATTTTAAGGTTGAGAAGCCATCTCCACACTGGGTCACCTTCAGGCCACTGAAAGATATACTACTGGACCACTTTAATAAGGACTTGAATAGGATGGATTGGAGGTATATTGAAAGCCTGGAGGATGTAAATTCAATGGTGGAAACTTTTAATAACTACATATTGAATTTATTTAATTTACATGCGCCCCTCAAAAGAATTCTTATTAAAGATAAGTCCTTGCCTTGGATAACAGACACTGTAAGAGAAATGATGAAGTTGCGAGACAGAAGTCATAATAAGGCAAAAGCTACTAAAGCATTGAAACATGTTGAATCATATAGGGAGCTCAAATACCTTGTTAGAGCTGCTATTGAAAGTGAGAAGTGTGCATATTTCAAGACTAACATAACTCAAAATATTAAACAGCCTAAGAAGTTATGGAGTCACATTAAATCCTCCATAGCCATCTCAAGAAAACCGGAGCCCACGTTACCACACTTTTGTAGTGATCCGGAAAAAATTAATGAAAATTTTTTGGATGTACCTGGTAGCGGTGTGGTTACCACTGCCGATTTATCATATTTTGAACACCATAGATTTGGCAATGGTCACTTCCAACTTGAGCCGGTCCAGGAGGACTTGGTGTTAAAGCTTATGTATGGTCTGAAATCCAATGCTCTGGGGTCTGACTCTATCTCTCTGGAGATGCTGAGGATGACTCTTCCGTGCACTCTCCCAGCTATAACGGCCATCATCAATCGCTCCATCACCACCTCCTCATTCCCTGATCTGTGGAAATTGGCTATAGTCAGACCTATTCCTAAGGTACCTAATCCAGCCAGCATAAAAGAACTTCGACCAATTAGTCTATTGCCATGTCTCTCCAAGGTCCTGGAGAAGGTTGTCTCCAACCAGCTTCGGGCATATCTTGAGGAGCATAATATACTTCCGCTTGTTCAATCAGGTTTTCGCAAGGGACACAGCACAGCCACTGCCCTTCTTGATGTGGTCGGAAACACCCTAGAAGCCAGAGACAAGGGCATGGGTACCTTACTTGTCCTACTAGATTTTTCACGAGCTTTTGATTCTATTAATACTTCGCTTTTGCTCTCCAAGCTGTCTTACTATGGATGTCAGCCTGAGACAGTAAAATGGTTTCAAAGTTACTTGACTCACCGAACTCAGTTAGTCCAGGTTATAGGCGATGGTGATGGAGCTGTCAAATCCTCTGATCCCAAAGTCGTAAATAGGGGCGTGCCACAGGGATCAATCCTGGGCCCGCTTCTTTTCATCCTGTACAGTGCTGATATTACAAACTGCCTGCTCAATGCCAAGTTCCACCTATATGCTGATGATTTGCAGATGTATTTACCATTTCATCCTCAGCAGACGGTTGCCACTGTAAATAGAATAAACGAGGATTTAGATAGGATCTCAGCCTGGTCAATGCGAAACTCCCTTGTTTTGAACCCAGCTAAATCTAAGTTCATGATTATGGGAACTAGAGACTTTTTAAATAAAATGAGTAATATCAGCTTGGACTTGAGGATTGATGGGTGTTCTGTGGAAAGGGTGCAGGAAGCCCGTAATCTGGGGGTGATATTTGATGAGCAACTGCATTTTGAGACTCACATCACGGAGGCTGTACGCAATTGTTTCTATCGACTCAAACTCCTGTACCGTGTGCGTCCCTACATAAGTGTGGATATGCGTGTCATGCTCTGTGAGTCACTAGTTTTGTCTAAGCTGAACTATGCTGACACTGTGTATGGGGCGTGCATTCTTGGTAGGAGCGAAAGGCTAATCCAGCGCGTACAGAATGCTTGTGCAAGGTTTTGTTTTAATGTACCCCCTAGGTCTCACGTAACTCCTTTTTTAAATAAGGGTAATTTGATGAGAATGTCAGACCGGAGAAAGCTTCATCTGGCTACCCTACTATTTGGCATAATTCTCACAAAAAAACCAGACTATCTGTATAGCAAATTAACCTGGTCGCGAGATGTAAACAAAGTCAAAACGAGAGCGTCTGCTTACCTCTTATTGACCTTACCGCATAGAACTGCTGCATTCCGGGGAAGTTTTAAATTTGCAGCTTCTCGCTGCTGGAATGACCTGCCACCGCCGTTTCGTGCTATAAAAACCGTTAGTACATTTAGTTATAAGTTCAAGCAATACTTACTACGTATTCAAAAAGAAACGACATAAACTTACCCGGGGTCTGCACGCAGTTTGTAATGGTGACATTTGTTCCATTTTCGCAGCATAACCTTTTCTTGCAATAAAACACTACACTACACGTCAGTTACTATACAACGATATTTATTTTTGCTATCTAGCGCTGTTTTAGATACTAACGTCGAAATGGCTTTTTGTTTTGTTTTATTTACTTTGTTTATTTCCATCGTCTGTTATTATTTTTGACAGCCGACCATAGTACTTCCAATGCGCCCGCGCGTTCCGTCATTTGTCTATGATTTCGACAAATGATGCTGGAGCAATGGGCCATTAGCGTTGGTCGATGATTTTTTAATTTGTTGTATGTGTGTCTTTCATTATTACTTTTTATTTTTTATTTCATATATACATTATTTTATATCCATTTATTTCATTTGTATTTGTACATTTCATGTTAGTAGGTATGTGTTCCGTGAGTGTATCCGTGGCATCACAGGCCCTATCAGAATACCAGCGCTGTGGTATTTACTAAAAATTTTATTATTTTTTTTAAATATCGCAGCATATGCTGAGATGGGGACCTTTTTTGGCCTCGCACAGTTTTAAATTAATAATAGGTACTTTTATTTTATTTTACTTTGTTTAATGTGCGAGTCCTAAATAAATATTTTTCTTTCTTTCTTTTCTTTCTTTCTTTAACTTCACATACAATTTAACAATATTTAATTATTAAGTGCATAACACTACACAATGAGGAAGTTGAGGATAATAATAATAGCCGCACAGGTCCAAAAGTCAGACAGATGTCTGACCGAAGAGTATCATATTGCTCAGTAACTTGGTTGTGGAATGCAGTCGCTCCTTGTAAAATTCTGGTATGCAGCTGCATCTGGTTAGAATGGAAGCTGACTCAAATATAGTTGGGAAAAAGCTTGGCAGATGATGATATAATGTAATATACATATTTAAATGAACAATAAATTATTGTTTTAGATTCCAAAGAAGATTTGGCCTGCCTGGTGTAATTGGGTGCATAGATTGTACCCATGTAGCTTTGGTAAAGCCCAACGATGAAGAGCATTTATTCTATAATAGAAAAGGGTATCATTCATTAAATGTTCAAATGGTACATATGTTTATTTGTACTGTATGGCATATGAAAGCTAAATATTTTTTTTATTTATTTATTTATTTATTGGTTCACCAACAATTGCTTACACTGGTTTTGTGTTAAAAATAGCATGCATTAAATTATTATTATACATCAGTGCAACAATCACTTACAGGTAAACACCGCATGCATAAGGAAGTTGTACAAAAAAAAAACTAATCTAGTTCACACAAATCACAATTTCATTTCCTAAATCACTTCTTAATAATAGTTTTATTTTCAGATTTGTGATAGTGATCTACGCATTATAAATGTAAATGCCAAGTTTGGTGGAGCTACTCATGACTCACATATATGGTCTTCTAGTCTTGTTGAGCCATATATGCGTGAACTTCATCAAAATAATGAACAAGTATGGCTATTAGGTAGGTATTTTTAATATTAAATCAAAAAGAAAAAGATCTAACATAGTTTGTCTGTGAATAATTAATTAATTAGTTTTAAACTAAATTTTCAGGTGACTCTGGATATCCCCAACGCCCTTGGCTTATGATACCTATTCTCAATGCAGTTCAAGGTACAAGAGAAGAACTTTACACTCAGAAGCATGTGCAAGCACGTAACTGCATTGAGCGCTGTTTTGGATTACTCAAAGCACGGTGGAGATGTTTGCTTAAAGACAGGGTTCTTCACTATCATCCTCATGTAGCTAGCAACATTATAATGGCATGTTGTGTGTTACACAACTTAGCCTTGAAAGCTGGCTTGCCACCACCACCACTAGCACTTTCTGCTTCACATGATGAAGGAGATGATATAATCATGCAAGATCCCACTGAGACAGGTAGCCAAAGTGAACTAATCCAAGGAAGAGCCATGCTTAGCTGTTTATTGAATAGGTTGTAGTAAGATTATTTTAAATGATTAATAAAACATTTATTACAAACAAGGTTATCATTTATTTATTTTTAATATCTTTCATAAAATAATTGATAGTGGTGTGCATGGAGGAGTGGTTAGGAGGACAGATTTTTTAATAGTCCAGTATTTTTTACAATCCCGTCAATACATTTTAGGTATAGTATTGTTAGAAAGTATTTTACAATATTGTACTGTACATAAATATTGGTTGCAGTTCTTACATTTGAAAGGGTTTGCTTAATATTGCAAAAAAAAAAACTAATTAAATACTGTAGATTAGATATTAGTATTTAAAAGATAAATAAATGAAAGGGAAAAATTAACTGGATTAATTATTTGTGTGCCATTCCAGCAAACAAATAATTTATTCCGTGTTAATACCGGTCAACTGGTATTTCTTTGAACCAGTGTTTATTTTCTATTCCGAAAGGATACCATTGCTTCAACTAAATACATTCAAGGATCTAAAGTACAGTCAGCAAAATTGCTTTGTATAGGATTGAATGAAATAAAATTCAGTTAAAATAAAAAAAAGTATTTATTTAACAAATGTCTTATTTAATAATAAAATATGGCTAATCTTTACAACTTTGATAAAACTTTAGATTTTCTTTATACCAGAATATGTCTAATATTATTATTTTTTTCAAAAACTAATCAAACTAAAACAATTTACTTCTAATTAAAAAAATGAAATCAACAATGTAAAGTTATGTCTGTCAATTGTTAAACCAAAATAATTATAAAATATCTCAGAAAATCAACTTATATATAACTTAAATAATCAAATCAGTCATCCGTCACTTATAAAACAATGAATAAGACATTTTCTTTTACTAAATCATGAACAATAATTCACTTTTAATCTAACAATTGAATAATATTTTATAAAATCAACTTTTTGTAAGTGAAATAGTAGTCAGTCTATTTTTTTGAACAACAAATATTAACAATTCACAAAAATTAAAAAAATATTGTAAAATATTACAGGTAATCAGCTAAATTATGTGTATATATATTTCTACATTTAGTAATTAAAAAAATTAAACCTTCCTTCATTTTTAAGGATGGTTTAAAAATTCTTTCAGTGTTGGATAAGGCTATCCAACATTTTTCATGAATGCTCCTCGATAAATGGGCATTTATCGAGGAGCATTCATGAAAAATGTGATGCAGAAGTTGAGCGGTTGAGTCAGTTAGACATAGGTATTATGGGATAATATCTGTCGAAGGTAGTGATGATTGAATAAATTGTGGTATCATTTCAATTAAATTATCGACAGCAACACCCAAACGATTTAAAATTTGATTTTTTTGTTCTTCGACTTCAATTCTTCTAGATTCTATTTCTAGTCTTTTTGCCTCTAGTCTGAGCCTTTCGACTTCCCTCTCATGATATTTTTTGTCGCGGTCTGCCTCTAGTTGCAGCCTGCGATGTTCAACAGCCACAAACTCGCTCGTGGCTCTTTCAAAGGGCGTTTGAATTCGGCGTGAACGCGCCTGATGAAGCCTTCGGCGCCGCGGCGTGGATGTGGTAGGTGTCACCACGGGCGACGGGCTTTCACGATGCCGCCGTTGCCGCTGCGGAACACCCCGTGACGTGGACGCGGTAGGCGACGCCGCTGACGGCATCGGTGCGAACGCAGTCCTGGGCAGTGGCATTTGGACTGGAGTTTGCATATTAGTTTGTAGTTCTCCAGAGAAAGGTGGCATTGAAGAAGATGCTGTTGTTGCTGAGAACAAATAATTATGGCCATATTATAATTATTTAGTGCCCAAATTAATTATTTGGTCAAAACATTGGATAATAAAAACGGTACCTTGTACAGGCTGGGAAGGAATAAATTCCAACATAATTTCGTCTGCGTTAGAAATCTGGTATTGAGGAAGTGGACTGACTGTATCTCTGGTCGGTGGAGGTAGAGAGTTTCCTTCTGATGGTGCAGCCTGAAAATAATGAAGAACATAAATTAGATACTACACTTGTTTGTAAAATAAAATACACAGTAATAAGCAAACAACACAAGCAAAGGACTAAAACTAACATCAAAGCCTCTCTCCTCAATTTCAGCTTGACCAATGACAGCAGACAAACCCATTATGCCCAAAACCCTCTCTTCTGAAGCAGTGAGAGTTTGCCTGCTGCTTGGACCACCACCAGTACCAGAAGCCTCTCTTCGTATTGCCAGGCTTTTTTTTTTCGTTTTCGTTTTCCAGTCTGCCCACACCTAAACAAATAATTTATCTGTTTTGTTGTAGGTATGTTATAATCAATCATTTTCTAGTATAAAGTTAATAACCTGATTGAATGATGTGATGAAGTAGGGGAGAATACTAAAATGATAATAATGGAAAATCATGAAATAATTTTTTTTATAGGTTTTTGTGAGAATATTACTTACTTTTTTCCATTTGATTAGTGGCCTTATAACTCCTCCACCCATGGAGTTCAGAATCTCCTCCAATTCCTGCCACAATCGGTCGGCTTTTAATCTGCCTTGAGGCCCTTGTTGAGGCCTACTTATATCGCCATGCCTAAAAAACAAATTAAAACTATTTTAGACAAATATAGGTCTGTTGATTAAGTACAATTGTTTTCATCAAACACAATTGTTTTCTTTGTTTCGTAATAGCCATATTAGTTTATGTTGCGCACGTTTGTTTCGAGTATGATAGACTTTCAAATAGGTAACAAAGGAAGATATTTACGAAATAACTAATAAAATGTACGTACCTTTCCATAAATTCTAATAAAGCTGCGAACTGTTCTGGACTTGCTCGGGTTCTAGATTCCATTCTATAAAAATTATCACTTCATTTAATTATGGTATCTTTCACTCATTAGCAGGTTAATATATAATAATATCATTTCGTGTCACAGTAATGTTTATAATTACAATCTATACTGTGATAAAATATTATAATAAACGAATCATAACAAAATTTGTAGGTACCTACCTTGTTTCGCTTCCTTTTTTATCTCTTAGAACTTAATCACTGATTTTAAATTTACTCCAATTCTTCCTCAATCATCCAAAACAAAAGTTACTTAAGTTACAAAGTGTCAACTCTGAGACAAAAGTTCCGCTCGCACAAAAAGTACCTACACAATTGTGTCTGACGCAGTGTTGCCAGGCGACTGTCTCGAGTTCCCCCAAGGAAACTCGGAGTCGTCTGGCAACACTTCCCCGAAATCCCCCCAAAACAAAGGTTTAAAAAAAAACCAACAAATGGCGAAATAGTTTTTTAATGAGACATAAAAATAAATAAAAGTTTTAGCACATTTCAAGTAGTCATTACGACAAACTTCGAAATTCCGCCAAAAACATATTTGACGTTTATGAACGCTCGCCATAGACTAAATAATAGGTCGTTTTTCTAAAGACATTGTAGAACGAGCGGTCGACTCAGGCGTGTCAACATGGCTACCAACTTATCGTTTTCTACGATTGCTGACACCGAAGCGTTAACGATTGGAGAACAGAATTCGAATCGAAACGTTTGTTACTTGGCTAGGGGGGCTGTTCACACTCGACGCACTAACGTATCATCGGTTGAGTGTGAACGGTCAAGTGTTTTTCTATACATTTGTCTGTTCTGGCGTTACGCAACCGATAATACGCGACGCATTTTCAGATATGAACCTTCCCTAAGATCTGCAAACGTCCGGCGTCCATTGAAAAGGGAGTATCCTCTGACCGGACGGTTGCTGTCTCCGGTGGCCAAATGCTCGATGGTTGATACTTAGGATGTTGTACATGTTCAAATCGCATGGAAACCTCTGATACCGTGATGCAGGATTTCGGTAGTAGTTCGCTACTGGCTGGATAGATGGTGTAAAAGTTAAAAAAAAGAAACAAATTGAATTTTTTAGCTAATAATATGTATAATAACAACTTTAATTTAAAAAAGTGCATCTTTTTTGAAAAAAAAAAAAAAAAAAAATAAAAAACCAAGCGATTGTACAATTATTCAAATAGTAAATACTTATTATGCCGTAGAATATCTTTCTTATAATATGATATTATTTATAATATAATGATAATAGTTTATTTAAATAAAACGTTTACAGTAAAAGTGTACATTTAGTCAAAAGTAATAAAATTTTCCATACAATAATAGTGTCTAAAAGTAAGTTAAAACTAACATTATTATAATTATTAAAGATGGTGGTCCGGAATTGCAATGTTAGGTAGCGACCCGCCCGAAATTTTGAAATCGGTCCAGTATATAGGTTTTTGAGTTTATTCGTTACATACAAAAATACAAATCTTTCCTCTTTATAATATTAGTATGATATAGATGGTCAGCTTTAGTTAAAGAAGGGCAAGAACACGCAGTGTCAGCATACATGCAACAGTTATGTGCGCGAGTGTTTAGATTAGTAAGCGATATGTTAGTATTTCTCATTGTAAATAGAATGTAATTTGTTTTATCTGCATTTAGCGTTAGGAGATTATTATGGAGCTAATTTGACACTATGTTAAAACCATTTTGAGCATATTCATAGACTTCAACTCTTGATTTAGCTGAAAACATTATCTATACTAATATTACAAAGAGGAAAGATTTTTATTTTTGTATGTTACGAATAAACTCAAAAACTACTGGACCTAGTTTCAAAAGTTCTCTCACCATTAGAGTGCTACACTATCCCCGGGTGACATAGACTATATTTTATCCCCATATTCCCACGGGAACGGGAACTACGCGGGTAAAACCGTGGTGCGCTACTAGTATTATATATAGACATAGTAAACAGAAAAAAACAGGCCAAGTACGTGTCGGGTCACACACAGTGTAAGTTTTCGAAGTTTTCTGTAGCTTTGGTACGATAGCCCCAGAAAACCGCGAAAATACACCAATGACGTGGAATAAACTGATAAGCCTTTTAAAATTCTAAAACTATGAAAGTATTGGTTTTTTTCTGAAGATGAGAAAAACTCCAAGACAAACTTAACTGTGTAGTTGACAATAGTTTTCCCATGCATCGATATAAGTCACGACCAATTTTCCTTCAATCGATATAAGAATCGACGAAGAGCAGTGGTGACCGAGTGGTAACGGCTCCGACTTACTAATTGTAGGGCGCGGGTTCAAACCCAGAGAGGCGCATTACTTTCTGTAATTAATTTCATCACCACTGATCTCAAAACGGTGAAGGAAAACATCGTGAGGAAACCGGCTTATCCTAGAACCAAAAATTCGAAGACATGTGACATTCACCAACCCGCACTGGGCCCGCGTGGTGGATTACGGCCCATTCCCTCTCCTAGAGAGGAGGCCTGTGTCCCAGCAGTGGGAACATTAAAAGGCTGATTATGCATTATGCAATTTTCCTTCTGCAAATGTAATTTTGCAATCGCAAAAACATTTTTGGGTCGTTCTTCTGTTCTACGCAAACGTTATCGTAATATAATATGTACTATTATTGCAATATCTTTTATTATTTGCGTGGCGGAGGCATATTTCGTTGACTATGGACGAAATACGCCTCCGTTACACTTTTTATGCTGACCGATTGTTGATAGACATTTATGTTATGTTGTGTGAAGTTATTTCTAACCGATTTTCAAAAAAGGAGGAGGTTCTCAAGTCGACTGTATTTTTTTAGCTCATACCTCCTTACTGGGTGCACCGATTTCGATGATTCTTTTTATATTCAAAAGCAGATGCTTGGTACCATTTAAATTTGAGATCTGACGATTAGTATTTGAGTTATCCCTAATAATGCGTGGCTTCGACTACATTGATGATGTTCTCATTCCCTCTTGTCGACGTAAAATGATAAAATAAAATTGTATACGATGATTTGGAAGAGCATCTTAGTATTTCAAGGTAGTCCCTTTCTAGTTTGGTGAAGATCTGATGAAGAACAGAGATAGGAAATGGAGCTCTTCAATAAATGATAGCACAACTTTCGGGATTGCTGAAAACGCATGTTTGTTTATTGTATACACCAATTTATAACACGTACGCTGTGATGGGTACGTTTAGCAGGGGCACAAAAGTATAAAATAACTTTAACAAAAGGTTATAAGGACGGGAAAGCCAGGGTACCTTTCTGATAAGGTGTTCTTTGATCAGCGAAACCGACCCACTCGTAGTCATTTGCTTAATAAATTGGTTGTATGTCAGCACAAAACGGCTTCTTACAGAGGCAGTTTCAAGTTCAGTGCGGCTAAAATTTGGAATGATCTGCCACCTCCCCTTAGACAGAACATCTCTCCGCCAGTATTCAAGGCGGCAGTTAGGAAAACGATATTGCACAAACAAATAATGTCTATAACGTGATTGATGAAATGTTGAATCTGCTCTGTCTTTGCCTAGAATGGGTCTCAATTTAACATTTGCTATAGTCTATCTGTTGGCTTAATGTCATTTATGGGTATTTATATTTATGTATTTAATCAAAAATCTAATATAAATAATGTTGGTTAGTTAAGGTATTTATTTATTTATGTTTTTTTTTTGTATTGATTTGATTTGTCATGTTGGTTAGTTAAGACATTTTTATTGTAATAAGTCGTTATAATTTTTATTGCAAGCTTACAGTAATGAGAGAGGGGGCGGGCTGTAAATCAGCGTTGACCAGCGTTGTGGCTATGCTACTCAATGGTCAACATTAGCTGAGCCCGCTCCTTTTGCCACACTGAAAACTGTTATTTTTATAAGAATCTGTTTTATTTTTTCATAATGTTATAACAATAGTGTTGGCAATAAATGTTTCTTTCTTTCTTTCTTTCTTTTAATTTCGGAAGTCGGTGTTAAAAAAACGATGAATCAACCAAAACACCGAGTTCCGAAATTAAAGTTATTTTATACTTTCGTGTTTTTTTTTTGTTCAGAAGTCGGTTGTATTTTTTTGTTGTTAGTTTTTTTTTCCATAAACAGTTGAGATATTTGATCCAAGACTATAATGTATGTTTTTAATTATGTATGATTATAATCTTTCCTATGAATTATATGGTTAACATACTAAAGAATATTTTGTTATAGGTATTCGACTCCTCCACATTGCTCCAGATCCCTTAAATAATTTCAGTGGGATTTCAGTTGAATAAGGTTCTCTGCGACCGAAAGTTTTTCCTGGGGTAGCGGCAATGCGAACTGCACTGATGTTGGAGATTTCTCGCAGACAAACATAGCTTTGAACCCTGGATGGATATCGTCCAACGCGCCGTCTCGGACAAAAGATCCTCGGTTCTGTATGTCTCCAAGATTGTTAGGCTGGCCAGCATTCCATTCGTTGAACACATCTTCAAAACTTTCCCCTGAAAGAAAGCACAATAATATTAGTATACTAGCAGACCCTAGGGATGGGCAAGTGAAAAAAATATATCGATATATTTATCGTATCGATATTTTTAAACACTATCGATAATTATCGAGTGAAAAATATCGATATATCGTCAGTTTTCGCATGATTATTCATACAATACAATAGAAGAAAATAGTATTTCTTATTAATGCTCGAGCCTAAATATATTTTTAAGTTTTGTGATTGATTTGTTGAAAAAAAAAATCCGAAAATTGTTAGTTGCGTGTTAATTCAAGGTTATATTCGTCTTACACTAATAGTATAATAGAATTTGTATTTTCGTGCACGCTACCAGTAGTCTTAAATTGCTATATTGCATTTTCACAGTATTACAATATTACAGTAGGGAAACGCCTTTGATGTCGCGCGATGCCGCCGCCAGTGTAGGTACTTACGCTGCCACATGCAAGTATGGAAGGGTTGTCACCAAATGGGAAATAAAACAATTGTGATTATTACTATTATGATGTAATCATTTATTCATATTTACATCCAAAATAATTGTGATTATTAAATCTAATATAATATATTAAAAGTGTAAACCACATATGTACGTACCTACATGTTATATAGGTAATAAGGATGTTTCCTGAGTAAAAATATCTGATTATGTTTAGTCCATCAGTAAAATTATAGAAAAATATTGTTCACGTATTTTTTCCTTTATTAAATCTATAAAAACTGACGAAGATAAAAAGCATCAAAGATCAGGAGTGGCTTGTTACGTCACGGCTAGGTAAAAATTGTAGCGAGTAGTAACGTCACACGAGTTTTCAACGCACTGTATCGTCTTCGTTTTTTTCTTATTATATGAAAAAAGAAAAAAATACGTGTCCAATATTTTATGGAAATCTATCCGACACGGAGTTATCAGATGTTTTTAGTCAACTACCTTATTGTACAACTGTTTTACTTTTCAATGACCGTCTTTGACAAGCTTCTATCCATAACTCGCGCCTGGAAAGTAAGTAGGTACCTATAAATTCAATAAACAAACACATACCTTTACAATTTTATCAGACATAAAAATATAAGGAAAAGTGGCCAAAATTGTGTGCACAAGTCAGTTTTGTCTTAGCGGCGGCGGCGGGGCGTCTGGAATATTCCATAAGTCTATGGTACACAAATGAAAAAACCTAACAGAACAGTTTGCGTGCACCATTATAGAATGTAAGTATAAGAAAATTATTAGGTACACAAAAAACACGCCCGCGTCTGCCCTTGGCGCTCGGTACCGCAAACTAAGCGTGTTTGCGGTACGCGGCCCGCGCCGCCCGACACCCCGCGAGTTCCCCTCCGTTGCTCTGCGCAAGTACATTCGTTGCCGTACTGTAGGGAATATTGTAATACTGTGGCATTTTATAACGATTGTGGCGAGATTTTTTAAGTTAACAATACGCGAGGAGCATGCAAGTATAATCTATAGTAATAACAGCTGCGTCCCCTATTTTAAATCGTTAAACATTCTAACTTTGCTTTGCTTATACATACGGGAAACCGCTACTTTTGTAAAATGTAACCCTCATCTATTTAAAAAACTATCAGATGTCAGGAAAAATCCAATACGGACTCAATACATCGCTCAATTATGTCACTTAAAATGTAAAACTGCACTAATGAAAAAAAGTTTTTTTGGTATTGCCCCACTCATATATAATAAAGTACCAACTGTTATAAAAAATATGACTTTATTAAAATTTAAAAGGGCCCTAGATGAATTTTTAATTATGAAAACTTATTACAAGATTGACGATTTTCTTAATGATGAGTCACTAACTGATTGACATACTGCTACTCTGGTTGACATAATTATTGTGATTCTATAATTTTTCATTTTATTTTATTTTTATTGCTGTGACCACGCTGACATTTTTTTTTTTTAAATATATATTTGTATAATCTAATTCGAATGATCTGCTACCAATTTTTTTGTGTTATATTTGAAATTGTAAACCTTTGCATGCCCATGTGATGGTAAAATATGGAGAACCATACTATTATAAAAACACCTGTGTACTATACCCATGTTTGCAAAGAAATAAATGATTTGATTTGATTTGATTTGAACATTAAAAACACGCAACCAAAATTGCGTAAAAAAAATATCGAATTTGATACGAATTCGATAGTCTAAACTAAAAATTGGATATCGATATATAGCGACTAAAAATATCGACGATACATATCGATAATTGTATGGAAAAATATCGATATTTCGATATATCGATATTTTTGCCCATGCCTAGCTGACCCAGCAAACGTTGCTTTGCCATATAATATAAATAAAATCATTAGGGGTGGGTCACCCTTCTCACTTAGGGGTATGATAAATAGATAGTAGCCGATTCTCAGACCTACTGAATATGCATATAAAATTTCATAAAAATCGGTCTAGCCGTTTCGGAGGAGTATGGTAACTAACATTGTGACACGAGAATTTTATATTAAGATTTGCTGACCCACGTAACTTGGTCTGCGTCACAGAACACAAGAGAGAAAAAACAATACGCTTTTGTAATATTTTTAAATTTTTATTGACGATCCGAATCTACTGATTGTAGCGTGATATAATATAGTTTCTCTCAGCCTTCCACAACTATCCAACACTAAAATAATTGTAAAATTCGACCCAATTTTGAGATTAGCGTGCTCAAACAAACAAACTCTTCAGCTTTGTAATATGTACGTACAGAAGACAAAATTGTGCAAGGCATGTATGAAGTATTTTTTGTATACCAAATATTGTAAAACATTTATTTGAAAAGAGTAACTGTGGAGTTTCTTGTCCGTTCTTCTCCATAAGAATCTACCAAAAATGAAGAAGATGACGTTCAAAAGTGCCGTTAATGGCCTAATTGAAATAAACATTTTGATTTTTGTATTTAATTACTGTACAATTAAATACCTTGCCCAACCTGATCCTGATATTTTAGAGTTATGCAAACACATACGTATGTACTTAACAGCAGATTTTGGGTTGATTCTTTAGTAAACGATGCTTCTTATGATGACTAGTATGATTCGTTTAGAAATTTCATTGTACCAATTTCATTTACAACGTATATAATATGTAAATGTATCTTATATTCATGCTGTTGTACCATGACATTGAATCATGTTACAAAAACGTTAATACTAGGCAGATCGCTGCGTATTTATATATGTAAGCATAAGCATAAACATAATCACTGGGACACAGGACTCCTCTCTAGGAGGGGGAATGGGCCGTAATCCACCACGCGGGCCCAGTGCGGGTTGGTGAATATCACATGTCTTCGAATTTTTTGTTCTAGGACATGCTGGTTTCCCCACGATGTTTTCCTTCACCGTTTTGAGAGCAGTGGTGATGAAATTGAAATATGTAATTTAATCAATTTGATCACCTACCATGTATGGTGGTCCAGATACGGTCATTGGTCCAGGCTCCTAAACCAACGTGAAATCGATCCCATATTTCATCCGTCCGTTCAGCTGGGAACATGTCCTTGACGATGCGGGCTTCTTCTGCGTCATTCAGGATGACCAGGTGGCCCCCCTCAGATGCACATATCCCGTAAGCACGGGTCCAAGTCTGTATCGTGCGATGGACTTTATAACAGCTGCCTGTATACCGCCTAAAGTGATACTCTGGAAAATAAAACAAGGACGCTTTTTTCTTTGAAACTTGACTCCTGCGCAAGAACTGGCCCGGAATCATGGTAGAGGGCAGACGTGTGAGGGAAAAGGAGAGGGAGGCCTATGGCCAGCAGAGGGACAAAACGGGCAGCTATAACATATCCGATATACTGGGGATTATACATTTTATTTAAGCGACTGCAAAAAAGCAGGAGTGTCTCATATCGACTGTATGTTCTTTGTTTATGTGTGTTCAGATCTGCAATCAGTATTTAAGTCAGGAGCTGTTAAATTCGGGGATCCCGGGGCTAATCAATGTCGCCGTTTCTCGAAATGAATCTACCGGGAAACGTTATTTTCAATGTCTCGACTGTGGCTCGAGCCGTGTGACATGTGACCCCGTCTTGTTGGAACCACATGTTTTGTCTCTGAGCTTGCGCATCCTAATCACCAGGCTGCTAAAGGACAAGACAAGTCTGGCCGAGGTACAGTCCAAGTTGGAGGTGTCGAATAACACCATCGTTGTTTCGATAAATAGGGCGCCTGATGCCTCCTACGTGAGCTCACGTCGCGGTGCGAGAAATGCAAGCATCGCCAGTTTTGAGTCGGCGAGCGCCACTGCGTCACCCGCTGCTGAAACTGCACGCGTTGCAACATGTGCCGCCGCCGTCGCTGACTCGACGCCGGTCGAAGTAGCGACTCGTGTAGGTACGTCGACCCCTAAACGTGCCTACGCTGCTATCGTCGCCACGAATAAGCTGTGTCGAAGACGAAGAAGGGGGATGAGAAGAGCTGCTGTGAACCTGCCAACAGGGGTTCGAAATAGCTAGGCTCAGCTACAGGCAAGAGTGACCAGGATGGCTTCGTTAAAGTGGAGAGGAAGAAGAGGAAGATGCCTCCTAGTCGGAACCAGTGCGGAACCACGCTGGTAGGACCCAATATGCTGCGGCCGGCAATACCTGCGACGCAGCTCTATGTGTCTCGGTTACATCACACCACGAAGTTTGAGGAGATCGTGGAGTATGTTCGAGCGAACACGAATTTCAAGTCGTATGTGGTGCGAGTTCCGACTCATCATATTGAGACCTTCCTCAAGGAAGAGTTTTGGCCGAAGAGAGTCGTGTATCGGCGATTCCGACACCACGCAGCGTGACACGACGCCGACACTTCGTGTAAAATATTCGGGTTTATATAAATATGTATGATAGTCTGTAAGGTACATTATGTTATGGGTCTTTGCTACGCGAAATAAATGATATATTATTATTATTATTTGACATGGAACTGGTACTAAAAGAAGGCGACGATGAGAACACTGTCATCTTGCTAGAGGGTAGTGTTTCTTTGAAAAGTTTATAAAGGAGACGACTACTAAAAGAGCCTGATTCTTCAAGATTCCTGAAGGATCAGGCTCTTTTAGGGGTCGTCTTTATCGAGTATTTGCGCGATAAAGGTTGATCCACACATATCATGTCCGTAACCGGGACGTGGCCGAACCAATGGTCCATCACAACGTGATTCGACACGTCCTGGGTACGGCCCACATATGTGTGGATCAAGCATAATTAGCGTTTGCCCACGAGTTAATCTTCATACATCTCGGATGTTTGAATGTTTTATAGGATGTTTGTCCTCACCTTCATCAAAGGTACCACATTCGTTCATCGTTTGATTATCCAGTTTTCTGTAACATATGAAGGGTAGTGGGTCGCTGCATGAGGAGGTATCCATGTAATACAGATTTTCATTGACAGACATAGTGAGGCAGTCTGCGGTGTTCGCTCCGGGACGATGTGAACGCCATTCTATTTCCATTTCGGATAGCGGTACTCCTGGAAAATCATGCAACATTGCTTACTTAATTTGAAAAATAATCACATACATAATAAGTACAGTCGTACCGTACTAACTATACTGACTTAAGTGTTCAAGTCAATGTCTAAGCGAAAGCTTGATCAGTGAGCTAAACTTTTTGCATTAAATTATTCTGCTAATTATGTTTTTAAGTTTCCATTAAAAAACATTGAACAAAAGTTAGACTGACCTTCTACAGAGGCGAAGTGTCCTTTGGAATACAAATCATGGGTACCCAGGAAAATGCGATCGCTCTCACCGAGCTCGCCCAATTGTGAGCGGAGAGCTTTGGCTAGCTCTTTGTTGAGTGGAGACGCCAATACTGCACCTGTATCATGCGTTAACTGCATACAAAAGTACAAAACATTTACAGTGAAATTCGATTATTATGACGCCCGCCGCCTATATTGACCAACCGCTAAGTATGAAGTAAAATGGAGCTAATTTTGGTTTTCATATTATATTATTTAAAAAAAAGTAATAAATAATATAATGACTTCGTTTATTGACATGTCGCTTATTATGACCTATTTTTTAGAAATTATGTTTGGTTATAGTGAGGGACATGACTTCTAATTTGTTTCTGACTCATTTTGTTTTGAATGATCTATGTCTATCAACATTTTCTTTTTGTGTTTCTCATTATTACACGATATAACTAACATGGGATTTTGTTTAATTCCTAAGATGACGCTTTTTATGACGTCTGCTTAGTATGACATATTTTTCACTTCCCTTCGATGTCATTATAAGCGAATTCAACTGTATTGGAACAAAAAGCACATTTACAAAAAGTTTGTGTTCGTTAAAAGCCGCATTAGTAATAAATACTGTGTCGCGGCCATTAGCGCCCATCTCCAAGGGGGGAGACGATAGCATTCCGGTATTCGTATGGAAAAGAGAGAAAAAAAAAACAAAATGTATGTTTTTGATTTTGTAGAATAAAATATAAAAAAATGTATCTTGATGCATGCATGTATCATCTAGGTGACAAACAATGTAAAAAAAAAACTTGTCTAAATGTTGTTTCAAAGAATACAAAATAATTGTTTTAGGACTTGCATAGTACTCGTAACAAAAAGACTAACTGTATAAAATACTAGCAGCGCACCGCGGTTTTACCCGCGTAGTTCCCGTTCCCGTGGTAATATGGGGATAAAATAATCGGTCCAGTAGTTTTTGAGTTTATTCGTTACATACAAAAATACAAATCTTTCCTCTTTATAATATTATAGCATAATATAGTATAGAAAAGTGTGCCAGGACGAAAAGACATACCTACAGCTTGTGCTACAACAAAAACTAAAAAATAAATAACGCTGCTTAAAGGTTCAGTTACAAATATCCGGGCCGTGCACGGACCGTGAGCGGACATTGATCCATCAAGAGCTCCGTTAAAAAATATCGGTGCGTAGATACGAGTACCTCGCAACAAGTTTCGGGGACGACCCGAATATGTGTGGATCAACCTTTAGGTTTTTATTTTTATTATTTATTATATACTTAATTGTACACCGTGGTTAACAAAAAAAAAGAAAACTATAAACTAAAACACATGTACAATGGGCGGCCTTATCGCATTCCGCGATCTCTTCCAGGCAACCTGGTTTTTGTCGTTTATTTATTTAATATATATATTTTAAAAGTTTACATCTAGAATACGGGTGCCTTGATCTTGTGTGCAGCTGTGCGGTGCGTGCATGACATTTTAAGTAATGGTGAATCCCGATTAATTAAAATTGCCTTTGCCCTACTAAATCGCTGAACTAATTTTGATTAATTTTGGTACAGAGATAAAAGGGACTTTTAAAGTATGGTGAAATCATGAGGAATCACCTCATGAATTCACCATACTTAAAAAAGTCCTTCCGCCAAGTCGTTCCGCTCTTGGCGGAGAGGAAGAGAAAGACAGACTCTTACTGACTAAAACCCACCCGTGACCCTTCTTGAGCCCTTTGCGTTCCAGGGCCGCGGCGACTCTAGCAGGTGTATGAGCGCCTGGAGACGGTTTTAGGCTACTTTATAACACAAGTCAGGCGCGTGCAGTGGTTCGAGTTAGGGTAGGCCAGAGAAAATGTCCAAATAAATTTTAAAAAAATAACCACATTATTTAGGGTTGATTTTTAATGAAATGAGTTTTTTTTTTAAATAGCCTATAAAAAAAAACACATTTCAACCCTGAATAATGTGGTGGGTTTTTTTTTGGACATTATTTTCTGGCCTACCCAACTCGAACCACTACACGCCACTGACACAAGTACACAAGGAGCAGTGTAATTAATTTCATCACCACTGCTCTCAAAACGGTGAAAGAAACACCGTGAGGAAACCGGCATATCCTAGAACCAAAAATTTGAAGACATGTGATATTCACCAACCCGCACTGGGCCCGCGTGCTGGATTACGGCCCATTTCCTCTCCTACCCATAACGATTGCCAATGATCTGCATAAAAAGTAGTTGCCCAAAAAAAATATGATTCTAATTAGTCCGTCATATAGATTTTCAAAAAATATTGAACACGTATTTTTTCTTTTTTCATGTAAACAAAGAGCAGTGGTGGCCGAGTGGTAACGGCCCCGACTTACGAATTGTAAGTCGCGGGTTCAAACCCAGCCAGGCGCAATACTTTGTGTAATTAATTTCATCACCACTGCTCTCAAAACGCATTCCCTCTCCTAGAGAGGAGGCCTGTGTCCCAGCAGTGGGAACGTTAAAAGGTTGATTATGATATGCTATATAACACAAGTGAGGCCACGGATAAAAGTGAGAAAATCATTAAATAATATTATTTTATTAGTGTAATAATTTTATATTTCGTTCAATATTATAATACGTTCATGTGTTATCTAACATTTGCTTTTAAAACGTAAACTTGATAAATACGTACATCAACAAGAATAAGTACTTGTTTGATCTCGTTTGAACTTTGATATTCGGGGTCACAACTATCGCGTATAAGGAAGATAAGCGGAATATAATGAAACGGGATTCCCCGCCAGCTCAGTAAAACATTAAAATTCTTTTGTTTATGGGGGCCATTGAACCCACTTCCACCCATCACATTCACCAACCGCCATTTAAATTATTCTTCAAAGTTGGATTACATAATATAGAAAGACAATTACATTATTTACCTCTGTTGGACAATAGCGCAGCTTGCCTTATGCGGACTCTGTATCAAAATGTGTTAAAAATTACCTTTTCTTTGGCCCCCCCAAAAAAGGGTATTTTTTCAAATAAAATATTTAACAAAAATGGTCCAATATAATCAAAATAACTATAATATTGATTTGAAATAAAAATGATTAAAAATTAAAGAGTAACTTTCGTTTTTTTTTTGTAACTTATCTGGAATATACATTAATTGAGTGTGTTGTAATTTTCAAACGACTTCCAAAAAAAGAAGGAGGTTCTCAATTCAACTGTATTTTTTTTTATTTAATAAAATGGTTGGTACAGCAGTCGCAAAAATGTTATTAACACCTTCACTGCCGATATCTTAACTAAGGGCGACAGTCAGAGGCCATAGTTTTATCTGATTTAAAAACGTTTCAAATCTTAAAGATTTAGTACTATTAATTTTTTAACTACTGTTAAATTTAATAAATATTAAAAAAGAAATAAAAAATATCACGCACCGGTGCGGACCGGCCCACTATGGACGGGATTTCGAGCCTCCCTTTCGTAGGATTTTTTGAAAAATGAAGTTGCTTTTTTGGTTGTTTCAAGTATGCAGTCTTGTCGAGACCATCAAAGCATTGAATTTTATAGTAGTCACAACTTTTTTATTTTTATTTAACACCATAAAATACCTACTTATATGTTTCAAATGTATGAAAATAGAATTTGTTTTCGTCATAACTTTTTTGTGTTTGGAGATGTAAAGTTGAAACTTATATATTTGATTGCTGAGTGGGTAATGAAGCCATGTGACCTTTGACCTTGACCCCGACCGCTCCGATTTACGAGATATGAATTAATGAAAATTTCGTTTTACAGGGTACTGTTATTACGGAAAAATACCTTAAAATAATTATTTTAGTACTTTTCACTCTCAAGAATTATTACAGAGTTACTAACGAAGCCCTAAGACTTTTGACCTTGACCTTGAACGGCCCCTTTAAAAAGATATAATAATATATTAATGAAAGAAACATATTTTGATGACTTTATTATTGCGGTAATGTACCTTGTACTGTCCTGTATTGTTACTAAATTAATAATAGGTATGCCTATTGTAGCACACATATTTATTATAGTATGATACTATATGTTTTTTGACCTTGAACATAAGCGTCCCATTTAAAAACTGTAACTTAAGTAACAAAAAATAAACAATACTTCACATTATTATCTTATATTGTGGGTAAATAAATAAAATACATAAAAATATAAAAACAAAATAATAAAAAAATAACCATCATATAAACTAGGTAACTATATAGCTAACTATCCTTAATATTTATAAACAAAGAAAGAAAAAAGTAAAATTAATCGAAGTCAAACTGGTTTCCTGCATCTACAAATTCAAAATTTTCTTTATCTGGGCTACATAATAATAATTTGGCTTCATCTGACAATGGCTTATGCCGAAGTTGACATATCTTGGGTCTGATGCTGGACAGGTATGGGTCAGAAGAAATCAATAAGTTATGGATAATATCTTCATTTGTTGCAGTTCTACTAACTTTTCTCGAGTGGTAGGCTCTAAAATTTTTGAAATCCTTATTACGCGCTTCAGAAGCCTCCTCAGAGAGTTTGCCAATTGGAATAAAGTTATGGTATTCAATTATGTCGGCACCATGCATAAGTAATTTGTGCACACTAGACGGCATATAATACCATGCATATAACTCAATGTATTTGTTATATGTTGCATTACAATATTGCCGAAACCTATCCACGTCAACAAACTCTCCACATGAGACTACCTGAAGAATCACTGCAAATCTTCTGATGAGTTCTTCATCAACGCCTGTGATCTGCGCTGTTACTTGGGGATTTGCAAAAAATCTTCTTGCAGTGTTTCCGTCATTAGTAGTTCCTGCACCTTGTTTAACTATGTCTACAAGTAGCCCCATTTCATTTCGAAACTTTTCTTGGATGGTCTTCTTTTTGTTGGCTAATAGAAGCTTGTGCTCTTCTCCTTTAGCTTGCCATTTCTTATAATCTAGGCGGTACGCGATATGCAACACGCATTCCATACATCTAATCCGAGCATGAAGGGATGATAAGCCAAACTTAAACATGTCTACGGAAGGACTTCTTTGCGATACTATGTCGATGACATTCATTTCTTTCGGCTTCGCGTGACAGATATCACATACTGCTGTTGATGTATCTGAAAGATGTGATGTTATCTTACCATCAATCATGGTCAAATGGAGTTTGTGATTGACATTTGCTTCTTTAACTATTGTTGGATGCAGTTCGGAAATTTCTTTTTCAATCGACAGCATTTCTTCTTTTATATTCAGATCGTTTTCCTTTGCAAATTTAAAATAAATAGGTCTACAGTAAAAAGTAGAAGATGCATTCGGATTTTCCCATACGACTTCATCAGTATCTCTAATCAGTTTTAACGGTACGAATGAGCACATAAAGACACTCGAATCATCACCCTCCATTATCTGTTTATAATTACTTTGTCCAGATGCACCATCAAAACCCCATTTACTGACAAGAGTCATGTTACTGCCAGTAACATCTGTATCCACAATTTTAAAAAGCCTTTTAACTGTTATATCCAAAACTGCTTGCAGTTTTATTTTAACCTCACCCTCAGTTATTATCATATCTTCTTTGTCCACATAGCACTCTTTTTTCTCATGTTGTATGACATCGTACGATGGGAAAAAATCACAACCCATATCTTTTGTAGTCTGTCTCATTATTTTATATTGCCATTTTGATAATTTTAATGAAGTTTTCAATGCCAGTGCTTTGTCTGCGGGATATATTCGCTTTGTAGGTTTCAAGCAGGCTCGAAGCATTGTTGCATCTTCAGGGTGTTTTATTAAATGCTTCAATAATACAGCTAAATCCATGTGGTCTTCATTTTCAGCTTTCTTCACTAAAGCGTATGCTAAAGTATCAAAATCGTTATCAGCGAGAATACTTTCAGTTCTTCTTCTTTTTTGAAGTGGACTGAGGTCCGTAAATTCTTTCCGAGTTGCAAATGTAGTCGTTGACGTCGACACGGAAACACTGTGGGGCACAAGAAATTCTCGTGATGTACTAGGCACTGGGATTGGCAACACATTTGTGGATTCATCTACGTCTTCATGTCTACTACTTGAAAGCTCATTTTTTCAATAGCTACATTCGGTATTTATACTACTTACATTTAGACCCTAAGCCATTTCTCGGAACCATATAAATTTTCTAGATGATCCAATAGTAACCTACAATAACAACAAATCGGTAACTACAATCAATTCGACATTCTTTAACAAAAGAAAAGGGCTATTTGTGTTACCGGCATTCTTTAACAAAAGAAAAGGGTTATTTGTATTACCGGTAGTTATTACCTGGTGTCATTATATTACTTCACAGGTGTCAATATTTTGGTTTTGCGAATGGGTCCTTATCTGCCACATTGTTTATTATATTGTTCCACACAGGTGACACCAATAATTTTCTGCGCCATTGTTTATTATTTTTGTTTCACAGCTGACACCAAATGTTTTTTTTTGTTTTGCTAATTAAACCCTTACCTGCCTCACTAACTATTGATCTTATTACACAAGTGTTACAAAATGTTTATGATTAAATTAAGATTTACTAACTAGGCTCTTGTCGGCCCCTATCAATACCTAGAACTGGAACTAAATAATAATCATGCATCCCCACTGACTACCAGTTAAGTAATTAAGAAACGACTGTTAAACCAATTGGGTACATTGAGATTTTTTATGAGGTGAATTGGTATAATTCTCATTTTCTGATTATCTTTTTTGATTCAATAACACAACGGCTTAAAATAATATTTATACTTATGATTTCAAACTGTCAAGCTCATAAGATTTCTTGGGGACACCCAAATAATCATACTTGTCATTTTTTAATTTGAACAGTTAGTTTTTGAAGGTCAAAAAGCATATACTTATTATCAATTTAGTAACAATACAGGACAGTACAAGGTACATTACCGCAATAATAAAGTCATCAAAATATGTTTCTTTCATTAATATATATCTTTTTAAAGGGGCGTTCAAGGTCAAGGTCAAAAGTCTTAGGGCTTCCTTAGTAACTTTGTAATAATTCTTGAGAATGAAAAGTTAAAAAAAATAATAATTTTAAGGTACTTTTCCGTAATAACAGTACCCTGTAAAACGAAATTTTCATTGATTCATATCTCGTAAATCGGAGCGGTCGGGGTCAAGGTCAAAGGTCACATGGCTTCGTTATCGACTCAGCAATCATATATATAAGTTTCAGCTTTACATCTCAAAACACAAAAAAGTTATGAGGAAAACAAATTCCATTTTCATACATTTGAAACATATAAGTAGGTATTTTATGGTGTTAAAGCAAAAAAAAAAGTTGTGACTACTATAAAATTCAGTGCTTTGATGGTCTCGACAAGACTGCATACTTGAAACAACCAAAAAAGCAACTTCATTTTTCAAAAAATCCTACGAAAGGGAGGCTCGAAATCCCGTCCATAGTGCGGCCCCCCACACGTCCCGCGCCCGCGCAAGACCGGCAGTGAAGGTGTTAGTTAATCTATAAAGTATTGTAGATAATATTTTAGGAATTTTTGCATACACACTTTCGGGGCCCCTGTAGCCTGGGGGCCCATATCATTGATACGGCGGTAGCTACGCCCCTGCGGCTGGTGTAACTTTGAACCTATTGGTAGTATAATAGAGTTATTTTAAGTGCATCGTCCTCAAATAATATACCTAATTAATTAATATGTAACAGATAAATAATTGTAAAACGAGGAGCTCGTGGCTAAACAATAGCAGTCACACGGGTCGATCTCCAAAGTTAAGTAACGCTTGCCATGATTGGTTTGTGGATGGGTGACCATCTTAACATACCGAGTTTCTCTCCGTGCCTCGGAAAGCACGCTAAGTCGTTGGCCGCGGCTGTCATTTGTAGATTATGGGATTTGGGATTGTCAGATACCACTAAACATTTTAATTAATTATTATTATAGTTAATTTATCTACTGCTCTCTTAACTGCTTATATTAACTTGTATGTACTTTCTTTTGTATCGACTATTTTCCTTACTTATATGTGGAGGCTTGTTATTAGCTATTTGTTAATATTACAGTCTTTGTGTTATTGGTTGATTAGTCTGTAAGCCTTCTTTAAAATAAAATAAATAAATAAACATATTTACACGGTAGTTCTTGGCAAGACTGTAGCTAGAACTCCAATCTTGCCAAGAACTTGGCAAGAACAAGTTGTTTGGGTTGTGGAGGAATTTTTTTTTCGTGATGTGCTGATAAGGCACTAATATTCTTAACAATATCATCCTGTAGCCGCATTTATCAGTTTTAGGCCGATTTTTAACTGACGGCGAGGATTGACAAAAAAGGATTTCATTGCCAGAAATACCTTTATATTTTTAATATCAATGACTTCTCCCGCTCTGGGCGGAGCGGAAGGGAGTATCAGACTCTTACTGACTAGAACCCACCCGTGATCCTTCTTGTGCCCTTTGCGTTCCAGGGCCGCGGTGACTATTTGGAACAAATTCCGCAACCCAGCAAGAAATACCTTGGTATTAAACATCTAAGTACCTGCCATTATTATGTACGTAGTTTTCTTTTTAAATCTCGTCTAAACCACAGCGTAACACAACTTTATAGCAGTTCAAAACATTACGAACATTAGATGTTGGGATCTTACCTCCATAGTGACATCTCAGGTAGGCTTCCTCCCAAGTCGCCGGGATCGAATGTAGCTTGAGCCAGCCGCCCGCTTCAGAGTTGTACAAGTAACCAGGCTGGCACCGCACGACGTCTGGATTGTAAATATAATTAAACAAATAAACACACCAGGGACATTAATTTTCCAGCGGTTATTACATAGACTTGTTTTTAAGCAGTTTTAACCATCATCATCATCTGCCTAGCCTTTTCCCAACTATATTGGGGTCGGCTCCCAGATTCAAGCCAGATTCAGCTGAATACTAGTATTTTACGTGAAGCGGCTGCCTACCAGACCTCCACAACCCATTAACTGGGGGACACGGTACTCCTTGGCAGGACTGGTGTCAGATTTTCTGGCTTCTGACAGTCCGTAACGACTGCCAAAGATCTCCAAATGACAGCCAGGACCAACGGCTTAACGTGCGTGCGTGCGTGCGTTTAAGCAGTTTTAACCAATTTAAAAATTCTTTGTATAAAGTGAAATAACAACACTATCATTTAGCAGCTTCTCTATATTATTTATCCTTAACTGTCACTAATGAAGCATATTGGACATTGAACGCTGTGTACAGTAATAATTGGACTTCAGATTTATGTACTGTATATTGTCATAGTTGTGCTTAAATTGTTTTAGTCTGTAGTCTGTCACTGTACTTATTAAAATATAATAAAAATAAGATTTCAGTGGCGTCTCGGAGTACAGAAGCTGATGGGACATGTTCGAAGGTTCGTGCATACATGTACACATGCAATGTGACATGTTCATGCACGAAGCATGTTCCGTGTTGGTTCTCTGCCTGATCCTACTTTGGTCGTTGACTGACCGAAACCTGTAACTATATCATGCCTAGTTGATCTAGATGAGTACCTATCTATATGTATATTAATACGTGAAGCAATAATTTTGCCTCACTTTTTACGAAAATTACGCGGACTTAGGGCTATAAAATTTGGAGCAGTTATAGTTGTATATGGAGAAGATGGAGGAGGATTTCTTTTATATTTTTTTATAAATAAACAATACATTAAATTGTTAAAAAAAAATGTCGAATTTCGACCACTGGATGAGCACTAATATTGTTAAAATGCCTAACTAAGGCCGTCTTTAACAAAGTTAGGTTTGATTATTACTGATAGGCTCGTTTGATAAAACTTTTTACAAAAAAATACAACCGACTTCCACAAAAAATCAAAAAAGTACAAAATAACATTAATTCGGAACTCGGTGTTTGTGGTTCCTTTTTCGTTTTTTGAACACCGACTTCCGAAATTAAAGTTATTTTGTACTTTTTTGATTTTTTGTGGGAGTCGGTTGTATTTTTTTGTAAAAAGTTTTTTTTATTTTTCACTTTTTAGTGGTACCTACACCCCCTCCCCTCCCCCACCTAAACGAACCAATCACATTGGTGTAAAAAAAAACGTACAGCTCCTTTGCAGAGTACACTAAGAGGTCGTCAAAGTAGACAAAGTACATAATTTTTTTAGATTTTTCAAAAACCGCTTGGTTGATTTCGATAAAATTTCATGGGACCATTTGGAAAGTATACCCTTTCCAACAAAAAAAGAATTTTTCAAATCGGTTGGCAAGCGACGGAGTTATGCGCGAACAAACATAAAAAAAATAAAAAAAATACAAACATCCGAATTGAGAACCTCCTCCTTTTTTAGAAGTCGGTTAAAAAATCTCACTAAAGATGTGTTCGTCGATGGAGCACGCTTATATAAAGTCATCTATTCATTCTTGACTCAAAAAACCCCTAGGTGAAAGCAAACATCAATTCAGAGTCCGGTCGGAATTTTACTTTTAAAGCTTAAAAATGGAACAGCACGCCCAATGAAAGTATTCCCAAAAACGTTTTGTGCATTGCGGTTGGATTTCCACGATGTACTGGTACTTAATTTTTTATATAAAACTAGCGGCCTGTTCCGGCTTCCCACGTGTCCACATTTATTTATTTTAATATAGCCTAAGTTACTCAGGGATAATGTAGCATTCCAATGGTGAAAAGATTTTTGAAATCGTTCTAGTAGTTTTTGTGTTTATTCGTTACAAACATGCAAATCTTTCCACTTTATAATATTACTAGCAGCGCCCCGCGGTTTCACCCGCGTAGTTCCCGTTCCCGTGGGAATACGGGGATAAAATATAACCTATGTTACGCAGGGCGAATGTAGCTTTCTAGTGGTGCAAGAATTTTTGAAATCGGTCCAGTAGGTTTTGAGTTTAATCACTACATACAAAAAAAAAATACAAATCTTTCGTCTTTATAATGTTAGTATAGATTATGTGTAAATTGAACAAAAGTAAAATATACTTACCCGCCACTATTAAAATGCATGATAAGCAAATAAAATATAGTGTCTTCAACATTTTAGTGTTCTGTTTACTTTCACTGAATAACTTTTAATGTTTAATAGATGATAACTGTCCACTGCGTATCAACTTGAAGTGAGCCAATGATTATAAATACTGTAGGCAAAGTGACAGAAGTTAGTTATTAACCATTTTAGGCAAACTTCACTTGGGTTAACGAATTTAACAGTTCCAGAGACAACCAGACCTTAGGCTCTAGACAAAAAAGTTACAATATCAAGTAGTGATAGCCAACATGTTTAATATCTAAAAAGGGATTTATCTCATAAAATTTCGTTTGCTGTCCATCTTAAACATTTAAAGATAGTAATTTACTACAGCTGACCTCAGATCTGCTATTACAATAGTGTCAAAATGGTCTATCATTGATTTTATATTGGTTGATTTTGACAAGTTTGGTAATCTAATAATATAAAAGAGTCATTATGACTTTCCAATGGTCAACCACTGGCACTCCATTGAAAGAAATGGCATAGAATGGTAATCTCGTACATAATGACAAATGAATGACAGACGTATGCGGTAATCTGCTAAAATGTTGTTATAAAAAAGTTTTACGAGACCATTGACCGACCAATGATCGACCATGGTGAATTTAGATGGGATCGTGTTGGAATGACAAATTTATAAAAATAGCACACTTCGGTACCTGATAGAATGTCGGAATCGCGTTTGGTATTTTAATGATTAAGCCTGTCAAGTATTTTTTCTTGAACTTTTGTTGTTCTAATAATAATAATCTGTAGGTCATTCAGTAAAAAAAGCCATAATTTTTTATAAAATCTGGGTTAATCACGTTACATAGAAATAAATAAAAAGTACTTATTTAATTGTTACAAAACGACATACATAAAAAAACGGCATGTAAAGAAAAACTATATTATTTTGTAAGACTTAAATATTTTCGCCTAAAAAAATTCGTTAAAATAGTAGTTAAATACGAAATTCTGAAAAATGTATTAGATGTGTTTAATTTTCACAATTGAGTCAGACATAGCCTAAAAATTAAAATTGAGACCAATTCAATTCAGTTACAATACCCAGCGATAAATAATGCACATCGGCCTTTACGCCCTTTACTTTAAGTATTTAAATCGCGGGCTGCAGAATCTCGCAAACCGTTGCAATAACTTCTGATAAGCAAATGATTATCTGGTCATCCATTCACTGTTTCGTGTCAAGACCGTCCTATCCCCCCTCGCAGCACTAGAGCAAACTGAAACTTTAAGTACTTTGAGCCTCAAAGTATCGATATTTGCAACTAAACAAACAAACGTCACATAGGTAGTATGTGACAACACTCTAAGAAGCAGAAATAGATAGATAGATAAAACATTTATTCAGCTCAAGAACAGAGAACACACAAAAGCATAATCACATGAATCATACATAACACTAGAAATGATTAATATTAAGATAGACAGTAAATACATTTTAAAAATTGTCTGAGTTTTTGGCACTCCATTATAATGCCAGACAAACTACCGACAATACATATTGATAAAAAATGACATGAATCCAACGAGTGTCATTCACCGAGCGATGTGTGAAAATTAAACTGACGGAAGATTTATGGGGATTGTCTATCAAAGTTTGTACCTCAATTATTGAGACTGTAGCCCCTTTCTTAGCTTTAATATTTAATTTGTGTGTGGATCAAGGAGTCTTTCCGGACCTAATGAAATTCAGTAAAGTAATACCACTTTTTAAAAACGGGGACAGTAAAGACACAAATAATTATAGACCAGTATCCATGTTGCCAGTCTTCAGCAAGGTATTTGAAAAAGTGATGCTAAATCAAATGCTTTATCATTTTAACACGAATAACATCTTGCATGATAAACAGTATGGTTTCACCAGAGGACGTTGTACTACTGACGCTGGTGTCACCTTACTGAAGCATATATTTAATGCGTGGGAAGAGGCACAAGATGCCATAGGCATCTTCTGCGACCTATCTAAGGCGTTTGATTGTGTGGATCACGAAACATTACTCCTGAAACTTGGGCACTACGGACTGGGCAAAACAGCTTTAAGCCTTGTTAAATCTTATTTGAATGATAGACAGCAAGTAGTGCAAATTAACGGTGTTAATTCATCGGGCTTAAACGTGAAAATGGGCGTTCCACAGGGCTCAATTTTGGGTCCTTTTTTATTTTTAGTTTATATAAATGATTTACCCCATTTATTGCAAAACAAGCTAAACATGGTCTTGTTTGCTGACGACACTTCTTTGATTTTTAAAATAAATAGACGTAGTAATAATCTCGACATCGTAAATAACGCCCTTTTGCAGGTCCAAAATTGGTTCACTGCTAATAATTTGGTTTTAAATGGGAAGAAAACGAAGTGCATAAGATTTGCTTTACCAAATGTCAAAAGTAGTGATTGTGATATAGTATTGAACAGGGAAAAACTAGAATTCGTCGATAAAACGGTTTTCCTGGGGATTACGCTTGACTCAAGGCTACAATGGGGTCCTCATTTAGCATCACTTGCAGGACGACTAAGCTCAGCAGCATATGCTGTTAGGAAAATCCGCCAATTTACTGATGTTGATACCGCGAGACTAGTCTATTTCAGTTACTTTCATAGTATAATGTCTTACGGTATCTTGTTATGGGGCCGGGCTGCAGACATCGAGTCAATTTTTATTCTGCAGAAAAGAGCCATCAAAGCCATTTACAATCTCCGCCGGCGTGATTCTCTAAGGGAACTGTTTAAGGAAATTAACATCATGACGGTACCTTGTCAATATATCTATGAAAACATTATGTACGTTAGAAAAAATCTACATCTCTTTAGTAAGCGAGGCGACAGACATAATTATGCTACTAGAAATAGGGATCAATTAGTTCAACCAGGTTTCAGACTAGCTAAAGTAGCCACATCTTTCATGGGGTATTGTTTAAAATGTTACAATAAAATTCCTCCCCATATATTAGAACTGAATGAAACGAAATTTAAAACTTGTATTAAACGCACATTATGCAGGCAAGCATATTATAAGTTGGGGGATTACATTGAAGATAATAATGCTTGGCTAAATGCCGGTCCTGCTCCACAGCCTCAACCACTTGGATAAACAAGTTAGGATTTTATATTTGGAAGAGATGCTCGCCCTTTTTTTTCTGTCTCATTTATTTATTCTTTATTCTTTTTTTTTTATAATACCTATTAGTTTGATAATAAATAATTTCTCTTTTTTTTTTTTTTTTACTTGTAGTTGCTTGGTTTTTGTAAACCATAGTTTTATATAATGTAGAAGTATTTTATTTTCAAATATTGTACATGTGAGTACCATGGATGTACATGTGATAAGTTATAGTTTACTTTGTGACTTGAACTAAAATGGCAGTTGAGAGCATGTCATGCTCGCTCAAATGTTTCGCTGATGGTGGCGTGTGTGTTGGATCATTCGGTTCCCTTCAAAATGGTTGAGCTAAATGGTGCCAATACACGCGTCATGTTCGTGAACGGGCGCCGTCGGTTGAGACTGGTCACCTCTTAACTGCCACTGACTTGTTTTAATCTTTATACGTTTTTATAGTTTCCTTTTTGTTTCTTCGCATTTTACTCACATATAGAAGCGACCAAGGATGTAACCAAGATTATGTAATACAGAACATGATTTAAAAGAGTGTCCGTGGAGTTTCTTGCACGTTCTTCTCCATAGAGATCTACGCTTTGGAACGTGCAGATAGCTTCACCTCTTTCGACTTGACAATTCAAAAGTACCTGTAAAAGGTTTAATTGAAATAAATGCTTTGAATCTTGAATCTTGAATCTTGAATCTTGATGTGTGTCTCCAAGCTGCACCAAATGGGAGTCCAGCTCAGCATGTGCCAGCAAATATACCTGACGCTGATATTCTGCTGGATCCCGGTAGCGACATACGGACGTCGAGCTGATGCAGAACAGAAATGATAAATAATGATAAATGATATTTATTTTGTAAGTAGGTTAAATATAACATTTTTACACGTCCAATATTTCTTGTCATTTCAAGCTAGATGAACCCGGTGTTTCTTAGCCGACTACCCTGAGAAGAAACACCGAAACAAACTCAGAGGTCAAGGTCTCTTTTGAAGTCCATACAATTGTACTGGTCAAATCATATGAGAACCATGTAGGTTGGTGTCTGAAGTGGTATTTTGAGGAAAGTATCACACAGATTTGAGTGGACCTGTCCAGACAGTGCAAGCATTTGTCAGTTATCGTGTAGCTCAAACTTAGAACTTTAAGGTGCGATTTGACGAACAATACCAAAGTAAGGACATTTGGGTAGGCCACCTAAAGAACTCAAACCGCCAGACTAACATGAATGAAACACTTTTTTTTTTGGATGGGATCATCAAATGACCCCTTCGGCCTGGGTGGAGCGGTAGGGAATGTCAGACTTTTACTGACTGAAACCCACCCGTGATCCTTCTTGTGCCCTTTGCGTTCCAGGGCCGCGGTGACTCTTTCGAACAAATTCCGCAACCCTAGCAGGCACCGACCCTATGGGGCCCCGTGCTTAATGATATGAATGAACCCCTGACGTAGCGATCTACGTGGTCCACATATTCACAATACGTTATATGAGGACCATGCATATCAGTGTCAGTTGAGCTGATGCAGAGCAGAAATCGGCCGAGTCTCTTTCCAAATACCGATGTGCATTATTTATCGCCGGGTGCTGTACATGTTTGCCTGACCGTAATGACCCAAAAATGGAAATGGGCCGCGCACATTAAAATATCATCAGAGAACAAATGGTTCAAAATTGTCACGAATTGATATCCTATATTCAAGAAAAGACGAAAAGGTAGGTCATACTAAAGATGGAGTGAGTTGCCACGTCTGGTTATAACTGGAACTGACTGGCAAGAGATAGACTGAAATGAAAGAGGCTTTCACCGACAGAGCGGTCCTTCACCAAAACATACAATTAATTGCCTAATAAGTTATACTAACAGTGGGATAGTAGTAAATTAAGCAAAATTACTTGTACAACCAATAATGTGAAGATATGTTACATTTTTAACATTTTTGCCAGAATCGCTATTGAATAAGAAACTCGAATAGAAATCATGATCGATTTGGTTGGTTAGCGAATGCGGATATTTAATTAAGTCCTATAATGAAGTACCGCAACACTGTTTTATTCCTGGATGGGGAAATCATTAAATGACTTCTCCCGCTCTGGGCGGAGCGGAAGGGATTGTCACACTCTTACTGACTAAAACCCACCCGTGATCCTTCTGTGCCCTTTGCGTTCCAGAGCCGCGGTGACTCTTTTGAACAAATTCCGCAAACCTCCTACTGAGGCAATATTAGCTATGGTAAGACTTCAAGTTTTATAGTAGGTATTTCAAGTTTTATAAACAGTCGTTATAAGAGTCTGACTGAGACTTCTCAGTGCCTCGGAAAGCACGTTAAGCCGTTGGCCCCGGCTGTCATTTGGAGATCTTTGGCATTCATTACGGATTGTCAGAAGCCAGAAAAACTGACACCAGTCTTGCCAAGAAGTACCGTGTTACCCACTTAATGGGTTGTGTAGTCTAGTAGGCAGCCGTTTCACATAAAATACTGAATAGAATAGAAAACATTATTCGACATAGACACAACACAACAGCTACAAAATACAAAGTAAAAAAAATAACAAAAAAAAAAGAAACATAACAATGATAAAGATTAAAATTATGCTGAGCGTGCCCATACCGAAAGGGTCACCACCTCAGTATTTGCTGCGCGTCAAACACCCAGCGCTGGTTTTCAGTTGGCACCCCGCAGTGACTCACGGACGTGGGTAAATAAAATATATACACACTTACTTGAATAATAATAAATTATGTTTCGGAGTATGTTAATAAATATCGTAAAATAATGTTTCTTTTTTATGTTTGCTACATTGTCCAGATATTTTTGTTTCTAAAGTACCTATAAATTTGCAATATAAAAATAAAATAACGCAGGTCGCTCGATGCGGGGCCGCATCATCCAAAGCAAAAATAAAGTGAAGGAAAATACAAATGTGCTTTTCATAAAACATTTCTATGTATATTGTAATCGCAAAGAGAAGATAAGTGATCGAAGCCTTGTTCCTGGACCACACTGTGACCACATACCGCATCACATCCAGTCCAACATAAGGTACTGGTACTCAGCTGATAGCTGAATCCGGTTTGACTGGGAGCCGACTCCAATATAGTTGGAGTAAGGCTAGGCAGATGATGATAAACAGTTGTTATAATTAATCTTATAATGGAGTGATAAAAGCATGATTACACCCACACACTTGAAAATTACAATAACAGTAATTAAAATAAATAACAATCATTGGTGGATTACGGCCTATTCCCTCTCCTAGAGAGGAGGCCTGTGGCCCAGCAGAGGGAACATTAAAAGGCTGATTATGCTTATGCTATGTAAACAAAAAACGAAGACGATACAGTACGTTGAAAACTCGTGTAACGTCCCTTCGACCTACGATTGTTACCACGACGTGACGTCATAAGCCCCCACTCCTGATCTTTGATGATTTATATCTTTGTCAATTTGACAAAGCAAAATATACGTGTCCACAATATTTTTCGATAATCTAACTGACGATGACGGACTTAATAGAATTATGTTTTTTATACCTATGAAACATTCCTATTATGGCATCCGGGACCAACGGCTTAGCGAGCTTTCCGAAGTTCGGGAAATACGAGTAAGATCCTCGGTATGATATGGATGGTTCCGTTACTTATCTTGGATATTGACCCGCGTGGCCGATCTTGTTTAGTCACGAGCCAGCTGAGATTTCTGAGACAAAGATCATACATATAAGACTATAAATTGTATAGTTGATTACAGTAACGTTATTGCACAGTATATATAACTGCGTGTTATCCTCAACGCAACGCATTATATATCCAGCTGCACAACGGCACAGTAGGTACCCACGCAAAATGTTGAAGATATTAGTTTTATTTTCCTTGTTTTACTTGTCAATTGCTACTGGTGAGTATTACTTAATTCATTATTATTTTGTATTGAACATAGTGGTCTGATCCAAGACAAAAACTTTTACACGGTGACATTTTTTTTCAATGTTTTACTTATCAGTGGAAGTACCAAACTTCGTCAACGGCTCCTTTGGTCTCTTGGTCGCAAATATGACTGATGACGTTCGGTTAAGGGTTCGATTCCCGAGGTTGAGCAAACAGTGTCTTTGAGTTTTTTTTCCATCAGGTTTCTGTGACATTCCGGAGTATGCAAGTCGTTGTGTCACACCCGTGTCTCGGAAACTACCAGTCACCAGATCTCCATCTGACTATGAGATTGATGGCATCATCATCTACCTAGCTTTTTCCCAATTATATTGGCGTCGGCTTCCAGTCAAACCGGATCCAACTGAATACCTGTTTTTCACGTAGAGCGGCTGCTTACCAAAGCTTCACAACCCATTAAATGGGTAACAAGGTATTTCTTGGCAAGACTGGTGTCAGATTATCTGACTTCTGCCAATCCGTAACGACTGCCATAGAAATCCAAATGGCTGCCGGGACCAACGGCTTAACGTGCTTTTCCAGGCAAGGAGGACCCCTAGACACTAGACACTTCAGCAAGCTTTGCTTAACCTTGAAGATCAACCCGTGCGGCTGTTAAAATTTAGCCATGAAGCCAAATTTGCACACTATAATACGTAGTGTGTTGTGCGCCGATGGCTTGTCTCCGTATTCGAAGATTTTAAGATTTTCGGCCGCCAAAGCCGAGATCGGTCAGGGGACTACTACTTAATCAATTTAAGATTTAAATATCATCACCTACCTGACCTTAACCCATGTTACTTGGGGTCGGTGTAAAACGTTTTTATCTTCCATATTGTGAGCCGTGACGCTATCACTGATTCCTTTTATTTCCTAACCCTCCTATCATAGTCAATCCATCCATCTTTTTCTTGGCCTCCCTCGCATACGTCATTTTGTCGGTGCCGGCTGTCGCTGAAAATCAGCGCTTCGACTCTGTCTCGTACAAGAGTCCTAGCATTATGCTGAGCGACAGCCGTTTTGCGCAAATGTGACGCATACCTTCCCAACTTTTAACTATTATTTTTGTTTTAGTTTTAAGCTTTATTTTTAAATTCTTTGGTGTGCGTCATGCTTGGCGCAAATAAACAGTTTTTCTTTCTTTCTTCTTCTTTCTTTCTTTCTTTCTAATATGCTGATTTCTCATTTCATCCATCCTCGTCAATACGCCACCTCAACAATTTTTGTATACCTATTTATTTAGGTTTTAATACAAATTATATAGAACAGAAACATCCTGCCTTCTTATTAGTTTCTTCCTTGCCTAGATTTTGTGCCATGCAAGCCTGAGTATTTGTTCAACTTCGATGCGGGCGGCTGGCTCAAACTGCACACGACACCACAAACTTGGGAGGAAGCCTTCGTTAAATGTCATGAAGAAGGTAAGACCTAGAGTACTGTATTTCCTTTACTCTTTAAAATCCATCCAAAGGTTGTCTTGAAAAGAGAGATTTTAGCGATAAGGCCGCCCATTGTGTCACCCTGTGTATCGTTTTCTTCATCTATATTTTCTGTAACTTATATGGTGTACATAATAAAGAGTATTCTATTCTATTCTCAACTTCGACGAGCGGGCAGCGCCCCTCTCTTTGCATGCCCGGGTGCAATGTGCCTTAACAGTAGTGGTATTCTGTAAAGGCCTCACCGTACACACTTCAGCGGAGCGCGCTGTGAATCCATCTTTTGCTAGAGTTTGACATCTTCCTTAAACTTTACCTTTCCAAAGTTTTGTGGTTACATTTTAACCCGGTGTGTCCTCGCGGTAATATTCTGTTAAAATGTCTATGTGTCATGTTACAGGCGCGGTGTTGGCATCGCCGCTGAACAGACAGCTAGCTGATGCTCTCCACGCACAGCTGGCACGGTCCGCTGTGAATGAACACATTTTCCTTGGAACCCATGCTTTGTATACTGAAGGAGACTACGCATCTGTAGAAGGTCAGACAAAGTTTACTAAACAATTTCAAATTGAGCATGTCGATGATGTGACTGGTTTTGTTCTTTTTCTTTTTAAGCTATTGCATAGCTTCTATCGCGGGCCTTGAGCGTGGCAACCGAATCCAGAAATTCCGTAACGAAAATAACCTAACACCGCTACGTCAATCGATTAGGCCCCGCCTTTTTAAAATGGTCGCTCGCCGTCACCGAGCCGACCCGAACGTCTGCTTTCGGAAACAATCGGTGGGACAAAGTTAAGTGAAACGTATGTGATTTACATTAGTACAGTAACCCAGGTGAACGAATCGAGACCATATCACAATGACGCACAGTACTAAATATATAATTGCATAAGTTGATAAAAAATGCTATGCAATAGCTTTACCGCGGCAGTCCCCGAGTGCCACATGTATTTTTTTATTACTAAGTGTCTTGTGTGTATGTTCCAGGAGTGCCACTGTGTGACATGAAGATAAAATGGGCTCCACACGATAGTAGGAGCACCGGAGACTGCCTCACTATGTCTGCTGATGGGAGCGTGTATTACTCATCATGCGACAAACCATTACCTTTCGTATGTTACAGGAAACTCAATAATGACACGATAACCGAATGTGGCACCTTTGATAACGGTGAGTACATATGTATATCGTTAAGTACTTTGCACTTAAATACAGTAGAACGCCGATTATACGAATTAATTAGGACCGGGGTCGATTCGGATAATCGGACTCGACTGGTTATAAAGAAAAACGAACTATCACATAGAATAAACTTTATTAAGTTTAACAAACCAGTTCTACAATAAATATGTAAAAATTTATAAAATTACTTTTATAATTTCTTACTAATGAAATTACTTAATTATAAAATTACTTGGTTTTAATTTTTGTATTACGCTTTGGACGGATTCGGATACTTGGCGATTCGGTTAATCGGCGGTCTACTGTACTAAAATTGTTAACAATTAACTCAAATTTCTTTGTTCTATGTGATCGAACTAGTTTGTGAGATAGAAGCACGTTCAATCATCTTAAAATTAATTTTATGGTATTTTTATAAGGTAAAAATAATTTACAAAAAAAAAAATTATCGTGATTATTCCAGAATATCACCTGAATCAGCAAACAGGAAGCTGTTACAAGGTCCATCACGAAAAACTCTCTTGGAGCCGTGCGTACAGGATTTGTGCTTCTGAGGGAGGTCACCTGGTCATCTTGAATGACGAAGCAGAGGCCAACATCATAAAGGGCATGTTCCCTCCTCGCACGGAGAAGTCTGACCCATGGGACAGATTTTATGTGGGGCTGGTGGCCTGGGGCAAGGAGCGCATCTGGACCACCATTCACGGTACGAAATAGAATAGAATACTCTTTATTATTATTCCATTTATTTATTCGCTATACATACTTAATACATTTTTAAATATTTCTATAAAAAAAAACATTTAAAAATATAAAAAATAGTAGCCCACCGGTATTGGGAACAGGGTCCAAGCTACCGGCGGTCAGGGCTCCCGAGAGAGGAACCTCCTAACGATACGTGCCGTGTCCAGGAGTATTGCTTTCTGGTTCAAGCCCTTGATCCAGCTGCCCAACGAAAGCCTCTTAAGATGTTGGTCGAGGCTCTTGGCAATTATGCCATTGGCCGTCACGACTATCGGCACAATGACTGCTGTGTTCACATTCCACATGTCGACAACCTCGCGAGCCAAGTCAAGATACTTCGATTGTTTATCTTTCTCAGCCTTCACGAGGTTCTCGTCATGCGGAACTGCTATATCTACAATCATATTGCGCGACGCTCTAGTCGGTCTATCACCACTATGTCAGGCTTATTGGCAACAATAGTCCTGTCAGTGATGATTATTATTATTATTTTTAATAACGATGCCACACACTAGGAATTACTCCTGTGTCGTGGGTGCTTTAACAAACATACAATCTCACATATACAAACAGCCAGACCCGGAACAACTAGGGAATCGAACCCACGACACGTAGTGCAGCAGCAAATCGCTCAAACACTGAGCCAACCGTGTCGTCTAATAATTATGTACACCATACAAGTTACAGAAAATATAGACAAAGAAAACATTACATAGGGTGACACAATGGGCGGCCTTGGCGCTAAAAGCCATCATTTCAAGACAAAAAAAAGCAAAAAAAGCAAAAAAAAAAGCAAACAAATTAGCTTTCTAAGGGCAGGAAATACATCTTTCTGATTACCTGCCCACACCGGTTTTGCACAGGTAGCATGCAGCAGGTATACAACCTGTTTCAGAACTGTGTGTTCATATAAAAGGTGATGTCCTGTATCTATACTAATATTATCAAGAGGAAAGATTTTTATTTTTGTATGTAACGAATAAACTCAAAAACTACTGGACCGATTTCAAAAATTCTTTCACCATTAGAAAGCTACATTCATCTTGAGTAACATAGGCTATATTTTATCCTCACATTCTCAATTCTCAAGGAACTACGCGGGTAAAACCGCGGGGCGCTGCTAGTCTGTTATACAGTTAAGCAAGATTATGCAAAAAAAGCTTGATCTTTGGTAAACAAACTCGATCGAGACTGCTTGAATCAGGCAGGTAGTGGTATTTTTAGTTCTTTTTTTTTGTTGTCCTTAACTCCCAGTCGGAATTTTTTTTTTCTATGTCTAAATATATATAACTCAAAAGTGACTGACTGACTGACATAGTGATCTATCAAAGCACAGCCCAAACCACTGAACGGATCGGGCTGAAATTTGGCATGCAGATAGATATTATGACGTAGGCATCCGCTAAGAAAGGATTTTTGAAAATTCGTCCCCTAAGGGGGTGAAAAAGGGGTTAAAATTTTGTATGGAACTCCACGCGAACGAAGACGCGGGCTAGTTTCAAATATAACTTTTACAGTATTTTTTTATGTATTTTAGCCTATGTACACAAAATCTTACTGAATTATACACGTAAATCTTCCTCATGAAGCACCCGTTCATTGATGAAAATCAGTTTGGAAGTTTTTAGTTAATTGCGTCCTACAGACGGAGCGGCGGGTAGTAACTATTTAGTAATCTGTGGCGGCGGTATCTAATTAACCGACTTCTAAAATGAGGTTATCAATTCGACCCGTATGTATGTAATATTTCCAGAACTGCCCAGTTTTCGTATATGTTAGTCTATATCAGCGTCTGAATAAATGTGCCAAATTTCAAAAGTGTATGTATGTATGTTTTTATGTTTGTGTTCGCATATCTCCGGAACTACAAGTCCGATTTAAGTCATTCTTTTTTTGTTGTACTAGATATTGTTCAACTTAGGGAATACTGCAAGTTTAATCAAAATCGGTTCAGTAGTCTATGTATGTACAGCGATTACGCCGAGATGGGTATGTTTAGAATAGAATAGAATAGAATACTCTTTATTATGCTTTAGCTGGGAGTGAACCACTAAAAAGTGAAAAATAAAAAGCTTTTTACAAAAAAATACAATCGACTTCTAAACAAAGAACCAAAAAGTACAAAATAACTTAAATTTCGGAAGTCAGTGTGTTCAAAAAACAAAAAAGCAACCAAAAACACCGAGTTCCGAAATTAAAGTTATTTTGTACTTTTTGGTTTTTTGTTTAGAAGTCGGTTGTTATTTTTTGTAAAAAGTTTTTTTGTAAAAAGCTTTTTTTATGATAATATGTAGTGAGGCACGAAATTATGGACCGTGGCTATACCAACATACATATGTATATACATATATGTTTGTCAGTGCTAGTCACTACATAGTATAACACAAAGTCGCTTTCTCTGTCCCTATATCCCTATGTATGCTTAAATGTTTAAAACTACGCAACGGATTTTGATGTGTTTTTTTTAATAGATAGAGTAATTGAAGAGGAAGGTTCATATGTATAATACATGCATATTATAGTAGAGGAAACATTAGTATCTGCATTGCACCCGTGCGAAGCCGGGGCGGGTCGGTAGTAAAAAATAATAACAACAATGTTTGTAAAAGTGATTGAGTCAGGCGTTACTTTGCGGAAATCCATTTTAACCTAGTGCATACCTGCAACCCACAAATATTCGCGGAAATTAAAACTAGATAATATTATTTTCATTTTAACAATGTTTGTATCTTTCAGGTGGAAGAATAGAAGATGTGTACAACAAATGGAATCCTGGGCAGCCTGACAATTACGATGGCATCCAGAATCGAGGGTCGGTGATGTGGAACGGGAACCTGGATGACGTCAGTGTTGCAGGAGTGAAGCTTATGTTCGTGTGCGAGAAGTCTCCCCAGTCAAAACGGTTTGAAGACTTACCGTCGTGCTCGGAAAAAGTAATAAGATTGTGTAATATTCGTGATGAATCTCAGTTGTGATTTTAGCACATTTTTATTGTTATTAAATCTATACTAATATTATAAAGCTGAAGAGTTTGTTTGTTTGTTTGTTTGAACGCGCTAATCTCAGGAACTACTGGTTCGAATTGAAAAATTCTTTTTGGGTTGAATAGACCATTTATCGAGGAAGGCTTTAGGCTATATATCATCACGCTTAAGCCAATAGGAGTGGAGCAGCGATAAAGAATGTTTTAAAATCGGGGATTCCACGGGGACGAAGTCGCGGGCAGCAGCTAGTGAATCAATAAAGTATCACTTTATTCTTGACGATTGCCTGGATATAAAAGAAAGAAAGAAAGAAAGAAAGAAAGAAAGAAAGAAAGAAAGAAAGAAAAATGTTTATTTAGGACTCGCACAAAACAGATAAAATTAAAAGTTAAAAAAAAACATAATTAAAAGCTTAATATTAAATTTAAACTGTGCGAGGCCAAAAAAGGTCCCTATCTCAGCATATGCTGCGATATTTAATCAATTGATGGATATGGCGAAGATTTAGCCAACAAAACATGAAAATTAATAAAACAGGATGTTTGTAAGTCGGTTTGAAATTATACTTTAAAGTGTTGTTGTGTGTTTTTGTTATTAAACAGTCTTTTTTTAACATGCCAGACGATTGGGATTTTGGGGTACAGTCAAGCTTATAGTTATACTATTATGATCAGAGAGCCCCAACTCTACTGATGTGTGCGATCTAATATTGAAAAGAGTGAATATCAAATCGAGACACGTTGAGTAAGTTTGGATTATTCGTGTTGGTACTTTTATGTGTTGCTTGAACTTATATTCAACATTAAATCTAAAAATTGGTTAGCTTTCAAACTGTTATTTAATATATTTATATTATATTAAAATCTCTAGACGACATTGATTATAGTTAATGACCCAGAATGTGTTACTAATAAGCGACGGGGCATGGTAATGATGTACGACCAAAAAGGTGACACAATAGGGATGTTGCCTGAGTAAAAAATATATGATTATGTTTAGTCCGTCAGTTAGGTTATAGAAAAATATTGTACACGTATTTTTTCTTTTATCACAACTATAAAAACTGACGAAGATAACAAGCATTAAAGATCAGGAGTGGGAGCGTGTGACGTCACTGCCCGTTAAAAATTGTAGCGAGTAGTGACGTCACACGATTTTTCAACGCACTCCCAAGCAGCAAAATTATCCTATAGTGCAGATGCTATAGGCCTCCAGCACTTATAACATTCTCTTAACGGTTCTAGTATTTACTACCACGCTTATAATAGCCAGCATGGAGTAAGTTGGGCCTTATAGTATTTCTGATCTTATACATTAACTTATAATCACTTATAGGTAGAAATTAAGGGTGCAATATAAGTTTGGGTGACCTATAAAAGTATCGCAAGGGTGTAAATGCACTCAAGAGTAGATAAACTGGTAAGCTATACTTATAACTGCTAACAAGAAGCTTTATAGAACTACTATAAATAAAGTACGCCAATAAGAGTGACAAATAGAACTAAACAAACCGGAAACTATGTGCATTTATTACCCGGTTTTATAATGGTTTATAAATTCACTTTACGGAACAATTATAAGTAATATGGAGCGGTTTTATAGTGGTATAAACCAAAATTGTTATAATCTTAACACGATTATAAAGGTTTAATTTAATATACTTAGTATCCAAAACTATATCCGTGGTATCCTGTACAAGAGTACATCGGTTTTTACTATTATTAAGGTTTTTAAAGCTCGGAAATCCCTTTTAGTCAAAAAGCGATCGACGTCCAAAACATTACCATTTTCAATGTTGACACCTAAACAAAAGAACTAAAATAAGCCACGTATCTAATAGCAATATAAAAGAACCGTCCGGTTATAAAAATATTTGCGGAACTCTAATTCCAAACAATATGGCCAAGCAATGGTTCTGATATTTACCATTATTAAACAAAGTAAGCCTATAGCGGTTTGTTAATGTATTTGGGAAAACCAACTTTGTCAAAATGGCGACTTTTCGTTGTATGTCTTACTGAAACTAACATTATTTTAAAATTCAACTTAATGAAAACGCAAATTTCAAGGGGCGCGTCAAAATTTTGACTAAAAACTTATTATACTTCACAGAAAATATACGTGCGCCATGCTGTGCACATTCAAACACATTATACATCTTGATTTATTGTTAACTAACATTCTACTCATAATTTATATTCTAGATAATATTTATTAGAAATGGATATGTTTTAATCTTTACAAATGTGCGCAGTAACATTTACCAATTCACAACACTTTGTATGAGCTTGTAACAGATTCACTGTGTACATTATTGTTGTATTTGGTTCCATTAAGCGCTGATAGTTAGCTTCGCGGGAGCAAATAGTTCTACATAGTCCAACTATAAGGTCGTTACTGTCGTGTTTGGTTCCATTATGTGCTGATAGTTAGCTTCGCGGGCGCAAATAGTTTTACGTAGTCTAACTATGAGGTTGTTATTGGTAAAAGTGGTATTCACCAATTCTACTATAGACATTTAATTAGGTAAAATACGCCTATAAATTGGGCCCTTTTCCGTGGTTATAATTGGTTACTATTCCTTTATAGTCCTATGAAATGGTGGTTCCAGGACAATTACTAGACCACATTTTGCTGCTTGGGCTGTATCGTCTTAATTTTTTGTTTAAGTGAAAAAAGAAAAAAATAAGTGTCCAATATTTTTGGGAAGTCTATCTTACGGACTAATTAGATTTTTTTAGTCAACTACCTTATTATAACCGTAAAGTTTAAAACGTCCGTGCAATGAATCAATAGACAAACTGATAGGCGAGTGTGGCTGACAGTATGGTTTTGGGCTTAAAAAACAGTGATTACGTGCTTTTTGTATGTAATTGTTTGAGTGAGTAAGGCTGGTCATGAAAATGGTGTGTATGTTTTTATTTTGTGTGAGGAGTGTGTGTGCCAAGAATGTTTACGTTTTCCTATTTCCGTGTAAAATAGATATAGTTTATTGTATTTGTGGAATACAAAAGAACTCGTTGAATATAATATTGTATAATTGGTATAGAAGGGAGGGTTTTTAAAGTTAACCTACTATTGTTAAAAATGTTTGACAGCAGCAAGTACGTGATTGCATGGATCAGTCATTGGGTTACTTGCTGTTCCAGATCTCATAAGGTTTGATCCGATCTGACAGGTATTTGTTTTTCTCCTTACTTTCCTCAAAAAGATGTTGCCGTTTGAGCTCGAACAGAAGTAATAGGTACTTGATGCGTTTTGCAAATTGTTTGGCGCTGAAAAATATTTTTCTTGAGCTGGCAGGAAGGTGTTCTGATATAGTTCCGGGTTGCGATAATTATTTGGTTTTTGTTTGGACGCTAGATAGAGCAGTGGTGGCCTAGTGGTAACGGCTCTGACTTACGAAGTGTAAGGGAAGGTTCATATCTGACGGAACATGCGTCGCGTATTATCGGTCGCGTAACGCCAGAACAGACAAATGTATAGAAAAACACTCGAGTGTTCACACTCGACGCACTAACGTATCATCGGTTGAGTGTGAACGCTCGAGTGTTTTTCTATACATTTGTCTGTTCTCTAAGTCGCGCGTTCAAACCCAGCCAGGTACATTACTTTGTGTAATTAATTTCATCACCACTGCTCTCAAAACGGTGGTGGATTACGGCCCATTTCCTCTCCTAGAGAGGAGGCCTGTGTCCCAGCAGTGGGTACGTTAAAAGGCTGATTATGTATTATACTGACAAATGCTTGCACTGTCTGGACAGGTGCACTCAAATCTGTGTGGCACTTTCCTCAAAAGGCTACATTAACCTACATGGTTCTCATATGATTTGACCAGTGTGGATTGTATGGACTTTAAAAGAGACGTTGACCTCTGAGTTTGTTTCGGTGTTTCTTCTCAGGGTAGTCGGCTAGGAAACACCGGCTTCATCTAGCTTAAAACGACAAGAAATATTGGAGGTGTAAAAGTGTTATGTTTAACCTACTTACAAAATAAATATCATTTATCATTATCATTTATGCTAGATATTCCGGCTACAATCGGTCTAATCGTATCTGGTTTACCTGGAAGGCGGTACACGTCACGCAAATCAACAACTGAGCATTTTGGAGATAATATACTTCTATTATCTCCAAAATGCTGTTTCATTATTCAGCGTTAGATTCATCAGGATCTAACGCTGTTTCATTCGTCACTTGTGGCACGTTACGGATTTCAATAGTCAAGGATCGGGATAAGCGCTGTAGATCTTGTATTTTGGATTCCATTATTAAAATACTATTGTTGTACGTGAGATTTTCTTTTTGGAGCGACTGGACTTGTTTCAAAATGTCGCCGTATTGTCTACTAATAAAAGACAAGTTTTTTTTTTCAGTTTCTGCGTTCGATTTCTGAATGGCCAGGTTTTGGCTTTTTAACTGAACCATATCAGCAATCAGTTTGTTCAGAGAAGAGCTTTGATCTATACACACTTTAGTAAAGTAAGTTTATTAGGTGATACAATATGCATATATCGTCTCACCTAATGAACTTAGGTCCAAGGAATTTGTTGTGTCGTTCATGGGTTTTATCTAAATATATATATCTAAATATATGTAACTCAAAAGTGACTGACTGACTGACATAGTGATCTATCAACGTACAGCCCAAACCACTGAACGGATCGGGCTGAAATTTGGCATGCAGGTAGATGTTATGATGTAGGCATCCGCTAAGAAAGGATTTTGATTAATTCTAGGGGATAAAATAGGGGATAAAAGTTTGTATGAAACTTTGTCAATTTTAAACCGAACGGGCTGAGAGTTTCAAAATCGGGGGTAAAGAAACTGTTCCACGCGGACGAAGTCGCGGGCAGAAGCTAGTTGTTCTAATAATTGTGATATTATTTATTTCCAGTGGAGAGGTTATGGGTTGTAAGTCATGCTCTTGAGGGCGTATAGGTGTGTTAGAGTTTCCTCGTTTAGGTATTTTACACTAACAAGCTGGGCACTTCCAGGTTTTAGTGTTTTCTGTTTCTATTATAACTTTGAAACGTTTATTACGCGGGCCTCAGTTTAACATTGGCGCACTCCAAATCGTATGCGTTTTTTTAAAATGAACAAGTTAAGTACACACTGGTACATATTGGACCCATTTTTACACAACACGCCTCCAGTGGGTATTTCATAAATTAATTTGAATCGAAATTGATGTGACTTACAACTCGCCGGCAGATGGCCGACTTGCATTTTTGGTGGTATTTCGGTTTGTACTTTTAAATTCTACACATTTTCGTATTTAGTGATATTGGTATAGTTTAGTTCAATACTAAGGGTTGTATCGTTGGCGTACAGAATACATGAATATTGGGTTACGTTGGGTAAATCATTGATATATAATAAAAACAAAAAGGGATCCAATATACTACCTTGGGGGACACCATAGGAGTTTGGCCGATAGGCGGATCTATATTTTTTTTCTGCTTGCGTGTATCTAGATATCTCGACGCGTTTTGCAAATATCGCACAAAAATTACAATTCAAAGTTATTTTTCGTACCTTTTTATGGTAGTAGGTATTTGACACAAGTTTTTTTTAGTAGCTAATCCGCGGATTATATATACTTCAAAATCCAACTGCCTTTTGCACAGATTTGAAATTTGGTCGTTATTTGGCAGACGTTTCGTTTTCTTCAGTGTTATTGAAGTAAAACTCTGTACTACACTTCGAGTCACTCACAGTATTTAACCGACTTCCAAAAAAGGAGGAGGTTTTCAATAGGGTAGTTGACTAAAAAAATCTAATTAGTCCGTCAGATAGATTTCCAAAAAATATTGGACACGTATTTTTTCTTTTTTCACGTAAACAAAATATGAAGCCGATACAGAGCGTTGAAAACTCGTGTGACGTCACTACTCGCTACAATTTTTACCGAGCCGTAACGTCACAAGCCCCCACTCCTGATCTTTGATGCTTTGTATCTTCGTCAGTTTTTATAGATTTGATAAAGGAAAAAATACGTGTCCAATATTTTTCTATAATCTAACTGACGGACTAAATATAATCATATATTTTTTACTCAGGAAACACCCCTATTCGGATGTTTGTATTTTTTTTTATGTATGTTCGGGCATAATTCCGTCAAATATAGACGGTTTTGCAAAATTATTTTTTTATTCGAAAGGGGTTTATTCCGAAATGGTCCCATTTAAATTTCATATAGATCTGATGATGGGTTTCGGAGACAGAAAACGAACTCTTCAAAAAATTATAGAAAATCTTTCGGGGTTGCTGAAATCGCATGTTTGTTTATTGTTTACACCAATGTGATTGGTACGTTTGGGGGAGGGGGGACCCCTCCCCCCTCCCCCAAACGTACCAATATGTGTTCAAAAAGCGAAACGAAAAAGCAACCAAAAACACCGAGTTCCGAAATTCAAGTTATTTTGTACTTTTGGTTTTTCTGAGATTAAGATATAAATAATAATAATAATTATTATAATAAGTCATAAGTCATAAGTAATTTATTTCGGAACAATATACATTGTGTAGAAATTTTGTAAAATAAAATGTAAAATAAACAGTAAGTACCTATCATTAAAACATTACAATCTTAAAACATGTCAGAGAAAAAATAAAGAATAAATTAATAAATAAAAAAAAAAAAAATTGAAAAAATGAGAAACACTCACTGATGAGAATAAATTTATTTGTTATAATATTGTTGTTACAAGGTGTTATAACTACTTAATATAAAGTCCATTATATTCTGCTGTTTCCAGCGTACAAATATTTCAGGTAGTTGTTAGGACAAATGACAGGTTAAAAAAACGTTAAATATCAAATACAAAGTCAGAATTGTTAAATACAATCTTAGGATTACTAAATACAATATAAATTATGACAAAATCAAACATAAATAATTATAACAGGCACCGAACACACAAAACATCAAATTATATTCAATAATTAGGATCATACGGTTAAAAATCAAATGTTTCATTAAAAAAAGTATTTGTTGAGTAACACTTATGTAATAGGAAGTTAAATAATTTATTTTTTAATGATATAAGGTTAAGATTTAAAAAAAATGGTAATTTATTATCAACACGAATTGCCATACGGTAAACATTATTGGAAAAAAGTTTAATTCTTTGTTGGGGTAGAAGTAATCTATATATGTCTCGACTTTTCCTTATAACGACATCATTATTTGTTTGAAATAAAGCTTTATTTTTATGTACAAAGATACAGAGCTCGAATATGTATAAACATGGCAGTGGTAATATTTTTAGTTTTTTGAAAAGAGGGACACAGCTATCTAATGGTTGGGACCTTATACATTTTTTTTGGAATCGGAATGCTTTAATTATTTCAACTGAATTACCCCAAATTATAATGCTGGAGTATCGAAGCTACGTAGCCATGATAGGCACTAAGCGCTGCATTGATACCAACTATGCGAGTTATTCTGGATAAAACAAATACAAATCTTTGCAGTTTAGAACATAATTTTTCGATGTATGCTTTCCAGTTGCAATATTTGTCTAGTGTTATTCCCAGAAAAGTAGTACTTTCAACCTCTTCTAAAGTGTTATTTGCATAATATATCTTATTTTTAATTGGTGACGCTTGCTATTGTAAGCTTGGAATTGCATAAGTTTACTTTTAGTATTATTCACATGCATATTGTTGTCTTTTAACCATTTTATTATTTTGTTTAACGTATAATTAATCACATTTTCGTATTTAGTGATATTGGTATCGTTTAGTTCAATACTAAGGGTTGTATCGTTGGCGTACAGAATACATGAATATTGGGTTAATAAAAACAAAAAGGGATTCCATATAAGGGAGTTTGGGCGATAGGCGGATCTATATTTTTTTTCTGCTTGCGTGTATCTAGATATCTCTACGCATTGTTGGCGGTTATTTAAATAAGTTTATATCCAGCGTAATGCGTTTTCCCTTATTCCATAACGATTCAGTTTGAATAGAAGCAGTTTGTGATCGACGAAGTCGAATGCTTTTATATTGCATATCTAGAAATATTGATGAAATTGGCTTTTTCTCATTAAGTCTAGATGTAATCATTTTTACAAGAGAAAATCATGCAAGAGTTGTAGATTTATTTTTTCGGAAACCGAACTGTTCCTCTTTCAAAATTGAATGTTTTATTATAAAGTAGTGCAGTTTATCGTACATCATTATTTCAAAAATCTTAGAAATAACGGGTATTAGAGTAATCAGACGAAAGTTATTCATGTCATTTTTATCTCCTTTTCTGTATAATGGTTTGACTATAGAAAATTTTAGTTTGGTGTGTATGTGGGCGAGTGGCTGAGAAATATATTTAGAGCAACGTTTGAGAATTTTTGTATCGATATCGTCATACCCAGTTGAGTTAGTTGAATTTAAAGAATTAATAACTTTAAACACAGTACCTTCATTAACTGGAGTTAAGAAAATGCTATCGGGTATATCACTGATGGTATGTTTATAATTCATGTGTGTCGCAGAATTAGGGATATTTGATTTGTTTATCAGGTCAATAAAAAAATTATTAAATTTGTTAGCAATAATATCGGGTTCAGTGTATGTGCATTAGTCTATTTCTATCGAGTTAATTTCAGCGTTATCGTCGATATCTGTAGTATTATTTTTTATAATGTCTCAGGCGGCTTTACATTTATTTTTGGATTGAAGTATATAACGAGTATTATCAATTTTCTGAGCATGCAATATACATCGTTTTAATATTCTGTTGTAATTTTGGTAGTTCCTTTGGTGTTGAATTTTGTTCGAATTTAGTAGTGTAAATTTTAGGTACTTACATTGTTCGTTTTTTGACACAACATCGTTTTATTCCTTTTGTTATCCATTTGTTTTTTACCGGTTTGTTTGTCATTTTTACATTGAGGCTGGGAAAACAAAGGTTATAAAAAAGGGACAGTGTATCATGAAAATGATTGAATGCTATGTCAGTATCATCTGATTCGTATATTTCTGAAAAGGAAAGAGACGATATGCATGACATAAACTTTTATATATTGTTTTGACATAAATCCCTTTTCCTTTGAAACCAAAATTGTTTTCTACACTTCGAAGCATCTACAGATGAATGGAAACAAATGGATTGACCGGTCTCATGATCAGATAATGCTAGGGTATGTATTTGAGGTTGAGCATTAGGTATATTGCTCGCAATGAGATCTATACATGATGATTTTCTTGTGGGTTTATCGATATGGTTTAAGATATTATAGTTTTGCAATTTAGATTCTAATTCTTTGTAATTATTATTACGCTTTAACACGTCAATATTCCAGTCTCCGCATAGTATTATGTTATTTTTATTTCGTTTTATTATTTTCCTTAAAATCTCCTCTGGTTTTTTTTTTAAATAAACTAAAATTTTAATTACCTAGGCGTAAATACAGATAACAAAGACTTTAAGAGTGATAATTTCTATAGCACAATATTCGAAATTAATAATAAAGGCGTAACCGTATAGTTCAAAAATATAGATTGTTGAGGTCAATGACGATATTATCACACAGTATATAACTGCGTGTTATCCTAAACTCAACACATTATATATCCAGCTGCACAACGACACAGTAGGTACCTACGCAAAATGTTGAAGATATTACTTTTAATTTCCTTGTCATACTTGTCAATTGCCACTGGTGAGTATTACTTAATTATTATCTTGTATTGAACAAAGTGGTCTGATCCAAGACAAAAACTTTTAACCGTGACATTGTCTTCAATGTTTTACTTATCAGTGTACTTCGCCAATTTACCGGACCGGGCAAACAGTGTCATTGGTTTTATTCTGTCAGGAATCTGTGACAGTCCGGAGTTTGCAAGTTGGTGTTGTGACACCCGAGTCTCAGAAACCACGTCACCGGATCTGAATCCGACTATGAGAGTGATGGAAGAGGGAATGCATCTGTGTTTGCGCACGCATTTCATCATCATCTGCCTAGCTTTTTCCCAACTATATTTGGGTTGTCTTCCAGTCAAACCGGATCCAACTGAATACCAGTATTTCACCTAGCGCGGCTGCTTACCAGACTTCCACAACCAATTAACTGAATAACAAGGTACATCTTTCCAAATGGCTGCCAGGACCAATGGCTTAACGTACTTTCCCAGGCAAGGAGGACCCCTAGACACCTCAGCAAGCATGTCGTGCGCCGATGGTGTGTCTCCGTTGAGATTCGGAGATTTTAAAAATTTCGGCCGCCATAGCCGAAATTGATCAGGGAACTATTACTTAGCCACCTTAAGATTTAAATAATCATCAACTTCCTGACCTTATCCCATGTTGCTTGGGGTCTAACACGTTTTTATCTTCCATTCTATCAGCCGTGACGCTATAACTGATTCCTTTTTATTTCCTAACCCTCCTATCACAGTCAATCCACCTTTTCCTTGGCGGAGGCCTCCCTCTCTCTCTCTCTCTCCATCCATCCATATTTATATTCATAACTCTTTTAGTTTCATGCGTTTCATCCCTCCTCTTCACATGGCCATACCAAGACAAGCGGTTCCGTTTCAACTCTTCTTTCACTGGCGCCCCTTTTAAACTTCCTCTTAAATGTCCATCTCTCATTTTATCCATCCCCGTCAATACGCCACCTCAAATTTATTTTTTATTTTTGTATACCTATTTAGGTTTTAATACAACTTTTATAGAACAGAAAGATCCTGCCTTCTTATTAGTTTCTTCCTTGCCTAGATTTTGTGCAATGCAAGCCTGAGTATTCGTTCAACTTCGAGGCCGGCGGCTGGCTCAAACTGCACACGACACCACAAACTTGGGAGGAAGCCTTCGTTAAATGTCATGATGAAGGTAAGACCCATTGCTTAACTTCGACGAGCGGGCGGCGCCCCTGTCTTCGCTTGCTCGAGTGCAATGTGCCTACAGTATGTGGTATTCTGTAAAAGTTGTCTCACTCTACAAACTTCAGTGGAGCGCGCTGTCAATCCATCTTTTGCTAGCGTTTAACATCTTCCTTAAAGTTTACCTCTCCAAAGTTTCTTGGTGACATTTTAACCTGGTGTATTTTCGCGGTAACATTCTGCTAAAATGTCTACGTGTCATGTTACAGGGGCGGTGTTGGCGTCACCACTGAGCAAAAAGCTAGCTGATGCTTTCCACACATTGATGGCACAATTTGCTGTGAATGAACACATATTCCTCGGAACCCATGATTTGTATGCTGAAGGAGACTACGTCTCTGTAGAAGGTCAGGCAAGTTGAGCATATTGATGCTATGGCTGCTTTTGATTTTTGTGTTATTAATTTTCATGTGTGTGTATGTTCCAGGAGTACCACTGTCTGACATGAACATAAGATGGGGTCCAGACGGTAGTGGAGCGAACACCGGAGACTGCCTCACTATGTCTGCCAATGGGAGTGTATATTACTCATCATGCAACAAAACATTACCTTTCGTATGTTACAGGAAACTCGACAATCAAACGATGAACGAATGTGGTACCCTTGATAATGGTGAGCAAATTATTCATTTTATTTGATAACGGTGGGTATATCGCTCAGCACCTTGAATCTTGACACTGAAATTCTTAAAAATAACTCAAGTTTCTTTGTTCTGTGTGATCGAATTAGTTTGTGAGATGGAAGCACGTTCAATCACTAACCGACTTCCGAAAAAGGAAGAGGTTCTCAAGTCGACTGTATGTTTTTTTTTGTGTGTGTCACCTTATAACTTTTAACTGGGTGACCATATTTTGATGATTTTTTTTTTATATTGGAAAGCTGATGCTTGTCATGTGGTCCCATTTAAATTTGAGATATAATTTCGGAAGTCAGTTCTCAAAAAACGAAGAAACAACCAAAAACACCGAGTTCCGAAATTAAACTTATTTTATACTTTTTGTTTAGAAGCCGGTTGTATTTTTTTTAAAGTTCATTTTATACTATTTTTATAAGTTATAAAAATAAAATAAACAAAATAATTTATAAAAAAACCTTATTATTTCAGAATATCACCTGAATACGCAAACAGGAAGCTGTTACAAGGTCCATCACGAAAAAGTGTCTTGGAGCCGTGCGTACAGGATTTGTGCTTCTGAGGGAGGTCACCTGGTCATCTTGAATGACGAAGCAGAGGCCAACATTATCAAGGGCATGTTCCCTCGCACGGAGAAGCCTAACCCATGGGACAGATTTTATGTGGGGCTGGGGGCCTGGGGCAAGAGTCGCGTCTGGACCACCATTCACGGTACGAAACTAGCTTTATAAGGCCAGGAACTACCTCTTTAATCTGACTTTGCACACATTCATCCTGGCTTTGCACAGGTAGCATGGGTTTTTCCGACATCTTCAACAATCAGCGTCATATATTTCAGCTAATTAAACACAAAATCTTACTGAATTATACACCTTAACCTTCCTCATGAATAAAATCGGTTCATTGGTGAAAATCTGTTCGGAAGTTTTCGAGTTTATTGCATACAGACATATAAACGCAGCGGGGGAACTTTATCTTATAATGGTAGGAAAGCATGAAATTATGGACTGTGGCTATACCAAAATATGTATCACTACATAGTATAAAACAAAGTCACTTCCCGCTGTCTGTCCCTATGTATGCTTAGATCTTTAAAACTACGCAACGGATTTTGATGCGGTTTTTTTCAATAGAGTGATTCAAGAGGAAGGTTTATATGTATAATACATGCATATTATAGTAGAGAAAACATTAGTATCTACATTGCACCCGTGTGAAGCCGGGGCGGGTCGCTAGTTATACATATATGTATGTATCTTTCAGGAGAGAAAATAAATGATGTGTACAATAAATGGAATCCTGGGCAGCCTGACAATAGTTACGGCATGCAGAATCGAGGGTCTCTGATGATCAACGGGACCCTGGATGACGTCAGTGTTTCAGGAGAGAAACTTATGTTCGTGTGCGAAAAGTCTCCCCAATCAAAACGGTTTGAAGACTTACCTCCGTGTGTGGAAAATGTAATGAGATTGTGTAATGTTTTGTAATCACTTTATCATCATTTGATTGTTATTGAATAAATAAATAAAATAACACTTTCTTATGTTAGTTGACCGTCACTTGAAGCTTTATATTGAGAGAGCATATCCGTTTCCGTTGATTTCTTATCTGTTTGTTTTACCCACAGAAAAGATTCTGTGGGTTTACCCTACACAGTGGCGCCACCTGGTGTTTACTAGCCTGGTATTTTAGTTTCTTTAAATGCAACGAGCAAGTTTTAGCTCATTGGCGTTTCGTTCTACGTCAAAGCAACTTACATCGGTTTAGCACGGATGTCAAAAAATTAAACTATATTTTTATTCCAACTTCATTAAAGTTCTTGATCATATTTTAACGGTTTTTCCGTTCGGATCACAATCTGATAAAGTACATGTTAAGTAAATTCAATATTTAATTTAAATAATATAGTGCTGTTTTATAGTGACTTATTTTTGAAGAAAAACTGTAAGTATCCTATTTTGTAAAAGTAAGTGAGCATAACTTTAAATGGTGTTTATAGTTCGGATCACTACGTCGCGCGTCGTAGATTATTTATTTTACCAGTTATTTTTAATACACTTAGACTTTTATACTTGACTTTAATGGTGAGTAAAGAAGCCTTTATATCTGATACGGTCTATACAACGTAATTTTTATTTCAATAATGGATGACCACGCAAATGTTTCGGCTATCGAGCCCGAGCCACAAGCTGTGGCCGGCGCGAGTGGATTGGTTTGGAAAAAGAACTTTAGCTGCTCAAGCAGCAGTTCGACTAGCAGTGGCTCTTAAGCTCGTCTTGTCCAAAATGTGGCAAGCGGTCGCGCCGCGCACGCCATAAAAGGAACAAGCGCGCCCAACAGTATATTTATTTACTAGCTTCTGCCCGCGACTTCGTCCGCGTGGAATAGTTACTTTACCCCCGATTTTGAAACTCTCAGCCCGATCGGTTACAAATTGACAAAGTTTCGTACAAACTTTCATCCCCTATTTTATCCCCTTGGGGGTAGAATTAATCAAAATCCTTTCTTAGCGGATGCCTACGTCATAACATCTACCTGCATGCCAAATTTTAGCCCGATCCGTTCAGTGGTTTGGGCTGTGAGTTGATAGATCACTATGTCAGTCAGTCACTTTCGAGTTATATATATTTAGATTAAATTTATTGCATTAATGTCGTAAAGTTATGTAAAAATATATATTATTAAATCGATGGCAGCAAAGTAGAAACGGACATCTACAAAATCGCAATTTTACAGGGGAGCTGATTTAGTAAAAAATAGTGGTCATTTTGAGAGTTATTGACCGATTACTATGAAAATTTCTATGATGCATTAAAATAACCTTCTTTATGAATTGTGTAACAAGTTTTATTGCTATATCGTTGCTTTTCTGAAATAATGTAGATGTCTTTTTTTACTCTGAAAAAACTTGAACGTAGAAGAAGACATCTGCCTGATATCTGTTTATACGTTGTAATAAAAAACGCACCCATTTCGTTTAAAATACTTAATAAACTAAAATAATACTCTCCAGTAATACTTTTAAGGATATTTAATGAAAATCTAAGCAATATGCAAACAGTATTCCTCTTTTTTTGACCAAATTTTGTAGATGTCTTTATTTACTTTGCATGTAACATTTTATATAGGTCAATAAATGAGTTATCTACCAATAAACTCCATCGATGTCTATCAGTTAAACTCATTCTTTTAGTTCCCAAACTGCGTAAAATATATATTTTTAAATAAAAATGTTATGTATTATAATGTTTTATTGATTATAAAAGGCAAATAGGTAAACAGACGGATACAAATTAAAAAAAAAATGACAAAAATATTTTAAACTTAGCAATAATCAAGACTATAATTATTATTATTCTTACTACTTTCTATTAGGAAAAAAGAGATCAAAATATTTACGATAAGGTACGAAAAACGAAATTATTCTTCGAATTCAACGCTATCAGCAGCTTCCGAGTCTTCCATGGCACTACTCTGCTTAATATTTTTGTAAAAATCATGGTATCTTGGTGGGATTAAATTTTGTTGACACAAAGACATTAAGTCCTTGTATTTAGCTGTAGTAATGGGTAAAGTTTCACCATAAACTTTTCCAAGTTCTTGTGTATTATTATCGAATTGCATAACTCGTCTGCTTGTTCTCTTAGAAGTGTCAATACACATGGCTAATCTCTCATTCAAATCGTATTTATAAAATATTTTATAGGGTTGTCTGTATTCCACCACTATTTCGCGCACTTGATTCCATTTTACTTTGTCCCCATCTTCATTTTTTACCCATTTGTGATTACTCAGAGCAGACTTAAAACCCAGGATATCATTCTGATTTATCTCCACAACTTCATAGGGTTGACCGTTTGTTTTACTCCAGCGTACACAGGTATACCACTCTTGCGGCGAGAAAATCATTTTATTTTTGGAGGATCGTTCGATTAATGCATGTACGCTATCACCCTCTTGCTGCGTATGACCCTTTTCTAAAAATCTATGACAAAAGCGAACACCAAAAACTTTGGCGACATGTAAATACATAGCAAAAACGATGCGGTTACGGTTTTGGCCTCCGCAATTATCCGACCATAAGCGTATATCCTTTACTCCCTCTTGACTTTTTTTCTTTATGTAGTTATAAAGGCAACTGGATACTTCATTTGATCCCCTTCTAGCTGTTGTCTCATCCCACATGTAGCAAATGGCTTTTTTTAGACCCATATCAAAGACGGTAAAGTTATAAACAGATAATTTTCTCTTATTAAAACAAATTAACTTCACCATGAGGAGAGTTTAAGATTTTTTGAAAATCAAATGTTGCAGCTGCGATATTCGAGGGACTGTTCTGAGATTGTTGCTTATCTTCAGTTTTCAACGATCTGGCCACATTTTTATTTTGAATGTGTTTGTTGTACGTTATTTGATCTTGAGATTCATTTGGTGGATTATTTTTATTAGCAGTGCACTGATCACACTGGTCCTTTTTTGGTACAAAGAAGTCTACATTCATGTGGGAATTAACAACATCCCTATACTGTCTCAATGTATTGACAACTTCTGTGAGGTTTTTTTCTTGAGCCCATGTTTTGTACATTTTGAACATGATACTAAAGTTTAATGAGTTGTCTAAATACAGTTTATTAGTATCTTTGCGTGTGTAATGAGATTCTACCGGTTGATAACTTTTAACATGATCACATACGCTTTGGATAACTGTTTCAGTCAGCAATTTTGGTTTATTACCATGGACACCTCGTCGGTCCTCTTTACAAAAACCTGTGGTCTTATCATATTTATCCATTGCGCTTTGAATGAACTGGTTGCTAATACAAAGAGTATTTTTAAACATAACTTTGCAAACTTTTACTTCACTGCAATTCTCATTTATTGATAGAATGGTGGGTAGGAAATAATGAACTTTATTAAAACCACCCTTTGTAAACAAATTTTATTAAAACCACCCTTTGTAAACAAGCATATTACAAATTAGAAGATTACATTCAGGATAAGAATGCTTGGAAACATGCTGGTCTTGCTCCATAGGGCAATCAAGGGTGTAGACAAAATCAAACTGGTTGATTTATGAGTGAATTATATTTATGAATAGGTACATTTTTTGTCTTGTACTTTTTTTTTCTTTTCTTTTTATTATTTCAATGTTTGTAAATATGTGAGTACCATGGGCATGAGTTATTAAGAAGTTTACCTCTGCTGGTAATACTTTGTTCTATAACTAGTATACTTGGTGCATCGTCCTCACATATATGAAGTATTTATTGTATTACCAAATATTGTAAAACATTGATTTGAAAAGAGTAACTATGGAGTTTCTTGTCCGTTCTTCTCCATAAGAATCTACCTTTGCGAATGGACGCTAGAGTCACTTAATTTATGATAATTTTTATTGATGACGTTCAAAAGTGCCGTTAATGGCCTAATTGAAATAAACGGTTTGAGTTTGAGTTTGAGTTTGAGTTTTGAACGCTCATATTACGTTTCGATTCTCTATCAGTCGTTATTCTTCTTTTTGTGTAACGTCTTGTATATTTACCAATGAATTCCCATTGTTTAACATGATTACCCAGACCCCAAAATAAATCAAATACTTTTCGTCTTGTTTCTTCACTTATTTTTGTGCGACACTTCAATTTGCAGTTTTCACATGAGAGCCGCATATCCTTTTGTTTTTGTTCTTTACCATTCCGTGATAAGTGTGTTTTACCAAAATTTAGTAATAATTTTCTTCTTGTATCAATCCAATTCTCTTTTTTGCACTTCCTTCTTCTCTTTGTAACATCGATTGTGAACTTACGTCGTTTTCTCCCAGACATAACTGTTGACGAAGGTGAAGAGCATTCACTGGAAGCGCCACTTGCTGATGATGTTGCACTAGTATCAGTGACTAAACTGGATGTTGAAGTGATTTGTGGACTGAATGAACGTATAATATCAGCTTCAGGAATAGGTTCCGGCAACTGCGATTCTGTTTCAAACGAAATAAATTCAGAAGGTATGGGTGTAATAGAGCGCGATCGAGGGCAATCAGTCAATTTAGCTGGATTAGCATTTAGATTATAATGTATTTCAGCAGAAGTCGTAATAGGTGAAAACGTACTGTGTCTCTCGTCATTATCAGCCAAGATCTGTTCAAGCGTGCTATTTCCCAAAAGCGGTAAGCTGTAAGCAAAATATAAATGTAGTTTAAGAATATAGGTACATTCCAGATATAATTTAAAGTAGTTTTTGTTGAATGTCACTAACCTGTTTTTATCAAACAATCCTGTATTATCTAAATTACCGTACATCTCCGCTTGTAGATCACTTAACTGAATTAATTCGTTATCTGTGTCAGAATCTGAAAAAAAAATAATTGTGAAACCATTGTACGAGTATATTTAAAGAAAAAAAAAAACTATATTTTCCTCATAAAACCAAGAAATCATATTCATAGATTGAGACATATGCAAAAAGTACGTCGTATAAACGAACAAGTGGCAGATGTCCGTGTTTACGTCGGAACATTACCTCAAAATAAATTTTATTATTTACACTAAGATTTCATTACTAGCACTAATATTGAACTGTAAACACTATCATTATTAAAACGTAACTGTACCATAGACACAGATACTTACCTTGGTAGGTATTTTGCATCGTTTTCTTGAAGTTTGCCAAGTCTGACAGCTCAATTATTTCCTTTTGAACACGTTTTTGAGCCATATTTAAAAGTAATTTATTCCTTGAGGCACTCATTTTCAAATAGTAACTGATATTTTAATAGTTAATTGAAGGTAGAATGCGTTAAACAATGTCAATTCAATAAAAAAGACGAAAACACAACCGGTACACGCGAGAATGTGACAAGTGACTGATGTCTTTGTTGACGTTTCATTTATCTGTCAAAGCTCCGAAGTAAAGGCGGACAAATTCAAATGTCCGTTTCTACTGCGATGTTTTTGTTAAATCGAGTGTAGATGTCCTTATTTACGTATCAGATTTTCATAATTAAATTGAAATTTGAAATAATTTTAATACAGACTTGTAGATATGGTTGAAATAAGCTCATTTTTTGTAAAAAAAGCATTTTCGCAAAAATGTAGATGTCCGTTTCTACTTTGCTGCCATCGAAATTATTACCGTCATCATTTCATTATCAATTAGTTTATTATTGGATGTCTTTGCTTACTACATTTCTACATTTGCTTCGATCTTCAAATAATCTACAATATTTGTCAATTTTTTCAGAAGTCATTTAGGCTATAATAACACTTCTGTACCTATTAGGTGCATTTTAAGTGCGTTTACATATCTATTGTCAAACTCTATGTTTTTAATCTCATTGAGTAATTTATTATACATTTTTATGTACAGTACAAGAGGTCCTGAGTGAAACATAGCTAGTTCTGAACTTGGCAATAAGAATTCATTTTTAACCGACTCCCAAAAAAGGAGGAGGTTCTCAATACAGATATTTGTTTTTGATGAATTTATTAATAAAGACAATTGTTTGGTGGTAAATAAAAAGTAAACAGTAAATCGCTTTAATTATTTAGAATAATCGATTACATTACAGTGGCAGAACAGGTGATAAAAAAAGATTACTTAAAATAAAATGATTCGAAAAGTTTTCGAAAATAATTGATTATATTTTAAAAAGTTGGAATTTTATATTTAAATTATTTTAGGTAAAACCTTTGTGTCCGTGTGAACTTACTCGTAGTTTTAAAAGTTGTGTAGCCAAAACCTGAAATTGTTCTTTGTTAAACAACACGCAAAGTTTGAGCAGATTAATTACTTACGTGTGAAAGAAAACAATAAATCTATAATTGAAGAACTATAGAACACAATAGAAACCGAGATTAATAGAGCCAACACGAAAATGCAACTAGATTTCAACTCCAAAATGAAGTGAAGGCGCGTGAGCACATTCGCAAGAAGTTGAAAGAATCATCACAGCGTTAATTCGTTGGATTCGTTTCTCTCAACGCCTTTGTTAATTTTATTTGTATGTATGTATCTATGTATTTATGATTGTATATTTTCCCTCTCCGTTTGTTTTTCATTTAAGTTGCACCTGCCATGTTGTCTCTGCACTACCCTAAGATTGACTGGTAGAAAATGCCTAATAAAGGCATTAAGTCCGCCTTTGTACAGTTTTTTACTAGTGCATAAAGTTTTAATAAATAAATAAATACCTTAACTATACAAAATGAACAGAGAAAGCAAGAAATAAAAAACAAGCACACCTGAAAACCATCACCACAAACTAGTACTCTATAGGCTCAGAGATTATTATGAAGAACCTGAATGCGAACTGTTTAGCAGACTGATAGCACTTCCGCAACATAGTAAACGTAGACCTATCATGCAGGCTACATAGAAGACATGTATTGAGTAGGGAGAAAAGACTCAAATAATAGAGCGCTTATGATGGAATTGCTCAGTAAGAGAATGTCAGTGCTTTTGGGGAACTGGACTGGGTATTTCAGAGTTTTTAGACGCGAAATCAAATTATTAAGGCTAGACAGAACGGACATCACACAATATAATAAGAAACCTCTAGCTGCGCCTGCGACTTCTTCGTTTGCGTTCTGCACATACGTACAGTCAATACCCTGCGTTCTCTGACCCCTCTTAGAAATAAGAAATAAAAAGGTTACACAGGGAACCTCTTCCTCGGGAGGGGGCTGAAATGGAGTGCCAGTAAGTACCTAATGGTCCCATTGCAGCCTCCTCCAGAGACAAGTCGGCCGCTGTGCTATTGCGCAGTGGCTGACGCCTGTGGACGGTGAGCGTGGGTGGCTCGCCGTCCGATTACAACCAGGCCGAGTCGACGACGCGTTGTGTTCCACGCGCGTCTTAAGGAGCCGTCAGCATCAGGGACGGGGCCCCATAGGGTCAGTGCCTGCTAGGGTTGCGGAATTTATTCAGAAGAGTCACCGCGGCCCTCGAACGCAAAGGGCACAAGAAGGAGCACGGTTGGGTTTTAGTCAGTAAAAGTCTGACACTCCCTACCGCTCCACACAGAGCGGGAGAAGTCATTTGACGATTTCCCATCCAAAAAAGTGGTGTCTGGTGGAGGATAAAAGATGTGTACAATCAATGGTTTCCCGGACGGCCTAAAAATTTGAAAGTGAATCGTCATCTCCGTTGTATAGTAACCGATCGCTGTCTTTACATGAAAGATATTTGAGAATCACTATTGTTAGCGGTCTTTAGTAACGCTATAGAACCCAAAACAATGTTTTTGGTTTTTTGTTTGGCTGAGCGTTTGAGGAAGCTAATCTTTAAAACAGCGTAACTGATTTCCATACATATTGTGGTGAGCTTCACTTAACATTTGTGTTTGTTTAATTTCGGTCGATTAAGTCAGTTCAAAGAATTACGTCATACATTTTTTGGAAACAAATTGTGGCTAAAACTTTGGATAACTATATTTAAGTCTGTGAAACGATGATGACTGAAAGTTTTGGACCTGATGAATTGGTAAAGTCATCAAGATTTAGTGATCAGCAAAATTTAACAACATTGGCTGAATTTGAAGTAATTGAGGCAAATTCAAGGTCCAAAACTCTCAACCCTCATCGTTTTACAAACTTTAATATAGTTATCCAAACTTTTAGCCAAATCAACTTAACAAAAATTTGTTTCCTGAAAATGTATGATGTGATACTTTGAAGATGCATTACCGGTTGAAATTAAATAAACACTTAATGTTAAGTGAGGCTCCCCACAATATATTCTTGGAAATCGCATCCAAATCGGTTACGCTGTTTCAAAGTTTTGCGTCTGCATAAACACACAAACTGAAATATCTTCCATGTAAAGACTAAAATAAATTAAGAATACATACGTATAGGTTTTTCCGAAAGTCATCTTTTTAAATTATTATCTTTTGGCCAAATTTCTTACAGCAATAGCGTGATTCTATCATTCGTTAGAAAAAATACTTAAACTGATCATTATACACCAGTTTTAATCATTAAATTAAATGGGTCTGATTAAAAAAAAAAACTAGCCTCTGATGTTCTCCAGGGCTTCAACTATATCTAGCGCGAGAAGAAAAGCCGCGAGTAAAAGCTAGTATAATACATCGTAGCTGGTATTTGAGTGAGTTCCTTAAAATTAGCCATTTTTACCAAACTGACTGAAACGAATTTGCTCCTGAAAACTTGGGGTGACTATTAGAAGCTTTAAATAAACAAGTGTAGAAAGAAAGAACATTTAAAAATTCTTAGATGGTTTATTAATTTTAATAATCAAACGATGTGATAAAATCAGAGTTCAGTGACAAAAGGAACTTCATTTCTCGTTTAGCTGCCTGTTCATCGTGAACTGAAGTGTGTATGTGATTGACGTTAGACTTTGCACAAGTTCTTTATTACTGCCATGCAAGGCGGCAAGTCTTCGAAACGTTTTGATTTAGGAGATTTTTCACACACAAACTGAAGCTCCTCAGAACCGATGTCATCCAAATAGCCGTTTTTAAGTAAAGCTCCTCGATCTTGGACGCCACCTAAATTGTCAGGCTGTCCGGGAGTCCAATTGTTGTACACATCTTCAAGTCTCTGACCTGAAAGAAACAATAGTTTTTTTTATCTTCATAATCAGCCTTTTAACGTTCCCACTGCTGGGACACAGGCCTCCTCTCTAGGAGAGGGAGTGGGCCGTAATCCACCACGCGGGCCCAGTGCGGGTTGGTGAATGTCACACGTCTTCGAATTTTTGGTTCTAGGACATGCCGGTTTCCTCACGATGTTTTGCTTCACCGTTTTGAGAGCAGTGGTGATGAAATTAATTACACAAAGTAATGCGCATGGCTGGGTTTGAACCCGCGACCTACAATTCGTAAGTCGGGGCCGTTACCACTCGGCCACCACTGCTCCCTGTCACTGTTTTTTTATCTTGCTGGGGAGTATCTTGCGCCAAGTCTTCATGCCAACCAAAACGCTAGGAAGTAGTGACAGACGGAAGTTTTAAGGGACTTTCTTCACATAAAACTGACATTCAAACAAATAGTGCTTACTCTCAGACCAATTATTTTTGAATTTAAATAAAATTTTTAGTACTTGCACATTAACTGTATCGTAGTATATCACAGAGTATCTCATACCGTCAATAGTCGTCCAAATGCGTTCCTTTCCCCAGGATCCGAAACCAACATGGAATCGGTAATACTCATCGACATCCTCCGGGAACATTTCCTTGATGACGTTGGCTTCTTCTTCATCATTCAGGATGACCAGGTGACCCCCCTCAGACGCACATATCCCGTAAGCACGGCTCCAAATGAGCTTCTCTCGATGGACCTTGTAACAGCTACCTGTACGCTGATTGAGGCGATATTCTAAAATATTAAGAGAAAAATATTAGCTACACAATAGAATATATTATTTCATCATTCATAGCCCTCCACGGCGTTAAGCATAAATAATACTTAGAGATAAACTCACCATTATCAAGGGTGCCACATTCGTTCATCGTTTGGTTATCGAGTTTCCTGTAACATATGAAGGGCAGTGGGTCGCTGCATGACGAGTAATACGCGCTGCCTTCGACAGACATGGTGAGGCAGTCTCCGGTGTCCGTTACGTTACCAAGCGGACCCCATGTTACTTTCATATCAGAGATGGGTACTCCTGGAAGAGAAGTGACATAATATTAACAGTGGAAACAGCTTTTAACAGTCTCAGTTTGACACTTATTTGAATTATTGAGTAGTTCTTTATTCATTTCCTAATACATTTGATTAACTGTATAGATTTGAATATGTATAACCATACTTAGACTGACCTTCTACAGAAGCAAAGTGTCCTTTAGAGTACAAGTCATGAGTGCCAAGAAAAATGCGACCGTCCTTCTTATAGTGAGATATCTGTGAGTGAAGAGCGTTAGCTAGGTCTTTGTTTAGTGGAGACGCCAACACCGCTCCTGTAACATGAGAGACGCACGGTGAGACATGTTCATTGCTCGGCTTTGTTGGAGCAATCGCAGAGGACATCATTTCAGCTGGTACACGTCCAGTGCTGGACATAGGCCATCCCAAGTGCAGCATTGACGGGTCCTGTGCGTCGCGCTTCCAGCGGCTACCACCAGGACAACGGTTCACCTAGTAGAGGCCTAAGCACTTAATCTTCCGGTATGCAGTCACCACTCCCCAAGACTTTTCGACCCTATCGATTATATGCGAGCAATATGCTCACTGCCAATTAAGTTTGGTGATTTTTCGAACTACATATCTCTGTCCGTAGAAATTCGTATTCGGTCCGTATTATCTGTATTTTCCGATTGGAGAACCCGGGATGGGTTCCCCAACCTAAGGATTTCTTTATTACTTACTAGCTGCTGCCCGCGACTTCGTCCCCGTGGAATCCCCGATTTTAAAACATTATTTATCGCTGCTCCGCTCCTATTGGCTTAAGCGTGATGATATATACGTTACGTACGTTGTAGTTGACTTTAATATTCTGATTATGGCCCATTTGTGCCCAGACGATCAGACCAAAACAGTAGACGGGCAGACGATAGAGGAGAGCATCTTACCGTCATTGTAACATCTCAGGTAGGCGTCCTCCCAAGTGGCGGGGATCACGTGCAGTTTGAGCCAGCCGCCCGCGTCCTTATCGAAGACAAAGTCGGCCTTGCACCGCGCAACGCCTGGGTTGAAAAACATATTACGATATCACGCACAAAAACTCCGAAAATACAAAAATACAAACGTGTCTTAAATGAGAATATATTAAGAAGATTACAGTTTTTTGTCTTTTCAAGCATATTTAAAATACATAATTCAATATGTGATATTTAGTTTTTATACTCGTATAATTGTAGCGATAGTTCAGAAAAACAAAACCAAAAGAATTAAATTAGTTACTAATTTAGTAGGAATAACGTGTTTTAAAAATAATTAAATATAAAATTCCAAGTCGATCCGAAAATACACAGAAAATACTTACCAGTGACAATCAACAAGTATGACAAACAGAACAAAATAATACGTGCTTTTAATTAACTCTTATATATAAAATTCTCGTGTCACAATGTTAGTTACCATACTCCTCCGAAACGGCTGGACCGATTTTTATAAAATTTTATATGCATATTCAGTAGGTCTCAGAATCGGCCAACATCTATTTTTCATCCCCATAAGTGTTAAGGGTGGTCCACCCCTAATTTTTATTTTATTTTTTAGACATTTTTTTTTTGTTTGTATTTTTTTTTAGATACAGCATACAAAAATACATATAACCCTAAATTTTCACCCATTTACGATAACCCTAAATATTTTCTCTTATTTTATATGGCCAAACAACGTTTGCTGGGTCAGCTAGTATTCATATAAAATTCAATCCCATCAGAAAAACAAACAGATAAAACTTACCAGTGACAATCAACAAGTATGACAAACAAACAAAATAATATAACTTCAACATTTTGGTGTACTGTATCGTTTCAGTGTCGAAGCTAAAATGTCTTGAACTGTGGATAACCAACCTTTAAATATTAGCGAGCCCTTTCTTAACGGAAACTTGTGCATTCTACTTAAAGTAGGATTAAGATAATAATTATTTTTATTTACTAACCCTGTAAATGGACACTCGTTAGTTTGTTTACATTGATCTCGTCTTCGGTTGCATACAAAGGTTACTGATGATATGACCATCGTTGTACGCTGATTAATAAATTAGTTTTGTTAATGAGCTTTGTTAGGCTGGATCTACACCCTTGCCAAAACTCAACAAACCGTCACAAATCCAAACGTATGAAACTTGTTGTTGTTGTTGTTGTATAAGTTTGTAAGAGCTTGTAACCGATCCGATCGAGTATCTGTTATTTGGCACAAATCAAAGGGCTCGGAACGGCTCAAAACGGTGAAGGAAAACATCGTGAGGAAACAGGCATGTCCTAGAACCAAAAATTCGAAGACATCTGACATTCACCAACCCGCACTGGGCCCGCGTGGTGGATTACGGCCCATTCCCTCTCCTAGAGAGGAGGCCTGTGTCCCAGCAGTGGGAACGTTAAAAGGCTGATATGCTTATGCTTAAATGGCTCGGTAGCATCTGTGAAGCGTCTATGCGTTTGTGCGCACTCATTCTCGTTGCTTGCTGTATGAAAACTGACACGCTAGGCAAATGAAGTCATTTTAAATTTCCTAGATTATAACCAGGCAGAGTGTACCTGCGACTTCCCACGCGAAGGGTTCCGTAAAAAAACACGTTTCTTAAATGAGAGCCCTCTTTATTAATTAGTTAATGCTCGGGTGTGGAACTCTAAGAAGTAGCTGATGCCCGGAGTAGCCTCAGCAAAGTGTTAACTAAGTAAACTATTAAATGAAATGAAAACCAAGAAAGCACATCTTATCGTTAGAAAGACTCCATCCACCATCAACCATTTTCTTCGCTGTATTTTTTGTGTTTTTACCTAACTAAAGATCTTTCTGTATCACATCGCCGTTTAAATACCTATGCGTAATGAATGAAAACAGTCGACAACATACACATTTCTAAAAACAGCGTAAGCATAGGTTTAAATTAAGTTGTGAAAATATAGGTAAATTTTAAACAACCGCATAAATATTAGGATCATTGTTTTCCTGGTAACTTGGTAATTTTATTATCTACCATACCGGTACCTACGATGAACTGCTGATGATCGTCCAGAGGATTTAATCGGGAAGTATTGTTTACTTTTATTCTATAATAGCTCACATTTTTCATGTAATAAAGGATATGTTTAATGCACGAGTAAAGTCAGAAGACTCCATTGGAATATTTTGCGTCCTCTCGAATGCGTTTGATTGCGTTAACTATTTGTGGCCAACGGTGTAAACTCTGTCTATCAAGTATGATTTGAGTAAAATCACAACCCCATTGTGCTCAAGTTTAATTAAAAGCGTCTCATGGCTAACGCAATCGAATGTTATCTATCTATCTATACTTATAATAAATCTGTAGAGAGGTCAATTCTGTACAAGGAATATATTTTCAAAATAACTATCAGGGGGTGATTAGTGATCGATACTGGTGCCAAAAATGCAATCAGCAAAATTTTTGTCTGTCTGTCTGTCTTTCTGTCTGTCTGTCTGTCTGTCTGTCTGTCTGTATGTTCTTTATAGAAACAAAAAATAATCGACCGATTTTAACGAAACTTGGTGCAATTATTCTTCATACTCCTGGGCAGGTTATTATATTTTTTTTTTAATTTTTAATTTTTAATTAAAAAAAAAATATACTTTTCATCATGCTACAATCAATAGGAGCAGAGCAGTGAAGAAAAATGTTGGGAAAACGGAAGAAGTTACTCCATTTTTTAAGCTTCCGTCGCGTGTGTAGCCTTAATGGTTAAAGTTACATAGAAATCATGTATTACGGAAATGTTCTACATAAAATTATCTAAAAAATATCCCGAAACAGCATGTCTATCTTTTGTCAATTTTAAACCGATCGGGCTGAGAGTTTCAAAATCGGGGGTAAAGTAACTATTCCACGCGGACGAAGTCGCTGGCAGAAGCTAGTTATAGAATAAAAGTAAACAGTACTTCCAGTTTAAATCCTCAGAGCCAGGCCCTTTGATTTGTCACAAGTAACCGAAACTCGATCGGATCGGTTACAGGTGCTTGCAAACTTATACTAACCAAATCAAACACCCTATCCATACGTTTGGATCTGTTACAGTTTTTTGAGGTTTAGCAAGGGTGTGGATCCGGCTTAACAAAGCTCATTAACAAAACTAATTTATTAATCAGCGTACAACGGTGGTCGCATCACCACGAATCTTTGTATGGAACCGAAGACAAGGTCAATGTAAACAAAATTACGAGCGTCTGTAAATGGTTAGAAAATAAAAATAATTATTATCTTAATTCTATTTAGACTAGAATGTACCAAATAATTGCTGTTAAGTAAGAGCTAGCTTTTATTTAAAGGTCGGTTATCCACAGTTCAAGACATTGTAGCTTCGAGAGTGAAACGGTACAGTACACCAAAATGTTGAAGTTATACTATTTTGTTTGTTTGTCATACTTGTTGATTGTCACTGGTAAGTATTTTCTGATCGACTTGGAATTTTATATTTAGTTGTTTTTAAAACACGTTATTCCTACTAAATTAGCAACTAATTTCATTCTTTGGGTTTTGTTTTTTCTGAACTGACACCAAAATTATATAGGAACTAAATATTAATTATTTAACTATGCATTTTGAATATGAATTGAAGAGACTAAAGACCTTTAATCTTCTAAATATATGTAATCTCATTTAAGACACGTTTTATTTTGATTTTTGGACTTTTTTTGAGCGTGATACCGTAATATTTTTTTTCAACCCAGGCGTTGCGCGGTGCAAGGCCGACTTTGTGTTCGATAAGGACGCGGGCGGCTGGCTCAAACTGCACGTGATCCCCGCCACTTGGGAGAACGCCTACCTGAGATGTTACAATGACGGTAAGATGCTCTCCTCTATCGTCTCTCGTTCGCTTCTACTGCAGGTCACATCGTCTGCGCATATGACTTTGGGCACAAATGAGCCGTAATCAGAATATTAAAGTCACCCAAAGAGATTCATGGAAAGGGCTATAGTTAGTGTTTTCTTACGATATCGAATAAGGAATACAGAAATCCGCAGATTGTATAACCTAGGTTACCGACATAGTTCAAGGAATCAACAAACTTAAATGGCAGTGAGAAAGGACATTGCCCGCGTATATTCAATAGCGTCAGAAGGTCTTGCAGAGTGGTGACTGCGTGCCGGAAGATGAAGCATTAGAAGGCCTCCAAAAGGTGGACCGTTATTCTGGTAGAAGCCGCGGGAATTTGCTGGAAGCGCAACACACAAGACCCGTCACTGTGATGGCACTTGGGAAGGCTAATTCAATTCCTTTATTTCAATCATATAGCGCGGATCCTGCGCTTCCGCATCGTCGTATACAAGCAGTCAGAGCGCGACTCAGTGATCATACCCGACCCATTGGAGTACCGAGGCAGTCCTAACAACATTTTGTAGACTTGGATGAATTGGACTCGTAGGGCGCTGTACTGTTTTTGGGTACAGTTGGGGTAACTGTACCCAAAAACAGTACAGCGCCCTACGAGTCACAACAACAGGGCGCTCATTAAAACAGGTGCTCTGTAAAGAGTGTTTCTTACTTCCTTCGAGCAAAATCCAAACCTGAGATCTATCGTGTTCGCTCTAACAGACAACGCCCTACATTCCCGCTCTATGTCTGAATCGTCTCTCGGCAATATCCAGCACTGGACGTGTACCAGCTGGAATGATGTCCTCTGCGATTGCTCCAACAATACCGAGCAATGAACATGTCTCACCGTGCGTCTCTCATGTTACAGGAGCCGTGTTGGCGTCTCCACTTAACAAAGACCTAGCTAACGCTCTTCACTCACAGATATCTCACTATAAGAAGGACGGTCGCATTTTTCTTGGCACTCATGACTTGTACTCTAAAGGACACTTTGCCTCTGTAGAAGGTCAGTCTAAGTATTGTTATACATATTCAAATCTATTCAGTTAATCAAATGTAATAAGAAAAGAATAAAGAACTACTCAATAATTCAAATAAGTGTCAAACTGCGACTGTTAAAAGCTGTTTCCACTGTTAATATTATGTCACTTCTCTTCCAGGAGTACCCATCTCTGATATGAAAGTAACATGGGGTCCGCTTGGTAACGTAACGGACACCGGAGACTGCCTCACCATGTCTGTCGAAGGCAGCGCGTATTACTCGTCATGCAGCGACCCACTGCCCTTCATATGTTACAGGAAACTCGATAACCAAACGATGAACGAATGTGGCACCCTTGATAATGGTGAGTTAATCTTTAAGCATTATTTATGCTTAACGCCATGGAGGGCTATGAATGACGAAAAAATATTGTTTTTTTTTGTGTAGCTAATATTTTACTCTTAAATATTTTAGAATATCGCCTCAATCAGCGTACAGGTAGCTGTTACAAGGTCCATCGAGAGGAGCTCATTTGGAGCCGTGCTTACGGGATATGTGCGTCTGAGGGGGGTCACCTGGTCATCCTGAATGATGAAGAAGAAGCCAACGTCATCAAGGAAATGTTCCCGGAGGATGTCGATGAGTATTACCGATTCCATGTTGGTTTCGGATCCTGGGGAAAGGAACGCATTTGGACGACTATTGACGGTATGAGATACTCTGTGATATACTACGATACAGTTAATGTGCAAGTTTGTGAAAGAACTAAAAAAATATTTTAATTCAAAAGTAATTGGTCTGAGAGTCAGAACTTTTTGTTGGCATGTTAGAATTACGTAAAGAAAGTCCCGTAAAACTTCCGCCCGTGACTACTTCCTAGCGTTTTGGTTGGCGCAAGATACTCCCCAGCAAGATAAAAAAATCTCTTGTTTCTTTCAGGTCAGAGACTTGAAGATGTGTACAACAATTGGACTCCCGGACAGCCTGACAATTTAGGTGGCATCCAGGATCGAGGAGCTTTACTTAAAAACGGCTATTTGGATGACGTCGGTTCCGAGGAGTTTCAGTTTGTGTGTGAAAAATCTCCTAAATTAAAACGGTTTGAAGCCTTGCCGCCTTGCATGGCAGTATTAAAGAACTTGTGCAAAGTCTAACGTGAATCACATACACAGACCCAATAGGAACTTCAGTTCACGATGAACAGGCAGCTAATCGAGAACTGAAGTTCCTTTGAGAACTCTGATTTTGGCACATTGTTTGATTATTAAAATTAATAAACTATCGAGGGTTTTTGTTTGTTTTCTTCCTATTCTTTTGTTTATCAGCTTCGGAAACTCGAAAACAATCTAATAGGCACCCCCAATCCAAGTCTTCAGAAATTGCCCAGCACAAAAACCAGCAGGGATGAAGTTCATTCAGAGAGGCCATGGTAGAGCGGTCAAAGACCTTAAGTTTTGTCCCCCCTTTGAGGTGATGTGGTCTCTTTTAACGCCTCCAAAACGCAAGCGTGTCTTTTTACCGCCAAAAGGTGTCGTTTCGACCTAACTCCTACTTTTCGGGGTACATCTGTTCCTGTAACTGACTGGCTTGAGCTTCTAAGCATGGAGTTGGCATCCAGTCTTATTACGCATGGATTGGTTCAGTAAAACCAGCTCCTGTTTAGAAATGAGGACGTTCAATTTTGTCATTTACTCACAGTGTATGAAGGCACCTATAAAATGACAAAATACAGTCTTTAATAATCGTAGCTTGTAACATTCATTTACATAACAACATAATTTTTAATGAGTCACTGATCTCGTTTTTCTCGCTAGTTTCAAAATACCATCGATGCGATGGGACTCCCATTTATGTGTGTCGGTTTGTCCCAACCACTTCCTGCGTTTGCTTTTCAACTTCAGTCAAATGCAACAAAAAAAACACAGGACTGCTGTTTTTATTCACAAAATGTTATCAGAGATTACAAGAGTTAGTTATCAGACAAAATTAGGGTTTCTATTTGTTATTGCGTATAGTGACCCACAAAAAATTCCCCGAGTAACGTTGTTGTTGTTGTTATACCCGACGGCAAAGAAGGGTTTTTAAGTTTCCGTAGCCAAATGGCAAAAAACGGAATCCATATGGATTAATTCGTCATGTCTGTCTATCTGTCCGTCCGTAGGTCAGAGCCGTTTTACTCGGAGACTATTGAAGCTACATTAACCGCTATTCCATAATGCTGTAATATTATGGAAAAATAATAATTTTAGGGGTGGCACTCCATACATGTAACTGAGGGATGAAAAAATAAATTCCAACAAACATCGTCGTGTGGAGTATCATTGGATAGCTCTTTCAAAATAAAATACAGGTTTTTAAGAAAGTGTTTTTTTAAGGCAATAGTTTTTGAGATATATAATTATGCTTCCGAATTCGTAAAAAATGTCCCCCCCCCCCCTCTAACTTGAACTTGACTCGACTGAAATATGAAGTTGAAAATTCTAAATTCTAATTCTAAAAAAAATTGAGCATATAGAATTTCACAGACACTACCAGCGAAAATTGGTTTGAACATTACAGCTTATATACTTTTAGAGATATGAGATTTTTTTAACAGTGAACTACGGAACCCTTCACTATGCGTGGTACGACATGCACTTGGCCGTTTTTTGATATTGTGTCAATTAATTAATCTTTTGCAAACGCTGTGTTATCTTAAAAAGTGCTGACCTCGTGTGATAAGGTTCACGGTCAGTCAGAGACCCAGCGAATAGATACTTAATATATTATGTAAGTATTTAAAGACCTTCTCTAATCAGTTCAAGATATTATAACATATACAGTGGAACAAAAGGATAAAAAAAAATACATGTGGCACTCGGGGACTGCCGCGGTAAAGCTATTGCATAGCATTTTTTATCAACTTATGCAATTATATATTTAGTACTCTACGTCATTGTGATATGGTCTCGATTCGTTCACCTGGGTTACTGTACTAATGTTAATCACATACGTTTCACTTAACTTTGTCCCACCGATTGTTTCCGAACGCAGACGTTCGGGTCGGCTCGGTGACGGCGACATAATAGCTCAGTAACGAAGCGACCATTTTAAAAAGGCGGGGCCTAATCGAATGACGTAGCGGTGTTAGGTTATTTCCGTTACGGAATTTCTGGATTCGGTTGCTACGCTCAAGGCCCGCGATAGAAGCTATGCAATAGCTTAAAATGTTCAAGACAAATTGTTTGTTTATCATTACACAGGTAGCTGTTACAAGGTCCATCGAGAGAACCACATTTGGAGCCGTGCTTACGGAATATGTGCGTCTGAGGGGGGTCACCTGGTCATCCTGAATGATGAAGAAGAGGCCAGCGTCATCAAGGAAATGTACCCGGAGGATGTTGATTTTTTCCCGATTTCACACTGGTTTTCGAGCTTGGGGAAAAGAACGCGTTTGGGACTACTATTCATGGTGTGAGATCTTTTTTGTTTTTTTTTGAATCGGTACTCACTGTCCTATAGCTCTTCGTATACGAACATTTTCTTCTTAGTAATTAAAAAAAACTTTTTACAAAAAAATACAACCGACTTTTCCACAAAAAATCAAAAAAGTACAAAATAACTTTAATTTCGGAACTCGGTGTATGTGGTTCCTTTTTCATTTTTTGCACACCGACTTCCGAAATTAAAGTTATTTTGTACTTTATTGATTTTTTGTGGAAAAGTCGGTTGTATTTTTTTGTAAAAAGTTTTTTTATTTTTCACTTTTTAGTGGTACCTAAACCACCTCCCCTCCCCCCAACTAAACGAACCAATTACATTAGTGTAAAAAAACGCACTGCTCCAATGCAGAGTAAACTAAAAGGTCGTCAATGTAGACAATGTAGATATTTTTTTAGATTTTTGCTGATTTTTCAAAAACCGCTTGTTCGATTTCGATAAAATTTTCATGGGACCATTTGGGAAGTATACCCTTTCCAACAAAAAAAGAATTTTTCAAATCGGTTGGCAAGCGACGGAGTTATGCGCGAACAAACAAAAAAAAAAAAAAAACATACAAGCATCCGAATTGAGAACCTCCTCCTTTTTCAGAAGTCGGTTAAAAACTGCTTTATGGCATCTTAGGGGCCATTCAAGTATTACGTAAGCACTAAAGAGAGCGGGGGGGGGGGGTTCTTGATTTACTTATTTTTGATGACATGGGGGATGGGATGGGGGGATCCGGGATGTGATGACGTCAGCAATATTGATTTATTTAATTTTTAATACTTGAACGGCCCCTTACCACAATATTCATGCAGAGCTAGAGCGTACGTCGTACGTGAGCTGATATGTTTGCTTAAATATATTACATTTTCCTGCAGATCAAAACTTTACTTAACGTCTGCAGTCGGTCTCCGAAGTAAAGTACCGCAAGAGACTATACTTATATATATATATGTGTCTAAACATGGGCGGTCTTATCGCTTAATGCGATCTTTTTCACACAAACTTTAGATCTACGAGTAACAGAGAAGAATAAAAGGTATGTGAGTAGTCCATGATGTAATATTTACATATATGAATAATTAAATACATATTAAGCGCGTCCATTTATTCGATATGTAACACAACATAATTTGAAAAGCTTTTTTAATTTGGCCCTCAAAAGTAACCCATCCGTTAATCATTTATTTTAGGTTGCACGTTATTTCAAATGAATCGGTCCAGTTTATTCGGACCAACGACCATACAGCCTGGTTATATGGTCGCTGATTCGGACATTCTAAACATCTAGCCATCCTACAAACATGTCTTAGATGGCCAAAGATTGTTTAAGCATACATAGGAGGTGATTTTAGTTCTTCAGAGTTCAGGCCACCAGGCGTAGAATAGAATAGAATACTCTTTATTATGTACACCATTTAAGTTACAGAAAATATAGATGAAGAAAACATTACATAGGGTGACACAATGGGCGGCCTTATCGCTAAAAGCGATCTTTTCAAGACAACCTAGCCTAATGCCTGCCTATATTTGTATTTCGAATGCAAGGGAATAACGCCAAAATATGTTGGTGACACTTTTAATACGTAGTTAAGGAAAAGTGTTTTTTTTTTTAAATTATCTTATCGTTATATCGTACGAACTATATATTATTTTATCAGGTCAACTCTTTCAACATTGAAAGAGGTTCTCGTTGGGCAGCTGGATTAAAGGTTTGATCCAGAAAGCAGTACTTCTGGACACGGCGCGTATTGTTAGGAGGTTTTTTTCTCAAGGGCCCTGATTACCGATAGCTTGGACCCTGTTCCCGATACCGGTGGGCCACATTTTTCAGACTGTACATACACGTATCTGTGTGAAATTTTTCCAACATCTACGCGAACGAAGTCGCGAGCACAGCTAGTTTCTTAATAATTCTGAACTGATAAGTACTAGAAGGCGTTCATAACAACTTAAACTATAATTCCATAAACTATTTATCAGTGTTCACGGTAGGCCACGGTTGTTCTAATATGTGGGCATTGTTCTTTAGAACTTTAAGGAGCTCAACGATTTGACGAACAATACCAAAGTAAAGACATGTGGGTAGGCTGCATTCAGAACTCAAACTACGTAACTAACATGAAATGAACCCCTACGGATTATAGTTATTTACAGGTTCGCACATTGACAATACGTTATATGAGGACCATCATTGTCTGAAATGGTATTTTGAGGAAATAACCACAGAGATTTGAACCGCTTCAATTAACCGTCAGTCCGTGTGTAAGTTCTTAATGTCGTAGCAGAATAACATGTTTTCCCATTCCAACTGCTAATATTTACATAATAGGACACATGTGGTACAAGTGAAAATTCTGAAGAATTCGAAGAATATCAAAATGCGACATGACGTCATGCTATGGGGTGATAGTGTTAACGTAGGTGAATTACTCATGCCCGGAGGACACGGTGGAGCATACGGTGGCGGTCTGCCTTGCTTGGGCGGAGCAACGCCGTGTCCTCGTCGGGGCGATCGGCGGTGGCGACCTCTCGCGTCCAGCCCTGGTTCAAACCATGGTCCGGAGCGAGGAGGCGGAAAGGCGTGCGAGAGAGGGAAACCTTACGCCCCAGCCGCCGCAACAGAAGAAGACGCCCCGGGCGTCGGGAAACGCAGGGCGATTCCCGGCCACCGTAGGCGCGGGTCTGCGAATTTCTAGACCAAATAGATAATACGGAGAGCCGCAAACCATACTTTATAAAATATCAGATTCTAACTCTGCCGTCAAGATACAAATTTGACATCTGCGTATTTGTTTTCAAAAAAATTACAAGTTTAGTAAAGTACAGAATACGCACATGGAAACACAATTATGTAAAATTATATTAAGAGTCTAGCTAAAAATAACGAATTTCTCTCTTTCTCATGTACAACAGTGGCGATTTTCTCATACAAACAATAAGGTTTTAGAATATGTATCCTATTTAACTATGTACGTATAAAATTATAATTATAATGAGTACTACTTGATTAGAATTACATTAATATTGCTGAATGATCGTTATTTATTATTATTTGCACTTAATTTTTGGTTGAATAGACCATTTATCGAGGAAGGCTTTAGGCTATATATCATCACGCTTAAGGCAATAGGACTGGAGCAGCGATAAAGAATGTTTTAAAATCGGGGATTCCACGGGGACGAAGTCGCGGGCAGCAGCTAGTTTATAATGTAATTGTTCATGCATGCTAATTTGGGATGATAAGGACAGGCGAATGATATTGTAATGCTTGTCAAAGACTGCTTGAGTTTTGATTGTAAGACCAAAGAGTTCTTAAAGGATTTCTTGAGTTTTAATATCTGTTTGTCTTGACTCTAATCTAGGTCAGTGGTGACAGAGAAAATTTCGACACTGAAATGAGCTTACCCAGAAGATGCCTGATCAATTTAATTTTGTAGGAATTGGGGTTAAATCTTTTGCGGTGCGCAATAAAAAAGGCGTTTGGAAACGCTTAGTGCGAATTGTTGGAAAAGGGACAAGGTAGGGGGTGGGCAACAACGGTGGCGTGTCCAAACCCGTACCCCCCGGTAGGGGTTTGGGCACGCCGCCGTTGTGGCGATCAGTTCCCTCTTTAAGGTGTCCTTACCTCCGCCATACGTATGTAGGTACTTTCCGGAGACGGTTGTTTCGGGAGCGACTTGTTTTGGATTCAGCGGGAGAACACGTTCGGGTGTGTGGACCACCCGGAGGACAAGCTGGAAGTCTGCGCTGCTTGGGACGAGCACCGCCGTGACTTCATCGAGGCCATCGGTGGCGGCTGCAGAAGAAGGCACCGGGCGTCGGGAGTCGCTGGGCGGCTCGTCGTCTGATTACAACAGGGCCCCTGTCGACGTAGCGTTGTGTTCCACGCGCTCCAAAGAGTAGTCAGTATAGAAGACGGGGCCTGGTAGGACGAGGGTCTGCCAGGGTCGCCGGCTGGCACTGTGGAGTATACCGGGATTTTGCACGTGGGGCGTGCTACTAAGGCCCCCGGTCGGCCATCAGCTAGCACCTTGCTTCGAATCCCGCTACAATAATTCGATATTATCTTTATTAAAAACTAGCTTCTGCCCGCGACTTCGTCCGCGTGGAATAGTTACTTTACCCCCGATTTTGAAACTCTCAGCCCGATCGGTTTAAAATTGACAAAGTTTCATACAAACTTTCATCCCCTATTTTATCCCCTTGGGGGTAAAATTAATCAAAATCCTTTCTTAGCGGATGCCTACGTCATAACATCTACATGCATGCCAAATTTCAGCCCGATCCGTTCAGTGGTTTGGGCTGTGCGTTGATAGATCACTATGTCAGTCAGTCAGTCACTTTTGAGTTATATATATTTGGATTCTATAAAGGTTTTCTAGATTTAACTAAAAAGTTCTAACTCTAAAGATATATTTTTGGACTCCTAATTCCATCCCCCGGGACGGGCCAATATGGCTTTGTCCGTCTGGTTGAGTTTGAAGGTGGTTTGATTATAAGAACTTCTCGAAAGACCTCATAGATACAAACACCGTTTTATTCCTTACTTTATTATTTTAAACAAAATATCGGAATGCTCAGCTCATTTGTAACAAAAAATAAAACCCTTGATCATTTTTAGATACCTACACATAAATTCTAAGACTTTAACCAGAAGCTTTGGTAAAGGACTGAGATAACGTCTTATTTACTCCATATATAATGAAACATCAATAATTCTTTCAGTTCTTACACAGAAACATCGAATAAAATATCGCACATACAGCTATAGTGCAAAGTAATGGGATATTTTAGGGGTTTCCGCTATAGAGCGGAAACCCCTAAAATATCCCATTACTTTGGCACTTTTCCTTTTTCAACCCTATAACTATCACGCAAAAATCCCCTAAGAACCCATCTGGCTGCTGTCCGGTTTATTTCTTTCTCTGATTTCCTTTTCTAAACACTTTCCTGTACACCGAATGTATTGAACTTGACAAAAATTATAATGAGGTCACGTGCTTCGCTTATAAGTGAACTAAATTCAATCGCCTCTATAGGAACGGGCTGCAACTATAATTATAATGGGGATCAAGAGTTTCGATCGTTATAATAGAGTCGTTGTTGGTCTTGTCCTCGTGTATTTCGAAAGTGATAAGTAACTCTTCAATAAAAAGTAAATACCTAGTTAACTATTAGTGTATATTTTTTTATAAAGGGGTTTCAAAAGCTGCTATCGTCAACTGCTTAGGGTTTTCCAACTATAAGTGATCGGCGGCGGTGACCTATCGCGTCCAGCTCTGGTTCAATCCAAGGTCCGGAGCGAGGAGGGATGGGAAGCGGTCACCTCCTCCTCCTCCTTCTGAGAAGCAGAAATGCTAGCGAAGAAGGAGGCAGACCGCGTGAGGGAGATCTCCTCGCCCCAGCCGCCGCAACAGAAGAAGACGCTCCGAGCGTCGGGAGTCGCAGAGTGATTCCCGGCGTCGTAGGCGCCTGCGGATGGTGAGCGATGAGTGGCTCGCCATCCGATAACAACCAGGCCTGGCTCGATGGAGCGTCGCCTTTCACGCATGCCTGAAAGAGATGTCAGCAAAGAAGACAGGCCCCCATAGGATCAGTGCCTGCTAGGGTTGCGGAATTTGTTTGTGAAAAGTCAGAGGACCGCCGACGCGACGCCGCCGTCGGAGGGTCGCCGATGGAGTGAGCATACTCAGATGAAGCATTTTCATTCTAACTTCGAAAATATTAAGGTTGAATGCATTCGGAAACACAGAATTAGGTAGAGTTCCACTCCTTTGCTGTACGCATTATAAAATACGTTTGGAAACGCTTAGTGCGAATTAGTCGAATAGCCTACTTTGTTGGTAGGCTTTAAATATAAATTACTCATTGCAGCGGGAGTTTCCTGCGAAAAACCCCCAAGATAACGTACGAGACATCTATTTTTGATAAATTACATACATATAATCGAAAATCACGAGGGGTATTGGTAATTCCACTTGATGATAATTTCATATTATCTTTGTACCTACATACGAATCACGAAGCTTAACCGTTCGCCTGCTACTGTACGGCAGGGTAACATACAAGTATTAAGTGGTGTCTTCTCAACCCAGAACACTACTCTTTTCTATATTATTGATAGGCTCGCGCTTGACGAGACCTGATGACAAGCGATGATGTGGTCGACGATGGAGTACGCTTTTACCACAGAAATCTTAATAGTAATTATTATTAAGATTTCTGTGGCTTTCACTTTCACTCGTGAATTAAAGTCCCCAGGTTGTAGCAATTTGAAACATCGATCCGGCAGGGAAGTCCACTTCTTAGTTTGACGCACTATGAAGTTTTCCCCAAAGTGTTATGCGCTTATCGCGGGGCGACCACGTGCCGGAAGCGCATCACCATATGTCTTTTAGTCCTATATTAGTGTAGAGGCATGGACACCGCCACAAAACACTAATGTAGTGAAATCTATAGCGTAACAAAAATTGTGGCAACATTTATAATTCCAGCAATGAACTACCTCAAAGAAATCCTGCATCAGATACTCATGCAGAGTTTACCTTGCGATTTAAACGTATACAAAGACCAAACATCAACTATACGGAACGTGCGGAAAATATAGATGGCAGCACAGACGCGTCAATGTCAAGTATATTTTACTTATAAGTTTTAAAATTGCAACGCTAGATGGCACAGTCTACGTCTTACGTTGGAGCTTTGACTCGATCAGTGCAATAATAGGGATGTTACCTGAGTAAAAAATATATGATTATGTTTAGTCCGTCAGTTAGATTATAGAAAAATATTGGACACGTATTTTTTCCTTTATCAAATCTATAAAAACTGACGAAGATAAAAAGCATCAAAGATCAGGAGTGGGAGCATGTGACATCACGGCTCGGTAAAAATTGTAGCGAGTAGTGACGTCACACGAGTTTTTTACGCACTGTGTCGTGTTAATTTTTTGTTTATGTGAAAAAAGAAAAAATACGTGTCCAATATTTTTTGGAAATCTATCAGACGGACTAATCAGATTTTTTTAAGTCAACTACCCTTTTGCCGTTGAACTTCTTGGGTCATTTTTAAATCGAAAAACATCGTAAAGCACCGTGCCCTTTTAGTTCATGCGACAATAATGCAAAATTAACTCATTTTTGCGTTGCGTGGATTAATACTGTTTAATTAACTCATCATATAAAATATTGTGAATTTGAGGACTATGTAGATCGCCATACTGGGGTCTTGTTTCAGTAAGTCTGGCAGTTTTAGTCATTTATGCAGCCTACCCAAATGTCCTTACTTTGGTATTATTCGTCAAACCGTTAAGCTTCTTAAAGTTCTAAGTTTGAGCTACACGTTAGCTAACAAATGCTCTATAAGGTATGAACAGGTTAAAACTACACACACTTCACACTGCATGGAAGGGTTGTTTCATATCAAATCTTTAAGCTTATTTATGTATTGTTCCCAAGAGCAAAGATATTTAAAGGCCCGTTATCTTCATTACAAAATATTATAGCGGCTGCAGTAGAACAAAACGGACACAACAATGTCGAAGATATATTATTTTGTTTGTTTGTCAGTTTCGTCAATTATAACTGGTAAGTACAATCAACACTGCTCACTGACTTATTTAATTAAATTATATAAGTATATATATATTTTTTTATAATTATTCTTTATTAAAGCTCGTGGCTAAATAATAACAGCCGCACAGGTCGATCTTTAAAGTTAAGCAACGCTTGCCAAGGTTGATCTGTGGATGGGTGACCATCTTACCATACCGAGTTTTCTCCATGCCTCGGAAAGCACGTTAAGCCGTTGGTCCCGTCTGTCATTTGTAGATCTTTGGCAGTCGTTACGGATTGTCAGAAGCTAGAAAATCTGACTCCACTCTTGCCAAGAAGTACCGTGTTCCCCAGTTATTGGGTTGTGGAGGTCTAGTAGGCAGCCGCTCCACGTTAAAAACGGGTATTCAGCTGAATCCGGTATGACTGTGAGCCGACCCCAATATATGTATTTGGGAAAAGGCTAGGCAGATGATGATTCGTTATTGAAGCTTTATTTTAATTCAAACTGTTTGTTCTGTCACTCGATATGTACATGAGTATTTCGGAAGACAAGAGAGACAGCATTTGTCTCTGGCAACATTGCTAAAAAAACCTTTTCTGTACAGCCGTAGGGCACTCATATTATTTTTTTCTTTTCATTTTCACTTTTTTTTATTAATTATGTACCTGATGGACTTTTGGCACGTACATATTTTTTACACTGTGGTTAAATTCTATTTTAAAACAGTTAACAATATTGTTGGTCATTTAAAACTTGATGCTGGTGTTTCCTAGCTGACTGCTCTTAGAAGAAACACTGAAACAAACTCATCTTGAATCTTGAGGTCAAAGACTATAGTCCGTATGATAAAATTGTAAAAATGTAATAGTTAAATTTATGAGAAACATATGCATTTATCATTTATAAAAAAGAATACAGGATTATCTAATTTAATTAGCAACCAAAAACCACAAAGGTTTAAACTTGTGCTATCATGAATCTATCTCAATATCGGAACTATGCAAAATGAGTTTTTTATATGTGTACGTTATTGTTATGTTGATTGTCGTTGTGTCATGTTTGTAGATTTATGTCTGAGGTGGTTTTGTTAGGACCACACAGATTTGAGTGGACCTGTTCAGACAGGACAGGCATTTGTCAGTTATCGTGTTGCTCAGCTAAGAAGCTATGGAGTTAATTTGTGGAACTTTGTCAGTAAGTCAGTTTAGCTTGTTGTCACTAAAGGTGGGGTAGAGCAGGCTTGGCGTGATAGCTGATGAAGTGCTCCTATATTTCGTGAGCTTAGCTGTGAGCAAAGGTTAGCATGAAAGAAAGCAAATGACATTCGCAACGACAAATTTCATTCAGTTTCATTTTGATTGCTAATATTATTTCAATGAAGAGTTAAAAAAGTTTGGTTTTTCTTTTGGTACACGTTATTTTTTCATTTGTTTCTGACATGCAAATGATTAACTGTTTAAAAAATAATGTTACTCTCCAGATTTTGTGCGGAGCGAGCCTGACTACGTGTTCAGCATAAAAGCGAATGGCTGGCTTAAACTGCACTCGATGCCTACAGCTTGGGAGGAAGCCTTCCTGAGATGTCACAATGATGGTGAGATTCTCTTGTAATTATTTAGTTTTAAGTAAAACATGCTCTAAATTGCCCCAAATTGCCAAGACAGGTGAACTAAGTAGTTTGCCCGACGTGGACTGAGGATTGGTCTACTTGGATCGAGCGCCGCGAGCTTGGGGCGTAGCTCGCTTCGCTCGCTCATGTGCAATTACAATGTGTCATATTGAAGGGTGACGTCACGGAAGTGCTACGGTGCACATCAGCTGTTCGCGATATCGCTCGAATAAAATAATAAACATCGGTTATATTGAATAAAGTTTATACAAATATCTTTACAATAGTGGAACTTACGTGCTAGTTCACTTACAGGCTAAAAAGTAGTGATACGGGAGTGTAATTGTTTAAAAACTAATTTACATTTGGTGTTGTTTTTTACAAGTGAAGCTACTTGTAAATTTTGGTTGTGACTGGTACCTCCAAAAAGTGACTTTAAACAGTGTTGCTAGTGTTGATCCACAGATATTGACAGATATTACATCTGGATCGATACTCTGTTCGTGCAGTGGGCGACATCTAGCGTTACGAAGCTAATTAGTGCGGGAGCCGCCATCTAGTAGCTAATAGCCATATTACGTTGAACAATGGCCAAGTGTGCGGCGTGTGGAAAGTTCCTCTCAGCGAAAGGGGGCGCTACGTGTGGCAACTTCGCATGCCACAACAGGTATCATCTTGCTTGCTTGCCCGATACAACGCAGGTTAGCAGCGACTGGCTATGCCCAGAATGTAAGAACAAGGTGCCTAAAGGTGATAATAGCGCCACTCCTGTCAGGGGTCTGGGAAGTAGTGCCCCGACTATTCAATCGGTTGCAGTAGTTTCATCAGCTGCCCCAGACCTCGGCACTACGAAAAGGTCGCCAGTAAGAGTAACCCATGATCAGGGCTACTTGGCCAAGCCCCCCGTTGCAGCACCTAAGGAAATGTCTCGGGCTGCGAGCGAACAAGGTACCGATGGTGAACCCTCACCTGACACGCAACTCACCCTTCGTGAGGAAATAAGGTTGTTCAGGTCGGAGCTGCGTGAGGTACGTGATGAAATGCGGGAGTTTCGTCGAGAGATGGCTGGCCTTCATTCATCTTTGGGAGTCTGCACCCAACGAGTCGATAACCTGGAGGCCAGAATGGAGGCACTGGAGAGCAAGCAGAGTGTTGCACTGCCTGACAGCAAAGTCAGCAAATTAGAGCATATTGTGGGGCAGCTTCAACAAGAGCTCAATGACCGGGAACAGGATTTGCTAAGCGCCGACTTAGAAATATCCTACATCCCGGACATTCCTGGCGAAAATGTGGTGCACACGGTCGGGCTGGTAGCAGCTAAACTTGGAGTGACCCTGGAGGAACGCGACATTGTGTTTGCCCAGCGTGTAGGTCTGCGTGTGGAGCGAGAGGCGCACGAAACTGCGGCGGGCGCGGCGAGTTCAGCGGGAGAAGCGACTACGACGGCGCGTGGGCGGCGTATTGTGGTGCGGCTGACGCGCCGCGCTGTGCGCGATGAGCTGCTGCAGGGTGCGCGAGTGCGCCGGGGATCCACTACGGCGGACTTTGGTCTTTCCGCACCCCCGAGACGTTTCTTTGTTAACGAGAGACTCACACGTAGCAACAAGCACCTGTTTTATCTTGTGCGTGAGGCGGGTGGTCGACTCGGGTGGCGATACACATGGACGAAGAATGGCCGTATCCTCGCCAAGCAAGGAGACGGCAAGCCGACTCACTGCATCCGCAATGCTGAGGACCTGAAACGTGTTTTTGGCCAGGACATATCCACTGAAAAAGATGTTTAGATTTTTTGTTTTATCTTATATGTTTCATGCAGGTTTTATTTGTTCAAACTGTTTTAAATTTTTAATTGTGCTATGTGCGAGGTCATCAGTTTTCCTGTATTTGTACTCAATTTCTTCATTCTATGGTTCAATTGCCCGAGCATTGACTGTTTACACATCCACACACTATTTATTTGGAAATCTATTATTCTTGTGCTACAATATTATTACTTTCATAATCACTATTCGACTCCACTATATTTTACAGATTAATTTATATACAGATAAACATACTATTTACATAAAGTACAATACATACACTGCCCACCGTGAAAATGACTAAGACCAAGAACCTAAAAGTTGGGTTGTTCAACGCGGGGTCGTTGGGTACTCGCCAGGATGAGTTTCTGGTAGCCATGGAAAATGTTGCAGTGGATATTATGGCGATAAACGAGACCTGGCTCCGGCAGGGGGAGGAGGGCCGCGCGCCCAGCGTGCCGGGCTACCGGCTGCGGCACGTGCCGCGCGCGCGCTCCGTGCGCGGCGGCCGCGGCGGCGGCGTGGGCTTCTACGTGCGGCGCGGGGTGCGCGCGCGCCTCGTGCCGCACCCGCCCGCGCCGCAGGTCGAGCAGATGTGGCTCCGACTGAATGTCAACTCGCAATCGGTTTTAGTTGGCACTGCATACAGGCCGCCGTGGCTCGATGTCAATGTTTTCCTGGATGCGCTTACAGACTCTCTCTCTTCTTTAGCTAGCACAGACAAAGTCATTTTGGTGGGTGATTTCAATATCAATATGTTAAATGATTTGGAAAACAAAACCAAACTACTGAACAACTTCGTAGTCTCCTGTAAATTGAATCAAATCATTACAAAACCTACACACTTTACGGACCACAGTGAGACTCTGATTGACATTGTGTGCACTGATGCCCAGGTACGTGAAGTTTCTGTATCTCACATACCTGAGCTCGGCCAACATGCAATTATATCAGTTACATTTAATTTTAAGATAGAGAAGCCTTCACCGCATTGGGTCACCTACAGGCCCCTTAAAGACATACTGCTCGACCATTTTAATAATGACTTGAATAAGATGGATTGGGAGTATATTCAAAGCATGGAAGATGTCAATTCAATGGTAGAGACTTTTAATAATTATATACTTAACTTATTTAATTTACATGCTCCACTTAAAAGAATTATGATTAAAAATAAGACCCTACCATGGTTAACAGACACGGTTAGGGAAATGATGAAGTTGCGAGACAAGAGTCATATTAGGGCAAAAGCTACTCAATCACCAACAAAGATTCAATCATATAAGGAGCTCAAATCCATCGTTAGGGCGGCTATCGAAAGTGAGAAGTGTGCATATTTCAAAACTAACATAAATTTAAACATTAATCAGCCAAAGAAGTTGTGGAGTCATATAAAATCCTCCATAGCTATTTCTAAAAAGTCAGAGCCCACCTTACCACACTTTTGTAGTGATCCAGATAAAATCAATGAACATTTTTTGGATGTACCGGGTAGTGGGGTGGTTACTACTGCCGACCTATCTTTCTTTGAACACCACAGATTTAGCCAGTGTCATTTTCAACTTAAGCCGGTCCAGGAGGACATGGTGCTGAGGCTTATGCGTGGTCTGAAGTCCAATGCTCAGGGGTGTGACTCGATTTCGCTTGAGATGTTAATGATGACGCTTCCTCGCACTCTTGCAACTATAACAGCTATCATCAATCGTTCCATCACCACCTCCTCATTCCCGGACCTGTGGAAATTAGCTATAGTTAGACCCATTCCTAAAGTACCTAATCCTACCAGTGTAAAAGAACTTCGCCCTATTAGTTTGTTGCCTTGTCTCTCCAAGGTACTGGAGAAGGTTGTCTCCAATCAGCTTCGGACATACCTTGAGGAGAACAATATATTGCCACTTTTTCAATCTGGTTTTCGCAAGGGACACAGCACAGCGACAGCCCTTCTTGATGTGGTCGGAAACATTCTTGAAGCGAGAGACAAAGGCATGGGTACCATGCTTGTCCTGCTCGATTTTTCACGTGCGTTCGACTCCATTAATACTTCACTTCTCCTGTCCAAGTTGTCTTACTATGGATGTCAGCCGGAGACAGTACAATGGTTTCAAAGTTATTTGACTCACCGAACTCAGTTGGTCCAGGTTACTAGTGATGGTGATGGAGCTGTTAAGTCCTCTGCTTCTAAGTGCGTGAATAGAGGTGTGCCACAGGGATCAATCCTTGGTCCACTGCTCTTCATCCTGTACAGTGCTGACATTGCAAACTGCCTGCTCCACTCCAAGTTCCACCTATATGCGGATGATTTGCAGATGTATTTGCCATTTCATCCCCAGCAGGCTACCGCCACTGTAAACAGAATGAACGAGGACTTGGATAGGATTTCGGCCTGGTCAATAAGAAATTCCCTGGTTTTGAACCCAGTTAAGTCCAAGTTTATGGTTACAGGTACCAGAGAATTTTTAGGTAAAGTTAGTAATATAAGTTTGGACTTGAGGATTGATGGGTGTTCCATAGAAAGGGTGCAGGAAGCCCGTAATCTTGGAGTGGTATTCGATGAGCAACTGCACTTTGAGACTCATGTCATGGAGGCTGTGCGCAACTGTTTCTACCGTCTCAAGCTACTGTACCGTGTCCGTCCCTATATAAATGTGGATATACGTGTCATGCTCTGTGAGTCACTGGTTTTATCCAAGCTGAACTATGCTGACACAGTGTACGGGGCATGCATTCTTGGTAGGAGCGAAAGGCTGATCCAGCGGGTACAGAATGCTTGCGCAAGATTCTGTTTTAATGTCCCTCCTAGAGCTCACATAACCCCATTTTTAAATAAGGGTAATTTGATGAGAATGTCGGATCGAAGAAAGCTCCATCTGGCTACCCTGTTATTTGGCATAATTCTCACAAGAAAACCAGACTATCTCTATAATAAATTGACTTGGTCGCGAGATATCAATAGAGTCAAAACTAGAGCATCTGCTTACCTCTTGTTGTCATTGCCGCATAGAACTGCTGCATTCCGTGGGAGTTTTAAGTTCGCAGCTTCGCGTTGTTGGAACGACCTGCCGCCACCGTTCCGTGCTATAAAAACAGTTGGTACATTCAGTTTCAAGTTCAAACAACACCTACTACGCATTCAAAAGGAAACTACATGAACTTACCCAGGGTCTGCAGTCAGCACGCAGTTAGCATTATTATATTGTTCATTGCTCTTAGCTTAAATCCTTGCAACAAAACATTACACAATATACTCCGCTACTACTCAATAATATATATTTAATTACATTTTAACGCTTAACGCATACTCATATTATAATAATATAATTATTTATCTTTCCTTAATTTTGACAGCCAACCATAGCCTCGAACTTGCGCCCGCGCTTTCCACCATTTGTCCTGTCTATGACGCCGACAAATGACACTGGAGTTATGGGCCATTGGGCTTTGGGCTATTTCTATTGTGTGTATGTATCATTTTTTTTTCCTTTATGTATCATGTTAAACCATTATTTTCTGTATTTATATATATTTAACTTTAGTATGTGTTCCGTTAGTGTATCCGTGGCATAATTTGTATAAAAGTAATCTGTACAGGACCTATCAGAATACCAGCGCTGTGATATTTTCTTTTTTTAAATATCGCTGCATATGCTGAGATAGGAACCTTTTTGGCCTCGCACACTTACATTTAGATACAAATTTATATAAAATTCTATAATTCCATGTAGGTATAGCATTTGTTACTTTAGTTTTCTAGTAGTTTTTTTTATTTTTTGTTTGTTTTGTGCGAGACCCAAATAAACATTTTTCTTTCTTTCTTTCTTTCTTTCTTTATATTACAGGCGCGGTGTTGGCATCTCCGCTGAACAAAGACTTAGCTGATGCTCTTCGCGCACAGATGGCACAATTCGGTGTGTATGGTGACATTTTCCTGGGTACCCATGACTTGAACGCGAAAGGAGTTTTTGTGGCTGTTGAAGGTTAGTTATCTTTTACAAATATTTTCAGATTGATTAATTACAGGACGTTCATTTGATCGTACTTTATATTTAGTTACGCTTTGATAAAGGAATAGGAGGCAGGAACTCTAAAATAGGCTTTATATAGCGGTTGGTCGAATAGTTTTGTTGACAAAAGTATAACAGTTTTTCTATCTGCTTATGAACTTTCGAATTAAATTACTATAGCGCAATATTTTTATTAGTGACGCAACATCCGCTGCAACTGATAAAATTAGTAGATATCGTCTCATTAGGTTCTCTATTGTATTACCTAACTTTTTTATCCATAATTTAAAGAGCCATAACTTTTTTTGTCCTAATCATCATTTGTCCGAATGATAACTTACTCGAACTTAATATCACCTAATATCTCATGCCATAAAATTAAAATCTCTAAATATAATATGTCCTAAACCCGTTTGTCATAAATATTACAATCAATAATATACAAAATATATAAAACCGTTTTCAATAAAAGTTATGTCCTAAATTCAAATTACAAATAAACAAATAATATTCTTAGAACGTATAACAAAGCAATTGCTATGAGCTTCTCTCATTTGTTATAATTAAAAATATTTGATGATGCATTATATTTTTTTATTATATATTACGTAAATAAATATATTATACATGTACTTAATAAAGCAGTTGATTGTGAACATTTGTGGTTTTTGTAAGCAAGCAAGCATGCAGCATGCAAGGAGTCATGCAGCATGCAAGCAAGCATGCAGCATGCAAGCAAGCAAGCAGCATGCAAGCAAGCAGCATGAAAGCAAGCAGCATGCAAGTAAACAGCATGCAAGCAAGCATGCAGCATGCAAGCAAGCATACAGCATGCAAACAAGCAAGCAGCATGCAAGCAAGCAGCATGAAAGCAAGCAGCATGCAAGCAAGCATGCAGCATGCAAGCAAGCATACAGCATGCAAACAGCATGCAAACAAGCATGCAGCATGCAAGGAGTCATGCAGCATGCAAGCAAGCATACAGCATGCAAACAAGCAAGCAGCATGCAAGCAAGCACGCAACATGCAGCAGGCATGGTTTCTGTCACGGCTCCGGCGCTGCGGGGCTCCGGCGGTCCCACGCGAGTTTATCGTCGCAGATGGGTTTAACGCTCACCACCGCAGCTTCGGCTTGCTGGCCGGCTTCGCCGGCCAACCTCAGCCGCGGCGGCGAGTGTTACAACCACCTGCTCCTCAACTCGCGGGCCGCCTCGCCCCTCTGCGCCTACGCGATTTTAAATTACACTAGGGGTAGGGCAGACAAGACTACGTGGAGTCGGATTTACAGCGATTCATTTCTGTCACAAATACCTATTTTTAGCAAATGTTTTAAGATTAAAATATTTATTATAAATGAACATTCGGAATAATACACATTATTCAACACAATACTTAGGACATATGACTTTAGGGCATCTAAAATTAGGAGATTGAATTATTATAGTACTCGATATTATGACAGAATACTTTTAGAACTAAAGATAATTATGCTAACCAAAATTTCGGGGTTTTGAACATTATGGTTATTGTAGTTTATAGCAAACGTGTTATGGATAATGATTTTCGGACAAACAATTTTATGAGAAGTAAGGGAGTACCGTCTCATTACGATCCATTTAACTGTCATCGTTCATCCACCTATGGATGTAAGTGGTGTGTGTATGTTCCAGGAGTGCCGCTGTCCGACATGGACGTCACATGGGGTCCGCATGGCAACGTGGTGGACACCGCAGACTGCCTCACCATGTCTGTCGATGGTACCGCACATTTCTCGTCATGCAGCGACCCACTGCCTTACATATGTTATAGAAATGTCGATAGCTCAAAGCTCAACGAATGTGGCACTTTTGATAATGGTAAGTAGATTATGTTATAGCAACTATTACTAAACTACACAATATCTTTATTTTATTTTTTAAATCGCGGAGATTAGCGTAATAGCGGAGTATTATTTACCTATTTGATATTTATTAGCATATTATATTTTATTTATGATATGAAATCGTGACCTCACTATCACTTGCTTAACTTCACCCGGGTTAAGCAAGTGATAGTGAGGTCACGATTTGGATGCCTAGGGCTAAAAATAAGTTGGTGAGGTCGTGATTTGGATGGGTGGGGTTAAAAAAATGTAAATCACACACTATAAAATTCCTAATATATTTCAGCATATCACCTCAATCAGCAAACAGGCAAATGTTACAAAGTCCATGTTGAGGAACAGGCTTGGACTCGTGCCTATGAGATATGTGCGTCTGAAGGGGCTCATCTGGTTATCCTGAATGATGAAGAAGAGGCCAGCATCATCACGGACATGTTTCCTCTCAACCAAGGAACACAATTTCATGTAGGTCTTCGAGCGTGGACCAACGCACGTGTCTGGACTTCCATACACGGTATATTATCTATCTATACTAATATTATAAATCTGAAGAGTTTGTTTGTTTGTTTGTTTGAACGCGCTAATCTCAGGAACTACTGGTTGGAATTGATAAAATCTTTTTGGGTTGAATAGACCATTTATCGAGGAAGGCTTTAGGCTATATATCATCACGCTTAAGCCAATAGGAGCGGAGCAGCGATAAAGAATGTTTTAAAATCGGGGATTCCACGGGGACGAAGTCGCGGACAGCAGCTAGTGAACCTATATTTTTGAAAAGATTTTGTTTGTCTCTACCGAATAAGCTCCGAAACTACTGGGCCGATTTTAACCATTTCTTCATCCATGTAAAGTTTTATTATCAGCGAAAAACAAAGGCTATATTTTATCCCCGTATTCCCACGGAATTGGTAACTACGCGGGTGAAACACCCAGAGCGGGAGAAGTCATTTGATGATTTCCCATCCAGAAAAAAAAAAAAAAGGGGCGCAGCTAGTATTTTTTTTTTAAATATCCTGCTATCTTATCCGTATCTTAGATGAGGATCTGGATCGCAAGATTAGCAAGCGTCTTTCGGGCATTCTTAAAGTCGCCGTATCTTCGCCTGATCATTCTTCTGTTGGTTTGGATTGCCTTTCTCATGTGTACAGTTTATGATTGTGGTGGCACTTGCACAATTCCAAGCATGCACTAAAATTCAGTATGTTAAAAAACAGAGGGCGTTCCTCGTTAATCTATATCATTAATATATTAAAATAAAAATATCAGCATAGAAAAATAAGCTTAAAATAATACGAATTAAAAAAATAATAATTGACAATAAATTAGAAACATCCTGTTTAAAATCAAAATAGTAGCGCGGAATAGTACTCGTAGTAGCAATGCCCAAACCGGCAAGAACGCGTGTACAGAGTGTTTCTTAACGTATCAATTTAACATTTTTAGTGAATATTTTAATATTAAAAAAAAACATTGTGTTTTCGAATGGTAATATTTTTTTAATCATATATAGATGCTATACTATTGCGGGTTAACGGGAACGCCCTCTGTTAGTTAACATACTGTATACTAAAACAAGTCAATGTTTTATGGACCCTAATTAAAAGTTTTCTTTCAGGGGAGCGGATAGAAGATGTTTTTAATCATTGGAATTACAGCCAGCCAGACAATTGGTACGGCACTCAGGACCGAGCTACTTTGCTCAGAAACGGCTATTTGGATGACGTTCAACCGTGGACTGTAGCTATGTTTGTCTGTGAAAAATATGAATATTACAAGTAAGCCAATACGCTCTTTAAATGTATAAACTTAGGAATATAATTAATCTTAATTTATTTTTGTGTATAGGAAAAAAATGAAAAATATGCGTTTTATTTTTTATGAAAAGCTACATATATTATCTGCAGCGTCACTCGCGTTTGAATGGATTTTCTGATGGAAAAGTATCCCATAAAAATGTCTCCAGGTTCTGGTTATAATGAATAAATAGAGACTGGACCTCATTACACAGGGTGTCCTAGTGTGGGATCCAGGTAATTTTGAAGAAACCTAGCACTTACGGCTCTTATGCATGTATCGCATTAGTGTATAATGTGTTAAATTTTAAGATATAAATTTAAAGTACCTGTCAAAAATAAAAACTACATTCATTTACACAGTAAACAAGTTTTTTTTTTTATATGAATTAAATGGGCATAATATATTTTTGGAAAATAAACACCTAAATAATTACCAATACTACCTAGCTATACAATAAATTTCCACCCTCTTACCGCGTCGTCACCAATTTTCAACCGACTTCCAAAAAAGGAGGTGGTTCTCAATTCGACTTTATTTTTATTTATTTTTATGTTTGTTACCTCATAACTTAGTATTGAGTATACCGATTTTAATGATTCTTTTTATATTCGAAAGCTGAGGCTTGTCTTGTGGTCCCATTTAAATTTTTTGATTGAGTTCTGACAACTAGTATTTGAGTTATCCCTAATAATGAGTGGCTTAGTTTACATTGACGACGTTCTCATTCCCTCTTGTCGATGTAAAATGAAAAGATAAAATTGTGTACGATGGTTTGGAAGAGCATCGTAGTATTAATTTAAGTACATATATATATATATTGTGTTGATAAAATATTGATCTATAAGGATGGAGTTATAAAGGCAGGTATTTATTTCAACGGTTCTTGTTCCTTGGAGTATTACTAGGGTCCTCTCTTCGTGCCTGTCCTTCTCTCTGTCTGCTTGAAACCACCACAGAGAAGCACCGCACGCCTAACATCGGTTGGACATTTTGCCTTTGTCCTACAAAGTTCTGTCTACTTTTTCTACAGCTTTGCAGTTTGCCACCGTGTACTCGGTCCAAATAATTAAAGAACTTAGGGCCCCAAGTCTACTATTAAAATAGTGTCAGAATAACCTATCACTGATTTCATAATGGTTTATTTTTACAAGTTTAGTAATCTACTAATACAAAAGCTTCTGCAAATCGACGCCAGACAATAGTATCACTTTGAGGAGTGTGCAGAATATCCCTCTCATTCCGCAAAGCCTCTTCCCTCAAGTGACAAAACGACACACGGCAATACTTCCTTTAATAAAAGCGATGATCGAACTCAATAGGACTTAATAATAACACTGGTCAACAAGATTTTGTAACAAGGAATGTGATTACTATTTTTTAGTTATACCCTTATTGCAAAACCATATTATTTATTTCGTTTTGACCACGTCTAGTTTTTGTGTTACAACTACTAACAAGAACATCATTTTCACTTTACCTTGTTATTTCAGACTTTTTAATTCAATAAACTAGCTGTTGTTTTTCAGTTTACATAGTTTTTTTTCTTCTTATATAATTTGGAAAAACTATTCAAATGATTCGAACATAACTTAGTAAGTTATGTTCGAATCATTGGAATAGAATTTATTTTTAAAGCACAAAAAATAAATTCTGCATCATCAGTTAAAAAAAAAGTGAGCTTTTTAATATTTCTGAATAGAAAAAGGTAGTTGAGTATCCTGCCGTGCCATTTGTTACATTACCAACCCTTTAAATAGATGATTAACTCGTACTGGAAGCACTTGAATACTTCAGTTTTAGCCTCAAAGCTCCAATTCATAATCATATAACAGGAAAGCAATGCGAAAAAAAAAGGAAAGCAATGCGTATCTGAATAATTCTAATTTCAGTTCTATGATACTTAAAAATGTTCAAAACATAATTTGTAAAAAGTTTTCTTGTGACACACAAAACGTATTTTTTTGTTCCACCACCAGTTTACCTAATAGATTACAGGACACATTGCTCTTATCAACGTCACCGCTGTTTTTATAATTTGGTACTTTTCCTAAATACAGATTGCTTATATTCATTACTTACTTCAGCACTGCTGCTGTAGTGAAATGTTTCGGGAACCCCCGGGGTTTCTCCACAAACAACACTCGATAGCATACGAGATAACCTTTTAAGATAAATGATTGTATATTTTTTAAATATGAAAAGTATTTCGAGTGGCCGCTTTGATAACCTTACACATGACTTACATACGAGTTCTGACGCCCCTAAACTAGCCGGGTTATTCCCTGCATATATTAATACTAGCTTCTGTCCGCGACTTCGTCCGCGTGGAATAGTTACTTTAACCCCGATTTTGAAACTCTCAGCCCGATCGGTTTAAAATTGACAAAGTTTAATACAATCTTTCATCCCTTTCGACCAAATTTGATTACCATAAAAACGGTTCTAGTGAGTTAATCTTAAAACATAGACATATACTGTCGCGGACATTTTTTTAGATAATTTTAAGAGGAATAATTCTTTCCTACATATTTTTTTGGCATCTTGAACCGTTTTTGCAGCGCACGCAACGGAAGCCCTCAAAGATGAATAATTTTCCCCGTTTTTTTCACATTTTCCATTTTTTCTTCGCTCCTATTACTCGCAACTCGATAAATGGTCTATTGAATCCAAAAAGAATTTTTCAATTCGAACCAGTAGTTCCTGAGATTAGCGCGTTCAAACAAACAAACTCTTCAGCTTTATAATATTAGTCTAGATTATCAGTTTGATCAGAAACTACCATAATTACCATAACTACTACGATAGAATAGTCTTATTAAATTCTGCAGGACCCAAAAGACAGAATTGAATATCACTATTTGCGTTCCGCGTAACATTCCAAATCTAGCATGCCAAGGGTTATCAGTCTGCTGTAAGCATAATTATATTTAAAAATCCGCTATCGTCAGTTCAAGATATTATAATTTTTGCAGTGGAACAATACGGACACAATTATGTTGAAGACGTATTATTTTGTTTTTTTATTGTTTTTGTCAGTTGTAACTGGTAAGTGTAGTTCAAAATGGCAATCTTATTTATTGTTTATATCAAGTTATTAAAATTCTTTTATATTTGAAACTGTTTGCTCCACCATTCGTCACTTAAGGTTAATTGAAAATTGTCTTCTAATCCTGTCTCATGTTGATGCATCAGACAGCATTTTCGTCTGGCAACATTGCCAGTTTTCATTGGAACAAAGGTTTGCATTGAAGAAAAAACAGCATCCGCAACTTCAATATTTTCGTTATACTTACGTTTCCTTTTTATCAACTCTTAGTAATTGGGTTTGATTTTTAAAATTTAGGAATTGTATGATTTTTATTTAATTTTGAATACTTTCTTTCTCGTTTGTTAATTTTAATCCACACTTTGAAAGTAAATCTTTACTCTCCAGATTTTGTGCGGAGCGAGCCTGACTACGTGTTCAGTATAAAACCGAATGGCTGGCTTAAACTGCACTCGATGCCTGCAGCTTGGGAGGAAGCCATATTTTTATAAAATAAAATAAAATAAAAATAAGCCTTCCTGAGATGTCATAATGATGGTTAGATTCTCTTGTAATTATTTAGTTTTTAGTAAAGCATGCTCTAACTTTCCCCCACGTGCCAAGAGAGGTAAACTGTGTAGTTGCCCGACACGGACCGAGGATTTGTCAACTTGGAACGAGCGCCGCGAGCTTGGGGCGTAGCTCGCTTCGCTCGCTCATGTGCAATGTGCAATTACAATGATGTGTCATGTTACAGGCGCGGTGTTGGCGTCTCCGCTAAACAAAGACCTAGCTGATGCTCTTCGCACACGGATGACACAGTTAGGTGTGAATGGTCGCATTTTCCTGGGAATCCATGACTTATATGCAAAAGGAATTTTCACGTCTGTAGAAGGTTAGTGAGATTTTGCGAATATTTTTCAGATTGATCAATTCCAAGAATCCAAATACCCATATCATGATTGTTCAATTGACATGACTGGCATGTACATAAAAGTCTTTCAAGCCAGATGTCCTCCAATACAATTTCATCCAAAAAGAACATAATATGCGTAAGTTCACTCCTCTTTGCTCAATTTAAGTTTGCAAGCCACATTTTTGCATGATTATTGTAAAACCAGCAGGATATGAAGATCTACGGAATTTGATTAAAATACTCCTTCCTGTCATGATTAGTTATAGATTATTTTTATTCCAAAGGAGACTCCGCTCCTGATAACTAAATTGTAACTTCTAACAATCCAAGGGCCATTTCAAGATAAGTAGATACATTGTTCATGACGCATAATCTTTCGCATATAGTGTGATATGATACTATATACGTATTAGTTATTTACTAACGGAGTTTCCATTATATCAGGCCACTATTAAATATCATAGCTTTGGTTAGATATGGAATGTTTAATTGAAGTATTTTTTTTGCTTCTTTGGATTTAATTTTTCTGTCATCTTACTTCTTACTTCTATATATTAAAATAAATGCGAAAGTTTGGATATATGTATGTTTGTTACTCAAAAACGCCAGAACGGTTGAATGGATCTGAATTAATTTTGGCACGAAGATAGATTTTATCCCGAAAGCGTATTTACTTAGAATATTTTCCGGCACTCAAGTTGGAGAAACCACTTGTAGAAATAAGAATCGCCACATTTATAACCAGTTTTGTATAAAATCTAGGACACCTTTTTGCTGGATAGAAAAGCAACAAAAGCAATGCTCCCACTCTGAGCGGAGTGGAAGGGAGTGTCAGACTCTTACTGCCTAAAACCCACCCGTGTTCCTTCTAGTGCCCTTTGCGTTCCAGGGCCGCGGTGACTTACGAACAAACTCCGCAACCAAATCTAGGACATCTCGTGTTGTTTTGGAATATGAGTTTGTACCGGAAACATTGCACATGGCATGCAATATTAATGACGGATAGCAACTTCGCACCGCTCACGTATACAATTTGCGCGAGAAAAAGAAAACCTTAAATTATTCGCATGATGTCGGATACACGTACCGAAAATTAAGAATAGAAAAAAAAACGATACACAGTTTTGACTTCACTACAATTTGAATGTATGCAGTATTTTAGTTGTGTGTGTGTATGTTCCAGGAGTGCCGCTTTATAACATGGACGTAACATGGGGTACAAATGAAAACTTAACGGACGCCACAGGCTGCCTCACCATGTCTGCTGATGGCAGCGCGTATTTCTCGTCATGCAGCGACCCACTGCCCTACATATGTTATAGAAATGTCGATAGCTCAAAGCTCAACGTATGTGGCACCTTTGATAAGGGTAAGTAAGTTATGGTGGATGGGAAATCATTAAATGACTTTTCCCGCTCTGGGCGGAGCGGAAGGGTGTGTCAGTCTCTTACTGAATAAAACCGACCCGTCATCCTCTTGATGCCCTTTGCAGGATCGCGGTGATACTTTCGAACAAATTTCGCAACCTTAGCATATGTTTAAGTATCTAAATAAAGATTTAAAACATTGCCATCCCTTCAATTATTTAATTATTCCAGGGTATCAACTCAATCCGCAAACAGGCAGCTGTTACAAGATCCCAGTGGCGTGCAGTGGTTCGAGTTAGGGTAGGCCAGTGAAAATGTCCAAATAAATTTTAAAAAATAACCACATTATTCAGGGTTGATTTTTAATGAAATGAGTTTTTTTCATTTTTTTTAATTGCCTATTAAAAAAAAAAAACCAAAAAAAAGACACCAAATTTCAACCCTGAATAATGTGGTGTGTTTTTTTTTTTACATTATTTTCTGGCCTACCCTAACTCAAACCACTGCACGCCACTGCAAGATCCATACCACTAAAAGCAGTTGGACCCAAGCGTTCAGTGTATGTGCATTTGAGGGAAGTCACCTGGTCATCCTGAATGATGAAGAAGAGGCCCGTATCGTCAAAGACTTGTTCCCTACTCCTGAAGAGAATGTCAACCCGTTGGACGGATTTCACGTAGGTCTAGGAGTCTGGGGCAAGGAGCGCGTCTGGACCACCATTCACGGTAGGAGACTTGTTTATTTTATCGCTTTTCAATTTTTCAAATCTATACTAATATTAAAGCTGAAGAGTTTGTTTGTTTGAACGCGCTAATCTCAGGAACTACTGGTTCGAATTGAAAAATTCTTTTGGTTTGAATAGACCATTTATCGAGGAAGGCTTTAGGCTATATATCATAACGCTTAAGCCAATAGGAGCGGAGCAGCGATAAAGAATGTTTTAAAATCGGGGATTCCACGGGGACGAAGTCGCGGATAGAAGCTAGTAAAAAATAAAGCTCCGTATGTTTTGGCCGTCCTGACCACAATTCTGCTGGTATGATCTTCTTCTTCCTTTGGAAGCGATGACTAACTCCTTTTTTATATTATTTGTGCCCAGTAGATGTCTACAATGATTGCAGCATCTGTGGTCTTCATGAAATCCCCCAAAGTATAGGCACTTGATTTTTTTCTTGTATAGGAAATCATCAAATGACTTCTTCCGCTTTGGGCGGAACATAACTCCTTTATGTTCCACTCAAAGCGAAAGCAGTCATTTATCAGAATCTTCCTTACAAAAACCCACTCGAGTTCCTCATAATGCCCTTTGCGTTCCAAGGCTGCGGTGACCCTTTCGAAAAATTTCGCAACCATAGCAGGCACTGACCCTATGGGATCTTCTTAGTTTCTTTAACATCTCTTTGAGGCATGCGTGCAACACGAAACGCCGTCGACCCGGGCCTGTTTGCCTGCGTTTGATCCGCAGGCCCGCGCCTAAGGTGGCTGGGAATCGCCCTGCGACTCCCGACGCCCGGGGCTTCTTCTTCTGTTGTGGCGACTGGGGCGTGAGGTTAGGTGTATGAGCACTTGGGCCTGTACTTTTTACCTTTAATTACTCTGATCGGTAAATGATAAATGATAAATGATATTTATTTTGTAAGTAGGTTAAACATAACACTTTTACACGTCAAATATTTCTGGTCATTTTAAGCTAGATGAAGCCGGTGGTACTGCACGTCTTTCATTCTAGCGCCGTCCGCGCATCTCTGTCAGTTAAGAACCTAACTAATATCGAATAACTTTGTTATTGATTGCACTTCCAGAATTGTCCCAGTGTGGTGGTATACCCATCCCCTCCTTTAGCACTTCAGGATATGTTTCTCCCTGTTCGATATATCCCGAACGTACTAGCAGCCGTTTATGGAGGCCTACTACTACCTGTATGCAAGTCCCCTCCGCCATTACATCCATAATTTTCAATAAGTTAGGTTGGCTACAGACTTAAACTTGTCTACTTTAGCCCCCCAAAATCATATTCCAACTTCATTGTTTCCATAACCTGCAATAGTTCTACTCTAACCTGCTATCATCCTTGGGTATACTTCCATAGTGCATGTAGGGATAATCGAGTCCTCTGCGAGTTATCTTCGGTTTCGCACGCTTATCAAAAGTCCAGCACCATGGGGTCCCAAGATTTATCATTACGTTCTCCACTTAAAATGGTACAGATTATTTATTCCCGCATCTAATTAATTAATAGGTATGTTTGTCACTTCTAGGTGAGAGCATCGAAACTGTGTACAACAAGTGGCAATCTGGTGAGCCTAACAACTGGGACGGGAATGAGGTCCGAGCGCTTAAACTGTGGAACGGTAAACTAGACGACGAAAACAAAGATACACGTTTTTTAATGTTCGCGTGTGAAAAAGCTGTCACACCGAAACAGGAAGAAGACCCATTCCTAAACTTGGAGAATCTTTTTTTGCCTGAGGATGTCACAGATACCTTTGCGTTCCACTAAAATGTGAAAACAAAATTTTGTACAACCGACTTCTAAACAAAAAACTCGGTGTTTTTGGTTGTTTCTTCGTTTTTCGAACATCGACTTCCGAAATTAAAGTTATTTTATACTTTTTGTGTTTTTTTTTTTCTCACAGTTACTATGGTTTTCTTCGCACGTAGGACGGACTACTAAGCTTTGCTTGATGGGCATTTCTTAGTAGGATTCCCCAATTTTCAATATTTCGTGCATTGAGATACAGGGGAGATGTATAGATCCACTTTTATTCTTTGAACTGTCCACATATATATACAGTGTGAAATTTTAATGGTTGTTTTCCCGAAGCGAAATGAGTTTGTATCGGTAATACATTCGATTTATATATACAAAAAATATTAGACTCCATAAATGGCAGATTAACAATTGTGATAAACAAAACTCGAAAGCGACTTGAACCAACAGTACCTAGTGCATCGCGCGATGATATGTAGGTACCTACGCGGAACGCGGGAGTAGGCGCGCGGTTGGCCCGTACCTACAGCCACGAGGTCGTTGCACTTTACGTATTAATCAGCTGATCACTACTTCTGACTTAATAAAACACAGAACCCAATAAGTTATTCCAATTTTCCATTCATACTTTTACGAGCTTAGGACCGTCATAAATACTTTTTTGCCTACAACATACAAATCACTGAGAAACTAATAAAAATCAAGACAGTTATCTTTAAAAAAAAGTCTGATTTAGATATTTGAGTATTTAAAGCGTACTTAAAAGATGGAATCAACCTATTTACAATGATTTTGATTACCTAACCTACTTTTAAATGTTTATTTACAAGGTACGAGTAAGTACTTACATTTCTCGGTGGCGGAGTAATTGTTCGAAATGCAAATCACTACGTTGAATGCACAAACGAGCACGTTTTAACTGATTGTCTTTCAGTTTGATTAGTGTCTCTGTTACGTCTCACGATATTGAAAGCGTCCACTATCGCACTTATCAACGTGTCGCTTGTTTGGTGTTCCTCACACCGAACTTTAAAAAAATGTAATGACGATTCATTTTTGAAAAGATATCGATAACGTATTACACTTATGACGTTCGCAGAAGGACTAAGCGCAGAGCAATATTTTGGCGGCACCCGCGGCATCTCTTTGGCGGTATCCGCGGCATGTCTATGCCGTATCACCATCCACGAGAGCTTATTTTGCTCTGAACAGTTATTATTCACTGTTTCTTTGTATTTTGCCGAAAGCGCGCGGCGGCTATGTAGGTATCTACCTACGTTAGGTCTAGTGCACTACTATTGATTCTCGCTCTTTCGAGTTTATGAACACTTTTTTAATGATTTGAAAAAAAAAACATTTTTTTTTTTTAGTTTAACTTTGTGTTTCGATAGTACTACTGATGGGTAATCGTCCTGCCGCGGGAAAACAACCATTAAGATTGCTCACTGTATATGGTGGTAAATAGGCGCCCTTAAAACATAGACGAACTGCTTCACTTCGTGCCCAACCTTCACTCGAGCTGCGTCCATTCAGTCTACATATAGATATTAATTCAGCTGGTTTAGGACAAGCTATTGTATTTTGTATTTGATCGTCTGATAGATCAACAGATCTAAATCCGCGTCCTGTATAAGCCCATATGAAAATACTTTTTTCAATTTCCAATGCTCGTTGTATTTGCCAGCCTTTCTTTAGTAAAGGTGTACATTCCTATAATCTATCTGCGCTGACTTCACTCTGCATATCGAGCCGAACTTTATAAGGGTTTACAAATTTTACCCTTACAATGTCAGTGATACCGTAATCTTTAAATAATCTGGCTAAAGTGAATTGTTTAGGTAAATGTTCATCATCATTTTCCTGCCCTTATCCCATGTTGGGATTGACGCAACACGTTTTTTTCTTCCATTCTGTCCTGTCAGCCGTCACGCTATCACTAACTTCGTTTTCTTTCATATCACTCCTCACACAATCCATCCATCGTTTCTTTGGCCTACCTCTCCCTTTCCATCCATCCACATTCATATTCATGTTCACTAAATGGTATGTACATATATCTCGATTTTACCAATATCCCCCTTTTGCGTCTTCCCTTTTGATGTTACCTATGTCCATTCTGAAATCTCCTCATGCCCTTTTTTCTTCCCCGACCTTTGGATAGTTTCACTCTCCATTTGTTTGGTATCCTCTTCTTGGTATTGTGTACCCTCATGATCGATTTCTGCTAGATCACTCCATGAACTGCTGCGCGGCATTGTGATCGCATAAATATTATTATTCCGTGCAAATCATTGGCACTTTCAAATCATTCATCATTAGCGGCCGCGCGTAGGCAATAACAACAATTTAATTAGTACGTGTGCAACTTGGGTGATTAACAAAAACCACCTCGCATGAACGCCGTATCGAGACTGAGAATACGATGAGATTGTGGGTCATCTGTAATGAAACACAATCGCGGACTGAAACTGCGTTTGTCCCTGAGAAGTGAATTTGACGGTTCTTTTTTATTATGATTATTAGGAACATTAAATCTATCACAAGCTATCCTTCTTTTTTTTTCCTCAATATTTTTTTTTTGTTTTTTCCCTGCTTGTTGTTTCTGCTTTTTTAGTTTTCCCTTCTCAATTTGCCATAGTTATATCATTTAAAGCTTCTGAAGCATCTTTTGAATATCAGAATCCTCCCAAGGGAATATACTACCTGGATAAAAAATAACCTATCTATTTATTTTAATTCAAGCAACAAGTCTCACAGTGTTAGCCAAAATGTATTTAAAAACTTTGTTAGTAAAACATTTACAATGATAAAAATAAAACAAAATAACAGAAACAGCATAAGCATAATCAGCCTTTTAATGTTCCCACTGCTGGGACACAGGCCTCCTCTCTAGGAGAGGGAATGGGCCGTAATCCACCACGCGGGCCCAGTGCGGGTTGGTGAATGTCACATGTCTTCGAATTTTTGGTTCTAGGACATATAGATTTCCTCACGATGTTTACTTTCACCGTTTTGAGAGCAGTGGTGATGAAATGAATTACACAAAGTGATGCGCCTGGCTGGGTTTTAACCCGCGACCTACAATTCGTAAGTCGGGGCCGTTACCACTCGGCCAAAGAGTATGTAATAGCTAACGCTACTACACTCGGCCACCACTGCGCCCTTATAAAGCGCTACTATATGACTTAACGAAGCAAATTTTCCGTATTCATAATTCAAAATATTCTTTGTTCTTTCGTCAGACACTTCCAAAGTTCTATCGACAAACTTCTTCTATGAGTGACAAGCAGCCAAGGAGGCTACTATCGTAACAATAATATAGTGCGCCTGACCTCTATAGAGGTTTTATATCTAAATCTGCAGCCAATCATGTTTAACTGTTACACATATAAAATTAGTTCCATAACAGATTGTGCTTGTACAATCACTCCTTGATTATGCTGATGCTAGCTACCTAACTCAAGAAAAACTCGATGAAATTGAGCGGCTTCAAAATTTCTGTATCAAGTTCATATTCGGTTTACGCAATTATGTTAAACATTTCCGAATTAGCGTGAAGCTCAAGTAGTTGCCAATTCGCCTTCGACGGAATGCTCATATTCTTACCCTGTTATACAACGTCCTCTTTTCTCCGTCCACCCCTCTGTATCTTAAGAAACGTTTCCATTTTCTTTGTGATTCCGACGCTGAATTTTTGAGGTCATCAGAAAACTTACGACTAAAAATGCCAATGTATTCCACAACACTTTTGGATAAATCCTTCACTGTACAGGCTGCACGTCTGTGGAATGCATTGCCAGTCCCCGTAAAACGCGCTCAGTTGTTGCCTGCATTTAAGACTTCATTACTGGTCGTGGTTGTTATTGATAGTCCTCCGGATTTTGACTGCCTGTATAGTTGGTATGTATGTATTTATGTTTGCATTATATTGCATATGTATGTACAGTCGGTGATAGCAATTAGCTGACCCCCCTAAAAATTACTCGATTTTACACCCTATGCTCATAACATTAAACGTTATTCAATATGTCTGAGTTTATCAGACTGTTCACCTATTTTAATAAGTGGGTAGTTAGACGTCAATATGCGTATTCAATCAAAACTGCTATAGATATGACATTAGGAATATGGGGTAGAAGAATAAATTGAACAAGATAATTCTATGCACAAATAGCAGTGAATACGCGCGAACATTTTTACCTTGCCTTACTAAATTGTAAAAATCCACGCTTTTTTCCTTATTATTAATTGTTATCAGTTTTGATAGTTTAATCGTCATGTCCAAGTTGAGTTGAGTGATTACTTAAAATACAAAATAATCTATTTGCATGAGGATAATGTTGGTATTAAAGCGATTGCTACGAAACTTAATATAGCGGTAAGTGTATTCTTTTTTATGCTTCATTTATAATTATAGTTATTCCTTTCGTTAGTTGGCTTAAAAGCCGGTGAATGTAGAATAATAGATAATTAACTATGTTTCATTATGAGTCTAATTTGAGATCATTTATAGGTCTAATTTGATTTATATTATCTAAATTGATAAACGTATTTTTGCAAACTTAATCGATAAATTATGTTTACCTATTCGTTACTAAAATTATGCTTATTGTGTTGTTTCAGAGAAATACAGTCAGATTGTGGCTAAGACGTTTGACGTGTGGTTTTGATATTCAAAAAGATCGTCCTGGACCAAAACCATTCATGAGAGGAAGTGATTGTTGTTGGATATGGTGCGCCGTATGCAGGACCGCTTGCAACAAGTAATAGAAAAAAATGGTGCTCCACTTCGCTATTAAAAGCATATTATACTAACGTATGTCAGTGTGTGTGTTAAATTAACTATTGTTATAATTTCTAACGAAGTATTTCGAATACCTAGTTTTTTGTCAAAACCTTATAACTAAAATAACTACTCACAAAACAAATTGATATATAGTAGGTAGAACTTCAACGTATAACGCCGTTTTATTTAGTTTAATGATGTTTAATGTGGTGATGTTATTGTTATGAAATAGAAATACATACCTATATTTCTAAATATTATAACATGCTGATTCACTACATTAAACTCAGTGCAGTTAACAACGTTATTAGTAAAATAGTAAGTAGGTAAATATTATCATCTTCGTGTCGTCATCAATATCATTTATGTTATTGTTATAATATTTTTTTTATAAAATATAATCGTTTTTACCATCATTTTGGTTTTTTATTTGTTCTTTTTTTTTTGTTGCTAGAGTTATAATTTATTATTTATAACTTAAAATAAATTTACAAAACAGAAACAAACGCGTTAATCACGCTGGTTACGAACTCACAACCTCGATATGTCAGCTCACTACAGTCACCACTAGACCACTCGAAACATATTTAACGTGATCGAAATTACGTATTATATTACAAGTTAAAATAATATTCAAGATCATACCTACCTTAACACTGCGTATTAAAGATCAAATTCGAATAACTATTTTATTGATCGTAGACGTTGAACCAGTTGTCTTACTGCTAACAAGGTTTCAAAAGGTTCAAATTCGTTTAATTTTAAGGGGGTCAGTTAATTGCTATCACCGACTGTACGTACCTGTTATATTATTGTTGAATCGGTTTTTTTTACACCAATGACAGCCCCATTTCATGTCCAGACATATACTCTCCATGCCAGGTTGTCTGGAAGAGATCACGGAATGCGATAAGACCGCCCATTGTATGTGTTTTAGTTTTAAGTCTCCTTTTTTGTGTTAACAATAAATTATAATAATAATACATAAATAAATCACTCTTTGGATAAAATTTAAGCTGATTATTCTCTGTAGTGACCAGAGAGTGCTGTGTTTGCAACAATAAGAATAATTATTTACCAATCAAAAGTAAAAATAATTTATTCAACAAGTAAGGCTGCATTAAATATTTTACATTCACCACCCCAGCCACCACCTCAGTCACCACTTTTGGAACGTTAAAATTTTACGATAAAATCGATCCTTGATAAAAATTACATAGTATTTAAGTGCTTTTTTGTGATATTGCTGGGAAGATTGTTCCTAAGAATGTGAAATAAACAAAACGATTTTTTTCTTTTCCGGTATCACCATTTTGTTTACCTGTACCAATCACAAGATCGGCGGCGGTTCTGGCGACCGGCCACCTGTCACTCAACGCGAATAACTTATATCTGCCAACAAGTAGACACATCACATTCTCGCGATTAATTTAGAATTAATCAGAGCTAATTAAACACTTAAGCGTCGAATCCATTAATGGTGTTTGAATGAATGAAAGTAATTATCATTTCTTTCCTTTATTGATTACAAATTGCGCATTCAAATGCCAAGCCAAGGCATCGGCGCGTGGTCTGCGCGCGCCTCAAAGAGCTGTCAGCAAAGAAGATGGGGCCCATAGGATCAGTGCCTGCTAGGGTTGCGTCCCAGGCCCGCGGTGACTCTTTCGAACAAATTCCGCAACCCTAGCAGGCACTACCTGACTATTATGCAGACATCTCTTAGAGGGGCGCGTAAAACACCAACCACCGTCGACCCGGGCTTGGTTGTTATCGGACGGCGAGTCACCCAACGCTCGCCGTCCGATTCAATGGTACCCTACATTTTTATGACTTACATATTATATGGTAGAAGAATACAAGGTATGGAAACCCCAAAATATGAGATGAGTACACGAGAGTGTTGTGATTTCATCGATGTTGATTACATAATTGACCAATTATTAGATCAATTATTATGGCCCTATAGCTGTACTTATTTTTAAGGATAATGTAATTACCGTTATTATACACTAGCTGCTGTCCGCGACTTCGTCCCCGTGGAATCCCCGATTTTAAAACATTCTTCATCACTGCTCCGCTCCTATTGGCTTAAGCGTCATGATATATAGCCTAAAGCCTTCCTCGATAAATGGTCTATTCAACCCAAAAAGAATTTTTCAATTCGAATCAGTAGTTCCTGAGATTAGCGCGTTCAAACAAACAAACAAACAAACTCTTCAGCTTTATAATATTAAGTATAGATTCAATAATACTTATGTTAATGTTTTGATTATATTTTGTTTAAAAATAGTTAATTTAATACTTACTCAATTGACCCACAAGCCATTCGTTCAAATGATTCACAATCATTCGTTCGGTGGTGGTGGGAAGATTGACGGTTAGAAGAGAGGTAGGGATTAGAATAAGTGGCAGTCGGCGGGTGAGCTTGTTACCGAGTAGTCGAATAAAGTGTACTGTCTCCGAGCGTCGTTGTATTATTGAGTATTTCTGAGTGTGCAATATTAAAGAAGTTCACCAAGTACAGTCGTTTCATTTTAAGAGTTACACATGTCAGAAATCTTAATGGGTCGAAGATTGGACCAGCCATCACCAGAAAATTTCAGTCTAGGAATGTTACTTATGATATCTTACAATATTAAACTGAAAATTCAGCGGTTTCATAGATTAACAGCTTACGTAATCAGACTTAAATTAATTAATCATTTTCAACCCCTCGCGCTAAAGATTAAACCGTGAGGCGAAATTACAATAAAGTAAATCAGATTACACAGCAAACAGAAATTACGGTTTGAATAAATTAAATTCATTAAAAACAATGACGAAATCGTGTTTATTGGGGACGGTTGGACCAAGGCATACTTGTAACACTTATTATTCAATGTAAACGTACCGCCATCACGGGCACAATGAAAATCAATTAACTAAAGGCATCTTCAATTTCATTTCTTTATAAATTCGTTGGAAATCTTTTGTGATGATTATAAAATTTCTCGATAGCAACTGAAATTGTCTAATGTAGATCAAATTAGATAGCGGAACACCGAAAACGCAACGATATCGTATAACGATAAAACAAGAATATAATTACATGAAATTATAAATCAAAGCGACGTAGAATAGAATAGAATAGCTCTTTATTATGTACACACATAAGTTACAGATAATATAGATGAAGAAAACATTACATAGGGTGACACAATGGACAACAAACTTTATTTCAATGTGCTTAGTAAAGCTCTTCGCTTTAATCCACCCATACGTGTACCTCATACATTTTCGAATTACAAGCAGAACAGTTATATTGTGCGTGTAAGCAACATTTTCAATCAGATATGCAAGGAGGATGATTTTGATCCATTCACAGTTACTGTAAATTCAGCCAGAAGGAGCTTAAGACTTAAATTTTTCAAGCGGTAGTTTATATACATTATTAGACCAACCCACACTAGGTCCGCGTGGTGGATTACGGCCCATTCCCTCTCCTAGAGCGAGAGTGAGTCCCAGCAGTGGGAACATTAAAAAGCTGATTATGCTTATGTTTATACATGCATTATTTATTTCTGTTTAATATTATTTTCTCATATAGTTGCAAACCAAGTATTTGTATTGCTATTTACTTTAGTTACGGCGATGTGGTTTTTGTTTTTGTGTTCACACCACACATTATTTATATGTGAGTACGCGTGAGGATTTATAATTTAGGAGGATTAATTCTTGGTGACAATGTTTCCATTTTTGTCTGTATTTGTTAGCTGTAAGTCGTCCATGTACATAAATAAATTCATATAACATCAATTTTTGTACATTGAAAATGACAAGCATGAACGGTAGCTAGTAAAATCACATAAAAATAGTGGGAAACAATAAAGAGGAAATTTACATAATAAACATATATATATATACCATCCTTGTAATATTAACTCAGGCGGTAGATGAATATTTCAAATATATATTATTATTTTTTAATTGTATAATGTACAAAGGAAATTGTCAAGAAAATTTTAAAAACGACCCGATTCTACAATATTATAAAGTCATAAAAAGAAGCCATTAAAGACTTAAAAAAATCCATCAGGATTTTCAGGAAGTAACAATATTTGTTATTATTTTCAATAGAGAGTTTAAGACAAACAAAATTGAAAAGCACAAATTAAATCCTTATAAAACCAAGACAGGGTGTAACAATAATTTTCAAAATAATTGGAAAGGAGTAGTCAAGTTAACTCTATATAAATTCAACAGGATTTAGCAATATATAAACGAAATATATATATTCATTTATTAAAAACTCTTTAACTATCATTACAGGTTAAGAAACCAACACTATTACTAATAATTAAAAATAACTACACAATACATTAACACAAAATTAACTGAACCAAATAAGAAGGAAATGATCAAGTTAAATCCTTGTATATAATAAAAAAGATGTTATTATATGTTTTAAATAAGACGCAAAAGTTAAAAGGTAAAAAAAAGAATTAAAAAAAAATGGAAATATTAACATATCAAATTCAACAGGGAAGTCAAATTAAATACAAAACAAAACAAAATCAAAGCAAATAATGGTTTTGCGCCCATATACATATAAATACGTACATCCCATTTGACCACCCTATACATTTCATAAATAAATGTACAATAGGGTTGTTTCCTGAGGAATAAAAATATGATCCTATTTAGTCCGTCAGTTAGATTATCGAAAAACATTGGACCCGTATTTTTTGCTTTATGAAATCTCTAAAAATTGACGAAGATAAAAAGCTTCACAAAGATCATGAGTGGGGGCTTGTGACATCAGGGCGTGGTGAAAATCGTCGCACAGAGTGACGTCACACGAGTTTTTAACGCACTATATTGTCTTCGTTTTTTGTTTACGTGAAAAAATAAAAAATACGTGTCCAATATTTTTGGGAAGTCTATCTTACGGACTAATTAGATTTTTTTAGGCAACTACCCTAGTACAAAATTACTTTAATTTCGGAACTCGGTGTTTGTGGTTGCTTTTTCGTTTATAGTGACTTCCGAAATTAAAGTTATTTTGTCAGTTTTTTGTAAATAGAAGTCGGTTGTATTTTTTTGTAAAAAGTTCTTTTATTTTTCATTTTTTAGTGGTACACCCCCCCTTCCTCCCACCTAAATGTACCAATCACATTAGTGTAAACAATAAACAAACATGCGATTTCAGCAATCCCGAAAGATTTGCTATAATTGATTGAAGAGTTCCGTTTCCTATCACCTCATTTCTTCACCAAACTATAAAGGAACCACCTTGAAATACTAAGATGCTCTTCCAAACCATCGTATACAGTTTTATTTTTTCATTTTACGTCGACAAGAGAGAACGAGAACATCATGAATGTAGTCGAAGCCACGCATTGTTAGGGATAACTTAAATACTAGTCGTCAGATCGCACTCAAAATGAGACCACCATGACAAGCACCAGCTTTCGAATATAAAAGAATCATCAAAATAGGTTCGACCAGTAAAAAGTTATGAAGTAATACACACACAAAAAAAAGAAAAACGGTACTGCACGCACATTATCTATGCAATATTTTTTTTTCATTCCGAAATCCATGTGAATAAAGTCACAAGAAATCTAAACTAATATTATAATATGTAAATGAGTTGGTTTGTTTGTCATGCATTCACGCCTACATAGCTGAAATAAAATACAGATGAGATCCTCTTAAAGGTTACTTTTTGCGATAGAAAAAAAGAAAGAAAGAAAAATGTTTATTTGGGACTCGCACAAAAAAAAAACGAAATAGTAAACAAAAAAATAAAATAAAACTAATAGAAAAATGGCGAACGAAGTCGCTGAAAAAAAAAACAACGGGTGGCACTTCGGGAATGCCGGCAGAGGTGAAAACTTGAACATTAACGTTGTGCATTTTTGAATATTTTGGAATGGTGGAGGGAATAATTTCACACGAATTACTTTATTTATCAGAATAAAAATATTATCATTCATGTGGCACAAACATGACAAATATTACATAAAAAATTAACACTTCAGAACTATTCAAATAATTTTACATTAAAAAGTTCGTTGACTTAGATCTCTAGTGATTTTCGCGCAACTCTCCTTCCGTCTTACGAATTTTACTCTATCTTTACTCATCCCAAAAAATTGTGCACTTTTTTGGGATGAGTAAAAAATGTTAAACTCGCATCAGGACACGTGACCTGATCGAAAATTCGCTAAAGAAGTTTTCACTTCAAAAACCCAGTAACCCAGTAATCTATCTGGTGATCTGTCCATTTCTAATGGTTCAATGTATGTATATCCGCGGTGTTGAGAAGTTACTCATCAGCCAAGCTACTCCTCCCATGATTTTACAAAACGAGGATATATTTAACCATGCACATATATTTCAGTTGCAACTAGTTGTGACAATACAATGCGGATGTCATGCCATACTTGTTAGACGGCAACCATTCTGACGTGTCTCATTGCTTCGATTGATTTAATACCAACCAATTTGTACTAGAACATTTTATTTGGATTTTATTGTGGTTTAATTAGATCATTTCGTTACAATATGTTACTTTGATGTTATCTGTTCAGTTGATCATGTCTTTATTTTATTGCAGCAATTTAATTTGGATCGTTTATTCGTTCTTGCTATGAAAAGTTAAAACTTATTTGTTTATTTGAGTGCCGTGTTTCAGTTGTTTCCAGAGTGATCACCCATCAGAATATCAGTTACTGTCTAATTATGTTTATTCCGGAATTCTCGGAATTTGCTTACGCCTTTTTGCATTCAGTCCGCCCATGCACCACCAATGTATGTATGTACCTACATAAACTTGAAATTTATTAATAAATCATCACATCAAGAAAACATCTGCTTAACAAGCAGATGCAGCTGAGAACCAGCAGCCCTTTTATAAAGTCTTAAATCCATCATGATTTCTGTGTCAGAGAGAGACGGAGTTACACAAGATGAATAGCACTATCTCTTTCCCTCACACGAATCATGATGGCATTGGCACTACGTAATACGGCCACTGTATTTAACATGGTGCGACTCAGATGAGGCCAGATCTGACCTCAAAAACCCAATAGGTTACTGGGTTACACAAGACCTCTGAACAAGGCTGGTGTCAGATGTACGGGCTTTTGACTTACCGTTACGACTATCAAAGATGTACAAATTACCGGAATCAAAGACTCGTGTTTTCTGAAGCTCGGTGGAATTTCGGAACATTAAAATTATCATCTACTAGCTGCAGCCCGCGACTTCGTCCCCGTGGAATCCCCGATTTTAAAACATTCTTTATCGCTGCTCCGCTCCTATTGGCTTAAGCGTGATGATATATAGCCTAAAGCCTTCCTCGATAAATGGTCTATTCAACCCAAAAAGAATTTTTCAATTCGAACCAGCAGTTCCTGAGATTAACGCGTTCAAACAAACAAACAAACAAACTCTTCAGCTTTATAATATTAGTATAGATTCTCGGACAGACTTCGGAAATAATTGTTTAACTTTCTATATCTGGTGATCTGTAATACAGGTATTTTCATGCCTACCTGAGACACCAGCTCCTTACGACTTATTCTAGACTACGCACATACCTGTATTTAAATAGATATAAGTAACATTGTAATTATGTGAGGTCTGTTTTTGTGAGGAGAAATAAATATAATATATATTATTACTAGCTGACCCAGCAAACGTTGTTTTTCCATAAAATAAAAATTAATATTTAGGGTTATCGTAGAGGGGTGAAAATTTAGGGTTGTATGTATTTTTGTATGCTGTATCGTAAAAAAATCAAAACAAAAAAAATGTCTAAAAAACAAAATAAAAAAATTTAGGGGTGGACCACCCTTAACATTTAGGGGGATGGCCGATTCTCAGCCTACTGAATATGCATATAAAATTTCATACAAATCGGCCAAGCCGTTTTGGAGGAGTATGGTAACTAACATTGTGACAAGATAATCTTATATATAAGATAAGATTATTATATCAGCCGGTACTGCCGCAAATATTTAGCCAGGTGGTTCATATTTACTAAGTCAAGTCTGAAATTACCAACCCGCTTTGATTGATGTCAAGTTCGAAGCTCGCCCTTGCTCCGCTGAGACACCTCTTCCTCTCTCCTCTCTTCTACCTATTGCTCTTCCTCTCTCCTACCTATTAAATGTTGCTGTGCCCGACAGGGTCCATAATTGATACTGCTCTTATTTACCTACCACCTGTATATGCACATTGTGGATTGCAATAAACACTTGAAACTTGAAACCTTTGCCCATTAGAGAGACAGAAACAGGCTGACTGGTATTACTGAATGAAAAGAAATCTGTCAATCAAAGTTCGTAGTCAGTCGCTGTTTGACATTTTACATTGATGCCTCACGTCAAGTCAAGCATGAATGAAAGATGCATGGAATATCAGGCGCGCTTGCGTTTGATTGACTATCTCCTGTTTCTATTTACGCTCATGTACTTACCTCCTTGCAATGTCTTTGTTGAAACTTTTTTGTACGTTTGTACCAGAGTTTTTTTTTGTTAAATATTCTACTTAATATATAAAGCTTGTATTTTTTGGATGGGAAATCATCATATGACTTCTCCCGCTCTAGGCGGAGTGGAAGGGAGTGTCAGACTCTTACTGACTAAAACCCACCCGTGATCCTTCTTGTGCCCTTTGCGTTCCAGGGCCGCGGTGACTCTTTCGAACAAATTCCGCAAATCTAGCAACTTAATAATATTAAGTTGCTAGATTTGCGCATTCAAACAAACAAACTCTTCAGCTGTATATATTATACTAGTACTTCGCTTGGGGGCGCGAGTTGCGAGCAACTCGCGGTGTCTTTTTAGTATTTTTTAACTAACAACAAAGGGGTTGTAAGTAGGGGGTAGAAAAGGGTTGAATTTTTTATTGGCCATATATTCATCCAGACACCCTCTATACAACCCCGAAAACCATTTTTCTCTTCAATGTCAAGTTTCTGAGATACGCAAAGGGGTTGAAAGTAGGGGGTTGAAAAGGGGATTTTTTTTTATCGTTTTATACTCACCCAAATACCCTCTATACAATCCCGAAAACCATTTTTCTCTAAAATGTCAGATTTCCGAGATACGCAAAGGGGTTGTAAAAAGGGGGTTGAAAAGGGGTAATTTTTTTTTCATTTTATTCTCACCCAGACACCCTCTATACAATCCCGAAAACCATTTTTCTCTTCGACGTCAGGTTTCCGAGATAAGCAATGGGGTTGAAAGAAGGGGGTTGAAAAGGGGTAGTTTCAGATTTTTCGCATACTCACCCCGACAACTTCTATATAACCCTATAAAAAGTTTTTCCCTCCTAGCACGGGAAGTGGGAGAACAATTGTGTCAATCAGTCAGTCAATCAATCAGTCAGTGGTTTTTTAATTATATATATATACTAGTACTTCGCTTGGGGGCGCGAGTTGCAAGCAACCCGCGGTGTCTTTTTAGTATTTTTTGACCAACAACAAAGGGATTGAAAGTAGAGGTTGAAAAGGGTTGAATTTTTATTGGCCATATACTCATCTAAATATCCTTTATACAACCTCGAAAACTATTTTTCTCTGCTATGTCAGATTTCTGAGATACGCAAAGGGGTTGAAAGAAGGGGGTTGAAAAGGGTTGATTTTTTATTGGCCATATACTCATCCAGATACCCTCTATACAACCCCGGAAACCATTTTGCTCTAAAATGTCAGATTTCTGAGATACGCAAAGGGGTTGTAAAAAGGGGGTTGAAAAGGGATAGTTTTTTTTTTCGTTTTCTACTCATCCAAACACTCTCTATACAACCCCGAAAACCATTTTTCTCTTCGACGTCAGGTTTCTGAGATAAGCAATGGGGTTGAAAGAAGGGGGTTGAAAAGGGGTAGTTTCAGATTTTTCCCATACTCACCCCGACACCTTCTATACAACCCCATATAAAGTTTTCCCCTCCTAGCACGGGAAGTGGGAGAACAATTATGTCAATCAGTCAGTCAATCAATCAATCAATCAGTCAGTGGTTTTTTAATTGTATATAATATAATTATATATTATTATATTTATTATATTATATATAATTAAAAAACCACTGATTGACTGATTGACATAATTGTTCTCCCACTTGCCGTGCTAGGAGGGGAAAACTTTTTATGGGGTTGTATAGAATGTGTCGGGGTGAGTATGGGAAAAATCCGAAACTACCCCTTTTCCACCCCCATCTTTCAACCCCATTGCTTATCTCAGAAACCTGACGTCGAAGAGAAAAATGGTTTTCGGGGTTGTATAGAGGGTGTTTGGATGAGTAGAAAACGAAAAAAAAACTACCCCTTTTCAACCCCCTTTTTACAACCCCTTTGCGTATCTCAGAAATCTGACATTTTAGAGAAAAATGGTCTTCGGGGTTGTATAGAGGGTGTCTGGATGAGTATATGGCCAATAAAAAATTCAACCCTTTTCAACCCCCTACTTTCAACCCCTTTGCGTATCTCAGAAACCTGACATTGTAGAGAAAAATGGTTTTCGGGGTTGTATAGAGGGTGTTTGGATGAGAAGATGACGAATAAAAAATTCAACCCTATTCAACCCTTTTCAACCCCCTTCTTTCAACCCCTTTGCGTAACTCAGAAACCTGACATTGTAGAGAAAAATGGTCTTCGGGGTTGTATAGAGGACATCTGGATGAATATATGGCCAAAAAAAATTCAACCCTTTTCAACCCCCTTCTTTCAACCCCTTTGCGTAACTCAGAAATCTGACATTGTAGAGATAATAATTGTTAGTAAAAAAATACTAAAAAGACACCGTGAGTTGCTTGCAACTCGCGCCCCCAAGCGAAATACTAGTATATATTATATTATATATAATTAAAAAACCACTGACTGATTGACATAATTGTTCTCCCACTTCCCGTGCTAGGAGGGGCAAACTTTTTATGGGGTTGTATAGAAGGTGTCGGGGTGAGTATGGGAAAAATCTGAAACTACCCCTTTTCAACCCCCTTCTTTCAACCCCATTGCTTATCTCAGAAACCTGACGGCGAAGAGAAAAATGGTTTTCGGGGTTGTATAGAGGGTGTCTGGGTGAGTATAAAACGAAAAAAAAAATTACCCCTTTTCAACCCCCTTTTTACAACCCCTTTGCGTATCTCAGATATCTGACATTTTAGAGAAAAATGGTTTTCGTGGTTGTATAGAGCGTATTTGCATGAGTATATGGCCAATAAAAAATTCAACCCTATTCAACCCTTTTCAACCCCCTACTTTCAACCCCTTTGCGTATCTCAGAAACCTGACATTGCAGAGAAAAATGGTTTTCGGGGTTATATAGAGGGTATCTGGATGAGTATAAAGCCAATAAAAAATTCAACCCTTTTCAACCCCCTTGTTTCAACCCCTTGGCATATCTCGGAAACCTGACATTGTAGAGAAAAATGGTTTTCGGGGTTGTATAGAAGGTGTCTGGATGAGTATATGGCCACTAAAAAATTCAACCCTATTCAATCCTTTTCAACCCCCTTCTTTCAACCCCTTGGCATATCTCGGAAACCTGACATTGTAGAGAAAAATGGTTTTCGGGGTTGTATAGAAGGTGTCTGGATGAGTATATGACCACTAAAAAATTCAACCCTATTCAATCCTTTTCAACCCCCTTGTTTCAACCCCTTTGCGTATCTCAGAAACCTGACATTTTAGAGAAAAATGGTCTTCCGGGTTGTATAGAGGATATCTGGATGAGTATACGACCAATAAAAAAATCAACCCTATTCAACCCTTTTCAACCCCCTTGTTTCAACCCCTTTGCGGATCTCAGAAACCTGACATTCTAGAGAAAAATGGTTTTCGGGGTTGTATAGAGGGTGTCTGGATGAGTATATTATAGCCAGTAAAAAATTCAACCCTATTCCATCCTTTTCAACCCCCTTGTTTCAACCCCTTTGCGTATCTCAGAAACCTGACATTCTAGAGAAAAATGGTTTTCGGGGTTGTATAGAGGGTGTCTGGATGAGTATATAGCCAGTACAAAATTCAACCCTATTCAATCCTTTTCAACCCCCTTGTTTCAACCCCTTTGCGTATCTCAGAAACCTGACATTTTAGAGAAAAATGGTCTTCGGGGTTGTATAGAGGGTATCTGGATGAGTATACGACCAATAAAAAATTCAACCCTATCCAACCCTTATCGACCCCCTTCTTTCAACCCCTTTGCGTAGTCGGATTACCTCTCCCACATTCACCCAGAGAGAGGAGGCGAAGGCAAATTCAACGGCGTTAGAATCTTGGAAATCGGAGGGAAACCAATAAAGACATAAAGGTACCAAGATTGCCAAAAAGCACGAGGTTATTACCAAAAAACAACCTCAAACCGCGTGGTATAACCACACTTTTTGTCACCACGTGCTTTTCTTTAATATATGAAGACTCCGAAGCCGGCCGAAGAATTATTCTACCACACCAGCCATCACGCGGACCGACGTGAAGAATCCGCTCCAGCTCCGCACCAGCGCATACGTAAGTCCTGAGGGAACTCCTGAACCCTTCACCCTACCCCACGAGACCCCCAAGACCCCACCGCCTATCGTCTCCCCACGAAGCCCCCCCCTCCCCCCTCGGGACTACCTCACCCCCCCGCAAGTTATCTTCGTAACCCCTGGTGCTAGAAGACCGAGATTGGTGTCGTTTGAAAGGGCATTAAGAGCCCTAAAATCTGGCCCCTAGCGAATCCCGGAATTCAGCACCGTTCGCGAGCTTTACCCCCCCTTACTTTTCACAACCACCCCCTTCCAACCTGGGAATACCCCCTCCAACTTAAACCTCTAAACCACCACACGAGTGACGATCCCTCAAGACCCCCACTCCCAAGACCCTACCACCCATCACCTCTCCACGAGACCCCCCAAGACCCACTCTCCCAAGACCCCACCACCCCTCACCTCCCCACAAGACCCCCCAAGACCCCACTCCCAAGACCCCACCCCCTCTTACCTCCGCACGAGACCCCCCAAGACCCCACCGCCTATCGTCTCCCCACGAAACCTCCCCCTCCCCCCCTCCCCCCTCGGGACTACTTCACCCCCCGCAAGTTATCTTCGTAACCCCTGGTGCTAGAAGACCGAGATTGGTGTCGTTTGAAAGGGCATAAAGAGCCCTAAAATCTGGCCCCTAGCGAATCCCGGAATTCAGCACCGTTCGCGAGCAACATCAGAGAACGCGCATTACTGCCCATCCATCGGGCGGGGGGGCGATGTGTGCAGAGGAGTTCCTGGGTGATGCCAGCCACCATAAATGGACGGGTATACCTTAACTCGAATAGGTTCACTCTGCCTCGTCTACCGTGAGGCGGTAGCATTTCTCTTGTTTCCTGATCCCATTTACTAAGATTGAGGCCATAGTGCGCACCTTTGTCTTTACTCGGTCTCCTAAGCGGTGCGCAAGCTTCCCTCCTCCCTGAGATCTTTGGCAGTTTCAGTTGTCGTGGTGGCCACAACGTCCTTTTCCTCGTCGAAGTGTTTCACCACCCAGGTTGTCTTGCCGCAACCCGGAACTCCGTTTACCAGTGGCGTGCAGTGGTTCGAGTTAGGGTAGGCCAGAGAAAATGTCCAAATAATATTTAAAAAATAACCACATTATTTAGGGTTCATTTTTAATGAAATGAGTTTCTTTTTTTTTTTATTGCCTATTCAAAAAAAAAAAAAAAAAAAAACACCAAATTTCAACCCTGAATAATGTGGTGTTTTTTTTTGGACATTATTTTCTGGCCTACCCTAACTCGAACCACTGCACGCCACTGCCGTTTACCCACCTGATACTGGGTACCGCCCAATGCTCCTGGATGTCTGAAGTCCCCAGAATGGACTGAGCCATTTCAAGGATCTTGTCATCCAGCATGATTTTGGTACACCTGGCGGTAATCAGTATCGGGTCGGTTTTCGGTGCTCTGAATTTTATTTTGCCTGAGCGCCCCGTTTCCTCCTCGTACAGGGTCACAAAGCCACTCTCCGCGCTGAAAGCTGCCATATACGACCCCGCCATTTCTCCTATGATGACTTGAGATTTGACGTTGTCGTATACGGCCGCCTCGGCCTCCTCGAGCAGTACCCTTAGCAGTCCTTCAGTGTTTCTCTGGAAGGTCTGCAGGATCTTCTTGCATGTCATGAGATTAACCTCTCTGGTCGCTCCCACGATTGCTATGTACTCGAGGAAAGCGCTCTTCACGTGGTCCGTAGTGCCTGAATTGGCTGCGAGGGTCGGTGGGATAACATGCCCTTTGTCGGCTCTTGTTGGTGTGGGCTTCTTCGGTGATGGTTCTCTTGGTGTTTTTCTGAAGAACCTCTCCACTGCTTCCCCCTGCTTATCAGCTTGTGATTTGCGGCTGGTGCTAGGGAGTAGAGAACTGAGGAAAATGCCGATTGCTTTCAGGCGACTCCTCGACCGGGCTTGGTCCTCTGGGCTGGTAGTTTTGCTCTGCTCCTTTGCAGCTTTTTCGGCGGCTGCCTTCTCCTGGGCCCTCTCGGATCCACTTTGAGTGGTCGGACTCGTTCTGGAGCTCGTCGCGCTGGCTGTTGGGTCTCTTGGGGCTCTGAGAAAGCTCAAACTTTCCCCTCTGTCCTCATAGACGACTAACTCATGCTGTTCTGAGGCTTTTAAACAGCCGAAGCGGTCTGCGACGTCTCCTCTTTCCCCTCCGACCACCACCGCGTCAACACTTATAGTGCGGGCTGTGACCGTGTGTTCTCCTGCCTCTCTGATTTGTTGGAGCAGCGAGCTCGCCTGGGCAAATGGAGTCTCCTCTCTCCACTCGAATAATGCGATCGTCTTCCCTTTGGTTCGCATTATACGGCATCGGTGAGTGGCAACTACCATTTGCAGCATACTTGCTACCTTTTATGGTCGTTTTGCTGGTGCTTCCGTTGATCAGAGCTGCAAGGCCAGGTGAGATAGGTATTCGGGCTCTAGGTCGACTTGAGCCTATGCAGAAGCTTATACCCAGCTTTTCTCCTTCTCTGCGAAGAAAGAAGAAACTAGCGAAGTCCCTGGTCATTAGGCCCACCTAAACTAATCCCTGTCCCCAATAATAAACTCCACCCAAACTCTGTATTCTCCATAATGTTAAATAAAATACCATTATGTAAAGCTGCATGGCAGAGTGAGTCTGTCATACTCACGTTCCCGCAAGGTCGAGGTTGGCCGGCTCAAACTGCCATGCATCACCCCTTTATGTATATCCATTTGTTTTAAGTGTGTCAAAACATCCGTGTTTTAACTAATATAGTAATAAGTAATTTAGAACAAAAAGTCTGAAGATTATACATAAAAAAAAAAAAACAAAAAGAAACATTAAAAAAAAAAAAACAAAATAAAAACACAAAGAAAAAAAAAAGAAAAAAATGATGAGCTCACATAGACCATAAGCTACGAAATGCTTTTATTGTATGCTCACAGGAATAACTTGTGCGTAGATTAAGGAAAAGTGTCCAGTGTGGAAGCACATACTATATGTAATGTAAAAAAAAAAAATCTAAACAAGTTTAACCTGTAAAAAAGGCGCGGACCACCAAGTCCGCGGTAATGAATTGTAAATTAAAAAAAACCCTTTTGCGTATCTCAGAAGAGTTCCCTCTATCTGGCAGAATCTTGTTGCTCCGCATTTTACTTGGCATAACACACTTGGCATAATCTTTTTTAAACGAGTATTTGTAAGGCATAAAAAATATTTAGTATAACTATTGTTTGGCCGAATATTTATATGCCCGAATTTACAATGGCATACTATTAGGATGGCAGAATTTTATTTGGCATAATTACCTTTAGCATTGTTAAAACATCGCATAATTTCGTTTAGCACAATGTTTACTTGGAACAACGATCATTTTGCATAATTTCACATGGCATACTATGAAGATGGCAGAATTTCACCTGGGATGAATCTCTTTAAACATTTCCATAAAAAAAGCATTTGTATCTAATCTTAGGTACTTATATTAAAATTTAAACATTGTCTTAACAGTAAACGCTTTTTACTAAAAATTTAGTGACAGAAACAAATCGCTGCAAAACCGACTCCACGTAGTCTTGTCTGCCCTACCCCTAGAGTGTAATTTAAAACCGCGAAGGCGCGGAGGGGTGAGGCGGCCCGCGAGTTGAGGAGCAGGTGGTTGTAACACTCGCCGCCGCGGCTGAGGCTGGCCGGCGAAGCCGGGCAGCAAGCCGAAGCTGCGGTGGTGAGCGTTAAACCCATCTGCAACGATAAACTCGCGTGGGACCGCCGGAACCCCGCAGCGCTGTAGCCGTGACAGAAACCATGCATGCTGCATGTTGCTTGCTTGCTTGCATGCTGCACGCTTGCTTGCATGCTGCTTGCTTGCTTGCATGCTGCGTGCTTGCTTGCATGCTGCATGCTTGCTTGTACAAATTTTATTGTTCTGGTAAGAAAAAGAAAAAAAAAAGAAAATTATTGTAACTGAATTTTCTGTAATATAACAGATGCGTTCACTCCCAGTCGATAGCGATGCGGACGAGTTTTTTGATGCCATTTTGTAATTAGGAGAATTTTAGTTTGTTTTTAGGTTAAGTGTATATATAGTTAGATTTAAAGCAAAATAAATTGGAATATGTCTTATGAAATAAATTTTAATACAGATGTGTCTTTCTATTTATGGATGTCAAAATGTATGACAAAAGATGATTCTGTTAACTTTCGGAAATATGCCAGTTCTGCCTTTTAATGACTACCGATATGAAATGTTTGCCAAAAGACAATTCTGACTGTGAACTTTCTGCGATAAGATGGTTCTACTTTTTAATCATTATGGATATGAAATTTATGTCTAAAGATGATTCTGACTTACAAAATTATGACTTTTTAATGTATGATAAATGAGGGTACACCAAACAATTTTCTGCGAAGTGAAGATTATGCTATCCTTTGTTATGCAAAATAATATTATGACATTAAAAGTTCTGCTATAAAGGGTAGACCCATCTCAGAAAGCTGACATCGTAGAGAAAAATGGTTTCCGGGGTTGTATAGAGGGTATCTAGGTGAGTATATGGACTATAAAAAAATCAACCCTTTTCAACCCCCTTCTTTCAACCCCTTTGCGTATCTCAGAAATCTGTCATTTTAGAGAAAAATGGTATTCGGGGTTGTATAAAAGGTGTCTGTATGAGTATATGGCCAATAAAAAATTCAACCCTATTCAACCCTTTTCAACCCCCTACTTTCAACCCCTTTGCGTATCTCAGAAACTTGACATTGTAGAGAAAAATGGTCTTCGGGATTACATAATAACAATAATAAGTATTGAGAGTATTTGCATAGGCACAACCTCGTAGCCAGGATTGTCCACCAGCAACTTGCTCTAAAATATTCACTTGTGGAATCGGAGGTGCCGTACTACAGGTATGTATGTGCCCGACCCAGTTCTCGATAATGGCAATATCACATTGTACTGGGATCGGTCCATCTTCACTGACAGGACTATTGTTGCCAATAAGCCTGATATAGTGGTGGTGGACCGAATCGTGAGGCGTGCAATGATTGTAGACATAACTGTTCCACATGACGAGAACCTCGTGAAAGCCCAGAGATATAAGCAAATTAAATATCTTGACTTGGCTCACGTACCGATCATTGTATCGATAGTCGTTTCCGTCAATGGCTTAATAGCCAAGAGCCTCGACCAACACCTTAAGAGGCTCTCTTTAGGCAGCTGGATCAAGGGCTTGATCCAGAAAGCGGTACTTCTGGACACGGCTCGCATTGTTAGGAGATTCCTCTCTCTGGGGATCTGGCCGCCGGTAGCTTGGACCCTGTTCCCGATACCGGTGGGCTACTATTTTTTATATTTTTAAATATTTTTATATAATTGTATTTTAATATTTAAAAATGTAATTTATATGTATTTATGTAATGAATAAAGGAAATAATAATAATAACAGATCATTAACACAATTTTTTTTTACAGAAAATACATAATTAAAGACCCTACAGCCTACAGTAACAAACGATAAATGTCGCAAGTGTCACACCCAACCTGAAACCATTCAGCATATTACTGGCGTCTGCACAACACTCACGCAGACCGATTACACTCATAGGCATAACCAAGTAGCAAACGTCATCCATCAAAACCTAGCTCTCAAACACGCACTCATTCAAAACACTAAAACCCCTTACTACAACTATACACCACAAACCATTTTAGAAAGTACTACACATAAGCTCTACTACGACCGTGCCATTCTCACCGACAGAACCATACATTATAATAGACCGAATATAACATTACAGGATAAAATAAATAAAATAACTTATTTGATAGACATTGCAATCCCCAATACACATAACATTCAGAAGACGATCACTGAAAAAATAAGTAAATACGCAGAACTCAAAGATGAAGTTATGAGAATCTGGCGTCAAGAAAAAGTATGTGTAGTTCCAATAGTACGTTCCACCACGGTTGTTATCCCAAATTATCTCCTCCATAGTTTAAAATTATTAGATCTTACAGAAACCCTCTACATAACATTGCAAAAGGCTGCGATTCTAAATACATGCAGAATTGTCAGAAAATGTATGCAGATAGATGACAACGAAGTAGGACCTCATCACACAATCCATTAAACGCACCACACGCTACATTTACTTGGCTTGGCCCGTAAATGTGGTAAAAACCAGCCAAAATAGAGCTGAGAAAAAAAAGATAACTGATAATAATAATAATAAGTTTATTTTATCTTGCATGCAAAAATACATCTTAGTTTCTAGGATACACACACTTTGAGATACAGTTTATGAACAAATACAGTTCTGTGAACATCTGTGTCACACAGAGCATGTATGGATTGTTTTATTCAACCCCTTTGCGTATCTCAGAAACCTGACATAGTAGAGCAAAACGGTTTTCAGGTTTGTATGGAGGGTATTTGGACAAGTATATGGCGATTAAAAAATACAACCCTTTTCAACCCCTTTGCGTATCTCAGAAACCTGACATAGTAGAGAAAAATAGTTTTCGAGGTTGTATAGTGTGTGTTAGGAAGTGGACGTGGCAAAGCCCCGACACTATGACCAAAAATGAGATCGACTTCATCATAACGGACAAGAGGCATATATTCAGAGACGTCTCCGTGATCAATAGGTTCAATACCGGTAGCGATCACCGACTTGTACGAGGCTCTCTGAATATTAACTTCAAGGCCGAACGTGTCTATCTGATGAATGTCCATGGCAGGATCTGAAACGTTCCAGGCAAACCTGGTAAACCGATTCGCTGCCGTGGAAACCACAACAGACGTAAACCAGAACCTCGAAAATGTGACTCGGATCCTCAGGGAAGAAGGTATGAGATTCTGTGATATGCAGCGTAAGGGCAAAAAGTCCAAGCTTTCAGAAGGAACTTTAGGGCTAATGAAGGAACGACGTGAAAACCCACCCACCACTTCGTCGGCAAAGCGGTTTCTAAACCGAGAGATCAACAAAAACGTACGACGCGACCTCCGGCGCTTCAATGCTCTTTCGGTTGAAAGAGCAATCGAGCAGAATCGGGGGTCAAAGGTGTTCGTACAATCTCTCGGAAGAAGCCACCTGACGAAGTTGACCACAGCAAGTGGAGAATTCGTTTCTTCGAAGCCAGCAGTCCTTTCGGAAGTGGAGGACTTCTATAGCCGGTTATACGCATCGCATGCATCTCGTCCTGATCCCGAAAATGAGGGTCTTAGAGCCACATTGACACGCCATTTCACCGGAGACCTGCCAGAAGTCAGTATTGGCGAAATCGAGATCGCTCTTGGGCAGCTTAAAAATGGAAAAGCCCCTGGAGAAGACGGCGTTACCACAGAGCTGCTGAAAGCTGGAGGTAACCCCGTACTTAGGGAGCTCCAGAAGCTTTTTAACGCTGTCCTATTTGAAGGGAGAACTCCAGAGGCGTGGAGTAGAAGTGTGGTCGTTTTGTTCTTAAAAAGGGAAACAAGACCCTGTTGAAGAACTATATACCCCTTCTAAGCCACGTCTATAAGCTGTTTTCAAGAGTGATCACGAACCGTCTTGCGCGAAGACTCGACGAATTCCAACCACCGGAGCAGGCTGGGTTTCGGAGCGGATATGGCACCATAGCCCACATCCACACAGTGCGGCAGATTATACAGAAGACCGAAGAGTACAATCAGCCCCTGTGTCTAGCATTTGTGGACTATGAAAAGGCCTTTGACTCTGTTGAAATCTGGTCTGTTCTGGAGTCCCTGCAGCGCTGCCAAGTAAACTGGCGATACATCCAAGTGATGAGATGTCTCTACGAGGCCGCCACCATGTCCGTTCAAGTACAGAATCAGCAAACAAGTACCATACCGTTGCATCGAGGAGTGAGACAAGGGGATGTTATTTCCCCGAAATTGTTCACTAATGCAATGGAGGATATGTTCAAGACGCTGAACTGGAAAGAACGTGGCATTAACATTAATGTCGAGTACATCTCTCACTTGCGATTTGCAGACGATATCGTCATTATAGCAGAAACAGGCAGCAGGGTATCTGGGTGAGTATATGGCCAATAAAAAAATCAACCCTATTAAACCCTTTTCAACCCCCTTGTTTCAACCCCTTTGCGTAACCCAGAAACTTGACATTGTAGAGAAAAATGGTCTTTGGGGTTGTATAGAGGGTATCTGGGTGAGTATATAGCCAATAAAAAAATCAACCCTTTTCAACACACTTCTTTCAACCCCTTTGCATATCTCAGAAACCTGACATAGTAGAGAAAAATAGTTTTCGAGGTTGTATATAGTGTTTGGATGAGTATATGATGAATGAAATATTCAACCCTTGTTTCAACCCCTTTGCGTATCTCAGAAATCTGACATTTTAGAGAAAAATGGTCTTCGGGGTTAATAATAATAAAGTTTATTTACCAAAATAGTTACAGAAATGTACACAAGTAGATATAATTAGTGGGTAGACTTATTCTAGGCATTACAATGTGTTGCAAAAATTTCTGTACATAATTATAGTAACCCTGCCTCTTAAACTAGGCTATCCTGTATTTTAAGAGACAGTGTCTAGCTTATAAATTCACCATTTTTATACAACAGTGGACAGTGTCGATCTACCGTTTAAACATGACAGCAGTAATATTTGTGCGTGTACGAGTAAGATGTGGAGGGGATGTGTAGTGGTGTGATGTGGTATGTGCTTGTTGTGAGTTTGTGTGTGTGAATATAGGGGTGCGTGTGTGTGGATGTGTATGTGAGTATGTTTGTATATGTTTGTAAGTGTGCGTTTTTTCATTTAGGCGATGTAAGTGAGTAAAGACTCCGTGTATGTGTAGTCTTTCTGTAGTAGCCACTCTGTTACTGTTTGCTTTAATGTGTGTGAATTTAAGTCTATAATTTTTAGATGTTTGTGAACTTTTTTGTAAATGTGCCCACTTAGGGTATAATACTGGCGTTTAGCGAAAGAAGTTTTGTGCTGAGTACCCGGGATAACACATGTTCGCTTGTTTGGGTCGGACTTAGGGAGACTGGTGTGTTTTCTAAGAATTGATTTAAGCACAAAGAGTTGACGAACCGAAAGGACTTTGCAATCCGAGTAAAGTTCAGTAGTTGGGTATCTATAGGGCTTTTTCGTCATGACTTTTAGAATCGCTCTCTGTGCTCTCTCAATTCTCAGAAGAATAGTCTTTGCTGCACCGCCCCAAACAGCGATACAATAGCCAATGACCGATTGACACAGAGCGTAGTACACGATTTTCAGAGTGTCAGCATTAGCCGACTGTCTGAGAGACTTGAAAATGTGTATCAGGCGCATTGTTCTGGTAGTGAGGGCATCAATTTGTTTGTCCCATCGCAAACCGTCGTCTATCTGCACTCCCAAATACTTTACACTGTCAGTTCTAATGAGTGTTGGGCATGTACAGGGTCCTAAAGTGTTTGAGCATGTGTGAGCAGTTAAGTTGAAGGAATTTGCCGGTGCGGTGTTACGACGTATTGCAAAAGGAATGTAGGTGGTTTTTTGCAGGTTAAGAGTTGTATGTAGGGGTTGTATAGAGGGTATCTGGGTGAGTATATGGCGAATCAAAATTCAACCCTATTTAACCGTTTTCAACCCCCTTCTTTCAACCCTTTGCGTATTTTCACAGAGAAATAATAATTGTTAGTCAAACAATACTAAAAAGACACCGCGAGTTGCTTGCAACTCGCGCCCCCAAGCGAAATACTAGTTATATTATATATAATTAAATAACCACTCACTCACTGACTGATTGACATAATTGTTCTCCCACTTGCCGTGCTATGAGGGGAAAACTTTTTATGGGGTTGTATAGAAGGTGTCGGGATGAGTATGGGAAAAATCTGAAACTACCCCTTTTCAACCCCCTTCTTTCAACCCCATTGCTTATCTCAGAAACCTGACGTCGAAGAGAAAAATGGTTTTCGGGCTTGTATAGAGGGTATCTGGATGAGTATAAAACGAAAAAAAAAAATTACCCCTTTTCAACCCCCTTTTTACAACCCCTTTGCGTATCTCAGAAATCTGACATTTTAGAGAAAAATGGTTTTCGGGGTTGTATAGAGGGTATTTGGGTGAATATATGGCCAATAAAAAATTCAACCCTATTCAACCCTTTTCAACCCCCTTGTTTCAACCCCTTGGTATATCTCAGAAACCTGACATTGTAGAGAAAAATGGTCTTCGGGGTTGTAGAGAGGGTATCTGGGTGAGTATATGGCCACTAAAAAAATCAACCCTATTCAACCCTTTTCAACCCCCTACTTTCAACCCCTTTGATTTTAGTCAAAAATACTAAAAAGACACCGCGAGTTGCTCGCAACTCGCGCCCCCAAGCGAAATACTAGTTATATTATATATAATTAAATAACCACTGATTGACTGATTGACATAATTGTTCTCCAACTTGCCGTACTAGGAGGGGAAAACTTTTTATGGGGTTGTATAGAGGGTATCGAGGTGAGTATGGGAAAAATCTGAAACTACCCCTTTTTAACCCCCTTCTTTCAACCCCATTGCTTATCTCAGAAACCTGACGGCGAAGAGAAAAATGGTTTTTGGGGTTGTATAGAGGGTGTTTGGATGAGAAGAAAACGAAAAAAAAACTACCCCTTTTCAACCCCCTTTTTACAACCCCTTTGCGTATCTCAGAAATCTGACATTTTAGAGAAAAATGGTTTTCGGGGTTGTATAGAGGGTGTCTGGATGAGTATATGGCCAATAAAAAATTCAACCCTATTCAACCCCCTACTTTTAACCCCTTTGCGTATCTCAGAAACTTGACATTGTAGAGAAAAATGGTCTTCGGGGTTGTATAGAGGGTATCTGGATGAGTATATGGCCAATAAAAAATCAACCCTTTTCAACCCCCTTCTTTCAACCCCTTTGTTGTTAGTCAAAAAATACTAAAAAGACACCGCGGGTTGCTTGCAACTCGCGCCCCCAAGCGAAATACTAGTTATATTATATATAATTAAATAACCACTCACTGATTGACATAATTGTTCTCCCACTTGCCGTGCTAGGAGGGGAAAACTTTTTAGGGGGTTGTATAGAAGGTGTCGGGGTGAGTATGGGAAAAATCTGAAACTACCCCTTTTCAACCCCCTTCTTTCAACCCCAATGCTTATCTCAGAAACCTGACATCGAAGAGAAAAATGGTTTTCGGGGTTGTATAGAGGGTGTCTGGATAAGTAAAAAACGAAAAAAAAAATTACCCCTTTTCAACCCCCTTTTTACAACCCCTTTGCGTATCTCAGGAACCTGACATTCTAGAGAAAAATGGTCTTCGGGGTTGTATAGAGGGTGTCTGGATGAGTATATGGCCAATAAAAAATTCAACCCTATTCAACCCTTTTCAACCCCCTACTTTCAACCCCTTTGCGTATCTCAGAAATCTGACATTGTAGAGAAAAATGGTCTTCGGGGTTGTATAGAGGGTGTCTGGATGAGTACATGGCCAATAAAAAATTCAACCCTTTTCAACCCCCTACTTTCAACCCCTTGGCATATCTCAGAAACCTGACATTGTAGAGAAAAATGGTTTTCGGGGTTGTATAGAGATAATAATTGTTAGTCAAAAAATACAAAAAAGACACCGCGGGTTGCTTGCAACTCGCGCCCCCAAGCGAAATACTAGTTATATTATATACAATTAAAAAACCACTCATTGATTGACTGATTGACTGATTGATTGATTGACATAATTGTTCTCCCACTTGCCGTGCTAGGAGGGGAAAACTTTTTATGGGGTTGTATAGAAGGTGTCGGGGTGAGTATGGGAAAAATCTGAAACTACCCCTTTTCAACCCCCTTCTTTCAAACCCATTGCTTATCTCGGCAACCTGACGTCGAAGAGAAAAATGGTTTTCGGGGTTGTATAGAGGGTGTTTGGATGAGTAGAAAACGAAAAAAAAAACTACCCCTTTTCAACCCCCTTTTTACAACCCCTTTGCGTATCTCAGAAATCTGACATTTTAGAGAAAAATGGTTTTCGGGGTTGTATAGAGGGTATCTGTATGAGTATATGACGAATAAAAAATTCAACCCTGTTCAACCCTTTTCAACCCCCTACTTTCAACCCCTTTGCGTATCTCAAAAATCTGACATTTTCGAGAAAAATGGTTTTCGGGGTTGTATAGAGGGTATCTGGATGAGTATATGACGAATAAAAAATTCAACCCTGTTCAACCCTTTTCAACCCCCTACTTTCAACCCCTTTGCGTATCTCAGAAATTTGACATTGTAGAGAAAAATGGTCTTCGGGGTTGTAAAGAGGGTGTCTGGATGAGTATATGGCCAATAAAAAATTCAACCCTTTTCAACCCTCTACTTTCAACCCCTTGGCATATCTCAGAAACCTGAGATTGTAGAGAAAAATGGTTTTCGGGGTTGTATAGAGGGTATCTGGATGAGTATAAAACGAAAAAAAAAATTACCCCTTTTCAACCCCTTTTCACAACCCCTTAACGTATCTCAGAAATCTGACATTTTAGAGAAAAATGGTTTTCGGGGTTGTATAGAGGGTATTTGAATGAGTATATGGCCAATAAAAAATTCAACCCTATTCAACCCTTTTCAACCCCCTACTTTCAACCCCTTGGCATATCTCAGAAACCTGACATTGTAGAGAAAAATGGTTTTCGGGGTTGTATAGAGGGTGCTTGAATGAATATATGGCGAATAAAAATTCAACCCTTTTCAACCCCCTTCTTTCAACCCCTTGGCATATCTCAGAAACCTGACATTGTAGAGAAAAATGGTTTTCAGGGTTATATAGAGGGTATCTGGGTGAGTATATGGCCAATAAAAAATCAAACCTTTTCAACCCCCTTCTTTCAACCCCTTTGTTGTTAGTCAAAATATAGTAAAAAGACACCGCGAGTTGCTCGCAACTCGCGCCCCCAAGCGAAATACTAGTATATTATATATAATTAAAAAACCACTGACTGACTGACTGATTGACATAATTGTTCTCCCACTTGCCGTGCTAGGAGGGGAAAACTTTTTATGGGGTTGTATAAAAGGTGTCGGGGTGAGTATGGGAAAAATCTGAAACTACCCCTTTTCAACCCCCTTCTTTCAACCCCATTGCTTATCTCAGAAACCTGACGTCGAAGAGAAAAATGATTTTCGGGGTTGTATAGAGGGTGTCTGGATGAGTATAAAACAAAAAAAAATGACCCCCTTTCAACCCCCTTTTTACAACCCCATTGCGTATCTCAGAAATCTGACATTTTAGAGAAAAATGGTTTTCGGGGTTGCATAGAGGGTGTTTGGATGAGTATATGGCTAATAAAAAATTCAACCCTATTCAACCCTTTTCAACCCCCTACTTTCAACCCCTTTGCGTATCTCAGAATCTTGACATTGTAGAGAAAAATGGTTTGCGGGGTAGTATAGAGGGTGTCTGGATGAGTATATGGCCAATAAAAAATTCAACCCTATTCAACCCTTTTCAACCCCCTTGTTTCAACCCCTTGGCATATTATATCTCAAAAACCTGACATTTTAGAGAAAAATGGTTTTCGGGGTTGTATAGAGGGTATTTGGGTGAGTATATGGCCAATAAAAAATTCAACCCTATTCAACCCTTTTCAACCCCCTACTTTCAACCCCATTGCTCATCTCAGAAACCTGACGTCGAAAAGAAAAATGGTTTTCGGGGTTGTATAGAGGGTGTTTGGATGAGTAGACAACGAAAAAAAAAACTACCCCTTTTCAACCCCCTTTTTACAACCCCTTTGCGTATCTCAGAAATCTGACATTTTTGAGAAAAATGGTTTTTGGGGTTATATAGAGGGTATCTGAATGAAAATATGACCAAAAAAAATTACCCCTTTTCAACCCCTTTTTACAACCCCTTTGCGTATCTCAGAAACCTGACATTCTAGAGAAAAATGGTCTTCGGGGTTGTATAGAGGATATCTGGATGAGTATATGGCCACTAAAAAATTGAACCCTTTTCAACCCTTTTCAACCCCCTACTTTCAACCCCTTTGCGTATCTCAGAAACTTGACATTGAAGAGAAAAATGGTTTTCGGGGTTATATAGAGGGTATCTGGATGAGTATATGGCCAATAAAAAATTCAACCCTATTCAACCCTTTTCAACCCCCTTGTTTCAACCCCTTGGCATATCTCAAAAACCTGACATTGTAGAGAAAAATGGTTTTCGGGGTTGTATAGAGGGTATCTGGGTGAGTATATGGCCAATAAAAATCAACCCCTTTCAACCCCCTTCTTTCAACCCCTTTGCGTATCTCAGAAATCTGACATAGTAGAGAAAAATAGTTTTCGAGGTTGTATAAAGGGTATTTAGATGAGTATATGGCCAATAAAAATTCAACCCTTTCAACCCCCTACTTTCAACCCCTTTGTTGTTAGTCAAAAAATAGTAAAAAGACACCGCGAGTTGCTCGCAACTCGCGCCCCCAAGCGAAATACTAGTTATATTATATACAATTAAAAAACCACTCACTGATTGACTGATTGATTGACTGATTGACATAATTGTTCTCCCACTTCGCGTGCTAGGAGGGGAAAACTTTTTATGGGGTTGTATAGAACGTGTCAGTGTGAGTATGGGAAAAATCTGAAACTACCCCTTTTCAACCCCCTTCTTTCAACCCTACTGCTTATCTCAGAAACCTGACGTCGAAGAGAAAAATGGTTTTCGGGGTTGTATAGAGGGTGTTTGAATGAGTAGAAAACGAAAAAAAAACTACCCCTTTTCCACCCCCTTTTTACAACCCCTTTGCGTATCTCAGAAATCTGACATTTTAGAGAAAAATGGTTTTCGGGGTTGTATAGAGGGTGCCTGGATGAGTATATGACGAATAAAAAATTCAACCCACTTCAACCCTTTTCAACCCCCTACTTCCAACCCCTTTACGTATCTCAGAAACTTGACATTGTAGAGAAAAATGATCTTCGGGGTTGTATAGAGGGTATCTGGTTGAGTATATGGCCAATAAAAAAATCAACCCTTTTCAACCCCCTACTTTCAACCCCTTTGCGTGTCTCAGAAACTCGACATTGAAGAGAAAAATGGTTTTCGGGGTTGTATAGAGGGTATTTGGGTGAGTATTTATGGCCAATAAAAAATTCAACCCTATTCAACCCTTTTCAACCCCCTACTTTCAACCCCTTTGCGTATCTCAGAAACTTGACATTGCAGAGAAAAATGGTTTTCGGGGTTATATAGAGGGTATCTGGATGAGTATATGGCTAATAAAAAATTCAACCCTATTCAACCCTTTTTACCTCTTGTTTCAACCCCTTGGCATATCTCAGAAACCTGACATTGTAGAGATAATAATTGTTAGTCAAAAAATACTAAAAAGACAACGCGGGTTGCTTGCAACCCGCGCCCCCAAGCGAAATACTAGTATATTATATACAGCTGAAGAGTTTGTTTGTTTGAATGCGCTAATCTCAAGAAGTACTAGTCCGATTTGAAAAATTACTGCTAAGACCAATTGGAGCGGAACACCAATGAAGAATGTTGCAAAATCGGGGGTTTAGTAACTATTCCACGCAAACGAAGTCGCGGGCTGAAGCTAGTAACTTTATAATATGTCAGTATAAATGCGCTAATCACAGGAACAACTGGTCCGATCAATAGGAGCGGAGCAGTCATGAAGAATGTGACAAAAACGAAGTTGCGTGGGTCAGCTAGTAATTAATATAAGTACCATTTACTGTAAACCATACCAAAACACATTAGAAAAATTAAAGGGCAACCGTTGCATGGTTTTGACCGAGGAGGAGAAAAAAATCAATTCAATTCAAGTGTTTATTGCAATGCACAATGTGCATATACAGGTGGTAGGTAAATAAGAGCGGTATCAATTATGGACCCTGTCGGGCTCAACAACATTTAAATACGTAGGAGAGAGGAAGAGCCCCACCGAATGTGTCTCCACGTTGTCGTCGTGGTGGGGCTTGAGCGTCCCAATGATCTTGCGAGCTTTCCCGGTAGAGCCACTCATGCCGGAAGGTCGCAAGTGAGGGATCAGACCAAGAGAGACACACGCTTGCTCGCTGCTCTCTGGTACGCGTCTGATCATCAGACGTGACTGTGAGAGCAGCGAGCAGGTGGAGAGGTGAGGTTGGGAGAGAGGGCCCTGAGAAGGGGCGGAGCGAAAAGGGACAACACCCTTAAAAGGAACAAAAATGAAAAAAGACGCTTGCAAAATGAGTCCCCAGGTGGGTCCCGACTGCTCAGCGGTCGGGGAATCCGTACTCTGGGGTGGGCACCAAACGTCTTCCGCTTGCCAGTGGCAACAAGAGCCGAGGAGGCTCCAATTCGTCGTCGTCATCCGGATCCGCCTCCTTTAAGGAGCTGATGGCGCACGAATTTGCAGAGGAGGGTTCGCCTGAGCGCCGGGGTGGCGTGGAGTTGGATTCCGGCTCCGCGCTAGACCTAGTAACGGTCAGCTCGGCGGGCTCGGGAGATGAAAGAGGGGGGGCTGCTGCGGAGAACGTAAAGTTCTTCCGCAAGCGGCCCAGACGGGAGGATGACAGCGGGTCGTCCTCCGAGGGCGAATTGGCCTCCACCCGCAAAATCCCCACCGCTAGGCGGGGCAGGGGTTGTGAGGCGGGGAGGGGGCTGGCTGCCTCTACCCGGGAGGTGGAGCGTCGGGCCGAGAGGTTGGCGGGGGAGGGGCATCGCCCTGGGGGGAGCGGTCGCAGGGCTCCCTCTACTCGTCCGCCTCCTCTCGACTCCGATGACTCGGTGTCCCCGGGAGAGGTACCTCCCACTGCCGAGGAGAAGAGGGCCAAGCTGGAGGAGGTCGTGGAGGCCGCGATCCGCGCTGTGGCCTTCAAGAGGAAGCAGTCCTGTAAGCGGGAGGCCATTAGCCCGGCCAAGGCCTCCATTATGGCGGCGGCGGCGGCCAACGTCGGCGGGTCCGGAGAGGCGACAGAGTTGCGGGCGGAAGTCGCCCGCCTCGCGGCCGTAACGGAGCGACTCATTGCGGAGAATGAGTCGCTCCGGAGGGACCTGGCTGGCATGGCCAGAGCGGCCTCGGAGGAGCCGCAGGGGGGGCCGAGTCCGGCGACGCTGGAGGGGAGCCTAGTGCTGAACCAGGTGCGGAGCCTGGTGTGGCAGGAGCTGGCTCCCTACCAGAAGCAGTTCTCCGTTTTGGAGGACATGATTCGGCGTCCCCCACTAGCGGCGACACAGAGGCCCCAGGGCCGGCAGAAGGCGGCTTCGTACGCGGCCGCCGTGGCTGCCGGCCCGGGAACGTCTGGCCAGGCGAAGGCGAAGGCCAAGGGCGGAGCCGCACCGGCGCCAGTGCCAGCGCCAGCGCCTGTGACGCCGGCGACTGCGACGCCGGCGACGACCAAGGCGGCCCCGGCGAAGAGGGGTAGGAGGAAGGCTGGAGGAGCGGCTAAGGCTGCGGCGCCAGTGGTGCCGCAGCCGCCCCCACCCCCACCCTCGGACCCTCCTGCGGCCGAGGCCGAGTGGCAGGTTGCTGGCCAGAAACGGCGGGCCGCGAAAGCGGCCAAAAACAAGGCGAGGAGGCAGCGGCGGAAGGCCTACGCCATTGCGGCGAGGCTTCGCGCCCCGAAATCCGCGGCTGTAGTGCTCACACTGCAGCCGGAAGCGAAACAGAGGGGCGTGAGGTATCTCGCCGTACTGAAGCGGGCGAAGGAGGTGGTGAGCCTCCAAGAGCTGGGCATCAGCGGGGGCATCGGGGTCAGGAGGACCTTAACCGGTGCCCGCAAGCTCGAGCTCGCCGGAGCGGAGAGTGGCCCGTTCGCGGACGCCCTGGCCGAAAGGCTGAGGGCGGTCTTACCCGCGGACGAGGTCCGGGTGTCCAGGCCGACTAAGCGCATCGACATGCGCATAGTGGGCCTGGATGACTCCGTGACGGAGGAGGAAGTTGTGGCCGCCGTCGCCAGGACTGGGGGGTGCTCTGCCGAGCTCGTCAAGGCGGGCACCCTCCGGCCTGACAACACGGGCATGCAAACCCTTGTGGTGAGCTGCCCCGTGACGGCGGCCAGAACTGTGTCGGAGGGCCGAAGGCTCTTGGTGGGATGGGTGTCTGCGCGGGTAAAACTGCTGGAACCCAGACCTCTGAGGTGCTACCGCTGCCATGTGGGTAACCACACGGGAGCTATGTGCCCCTCGGAGGTCGACCGCAGCGGACTCTGTTTCCGCTGTGGTCAGCCCGGTCATAAGGCTGGCTCGTGCGAGGCCACGCCGCACTGCAGTGCATGTGCGGCTGTTGGCAAGCCGGCCGAGCACTGGGCTGGGGGAAGGGCCTGCGCGCCATCCGCCCCGACCAGGGGCAAGAGGTCCGCCGCCACCGCCGCCTCTGCCGCCGCCGCGGCTTCTATCGCCGCCACTGCCGCTTCTGCTGCGGGTGCTGCGGCTCCCAACACTCGGGAGGGTGCTGAGATGGAGTGCCAGTAATGGTCCCATTTCGGCCCCCTCCAGAGACAAGTCGGCCGCTGTGCTATCGCGCAGTGGCTGATGCCTGCGGACGGTGAGCGTGGGTGGCTCGCCGTCCGATACCAGGTTGAGTTGACGACGCGTTGTGTTCCACGCGCGCCTCAAGGAGCCGTCAGCACCGAGGACGGGGCCCCATAGGGTCGGTGCCTGCTAGGGTTGCGGAATTTGTTCGAAAGAGTTACCGCGGCCCTGGAACGCATAGGGCACAAGAAGGATCACGGGTGGGTTTTAGTCAGTAAAAGTCTGACACTCCTTACCGCTCCACCCAGGGCGGGAGGGGTCCGGGCCGGCAGAAGGCGGCCTCTTACGCAGCCGCGGCGGCTGCCAGCCCTGCAACGTCCGGCCAGGCGGCGAAGGCCAAGGGAGCAGCCGCGCCAGCGCCTGTGACGCCGGCGACTGCGACGCCGGCGAAGACCAAGGCGGCCCCGGCGAAGAGGGGGAGGAGGAAGGCTGGGGGAGCGGCTAAGGCTGCGGCGCCAGTGGTGCCGCAGCCGCCCCCACCCCCACCCTCGGACCCTCCTGCGGCCGAGGCCGAGTGGCAGGTTGCTGGCCAGAAACGGAAGGCCGCGAAAGCGGCCAAAAACAAGGCGAGGAGGCAGCGGCGGAAAGCCAACGCCATTGCGGCGAGGCTTCGCGCCCCAAAATCCGCGGCTGTAGTGCTCACACTGCAGCCGGAAGCGGAACAGAGGGGCGTGACGTATCTCGCCGTACTGAAGCGGGCGAAGGAGGCGGTGAGCCTCCAAGAGCTGGGCATCAGCGGGGGCATCGGGGTCAGGAGGACCTTAACCGGTGCCCGCAAGCTCGAGCTCGCCGGAGCGGAGAGTGGCCCGTTCGCGGACGCCCTGGCCGAAAGGCTGAGGGCGGTCCTACCCGCGGACGAGGTCCGGGTGTCCAGGCCGACTAAGCGCATCGACATGCGCATAGTGGGCCTGGATGACTCCGTGACGGAGGAGGAAGTTGTGGCCGCCGTCGCCAGGACTGGGGGGTGCTCTGCCGAGCTTGTCAAGGCGGGCACCCTCCGGCCTGACAACACGGGCATGCAAACCCTTGTGGTGAGCTGCCCCGTGACGGCGGCCAGAACTGTGTCGGAGGGCCGAAGGCTCTTGGTGGGATGGGTGTCTGCGCGGGTAAAACTGCTGGAACCCAGACCTCTGAGGTGCTACCGCTGCCATGTGGGCAACCACACGGGAGCTATGTGCCCCTCGGAGGTGGACCGCAGCGGTCTTTGTTTCCGCTGTGGTCAGCCCGGTCATCGGGCCGGCTCGTGCGAGGCCACGCCGCACTGCAGTGCATGTGCGGCTGCTGGCAAGCCGGCCGAGCACTGGGCTGGGGGAAGGGCCTGCGCGCCATCCGCCCCGACCAAGGGCAAGAGGTCCGCCGCCGCCGCCGCCTCTGCCGCCGCCGCGGCTTCCGTCGCCGCTTCTGCCGCTTCTGCTGCGGGTGCTGCGACTCCCGGTACTCGGGAGGGTGCTGAGATGGAGTGCCAGTAATGGTCCCATTTCGGCCTCCTCCAGAGACAAGTCGGCCGCTGTGCTATTGCGCAGTGGCTGATGCCTGGGGACGGTGAGCGTGGGTGGCTCGCCGTCCGATACCAGGCTGAGTCGACGACGCGTTGTGTTCCACGCGCGCCGCAAGGAGCCGTCAGCACCGAGGACGGGACCCCATAGGGTCGGTGCCTGCTAGGGTTGCGGAATTTGTTCGAAAGAGTTACCGCGGCCCTGGAACGCATAGGGCACAAGAAGGATCACGGGTGGGTTTTAGTCAGTAAAAGTCTGACACTCCCTACCGCTCCACCCAGGGCGGGAGGGGTCATTTGATGATTTCCCATCCAGAAAAAAAAAAAAAAAAAAAAGGGCGGGAGGGGTCATTTGATGATTTCCCATACAGAAAAAAAAAGGAGAGAGGAAGAGCGCTTTTATATATTTGCCAAATACTAATATATGTTAATAATTAAATATTAAGTTATTATTAAGTAAAATATACCCTATATATCTGTACTTTGTATTGTATTTATATTTTTATAGTATTCATTTTTATATTTATTTATATATTTTGTAAAATTATGATTCGTTTATTTATTCAATAAATTATTGTTCTTAATTTAATACTGTTTATTGCATGTTTATCTATAGCTGCAATTTTTTATATTTCAGTATACATAATACTGGTCATTACAAGTCGTTTAGCTATGTTATTTTATGTATTTTTTGAGTCTTGTAGTTATGTTATTTGGATTTCAAGTAAACAATTATGTAGTGTAATGTATTATGTTATTGATTTTGTCATTTAAATATTTAGGTAGTCCATGGTGTACTGTTTACATATAAACAAAGCTAAGAATACACAAAGAAATTCGCCCCAATCGATCTTAAATCAGCCCTTAGTCATGACACCCACAGAAATACAGTCTTTATTTCGTCACATCATAAGTTTCGAAATAATTAATGACAGATAGGGAAATACATTTAAAGATGGCCGCATGACAGGAGGGTAAAAGTAGGTGTAGTTGGCGCACACACTCGTTGCGACATCTCATTGAAAAGCGGGTAAATCTCCCAGTTGTGCTCTTGACAAATTAATTTAATTGTACAATTATTCCGCTTATTCATATTCAATTCATATTAATTATATTTATATAAAAAAAAATATTTAAAAAATTGTAGCCCACCGGTATCGGGAGCAGGGTCCAAGTTACCGGTGGTCAGGGCTCCAGAGAGAGGAACCTCCTAACAATGCGAGCCAGAATCCAGAAAGCGGTACTTCTGGACACCAGAAGTACCGCTTTCTGGATCAAGCCCTTGATCCAGCTGCCTAACGAGAGCCTCCTGAGGTGTTGGTCGAGGCTCTTGGCTATTAAGCCATTGGCTGACACGACTATCGGTACAACGATTGCTGAATCCACATCCCACATGTCGACAGCCTCGCGAGCCAAGATATTTAATTTGCTTATCTTTCTCGGCTTTCACGAGGTTCTCGTCATGCGGAACGGAGTCGGCTTCGCGGTTAAGTAAAGGTTTTATAGGGGAACTATAAACGAACTTGATGGGTGGATGATTGGATATTTTATCGTATAGATATAATTATTATTATTTTAAGACTGGGCCCTTCTTCCGCTTGCTAAAAGTTAATTATACTCCAAATTACATTGGAGACTTATATACATATGTTAGCGTTAGCAAAAAATGAAGACGATTTAGTGCGCTTGAGAAACTTGCGTTTTATCATTTAGTCACATACAATTATACTTAAAATATTTCAAATTATAAAAAAAAAACATTTACAAATATAAATATAGCTAATAATATACTAAATTTACTTGTTCTTAAAATTATTAAATCGATTCATCGAAATAAAAGTCCCCTAGTTATTGTGTAAAATCGTTGGAAATTAACTTTAAAATATATATATCCCATTTGAAGGACCATACTCAATAACCATCACCCTTGTGTACAATATTATAAAAAGGCTTAGCTTATATTTCACATAGTAAAAAAGTCATTTAATAGTCTGAGCCATCAATCAGAGCATCCACCTCACAATCTAAAGATTGAGTGTGTCGATACAAGCGATTTATTTACGTACTGCCTTGATCATGTTTTTGTAGCGCTCTCCATTCATAATCCGCCGTGATGAGGCCTGATTACACCACTATAGGTTAATATTAAGTTAGGGTTTAACTGTAGTTAAACTGGCTAGGTGACGAAGTAGTGTGTTGCAACTCCAAAACAGGCATATGTGTATGGCGTATGTGTGAGGCACAGAAAAGTTTGTATCGTTTTACGTGAATACTGAAATGGCTGGGATCAGAGAGACCTATATTGCATTCTTAAAACACATAGTATTTAACATTAAAAAAAATTAAGCAAGTTAAAAAAAGAGAAATAGATTCAGCAAAATATAACCAGTGGTGAGGAGTTTAAAAAATCAATTAAGTAAGTTAAAAAAAATAAGTAGATTCAGCAAAGTATAACCACCGGACGGAGATGGTGAATTTACCTTACTTTCAACAAATTATCTCAACAAGCGTTAGTGTATTCAAAGCTGTCAGGGTACGATTGATGTTAATTGTCACCTACAACTTTTGAACATGGTTAAGATGTCATATCGTATCATAATCAGTCTTTTAATGTTCCCACTACTGGGACACAGGCCTCCTCTCTAGGAGAGGGAATGGGCCGTAATCCACTACGCGCGTCCAGTGCGGGTTGGTGAATGTCACATGTCTTCGATTTTTTGGTTGTAGGACATTCCGGTTTCTTCACGATGTTTTCCTTCACCGTTTTGAGAGCAGTGGTGATGAAATTAATTACACAAAGTAATGCGCCTGACTGGGTTTGAACCCGCGACCTACAATTCGGGGCAGTTACCACTCGGCCACCACTGCTGGTTAAAATGTGTTGTTGTGCTATTCTAATGAAAATCGCTACTAATGTGAAGTAACAATGCACACACACAGTTCTCACATAATAATGTCCACAGATTAGACCAGAGGCTCTAGATAAGTGACATTTAGTCCGTGATAGCATGGCGAAGGCGATTTTCACAACGTCAAATATTTACGGGACTGACCAGCGCTGTGGAAATTCCACGGGATCAATCTCATATATTTTGTTACAGTCACATTTGCAATTTGTCTAAAGCCTCAGCTGTTCACTCAAAATCCTATCTTAATCTTAGCCCGCTAATCGCTTGATTAAAGTTCCCGTAGACAGTGCAACCGGCCCGATTGACCGGGGAATAGTTGTCGAACACCGCCCACTAGCCTCTCAATCAATATTAATTGGCTCAGTGTGTTGATGTTCTTTGTATCGAGTGATTCAGCGCCCATCCGACTGAGAAGTAGTGAGGTGAGCTCGCTATGTGTCCGTGATCGTTGCTTAGTGAATAGTGCAAGCCGTGATTGTGTTCAACAAGAGCTTCTTCAACTTGAATCGGCGGATTATTTGGAGAATCTTCTTTTAGTGTTTTGCAGCAAGCGGGTAAAAGATTCTTCATTTTATAGACTTTTTTTATCTTAAGTTAAATAATAACAACTGTCGCGATCATCGATCTGTTCCTGAGTGACCATCTATTTCATATCGAGGTTTCTCCATGCCTCAGAAAGCACGTTAAGCTAATGGTCCCAGCTGTCATTTATAGATCTTTATATTTGTTAGGGATAGTAGATAGGGACACTCCCTCCAATACCTTCCCATGGCCCGATCAACATACGATATACGGACATTAGTTAAAAAAAAGAAATAGATTCAGCAAAGTATAACCACTGGACGGAGACGGTGAATTTACCTTACTTTCAACAAATTATCTTAACAAGCGTTAGCGTATTCAAAGCTGTAAGGGTTACGATTGTTGTTAATTATTGTCACCTAACTCTTGAACATAGTTTAGATATCATAAATCATAATCAGCCTTTTAATGTTCCCACTGCTGGGACACAGGCCTCCTCTCCTCCTCTCTCCTCCTTATAGATCTTTACATTTGTTAGGGATAGTAGATAGGGATACTCCCTCCAATACCTTCCCATGGCCCGATCAACATACGTTATACGGACCGAATCCTGGACATGCGGACATAGCACCCGTTGCCATCTTATTTTACCGCCCGCAGACGCTTCTTGATCCCTAAAAATTAGCCATGCGTGTCCATTTCACATTTGTTCAAAGTCAAAGTCAAGTCATTTATATCAACGAGACCATTAAACGGCACTTTTGAACGTCAAAACATTTGAAAATAAAAATATTATAGTGACTAGTTGTCCATTCGCAAAAAGTAGATTCTTATGGAGAAGAACGGACAAGAAACTCCATAGTTACTCTTTTCAAATATGTATAAGTTTTACAATATTTTTTATACATTAACCAATTGATAATATGTGAGGACGATGCACCCGAATAACAGGTACAACAAAGTAACGACAGCAGAGGTAAAATTAATAAATTTGCTAGTCAGGGACATAGTACTCACATATTTACAAATTTTTAAATCCTTGATTTATATAATTACCAACAATGGATCAGTGTGTGTTAAACTAACTATAAAAGATCAGTTACTACACCTGTATACATCCCATACAGACGGACAAGTTTGGATTTGTCTATTATACCCAATATTGTCCTATGGAGTAGGACCAGCATGTTTCCAAGCATTCTTATCTTGAACTAGCTTCTGTCCGCGACTTCGTCCCCGTGGAATCCTCGATTTTAAAACATTATTTATCGCTGCTCCGCTCCTATTTGCTTAAGCGTGATGATATATAGCCTATAGCCTTCCTCGATAAATGGTCTATTCAACACAAAAATAATTTTTCAATTCGAACCAGTAGTTCTTGAGATTAGCGCGTTCAAACAAACAAACAAACAAACTCTTCAGCTTTATAATATTAGTATAGATATAATCATCTAGCTTGTAGTATGCTTGTTTACAATATTTGAATAGGCTCCGAAACCGCTTGACCGATTTGAAAAATTCTTTCACTGTTGGGAAGCTACACTATCCCCGGGTGACATAGGCTATATTTTATCCCCATATTCCCATGGAAACGGGAACTAAGCGGGTGAAACCGCGAGGCGTTGCTAGTACTAAATACATTACCACTACAAAACTATCAGGCTTGGCCGGTGTCGGCAATTGTACTACGGAACCGTGCACTGCGTGGCCCGACACGCACTTGACCGGCTTTAACGATTGTAGGTATATGTGTTTCATTATAAGCCTCTGTACTTGTTTTGAACATTGAGATTCAAATTAATTATCCATTATCAAACTCGTCCCCAAAATTGATTAATAGTCGTTGTGTTCACTCATGGGTTAATTGTAAACAAAAACTATTTTTAGAAGTAGACTTTCGGGACTTTGTTTTCTTACGTTTTCCGAGTTATCTAATATTTCATCATCATCTCCACGTTAAATGTTCCCACTGCTGGGACACGGGCCTCCTCTCTAGGAGAGGGAATGGGCCGTAATTCACCACGCGGGCCCAGTGCGGGGTGGTGAATGTCACAAGTCTTCGAATTTTTGGTTCTAGGACATGCCGGTTTCCTCATGATGTTTTCCTTCACCGTTTTGAGAGCAGTGGTGATGAAATTAATTACACAAAGTAATGCGCCTGGCTGGGTTTGAACCCGCGACCTTTAATTCGTAAGTCGGGGCCGTTACCACTCGGCCACACTGCTCCCTGATTATAAATACGTTATCCAGTATGTTAAATAACAGAGGGCGTTCCCTTATACTTGTTAATATATATCATTAATAGATTAAAATAAAAATATCAGCATAGAAAAATAAGCATAAAATAATCCGAATTCAAAAAAATAATTAATTGACAATAAATTCGAAACATCCTGTTTTGAAATCAAAATAGTAGCGCGGAATAGTACTCGTAGTAGCAATGCCCAAACCGGCAAGTACGCGTGTACTTAACGTGTGTTCTTTAACGTATCAATTTAACATTTTTAGTGAATATTGTAAAATAAAAAAACACATTTTGTTTTCGAATGGTAATATTTTTTGCATCATATTTGGATGCTATACTATTGCGGGTTAACGGGAACGCTCTCTGTTAGTTAACATACTGTATTTAAAAAAATCTTCTAAGTCTTTTAGGAAGTGGAAACAGCAAATAAATAAACGTTTGATTTATTAATATTCGATAACACTCATAATAGCTCCTGTCTTCTCTTTAAATACCTTCCAAGATGATCTGGCTCGAGTTATAAATTCTATAATTTGTCATCATTTTCTTCCTTTTGAAGTTGGGCAGATGTCCAAGCTATGTTAAACAGCGCATACGTACTAATCAGACGCCACATTTGTAACTACTTATAAGATTGGTTATAAATATCATTAGCATATTGTCATTAGTAGTGAATGAGCTAGAAGATTGATATAAAATATATTGGTCACGCGTGGGAGTAATATTGTTACGAGCTTCGGGTTCGTTACAATAAAATCAGCCAATTAAATAACCAAAAAATGATACTTTAATTACACAACACTAATTACACTATAAACTCACTAATAACAAAAAAAAAAATCGCACTATCAATCACTTGAGTTCGCAGTCGAAGATCGCTCTCGAAGTTATCACTTCGCAAATCCAATACTGACTGGGTCGGTCTTTTTTTTGAATGTACAGTCGGTGATAGCAATTAACTGACCCCCTAAAAATTAAACGAATTTGAACCTTTTGCTCGTTAGCAGTAAGACAACTGGTTCAACGTCTACGATCAATAAAATAGTTATTCGAATTTGATCTTTAATACGCAGTGTTGAGGTAGGTATGATCTTGAATATTATTTTAACTTGTAATATAATACGTAATTTCGATCACGTTAAATATGTTTCGAGTGGTCTAGTGGTGACTGTAGTGAGCTGACATTTCGAGGCTGTGAGTTCGTAACCAGCGTGATTGACGCGTTTGTTTCTGTTTTGTAAATTTAAGTTTTAAATAATAAATTATAATATAGTTTAAGTTATAAATAATAAATTATAACTTTAGCAACAACAAAAAAACGAACAGAAATAAAAAACCAAAATGATGGTAAAAACGATTATATTTTATAAAAAAATATTATAAGAATAACATAAATGATATTGATGATGACACGAAGATGATAATATTTACCTACTTACTAATAACGTTGTTAACTGCACTGAGTTTAATGTAGTGAATAAGCATGTTATAATATTTAGAAATAGGTATAGGTATGTATTTCTATTTCATAACAATAACATCACCACATTAAATATCATTTAACTAAATAAAACGGCATTATACGTTGAAGTTCTACCTACTATAATATATCAATTTGTTTTGTGAGTAGTTATTTTAGTTATAAGGTTTTGACAAAAAACTAGGTATTCGAAATACTTCGTTAGAAATTATAACAATAGTTAATTTAACACACACACTGACATACGTTAGTATTGTTTGTGACCAACACTGGTTACTCAAGTCATTTATAATTATGCTTTTAATAGCGAAGTGGTGCACCATTTTTTTCTATTACTTGTTGCAAGCGGTCCCGCATACCGCGCACCATATTCAACAACAATTACTTCCTCTCATGAATGGTTTTGGTCCAGGACGATCTTTTTGAATATCAAACGTTTTAGCCACAATCTGACTGTATTTCTCTGAAACAACACAATAAGCATAATTTTAGTAACGAATAGGTAAACATAATTTTATTTATCGATTAAGTTTGCAAATTACGTTTATCAATTTAGATAATATAAATCAAATTACCTATAAATGATCTCAAATTAGACTCATAATGAAACATAGTTAATTGTCTATTATTCTACATTCACCGGCTTTTAAGCCAACTAACGAATTAAGGAATAACTATAATTATAAATGAAGCATAAAAAATAATACACTTACCGCTATATTAAGTTTCGTAGCAATCGCTTTAATACCAACATTCTCCTCATGCAAATAGATTATTTTGTATTTTAAATAATCACTCAACTCAACTTGGACATGACGATTAAACTATCAAAACTGATAACAATTAATAAAAAGGAAAAAAGCGTGGATTTTTACAATTGAGTAAGGCAAGGTAAAAATGTTCGCGCGTATTCACTACTATTTGTGCATAGAATATCTTGTTCAATTTATTCTTCTACCCCATATTCCTAATGTCATATCTATAGCAGTTTTGGTTGAATACGCATATTGACGTCTAACTACCCACTTATTAAAATAGGTGAACAGTTATAAATAAATAACCTAATACCAACCTCTTAAAGCTCAAGTTTGCGTATCAAAATTATTTATTGTTTCTGTTCAACGAGTAGTGTTAGTCTGATAAACTCAAACATATTGAATAACTTTTAATGTTATGAGCATAGGGTGTAAAATCGAGTAATTTTTAGGGGGGTCAGCTAATTGCTATCACCGACTGTACCACTCGCAGTTCAGCACACTAAGGCTACCTACTGGTGGTTTACTGCTCAACCGGATAATCCTGTGGTGGCCTCAAATGAATTTAAGGCCCCCAGCCAGGGCTTAAAACTACTTACAAACTAAATGACCGCTCGCTAAGGACTCGGTCGGTACATGTGCCAGCCTTATATAGGACGCCGGTTAGTTCCAGAACCTTCCATTGTAGAAAGTTCCAGAAAGTTCGCGTACATATCGGTCGCAAATGATTAGGTCCGAGAATTCTAAAATGTTCTAGCATCGAAAAGTCTCGAAGGTTCTTGACTTTACTAGTTCTGCTACTCGATACTAGATGGCGCTAGTGGTAACGAATTGTGGCGCGCAACAATATGTTTTTGATAAATGTACCTAGTCTATCATAGGATATATTTTGATTAAAAACTTTTTACAAAAAAAGAAAGAAACAAACGATTTCTAAACAAAAAAAAAAACACAAAAGTATGAAATAACTTAAATTTCGGAACAACCAAAATACCGATTTTTTTTATTTATCACTTTTTAGTGGTACACCGCCCCACCTATATGTGCCTATCACAGCGTGCACGGTATAAATTGATGTAAACAAAAAGTAAGTCCAACAATAGGAAACTGCTGTAAATCGTTAAGGAATTCTTTTAACTGTCTATTGTCTCCATTATCAGACCTATAATGGCACTTGTAACCCATATGGGTGCAAAGTTCTCATCAATGGAAATGAGGTAAGTCCAAACACCGGGTAACTGCTGTAAGTCGTGGAGGAGTTACTTCGACTGTCTTTCGGCTTCATCATTAGATCAACTTCAGACCTTTATTAAATAGTACTGCTTTAAGATAATTAATGAAAGAAAAAAAAAGCGCACTAGTCACCACTACGATGTTCGAAGGCTCAAAAATTATCATCCAAATCGGTTCGTAAAAGAAGAAGTTATACGCGAATAGAATAGAATAGAATAGAATAGAATAATTTATTGTTTAAAAAAATTACATACAATGCTTTGATTCCTGAAACTCACACTAGGATTCCCTGTGTCGTGAGTTCCAGGCTCATTCGTTTCGTTGACAGTTTTACTATTAAAATTACAAAAATTTACGTTACATTAAATTACTTAAACTAGATTAGTTTATGTTAGAAACTTAGTACCTACTCGAAAAGAAGATTACACAAATAAAAAACAGTAAGGCTTGCGGGTCACGAAAGAGTGTTTCTGATATTATAAGTTTACAGTTTACAAACATAAAAAAATATGTACATTATGTTAAATAACAGAGGACGTTCCCTTAAACTCGTTAATCTATAATAATATCATTAATAGATTTAAATAAAAATATCAGCATAGAAAAATGAGCATAAAATAATCCGAACTAAATAATTGACAGTAAATTCGAAACATCCTGTTTAAAATCAAAATAGTAGCGCGGAATAGTACTCGTAGTGGCAATGCCCAAACTGGCAAGTACGCGTGTACAGAGTGTCTTTAATGTATAAATTTAACATTTTAAGTGAATATTTTAATATTAAAAAATAAATAAAAATATTTTTGTTTTCGAATGGTAATATTTTTTTTTGTCATACATGGATGCTATACTATTGCGGGTTAACGGGAACGCCCTCTGTTAGTTAACATACTGTATTTACGGTCGAATTGAGAAACTCCTCCTTTTTTTGAAGTCGTTTAAAAAGAAAGAACATTTTTAATTTACGACACGAAAAAAGAAACAGCCAAGTGTGAATCGGGTTTTATTCAGTAAGAGTCACAAGTCTGGAAAAGTCATTTTCTATTTTTATAAATATCGCAGCATATGCTGAGATAGGGACCTTTTTGGCTTCGCACAGTTTAAAATGTCACTGCCACTGCATGCAAACCGCACAGGGTCCGCGTGGTGGATTACGGCCCATTCCCTTTCCTAGAGAGGAGGCCTGTGTCCCAGCAGTGGGAACGTTAAAAGGCTGATTATCGTTATATTTTATGCTTACAGTTTAAAATTTAAAATTAATAATTAGCTTTTATATATTTTTTGTATTTGTTTTGTGCGAGTTCTAAATAAACATTTTTCTTTTCTTTATTAGATGATTTCCTATCCAAAACAAAAAAGTACGATTCGGCCTCGCGCGCAAATGGTTTAAAACGAATCCAAATTTTAAACATTTTATTTTGAAACCATAGACTTCTAATAAATATTCCTTTAACCTATAAGTAAAGAACTGTTGTATTTTTACTAACGTTTGTTTTTTTTTTTATTCCGAACATTTTAAGCTCAGTTTCTATTGATTCATAGAATTGTAATTTATTTTCTTAAATTATCATCTGCCAAGCCTCTTCTCAATTATATTGGGGTCGGCTCCCAGTCAAACCGGATTCAGCTGAATACCAGTATTTTTACGTGAAGCAGCCGCTTCACCAGTTAATGGGCTGTGGAGGTCTGGTAGGTAGCCACCTACCTGACTCCACAACCCATTAACTGGGGAACACAGTACTTCTTGGCAAGACTGGTGTCAGATTTTCTGGCTTCTGACAATCCGTAACGACTGTCAAAGATCTATAAATGACAGCCGGACCAACGCGCGGCTATTTTCTTAAATAATTTTGAAATATTTTACTAAGTGAGTGCTAGCTCTATTTGTCTAAAACCAGCGTCAGGCAATAAGTTGTCTGGCATTATGCTGAACTGAACCTATTTGGCGCAGCCGCAGGACACGCATTTCTTTTCTTGTTTTAGAATTAAGTTTTTATGGTGTGTATTTTGTGTGTCTCGATTGTGCCAAATAAACTCGTTTTCTTTCTTTTCTTTAGATATCTAGTGTCCATCTCATTCACTAAGATTGTAGATATCTGAGAACCAATTATTCTGGTAATTTTTAAACAACTTACACATTTGCATTTCATTTGCTATCTATCAAAAATGTATGGATATTGAGGCATTTTAAAAGCTATGCAAACTTTGCTTAAAAATAGTAAAGTTGTCTCTCTGTTTCGATTTGATTTAATGAAAGAAAGAATTATATTTAATTATTTAATATGCACGGTACACATAAAGAAATGATAGGTATGATAAAAACTTAGTGTGTGGCTACACTAAATAGGTCCATTTCAGCGATATGTCAGACAGACTGATGCTGTTGCAAGTGGGGAAGGAACCTTAAGTTGACTTAATAATAAATAAAATAATAATAATAATTTATTCTCAGACCAGAGTCCATAGCTTAAAATTAAGTCAAGTGATAAATGATATTTATTTTGTAAGTAGGTTAAACATAACACTTTTACACGTCAAATATTTCTGGTCATTTTAAGACGAGGCCGGTGTTTCCTAGCCGACTACCCTGAGAAGAAACACCGAAACAAACTCAGAGGTCAAACTCTTTTAAAGTCCATACAATCCGTACTGGTCCAGAGTCCTTTAGTTAGCTTCGCGAATTTTTAACATTCGTAGTGACTAGAGACCTCGTAGCACGGCCTGAGCTACGCCGTAGCTCTGCGCGTAGCATCGGTATTTGCCGTAGCATCGAAAAGTCTCATATATCGCGCACCCGGTAAATTCCCTACAATAATTTATTTTACTATTTTTTTCCAAAACAGAGGGAACTACGATATTTGCAATAACTTTAACGTATTATTTTTGTTTTGTTTCTTTTCATTGACGTGCTTGTACAACTTTTACCAATTTTGAAGAAACCAGCAGCCCTACCATGACGTCTTAAATCCATCATGATACCTGTGTCAGAGAGAGACGGAGTTACAAAAGACGAATAGCACTATCCCTCACATTGAATCATGATAGCATTGGCACTTCGTAGTACGGCCACAGGGTGGATTTCTGAACTGAGTATTTTGAGTAAAGAACGTATCAAAACAAATTAAATGTCAAAGGAATTTCTTCAAATCTGTGATGAAAAAACAAAAACATACATAATTTGTTTGTTCTCGTATGTAATAAGGGTTATTAATTACACCAATAGCTTTTAATCAATACGCAAATTTGCCTACTAATTAATAAGATACCATAAGCATAAAGCATAATAATCAGCCTTTTAACGTTCCCACTGCTGAGACACAGGCCTCCTCTCTAGGAGAGGAAATGGGCCGTAATCCAGCACGCGGGCCCAGTGCGGGTTGGAAAATGTCACATGTCTTCGAATTTTTGGTTCTAGGGCATGCCGGATTCCAATGTTTTCCTTCACCGTTTTGAGAGCAGTGGTGATGAAATTAATTACACAAAGTAATGCGCCTGGCTGGGCTACCATGTAAGTCTAATTATGAGTTACAAAGGTACCTCATGTACTTGTACGAGAATGTCAAACGAAAGATTCTCGTTACGTACTTCTGCCCGGAGTCAGACTATAGACCTTATGTTAAACGGAGACCGTCTTGTACACCGACCTTAAAATAGCATGGCTATGAAACTAGCGGATTATGGAAGCTCCAAATTTTATCAGGAGTAGTCATGCTACCTATCCTTGTCCCAACTATCTTAGGCTCGGCTTCCAGTCTACCGGATGCCGTTTTGTATCCGTATTTTAAATCCACAAATGTTCAGTAGTAGCACTACAGAATTTGACCAAGACCAAGATAAATAATTCGATTATTTTTCGCATCCAAAGGTGACATCTGCGAGAAATAGCCATGCAAAAAAAACTTTTTACACGTTATAAAGACGGTGTTTTAGGTTGTTTCTTCGCATTTTTAACCACAGCTTCCGAAATTAAAGTTATTTTATACTTTTTTGTGTTTTTTGTTTAGAAGTCCGTTGTATTTTTGATTCTGATATTACGAGTATTTGATTTTGATAAATTTGAATTTTCAACAACTTTGTATTTTCTCTAGATAAACAAAACAGTACATAACCTCCTTTTTTGAAGTCGGTTAAAAATAACTTTAATTTTGGAAGTCGCTGGTTTAGTTTGTTTTTTGACACTGTGAATTGGTACACCCAGTAAAAAGTTATGAAGTAAAACACAAAAAAAATCTGTCTACTTGAGAACCTCCTCCTTTTTTTGATGTCGGCTAGTAACACTAAACGGATAAAAATTCAAACTGCATAATATGGCTACCCAAAACGACCGTTTTTTACCACTTCTTATTTCTCCAGCTAGGAATAAGCTGAAGAAACTGGCATTTTTTGTTTATGGATTGGATATCGTCCTGACTTCATCCGTTCGGGCCGACGTGGAAGGGAGAGTCAGACTCTTACTGATTAAAACCCACCCGTGTTCTTCCTAATGCCCTTTGCGTTCCAGGGCCGCGGTGACTCTTTTGAACAAATTCTGCAACCCTAGCAGTCATCAAACTGCCTAGTCTGTTATGATAGAACTATTTGGACTTAAAGAACGCTCACTGCATGGCCACACCGGATACTCGCCACCTTGCCTTAAGGAGCAACATTCACGACATTTTGTGTCACAAGTGGCCTTCAGACAACTAAACAACATTATTTTTAGGAATATTTTTATTATTAAAATCAACCGTCTCAATGTTTGACCTTTATTACTCAACTTTGTGGGGTATCTCCGAACATGGCCTGTTCAGAGCTTCGAATTCTTGCCATCGTATTTTTGTTAGTGTATTTTGGGAAGCATTTTTTCTTCATCTTTATTATTTATACCACGATGTTTCTTGTAAATAAAATACCTAAGTGTCCCGCAAATCTCTTATCCAGTTACTATTTTCAATCATTCTATCCAAAATTGCGCGTTTTATAAAACAGTAACTGTAACTATGATGTGAAAAAAAAAACTACCTACTATGACAATAAAATTAAAAAAAAAATAAGAATGATAAACTTTCAAACTGTTAATTAACCAAGCTCAGATAACATTGGACGAAGCATTGAATACTACATGTAGTTTTGTGTTTGCTTTTTAAACGCTACAATTCCCAGTAGTAAAAATATTGTATTCATTCGTTATTTTTGAGTCCAATTTAGTTCTCACAAGGGATATGATGAAATTTTTTCATTATTGTGTGCAAATTCTAAGAATATCTCTAATTGTTCCAAAACACACAGCCGGAAACCCTTATCACAAACATGTAGTATATTAAAACTATTGTTGTCGCGCAAAGAATGGCCGGTATCAATTAGATGTTTCGCGAAATTCGATTTGTCCGAATGGCCATTTCTATACGCGGCAACATGTTCCCCATACCTTATGTCAAAGTTACGGCCCGTCTGACCCACATATACCCCGTTGCATTCATCACAGACCAGCCTATACACCCCAGACTTTTTACTATTTTCTAAAATATCTTTTCCGTTACAAACACGGCGTATATTCTGGTCCGTTCCGTGTAAAGGGTATTGCTCATTATTGGCTTAACGTGGACAAGTTGCTATGCGAAAAGTATTTCTACTAAAAAATATAATTAAAACTAAAATGAATATTTTTTTGATTCTCGTTGCAGGAAGTTAAATATAAAAACAAGTCGTTTAATAAGTATTTAAGCCGATTGAGTTTAAAAAGCGTCGCCATTTTATGGTTGGCGACCGATTCTGTGTGGCCACATTAATAATAATTGTGATTTCAATCGATTATTAAAGATAATAATCGATTGCTAAAACTGAGTAAAAAGTATGTATTTTCTTAAAAATCTGTAATCATGTTTTTTTTCAAAAGGTTTTACACTTATGTTCCTTTAATTGCATTAAAAACAAACAAAACACTCATCGTTTTAGGCCATCAAATCATTTTACATCCGATTATAGTATTAGTTTGATCGTTGTCAAATCGATTCTTTTTTATTACCTGGCAACACTACTAACTGTCAATAATGACAAATCTAGATAACGAAATGAAAATATTATTTATGAAGTGTATTGTGAATGTTGTTTCAGTTATTTTTGCGAAGGTTTTGGTTTTTGTTATAGTTATAATGGACTCTGATACCACTTCAATTGACGACCCGGCTTTACCCTTGGACACTGAATCTGCTCATGACGATAACCCTGGCGCTGTTTTGTTAAACGTGAAACCTTGAAGGTTTACCCTTATCTGGCAATTGCACTCTATGACGAGGAAAAATTCAAAGCAGGCACATAAGCAGAATATTATATTTCGTATAGGTATATTATAATTAATATAATCTGCAAGGCAGAGAAGCAATTACTCAATATTGTTGCAATTGCCTTGTAGGGCGAAGAATGGTGGGTTGCTGTGCTCACGTTATGACCACAATATGGTACTTAAGCTGGACAAGGCATGAAAATAATATTAGGCCGCCTGCCCATTTTTTAGATGATATTTTATTAATTTACCATTCGGATTAAAAATATTAGTTTTATTTTTTTCCATTTAAATGACGTTAGGATATGTTACTACCGGATTCAAAATAAGATAATATCATGATTAAAAAGGCAAATGATTTATTTTGGAAAAAAAGCACTCATAATTGTAACTTTTTCAGCGACAAGTTTTAGCAATAGACATGCTAAATATGAACTATTTTTACACTCTCCTGCAACCTTATTACTATAATTCATTTCTTTTAGGTATAAACTATTAAAAACCCTAGTCATTAAATATTATACTTAATGTTCATGTTAAGCCAAATTGCCCTAACAAACTGAGCAAGCCCTTTAATTCTTGGGTGAGTTTTATTAAGTTTTTTCAACGGGGTATATGTGGGTCAGACGGGCCGTAACTTTGACATAAGGTATGGGGAACATGTTGCCGCGTATAGAAATGGCCATTCGGACAAATCGAATTTCGCGAAACATCTAATTGATACCGGTCATTCTTTGCGCGACAACAATAGTTTTAATATACTACATGTTTGTGATAAGGGTTTCCGGCTGTGTGTTTTGGAACAATTAGAGAATTTGAAACATAGTAATAATAATAATTTTGCACTGTTGAATGACCAGACGAATTTAGTTTCTTCCCCTTTACTGCGAATGTTTGTGGGTAGTTGTACACAAATAACCAACGGTGGCAGTGTATAAAAGGGGGGGTGCCTTGTACTAATTTCTCAGTCGCAACTCAACGGTCAGCGAGTCAACACGTCCCCTGAGGATGCCTCGTGGAGAGGCGAAACACGTGTCGGTAATGGTGTTGGGTTTTGCATTGCCTTCCTGCATGTGCATAAAATCCTTGCATTTGCCTTGTAATCTTGCATGTGCATAATATAGCGGGCGGGAGGGAGGTGCATACCTGCAACCCACTAATATTCGCGGAAATTAAAACTAGATATATTGTTTTCAATTTAAAATTACATGAATTTGTGCTTGAACCCAGTGCCCCAGAAGTGGGCTGTCCAGCTTGTGGCTGAGGACGTTCAAGATGGTGTTGGCGCCCCCACGAGTACGGAACATCAGCGAACCGATGTGGCGCTGCAGCACAGTGAGAAAGCCGTCTGTGTGCTCATGCGCAAATATCGCATATTATCGCATAGCATCGATAAAATATAGCCTATGTCATCCGAAGATAGTGTAGCTTCCCAACAGTGAAAGAATTTTTCAAATCGGTTCAGTAGTATCGGAATCTATTCAGTGCACGCAAACAAACAATCAAATCTTTCCCTTTTTTAATATTAGTAAAGATTAGCTAGAAATGCGCGGCAGGCAGTAATAGGTAGAGATGCACGGCCAAAAGTTTTCATACAAATGAAGGGCATCAGTGAGTATCACCATATCATTCATAGATATGGTCCGTGATAGCAAAGACTGGTTAGTCACAACTTGTGCTAGGTATATATTGCCAGGGAAAGAATATTATTCATTAATTATGTCAGACTTTTTCATTTATTTAGAGACGTGTTTGTGCCAAGTTACAAGTTTGTAAATACAAGAAATACAATTTCTAAAAAAATTTTTGGCTTACGTTATAAAACGACTCAAAATGTCAGCTCTCTAGACTTAGCAGTTTAGTTTTTGCGATGGTATAGTAGTTAGGATAAACTCATACCATTTCTAACCACGCCATGGTGGCACCAGCACCTCAATTTTACCAACGGACTCCATAACAAAGTGGAGATTCCCAGTAAGGTAGTTGAATAGAAAAAATCGTTCGTCAGATAGATATACAAAAAATATTGGACACGTATTTTTTATTTTTTCACGTAAACAAAAAATGAAGACGATACAGGGTGTTGAAAACTCGTGTTACGTCACTACGTGCCACGTTACCACGTGTTACGTTACCACGACGTGACGTCTTAAGCTTCCACTCTGACTGATCTTTGATGTTTTTTTTTATCATCGTTAATTTTTATATATTTTTGATAAAACAAAAAGAACGTGTTCAATATTTTTTGATAATCTAACTGACGGACTAAATAGAATAATTTTTTTTTATTCAGGAATCATCTCCTATTGGACTGATTTTTTTTTCACTAGTTTGCCAGCGGATTCTTCATAAATTATTCCAAGGGAATGTTACTCCAGGGATGAAAAGTAGTCATGGTGCTATTCCAGACTTTAATTTATATCTGTGCCAAATTTCATACAGAATATTTCAGTAACAAACATCCAGCCTTCCAAACGTTCACATTTGTATAGTACTAGCAGCGTACCGCGGTTTCACCCGCGTTGTTCCCGTTCCCGTGGCAATACGGGGATAAAATATAGCCTATGACACTCCACAATAACGTAGCTTTCTATTGGTGAAATAATTTTGGAAATCGGTTCAGTAGATCCAGAGATTACCCCTTACAACGTCACAAACTCACAGACGTTGCCTTTTTATAATCACTATACTACATAGTATAAAACAAAGTCGCTATGCGCCGTCTGTCCCTATGTATGCTTAGATCTTTAAAACTACGCAACGGATTTTGATGCGGTTTTTTTATAATAGATAGACTGATTCTTAGGGAAGGTTTTTATGTATAATACATGCATATTATAGTAGAGGAAACATTAGTATCTACATTGCACCCGTGCGAAGCCGGGGCGGGTCGCTAGTATTAGTATAGACTAGCTTCTGCCAGCGACTTCGTCCGCGTGGAATAGTTACTTTAACCCCGATTTTGAAACTCTCAGCCCGATCGGTTTAAAATTGACAAAAGATAGACATGCTGTTTCGGGATGTTTTTTAGATAATTTTATGTAGATGACTTCTTCCGTTTTCCCAAAATTTTCCTTCACTGCTCTGCTCCTATTGATTGTAGCGTGATGAAAAGTATACTATAACCTGCCCAGGAGTATGAAGAATAATCGCACCAAGTTTCGTTAAAATCGGTCGAGTAGTTTTTGTTTCTATAAAGAACATACAGACAGACAGACAGACAGACAGACAGACAGACAGAAAGACAGACAGACAGACAAAAATTTTACTGATTGCATTTTTGGCACCAGTATCGATCACTAATCACCCCCTGATAGTTATTTTGAAAATATATTCCTTGTACAGAATTGACCTCTCTACAGATTTATTATAAGTATAGATTAAGATTTCTTCTCCTCTTCCCCAGGGTAATGCCACCAGACATGGCGATCTCAATGAGGCACACGAAACTGAAGGCTGAGGAGGCAGCGCTGCTGGCCGGTGAGCTCAGCAAGCCTTCCTGGGAGTCCAGGAACGAAGGCATCCACGAGAGGGTCAGCTTTGAAGACTCTATCTGGGGCTTCGACCTGGCCGGCGGAATATTTTATAAGACTCCGTTGAGAGTTACTTTCGTAAGTATTAAGTTAATGGGGGTTTTTTAAAGTCAATCTTGGGTTCCAGGCAAAGCGGTCAGTACCAACTATCATCATCATCTTCCTGCCCTTATCCCATGTTACTTGGGGTCGGCGCAACATGTATTTTCCTTCCATTCTGTCCTGTCAGCCGTCACGCTATCAATAACTCCGTTTTTTTTCATATCACTCCCCACACAGTCCATCCGTCTTTTTTTTTTCATTCATTTTTCTTTGGTCAGTACCAACTATAGTGATTTGTGACCAAAAGCCCCTAAATTTATAATAGATAATAAAAAAAATAAAACAAGGAGTGTGAGTGATTTATTCTTCTGTTCCTTTTAATTTTCAGTGGAACTGAATCAACAAGCATAATTTCAACTCTGTAGGATTCAAGAAGGTAGTAACAATTCAGCAAAATTTGGCCTAAACAAAATATTGCATGTTAAAGCAGAGCGTCTAATAATAATAAAATTTGGCGTTCGGCAGTTTCACAACTTGGGTACAAGTATCCAGTTTTAAAATAGAATACTCTTTATTATGTACCACCACCACTACCACCATCACCCACCACCACCATCACCACCATCCACTTCTTTATTATGAAAGCGGTGGTGGCCGAGTGGTAACGGCCCCGATTTACGAATTGTGGGTCGTAGGTTCAAACCCAGTCAGGTGCATTACTTTGTGTAATTAATTTCATCACCACTGCTCTCAAAAAGGTGAAGGAAGACATCGTGAGGCAGGTCCTAGAACCAATAATTCGAAGACATGTGACATTCACCAACCCGCACTGGGCCCGCGTGGTGGATTAAGGCCCATTCCCTCTCCTAGAGAGCAGGCGTGTGTCCCAGCAATGTGAACATTAAAAGGCTGATTATATTATTCTTATGCTTATGTACACCATATGTTACAGAAAATATAGATGACCAGCAGCGCCCTGCAGTTTCACCCACGTAGTTCCCAGTCCCATGGGAATATGGGGATAAAATATAGCCTATTTCACCCCAGGATAGCGTAACTTCCCAACAGTAAACGAATTTTTTAAATCGGTTCAGTAGTTTCGGATCCTATTCAATGCAAACAAACAATCAAATCTTTCCTCTTTATGATATTACTAGCTGTCCGCACAACTTCGTTTGTGTCACATTTTTCATGACTGCTCCGCTCCTATTGGTCTTAGCGTGATGATATATAGACTATAGCCTTCCTCGATAAATGGGCTATGTAACACTGAAAGATTTTTCAAATCGGACCAGTAGTTCCTAAGATTAGCGCGTTCAAACAAACAAACAAACTCTTCAGCTTTATAATATTAGTATAGATTATTATAGAATCATCTAACATCAATTTTTACCCATCCAGGTCAAACCGGACAGCCGAGCAGAGAAGGCAGGCATCAGGCCCGGAGACAGGCTGCTGAGAATCAACGACCTGGACACCTCGACCCTCACCATCCAGCAGGCGCACGACATCATCATCGAGTCGGGCATCCATCTCAAGTTGTCTGTTACTTCGTAAGTAAACTATGATTAAGTGGAATTCCCTACCGAACCTGTATTTCCTGATAGCTGAAGCCTGGAGGTCTTAACTCAAGATTCTTCTAGCAAAGCGCAAGCAAGCGTGCTTCATCATCGACCACATCATCGTTTTCCATCTGGTGAGATAGTGGTCAAACGCAAGCCTATTAACAATAATAAAAAAATAGGTAAATTCAGGTTTTTAAATTAAGAATAAGGAATGGTTGGCAATCCGTTAACTGAAATCAAAAATATCTACCACAACAATATTTTCGTGATATATTTAAACAAAGACGTTAATAATATCTTACTCATCTTACTAATATTATATTATAAACGCGAAAGTTTGTAAGTATGGATTGATGGATGGATGTTTGTTACTCTTTCACGCAAAAACTACTGAACGGATTTGAATGAAATTTGGCATACAGATGGTTTATAACCAGAATTACCATATAGGATATATATTTTTACCCCAATATTCCCACAGGATCGAAACTTATGCGGGTGAAACCGTGGAGCGCTTCTAGTCCCAAATAAAAGAAACAAATTCAGAGGTCCTAATCTGCGATTTTCAATAATTTTCTCTTACTATCCAATAATAGGTAGGTACATACGTAGTTCATGTCAGCTCTATCAGTGTGGTTGATTTGCCAAATAATGGGAAGGCTCTTTAAGGCAGTCCAACCTTTATTTAAATACGAAAAGAAAAGGCTTTAAATCGTTTAATACCCCGTTTTCAGGCCTGATGATGAAGAAGATTCTTATTACTGCTACGAAGATCCCCTTGTAAGTATAAAATTTACTTATTTTTATCGAGTCCATGGTTATCTCCTTAGATTATTTTGGACTAGTAGCTAAATACGTGGATTAATGGGATATCATCAAATGACTTATCAGTGTCAGACTCTTATTGACTTAAACCCACTCGTGCTCCTTCTAATGCCTTTTGCGTTCCAGGGCCCCGATTTTTGAAAGACCCTTTCAAACAAATTCCGCAATCTTAGTTAGTTAGTGTATTGATACTGGGAGCACTCTAACGTGTGGCCGTGGGCACAAAGAAAGTGTTATTTGCATTTTGAACAAAACGTTATATTTTGTCATCATTAATTGCAAGACCTAGTTTTTGTCTGACCTAGACGACAACTGTCTTTAAAAATATTTTGGCACTTTTTCCCAAGGATCAGCAGTGCAGGTGAGCATTATAAAAAAATATATAAAACTTAGTAGTCCTCAGTCAACAACCCTTTAACTAAGGAACACAATAATCTTTATTTTTTATTCAGTTATCACAAAAAGTATAGTCAGAAATCAATTTTCCTAGCCTTTTTTTAACACTGTTGGGATCGGTAAGCTTCTAACCAAATACAACTGAAGCCTCGTACGTTTTTTTTGGAAGCCTCCATTTGACCTCCAGTGGCTACTCCATCTGACGCAGTGATAGAGTAAAACGGTAGATCGAGGAGTGAGAGAAAGCCACCAAAGGGGTCTTCAGCCCATATCCCAAAACGTAAACCAAACTCAACTCAAACTGTAGGTATATAAAGCTTGTCATGTCAAGTTTTCGTGAACGAGAGATGAGCACGCAAATGCGTAAACGCGCTTGCTCAGCACGAAAACTTCAATTTATAACGTCAATTAAACATCATTGACGTTTTCGTGCTCATGTAAAAAACATAAACTCTAATGTTTTGGAATATGTATGTTGGCAGGATTTTTTTAATTTTTTTATTTAGGTCCAGCAACAATTATTTATACTAGTTACTTCTAAGAAACACATGCTTAAATATTAATTAACAGTGTAACAATTACTTATAGGTAAACACCACACGCATAAAATAAAAAAATGTAAAGGTTGAGCTAACTTACAAAGTAATAAGCGCTAAGCAACATAATTTTATGAAATTGATCAAATTCAGGACTGTTAATGTATTGTCAGAAATAATGGAACATAATTATGTATTATTTATCTTTTGTCCAGATCGATGGTTATGACAGTGAGGAGGAAAGGAGAATTGAAGAAGAGAAGGCCAAGAAGAGGAAAGTTTGTGCTAGAGTGGTACGTATGTTTTTACTTTATTAATCCTTGTTTCTGGAATAAAAAGATCAAACCCAAACGAACACAATGTCACAAACTAATCGCAAACCAAGCCATGCAATTTGTTGTGGAAACCTCATTGAACCAATGATAGATGCATACCGTGCGTTAGACAATTTGTCATAAACATTCTCGAACAAAAATTTTCTAAAGTTTCGTTTGAGAACCTGGGCTTTACAAATAAAAATGTTAATTTCTGGAAACGACTTCTCATGCTTATTACTGGTAGAAGTACATATCTGCTTAATCGGAACCTCAACCTACTTTTCACAGCAAAACTTGCTATTTTTTTTAATAGTTCTAGATAAAAAGTAACGTACATAACTTTGCAAAATAAGTTCAATTTATGGACAATATTATATCAGACATGCCTTTTTAGGTATTAAGGTAAAAGCACCTATTACGGAGGTATTTCGCAACACTTGAAAGTAAGAAACAAAAATAAGAATTTGTAAGTATTTTGAAAGGTGCCAAACAACTTTATCGTCAAAAGTGGAACTTACATTTTGTATTACTGTTGAGTCTATGTTTCTTTACATGATATTTCTTATTTAAAAAAAATATTCAAATAGTCGGGTCGATTTTCCCTAATACGGAGGTATGATTTTGGTCAGAGCCTAATACTGCGGTAGACGGATCCTAATACGGAGGGTCTGAAATTATATTCATTGAAGTTTCGTACAAATAATATTTATCTATACTAATATTATAAAGCTGAAGAGTTTGTTTGTTTGTTTGAACGCGCTAATCTCAGGAACTACTGGTTCGAATTGAAAATTCTTTTTGGGTTGAATAGACCATTTATCGAGGAAGGCTTTAGGTCTTTTTATATAACATCACGCTTAAGCCAATAGGAGCGGAGCAGCGATAAAGAATGTTTTAAAATCGGGGATTCCACGGGGACGAAGTCGCGGGCAGCAGCTAGTTAAATAATATAAATGTGTTAGTAAATTGTAAGTTTTTCATTCATTGACCATTGATTTGATTACATTGATTCATTTTTAATGAAATTACAAATATAGCATAACCGTGTATTCACACATACGTTTTGAAAAGAGTTTTGGGTTATTAAAATAAGGCTGTTTTTTTTTTATGTTCAGTAAAATGAAAAAAATGAGTGAAGCGAAATCGGTCTGTATACTCAGATAGATCTTTCTTTCTATACAGATAGACTTCGCTGCGCTCATTTTTTTTTACTATTGTATTTTAACATGAGAATCCGCTAGGATTCTCTCATATTAAAATATGATGTTAATGGTGATGTTATGTTCTATGAATAGGGCCGTAATAGGAGATCATATAACCTAATACAGAGTTACCTGGAAATAACTACCACCGTCATAGGAAAACTACTCGTGTTTTTAATAATCCTTATTCTGACATATCAAAATTTCGATAAACAAAGAGTGTAAATGCTTAATCAAACGATAACAGTTTTTTGGCTCAGATGTGTAAAACTCAAGTCAACAGTTACACAAAATAAATGATTTGTGATAAATTAAAATACACCTTTCTATTTTTACCCCTTCTAAGAAACCAACATTTTGTACTCAACAGTTTTCATATTTAACAAGATTTCTAATTAAGAACACATACCGCAGAATATGGTTCCTAATTTATGACATTAATAATTATTTTAACTAAACTTGGAACTAATTCAATAAGTTAATAAATTGAAAGTTATAAACAATTAAACATGCCCAGTATTTTTCCTATTTCGGAGTTATACCTCCGTATTAGGATTAATCTATAAAATTCGTATCGTATTACGGCGGTATTTTATTTCTTATTTTTTGGGTAAAAAATGAGTTACAAATATGAAACAAGCTATTTAAATAGTGGGTTTAATAGTAGGAAAATGCTATAAATAATACATAAACAAAATTGAACGGCTTATTAATACGAAAAACTTAGTTTATAAATATTAGTATACTTACTTTTGTTTTTCCGCGTTTGTATGGAAACGCCTCTCACGGCGATGCCGTTACACTGACTGATTGATTTTGTTGTGTTGTCTATGTGCTATACTTACAAACGTCAGTTAAGTCAAAAAAGTAATAAATTTCGAATAAATAGTTTACGTTTTGGTGTACTTAAACTAAATAAAACAGGAATAAAACTCGAAAATAGAAATACCACCGTAATAGGAAGCGATTTTGACTACCACCGTATTAGGAGCTTTTACCTTACCATGTCAATATAAAGGAATGACTATAAACTGTGATTGGATAGATTAATATTTTCAAACCGTAAAAAAATGCATTATTAAAGAATACGAACGATTGCACCAGGGACCAAAAATTTTGAGCCCACTCGATTGCCGCAGCAACTAGGCATATCAACTAAAACACCCAAAACGATACCTATTCAAATATTTGCAACAATATGCTCAGATAAGCCAACTTCGTTCGTTCTATTTTTATTAATCCGTTATTTATTTTGGATTGAGTATTTTGCTATCCTATTCAAACAATGTTTTGGGCAAATATTGCCGAATAATAATCATACACGACAGCACAACGATTAACCAATCAACTCTATGGCGCCGTTAAGAATTTATTTTGTACATGAATTAAGTAATTACATGTAATACTTGTATATATACATCTACTAAACTAATGCAATAAAGATCACACTTTGCATGATCCAATCAGGAATGATGATATCCGCAAGAAAACCAAGGTTACCGACATAGCCCAAAGGATCGCCAAACTGAAGTGACAGTAGGCAGGGCACATTGCTCGCAGAACAGATGGTCGATGAGGCTGAAAAGTTCTGGAGTGACGACCGCGTATCGAAAGACGCAGCGTTGGAAGGCCACAAGGTGGAACGATGACCTGGTGAGGGTCGCAAGTAGCCGATGGATGCGACGCACAGGACCGGTTGTTGTGGTGACACTTGGGGGAGGCCTATGTTCAACAGTGGACTGCTGATGATGATGATGAAATTTATCCAACAATTGCCATGAGACTATTCAAACTTTTGTTCACGGATGAAAACATTATAATTGCCATTTGTTTATCGCTTTTCAGAGCCACTACTGGAGTTTACAATGGCCTTGGGTTAGTAAGAGGAGATTTATCTACAGAGAATCAAACTGCTTCATGGTGCCAAGCAAATACGAAGACGCAAGAAGGTGAGTCAAATGATATAAATAAAGAAACGAAGAGATACAAAGGTTGTCATTTCAATCATAAAAGTCATAAAGTTATTGTAACTGTTAATCTTGTCATTTAAAATCTAATAAGAGGTTCTTAGAGACGTTCAGCTGAATCCGGTATGACTGGAAACCGACCCCAATATAATTTGGAAAAGGCTAGGCAGATGAAGAGAGAAGAGACAAAGTGGTTCTAAGAAAACGAAATTTTATCAGTGATAAAGATTATCATGAACTTATACCAAAAGCTATAGAATGTTAAGTGGTCAGGTCCGTACACTAAAAGGCGCTCTGTATTTAACATAAACTTACTAAAATGTTAAAAAAAAAACAATTAAATGAATATTGCAATAAAACAGGTGTAAGCGCTATATTGGACGGACTATCAGCCATAAAGATTATTGATAATAATCTTTATGGCCGACAGAACATTCATTGTTATTTCTAAAGTCTAAGAATAAACACAACTTTCTTTGAAAAAAAAAGAAGAGTTCAATTTAAATTACACGCAAATTATTTTTGGTGAATCAGCGTACCCGTTCAGTTCGTAAATAGCAGCAGTCATGTCATTATAATACGTTTTGTTTTTAGCTGGGACTCCGACACCGACTCTGATGTACTAGGAATTTAAGATCATCATCAATCCGTCAACAACTTGTCATCTAGCGCTTGTAAAGGTGCCAGCAGAATTCAGTTACACCCACCCCAAAACCTTGTGATCTACCCTTTGTTAATTCAAGCTTCATGTTATGAACCCAACTATTGAAATCTTTGTATGCACCTAAGTAAAATGCCTTATACTAATCTCTTTCTTAAATATGTTTATTTTCAGAACCCCTTGAATAAATTTGAATGTAATCTTGTGGCCGTCGTTAATTTGTCGCACTAAACGCCCCTATTTCATTCCTTACAATGTTCTATGTGGTAAAATTAATTTCTGATTTTCTTTTTCTAGGGATAAGTATCCTCCTATACCATCACTGCGATACACCGAAGATGTTGTTCACTTCAGTAAGGATGGAAACCCAGAAGGTCAGGATAACACAAAACGTATTCCTTCGTTGTGGGAAGTCAAACAGCAGGCCAGAAAGGAGAGACAAGAACGATTAGCAAAAGCTGCAGCCATGAGCAACGGAACCAGTGAGACCAATGAACCAGATACGACTGATGATGAGGAACCAGTTAAAGAAGTAAGACAAAAGTCAAATAAGAATAGAAGATCGACTTTAAAAGTAGAACGACAGGAAACAATAGATGAGTCGGAAGAAAAGGAATTGGGTACCAGAAATGAAGAGGAGGTAAATGAGAATATTAATGAAGATGTAAATGGAGAAAAAAATGAAGAAATGAATGTAGAACAAAATGAAGATATGAAAGAAAGAATAAATAAGGAAGAAATGAATAACGAAATAACGGAAAATAATAATGAAGTAAAAGAAACTAGCAAACTAGAAGTTGAAGACGACAACGACGTTCCCAACGACATTATTATTCCAGTTCCAGAAGTAATTAAAGAAAATAATCAACCACTTGAAGAAGGTGAAGAAGTTGATGCTGTAGAAAATGAAAATGACGAGTTAGACGGTGAAGGAAATGATGATGACGTGTTAAACGAAGTGCTAGGAAAAACTGGTGACAGTGCGTCTAGAAGTGAAGAGGACAATAATATACTAGATAGTATTCTTAGTGACGACGGACAGAATTTGGAAAATTCTGAATCTAATAACGAAAGATAAAGGGTTTATTAATCCATAATCTTTTGAGAGGGTTGCTCTCGCCAAGTCCTTTGAAGAATAGGAAGGATAGGCAGTGAGCGACGATCAGTGATGACTCAAATAGTGTAGAACTAATTCCACTTGTGATACTGATTTATGCTGCAGCTCAAATTTCATCATCATCTAATTAGCATTTATCATTACAATTAACGAAAGATAATTCATAATTAGTAAGTCATTCCTAATAAACAGTGCTAGAAAAGATTGTGTCGAAACTAATGATCTTTATATAGATTGTGATTAGTGTCATTACATTTGGTTCAATGACTAATTGGAATTCTGGTCAACTGATCTTGTATTTGACTCTGCGCCAGGACCTTTGATGTAAACACACCTGTATACTTAGTCAACCGCAGTTAAAAATAGTTTAAATGAAATCAATCGTTATGTTAATTATAGATCTGAATCGACAGTGTAACGTTTAGTTTTTAAATAAACTATGAATTTCTAATTATAATCTAACATAGTATTACAATTTTTTATTTAAAAAGCTTTCCTTAAAATCATCAGACGATTTTCAACTTTAAAAACTTTTATGAGTGTATCATAATCCATAAGGCGTTTCATACAAACTTTCAAATCCTCAATCTTGAAAATGATTTAATTGATTTTTATGAAATTTTAGGCCAATAGGCAAGATACCTTTTTTTGTGGATGGGAAATCATCTAATGAGTTCTTCCGCTTGGGCGGAGCGTGTACATCCTAATGATGTTTGTTCCAGGGCCGCGGTGACTCTTTCAAACAAATTCCGCAATCAAGCAAAATACCTAGGTCTTATAGTTAAGAACTTTTTCGAAAAAGAGTTTAAAGTGTCACAGAGAGCATTTTCAAGTTTTCTAAAGAAACTCTCAGACATACATATGTACATATGTATCAAGTTGCGTTAAAAGTAGTTAGTTAATTTTCCAGATTAATGACTTGTATGTTTGTATCAGAGGATTAAACGTTCTTAATTTCAAGTCTCAGCATAATTATAGCGACAGTTATTGTCAAAATAACTGTATACTATATATTAATAACTGTATGCGAACGTATTTTTACTCGACTACTGCAAAGCCTTAATAAAATACAATAATTTCATGAAATTAAAAATAAATGTTGCGAATACGAGCATTTTTGTCTCATTCTATTTATGTTTAATCAAATGTGTACTGTGTAGGTAGCAAAAATGACAAAATAATAACTTTATCCAGCGTCTGAACCAATCTCCATATTTTTATCGGGTCGAGTCGTGGCCTTTTTAACGAACATGTAATTTGTCTTAATTAAATAAACATTTATATCTTTACGTTGTATTTTAATAACGTAATGATGTTTTTGTATGAAATGGTACGTAAATGATAGGATATATAGGGTTATTTGAAAAACACTAACCTCTTAAGAGGTCATTGTACTCATCATTATGAACAACTTTTACTATGGGACCAAACCTGAAATCGCGATGAACAATCAGCTGTTCCTTACATTTATGTTCTAAACTCATCAAAATGTAGGGAACAACTGACTTTTTTTTCGCGACATTGACCTCCTAAGAGGTTGTTGGTGTTTTTCAAATAACCCTGTATAAGACATTACTGCTTTCCAGAAGGAGTTGACCGCTTCCCATGCCTCCTCGCTCCACACCATGAATTCAGCCAATGGTGTTTCCGTTTAGGATTCTTATTCCCCACAACACTGTTTACCGACCCGAGAAATAAATCCTGCCCTTCACTAACCTTTCTTGGTTCTAGTTAAGCAGTCGTTGTCCTAAGCTGTATCATAATCTGTGACAAACAAACTTATATTGCTAATGCGAAATAAATCTGTCTGTCTGTTTGTTTGTTATTTTAATCCTGGGAGTACGTTTCCTTGTATAATTTCCGGCTTACAAACAGCCAAAGCTGCTGACAGAAACCAGTAGTTTCTTTATATTATTACTAGCAGTGCCCCGCGGTTCCCGTTCCCGTGGGAATACGGGGATAAAATATAGCCTATGTTACTAAGGGTGAATGTAGCTTTCTAATGGTGAAAGAATTTTTGAAATCGGTCCAGTAGTTTTTCAGTTTATTCGTTACATACAAAAATACAAATCTTTCCTCTTTATAATAATAGTATAGATGTAATTAATGGTTTGTTAAATACAATCTGCAGTTATTCCCGAAACAGTGAACGAAACCTTCCTATCAGTTGATGCTCCACTGCTTTCGACATGTCGTTTCTTTGTATTGGATTCAGTTCAGTTACAATTGTTTAAAATGAGGCTTTATTTTTAATTGAAAATTGGATTAAATATTTAACTTTGAACTCATTTGCAGCTTGATTGAATGTTTTAAATGTTTCAGCATTCATTATAAAATGTCTGGAACTTTTGAACCAGGCGGATTGTGTGGGAAGCATTCAATAGAATTTCTGTAAAACAAAACGATTTAACGCTTTTCTCCATACGCTTTGGAATATACAATTGGTTTCATCTTTCTTGACAGTTCAAAAGTTTAAACTGTAAATATTTTTCTCGGGAGAATACATCTATTTTTTTTTCTTGATAAGAAATCATCAAAAGACTTCTCCTGCTCTGAAGGGAGTGCAAGGGAGTGTCAGACTCTTACTGAATAAAACCCACCTGTGTTCCTCCTAGTGCCCTTTGCGTTCGTAAGTTGTGTACCCAAGTGGCTGTGGCTGTGGAGCAGACCGATATTTAGCCAAGCATAATGAAGCCTATTGTTTTAACTTACCAGCAATTTTGTTTCAACAAATTACTTTAGTTCGTAAACAATTTAACTTAATGCCCCCTCAGCTGAAGTAATAGCAATGAACACTAAAACTTAGGTCTACTTAGATGTTCCAGCATTTAAGACCAAGTACTCAAAACAATTGGCTGGAACTTAAGATGAGCAAGCATGTGCTGAATGAGATGTTTTCGGAAGTATGTATAGGGTTTTTCAACAAGAACTTTTTGTTTTCTAAAACAAAATAAAACGAAGAATTTAGATGAAGATGATTCAAATTTTTATTGTATTACGAAGATACAAGTTTGGTAATTATTAATGAAAAATGATATCTGGCAAATGTCCACCACGACCACGCAGATTTCAATTCTTTCATCAAAGTTTTTAATCACTTTTTGGCAAAATGGCGGGCTTATTTCGTTAATCACATCACGGATTTTGAGTTTTAAGGCTGCAATCGATTCGATTGGCTCCGTATAGACTCTATCCTTAACATCACACGATCTGGCTCGCCACTAACAGCTGAATTTCGTGAAATAAGTAACTTTAACAGAACCTCCATTTTCATAGTGGATTTTAATTATTTTAATTCGACTTTCGAGCGAACTTGAATTCATTGTAACAATTGCCAAATCATCTACTATGAATACGTCAAAAAACTAAATGTTAAAATGGTCTTTAAAAAAATTACTTATCATTGCGGTGGTTTATTATTGTTATTTTTTTACTTTGCGTTTTGTTGTGTCTGGGTCCAATGCTTTCATCCTCAAAAGCCTAAATCAATCAATATGAAAAAAAAGTGAATTAAAAAATTAAAACAAGATAGATGTAAAATCTTTTTATTGCAGTCAGGGGACAGTCCCTTTGAATAGTTCTTTACAGGTCCCCCGACTGCAATGAAAAGATTTATTATCTATCTTGTTTTTAATTTAGTTCACTTTTTGACAGGGCAGGCTCTGCGTGTTTTTTTATTTTTTATTATTATTTGTTTTTTTTTTATTTCATACTTTTTTTGCAAGCCTTAGACGATGACAGTATATGTAGTCTAATTATCATGAAAACAAAATATTTTATTTTTTTTTTATTTGTGAACCATTTGCCCCCTTTTTATATTGCTTTTTATATTTATATTGCCCATGCTACCCGGGATTACTCAACGCTTCTAACGATACCACATACATTGATATCGATTAAGCCGTTAAGAAGTTTCAAGTTCGAAACATATATACATACATGAACCCTTATAACATAACAATCCTTTTTTGGGCAATCGTGTAAAACATATAGAAAATGGCAGTTCTTCGGTGCTTTAAATTAATATTTTACACGTATCTATATGTATGTACGTCTATTATTTTAATGACACTGAATGTTCTAAGTTCAAAGTGTATTATAAATATTGGAATAGTTCATAGTTACATAGAGATTTATTTATCAGGGAATCGTGAAGTTTTAGAATCTATACTAATATTATAAAGCTGAAGAGTTTGTTTGTTTGTTTGTTTGAACGCGCTAATCTCAGGAACTACTGGTTCGAATTGAAAAATTATTTTTGAGTTGAATAGACCATTTATCGAGGAAGGCTTTAGGCTATATATATCATCACGCTTAAGCCAATAGGCGCGGAGCAGTGATAAAGAATGTCTTAAAATCGAGATTCTACGGGGACGAAGTCGCGGGCAGCAGCTAGTGTAAATATAAAAAAGAAGTTGCCTAAATTCTATTAGAATATTTTTCATGTTCCAGAGGTATTATTATGATTGATTTCCGATCTCCAATATTGATGGAATTATTAATTTTGCCTTATATTTGAAAATTTGGAGTAATTAGTTACTTGAGGAGGGCCCCGTCGAAATTAAATTTTAGGCTTTGTCGCATAACTGTTAACGAAATGTTAACTTAAAGCGGCTTGAGAAATTAGGGGAATACAATAAAATGATTGCGCTGGTTTGGAGTAATTATTAGGGATATGACTATTGTTTTAGTGATGATTTTCCGTGTTGTTCTCGTTATTAAAACGCGTTACTATAGGCCAGTAAAATTAGCTTTGATCCTTGCAAAAATACTTAACTCTGAGTTTTTTCGTCATAAAACTAATTTATTTTCATAGAATTAAATACTTTCGCCCTGAGAAGTGTGGGCAGAAAAAATAAATATGATGATTTTGAATTAGAGTTTAGAACCGAAAACGTTTTCAGATGGTTCTTGAACAGGTGAATTACCAATTTAAAGCATTGGTTGTGTAGCAGATCGCACGTCAGGATATTCAACATTATTTTTATATTAAAACATGCTAAAATAAAGGTCAATATTTTTTGTAACTTATATTGCAAAATTTCTTTTTAATGTTTTAAAAATACTTTCACTATGAATGTAAAGAAACTTTTAACTCAGAATTATTTGAATACTTTTTTCACATTATATAAGAAGAAAAAACTTAGAGAACAGAAAAAAAAACAGCTACCTACTTTATTGAAAAATATGGTCTGGACTAACATGGTAAAGAGAAAATGATGTTCCTGGTAGTAGAGACGTGATCAAAACAGAATAAATATGATTTTGCAGTAAGGGTAAGTAGGTATCAATCAGACCCAGCCTGCCCTTGCTGCCCCCCCTCAACGACCCCGCTAAGCCGAGGCCCGTGTCCCACAGGGGATGCCCTTAGCGAGCGGCCATTTAGTTTTTAAGTAGTTTTAAGCCCTGGCTGGGGGCCTTAGAATCTAAGGCAACCACAGGATTGCCCGGTTGAGCAGTAACCAGCCTTAATGTGCTGAACTGCGAGTAGTCCTTTCAAAAAAAAAAAAAAAAAAAGGTTAAGTAGGTAATTCACAGTTAGTAAGCACATACCTTTTTTTCTGGATGGGGAATCATCAAATGACTTCTCCCGCTCATATTGGTCTATGTCCCGCTCTGGTCGGAGCGGAAGGGAGTGTCAGACTCTTACTGACTAAAACCCACCCGTGTTCCTCTTAATGCCCTTTGCATTCCAGGGCCGCGATGACTCTTTCGAACAAATTCCGCAACCATAAGTATATACCTTGTTACTAAATCTTGTTTATTAGTATTTTCTTTCGGTTTACACTTTGCAGACGGGTCCCGATATAGCCCGCGAAGTTGTTTTTAGTTAATTTCAATTTTGTTTTCCATTATCAAACTTGTGTCGGTTTTTTAATGCATTGCTTATAAGTTGTTTCATTTTACAGCCGTGTTTTTTCGGGATACATTTCGACATAATTTCTACTTATACTTTACACGTTTCATCATCTGCCTAGCCTTTTCTTAACTATATTGGGGTCGGCTCCCAGACAAGCCAGATTCAGCTCAATACCAGTATTTTACGTGGAGCGGTTGCCTACCAGACCTCCACAACCCATTAACTGGGGAACACGGTACTTCTTGGCAAGACTGGTGTCAGATTTTCTGGCTTCTGACAATCCATAACGTCTGCCAAAGATCTCTAAATTGCAGCTGGGACCAACGGCTTAACGTGCTTTCCGAGGCACGGAGAAGTCTCGTTATGGTTACCCATCCATAGACCAACCTCGGCAAGCGTTGCTTATCCCCGAAGATCGAACTGTGCGGCTATTATAATTTTGCCACGAGCTCTTCACGTTTATATACGTATACGGCAAAATTCTGCGATCTAGGATCAAACTTTATCAAACTCAGAATTTATTTCATTTCAATTAGTCAGAAGTCCCGATCGCGAGTCGGGGTGAAAAGATTTGACAATCAGCAATATTGGTGGCAAAGATCTACGAGTAAGTATCATTACGCCTAGATGATTTTAATTTAAATGCACCCTAATATAGTAATTCTTATTTTCAATCTAGCCTTTAATAAACCAACCAGAAAGTCAAATAGTAATAAATGTAATATTATAATTTATTCGTCTTGAAATTGCGTCTCTTCCAAAATTAATATTGGCAAATCTTAATATTGAACACTCTGAGACGTCGTACAGGCGGAGGTGGAACTTGTCTCCTTTTTGATGTCGCGCCTTTTAGAATTTTATTTCGTAAACGCCTTTTTGCGAGTTTTCCAGAAAATATTTATGAGTTTGCAAGTACGAGTATGTTTGTAGGTATTTCGCGTACAATATTTATAAATATAAGTTTGACGTATCTGTGTGTGTGTTTGCCTGTGGCATCATAGCTCCTGAATGGATGAACCGATTTTGATTTGTTTTTTTTTTCGTTTCAAAGGTGAATTAGTCGGGAGAGTTCTTAGCTATGTTTGCAGAAAATGGATTCAGCCGTTTAATAGTTATGGGTGGTGGAAGAGGGGATGAATAAACGATAGTAAGCGAATACATCCGAGAGGGGTATCAAATGAAGGGATTTGATTTGTGTATTATAAAAGTGGCTGTTTGAAGGCCCTCCTTTAAAGACCTATTATGGGGGGTGGGGGACTTATGGAGAAGGGGATGAATGTACTGAATTCAGCACACATACCCAAGTAGCTTGTAGTCTAGATAGATGTAGCTGTAAACCAGTATGTTACTTACAGCGACTGCCGATCTGAATTCCACAACCCAGTATCAGGGATATTCGTTGGCAAGACTGGTGTCAGATTTTCAGGCTTCTGTTTGCCGGTTGCAACAACAGCCAGAACCACCAAGGGCTTCACGTGCTTTTCGAGGCACGGAGGAGTCTCGGTGTGTCATAAATGATCACCCATCCACGGCTCTACCTCGGCAAGCATTATTATGTATTTTTATTGATTGACTCGCATATTATCACCAGATAGAAAATGATGATGTGGACGATGGGGCAGACCCTATGAATCTACTTTTTAAATATCGCAGCATATGCTGAGAAAGGGACCTTTTTTGGCCTCGCACAGTTAATGTAAAGCTTTTAATTATTATTTTTTTGTTTTGTTTTGTGCGAGTCCTAAATCAAATTTTTCTCTTCTTCTTCTTTTTCTTACATGGAAGTAACCTATTCACTCTTTTCTTGAAGAGACCCAGGTTATAGATATCAGAATACAGACTGTAATACGGAGCTCTACTCCTTAGCTGCTTAGCGCTGTTAAGTCTGACCCATGCGGCATCATAATGATGTATTTAGGTAAATTCTTCGTCTAATTCCATGCCCACCTTCTAACCCGTATACGCATAATCGGCCTTTTAATGTTCCCACTGCTGGGACACAGGCCTCCCTAGGAGAGGGAATGGGCCGTTATCCACCACGCGGGCCCAGTGCGGGTTGGTGAATGTCACATGTTTACGATTTTTTGATTCTAGGACATGCCGGTTTCCTCACGATGTTTTCCTTCACCGTTTTGAGAGCAGTGGTGATGAAATAAATTACACAAAGTAATGCGTCTGGCTGGGTTTGAACCCGCGACCTACAATTCGTAACCCGTTACCACTCGGCCACCACTGCTCCTCCCAGCCCGAATCAATGTTTATTACTTTGTTGTCTATCTTGGACGTGAGACAATCTTCTTATCTGTGGCAATTCCGACCTGCTATTATAGCAAAACGTGACTTAGCAAGTCCTAGGGAGTTACCTACAGGTCGCCTCGCCTCTGAATTTATTACTAAAGTAGAATATTCTAGAGATCAATATTATCTAGGTAAGTTTATCAGGCAGTGGTTCTTAAATAGGGTAGTTGATTAAAAATCTAATCCGTCCGTCAATTAAATTTCCAAAAAATATATGACACGGATTTTTTCTTTTTTCACGTAAACAAAAAATGAAGACGATACAGTGCGTTGAATACTCGTGTGACGTCACTACGTGCTACAATTTTAACCACGGCGTGACGTCACAAGCCCTCCTCCTGTTCTTTGATGCTTTTTATCTTTGTATTTCTTTTTATATATTTGCTGAATCAAAAAATATGTGTCTAATATTTTTCGATAAACTAACTAACGGACTAATTAGAATCATATTTTTTTTATTCAGGAAACATCTCTATTCAAGAGCCAAAGACGAAAATTGTATGATTGTGAGTCACTTGATTAAAACGAAGCAGAATAAAAAAACTGGACAAGTGCTAGCCGGACGCGGGCACGAAGGGTTCCGTACCATTATCTATAAAAACGGCAAATAAATATTTTCTGTTGTATCGGAGCTTCAAATATATTATTTTCTGTTTTTAGTATTTTTTTATTGTCAGATGAATATGCTCTGGACTTTAGTCTAGGTCGCAGGTGATAGAGACAAACTCGACGATGGAATGAACTTACCCAGAAGAAGCCTGTTCACTCTAACTTTGAAGAGATCAGGGTTGAATGTGTTCGAAAACACAGACGCAAACAGAGATTTCCACTCCTTTGCTGTGCGCATTACAAAAGACGATGGGTAACGCTTGGTGCAAATTGATGGAATAGCAACAAGGTAGGGATGGTAACTCACCGTGCGTCTAGATGTCCTATGGTAGAAGGAGGCCGGTGTGATGAGGTCGTGGAGATTATAGGCACACTCGCCGAGTATGTGTTGTTATAGCGGCAACAGAAATATACCATCTGTGAAAATTTCAACTGTCTATCACGGTTCATGAGAAGCTTGGTGATAGACGGACAGACAGACTGACGGACAGCGGAGTCTTAGTAATGGGGTCCCGTTTTAACCTTTGGATACGGAACCCTAAAAAATAAAGGAAAATATCTAGATTAAATTTAATAATGATTGGCCAAAAATTTTATATAGGTAGGTACAAAAAAGCCTATGAATAAGTCCAAGAGAGTCTTTAGTTTGTCGTTTCTTACATTTTATTAAATTGAATAAATATATATGTACATACCTACATAAACCAGTGGCGTAGCTTACCGTAGACCGGCCCTGTATCAAATATGTTGAGGGGCCTACAAGAATCATAATTATGTAATTAGGTAAATTCTCCGTCTAATTCCAAGTCCACCTCCCAGCCCGTATAAGCATAATTGGCCTTTTAATATTCCCACTGCTGGGACACAGGCCTCCTCTCTAGGAGAGGGAATGGGCCGTAATCCACCACGCGGGCCCAGTGCGGGTTGGTGAATGTCACATGTCTTCGAATTTTTGGTTCTAGGACATGCCGGTTTCCTCACGATGTTTTCCTTCGCCGTTTTGAGAGTAGTGGTGATGAAATTAATTACACAAAGTAATTCGCCTGACTGGGTTTGGACCCGCGACCTGCTATTCATAAGTCGGAGCCGTTACCACTCTGCCACCACTGTTCTCCACTGCTCTCTCGTTACTTATTCGTTTCACTAATATGTACTAGTGTTAATGTACTATTACTTCCCTACTACATCTACCTTAGTTCCTTCGATTAATCCCACAAGCCGTCAGCTATCGTGTTTACTGGAATAATAAGGTTATATAAAATTAAGTCCGTGTTTCAGACTAAATTCAGACTCTCAGCATCTAGGGCAAGGTCCTAAATCTACATCGCCATCATAAAGATTGTTTAACTTTTTACCCAACAAAACCCAAAAGGCTAAATCACCAATCTTTCTAGGCAAACGTTCGTCTGAGTCAGCGATACTCAACCTACGGCCTGCGGGCCGCATGTGGCCTACTAAGCTGCTAATATATAAATGTGAATGTAAGTTTATTTGTTACGCTTTCACGCGAAAACTACTTAACCGATTTTCATGAAACTTTGTACACATATTCTTGGAGGTATTAGAAGTAACATAGGATACTTTTTATCCTGGGATTATGTTCCCTTGGGATAATTTCCGACATTCACGCGGGTGAAGCTGCGGGCAGCAGCTAGTTAATATTATAAATGCAAAAGTCTGTCTGTCAGTTGCCTCTTGACGTCTCAACGGCTGACACGTTTTGACCAAATTTGCCATGCTGGTAGACCATTTTCTGGTTAAGAACATATGATAATTTTAATACCGCGAGTATTTTCCCTCAGGATAATATTTGACTTTCACGCCGGTGATCATTAGTGCCAATTTCGTGTGTTGAACAGAACTGCATGGTTTCAAACAGCATTATTCTCATAAATGTTAAGTAGATACTATTTTACTGTAGGTCATTGCAGCCCATCTCAATATTGGAAGAATCGCTATGTGGCCCAGGAAGATAAAGTTTGAATACCATATATTCACCTCTTTTCTGCTAAACTTACCTCACAAGTACTTGCGTGGGTTGTCCACCTACAAGGTTGCTCTTAATCAGCGTTCCCTGTACAAACCAAATATCGTGGTAATCGGGCTCTGACGTCATCAGCCGTCGAACAAATATTGGCCCTACGTGTGGGCGCAGAACAAACTGATCTTTTTGTGTTTGTTGCTTTGTTCGTGACACTCGATATTATGTGTTGGTGATTGGGATTATTCTTTTTTTTTGTTTGATAATGTAGCTAGCGACTTTGCAACATGCGACGCAACACTTTAATTTGACTTTGTTTGTAAACAACAGGGTATTTTACTGTAAAAATCTAATTAGTCCGTCTGATAGATTTACAAAAAATATTATATTTATATTATCATAATTAAAAAAAAATATTATATATTATCGCTGGTAAAAATTGTAGCAACGTAGTGACGTCACGTGAGTTTTCAACGCACTGTATCGTCTTCATTTTTTGTTTACGTGAAAAAAGAAAAAATACGTGTCCAATATTTTTTGTAAATCTATCAGACGGACTTATTAGATTTTTACAGTAAAATACCCTTTTGTTTACCATGAATATGGAGTTTTCGTTGATTTGATATCATCCAGTTTCTCGAAGAAAAATGACAACCGGAATTCAATTACAAATCCTCAAGGTAGCGACAACTGTTGAGATTACTTAAGTATTTGGCACTGGAAAATTTATCCAATATACTTTTGCTAATATTTTGGATCGAGAACTAAACAGTTAACCCAAATACTATTATGTTGTTTGTGCGGTCTATGGCCTATTATAGGGCCCTATAGGAGCTAGTGTGGACGGTGTCACTGAAGCAATTACCAGCGCGCCATCTGAACGCGACCCAGAGGGTCATGGCCATCCAGCTGACCCGGAAATACCACACGGTCTCCGGCGTGGTGGCGACCCCCCTTGCCGGATTGCAGCCGTGGGATCTGGAGGCGATAGCCCTCGCCAACGTTTACGTGTCATACGTGGGTGTACCACGCCGGGGCAAAACTCAGCTGCCGCAGCAAATCGCTGCGCAGCGGACGGTGCTTCGGCAGGATCTCATGGCAGTATGGACACGGCGACTGTCGCAACCCAGCGCTGGGCATGCCACCATTGTGGCGATAAGTCCCCTCTTTTTGGAGTGATTGGTGAGGTGCCAGAGCATCCTGACCTTCTGCTTGACGCAGGTACTCACTGGACACGTCGTTTCAGAAGGCACCTGTTTTGGATTCGGCGGGAGGACACGTCGCGGTGTCAACACTGTGTAGATCGCCCGGAGGACACGAGTTCGCTTGCCGTCCGATAACAACTAGACCCAGGTCAACAGCGCGTCGTGTTCCTCGCGCGCCTCAAAGAGAAGTCAGCAAAGAAGACGGCGCCCCATAGGGTCAGTGCATGCTAGGGTTGCGGAATTTGTTCGAAAGAATCACCGCGGCTCCGAAACGTGTTGCTTCCACAGTAAAAGTAGTTCATATTATAATGATTAGTACAATGACCCCGTTTCAGGTTTGTGTTTGTTCTGTTACACGTTGTAGGTATATCGTACCTTCAATACCCGGTTTACATCAAAAAACCACAAAATAGAATGTCACCAGTACACATAACCGCCTAAAACCAATCTATTTCGTATAATGTACGTTGAAATGGACTATAAACTGAATTATATGTTCAAAGACTTTCGATGTAATAACTGGGTCTCAGTCAGTCTTTGATCACAGCTCAGTTTCCACGAAAAACATGTGAAGGTGCCAACACGTTCCTAAAATTGATTGGAAATACTCACTTAACACTCTTTTGTGTTAATATTTTGTGAGGTTTTCTGTAAAGAGCGCTTGTTTCGGGCCAATATTTATATTTTTTATTTACCATCTATTTTTAGATCATCTAATGTCATTTTGGATCCAATAAAATCTAAAAAAAAATGATATCGGAGAAACAAGAATCTTGTTTTGTGAACGACTTAATACTACGTGCTACGACGTAGCGTTCATAGTCAGAGTGCCTGCTACGGTGTAGCATCTTCGTAGCCTTTATACGGAATTTCCTTCGGCACCAGTATGCTATAATTTGTATGTTAACCGGTTGTCACAGTATTGGGTCTTTACCTATAAAACAGTATTTTTCCCCAATTTCGATTCTATGATAATTTCGATTTGAAATAATAAATTAAAAAAAAAACTTTATATTATTCCTTTTTATTAAAATATGATATAACTATTTGAGTTTTGTTTTTCTGGAAGTGTTATGTATAAAGTGGCCTTCGTCGTTAGACGTGTATGATGGTTGTTAAGAAGTGTTTAACCAAATCATAATTAATATAACCTCGGTAAAAAAGCGAAAGTGAATTCATTAGTTTGTCTGATAAATGAGCTTTCAAGCCTGAATCCCTTGACCAATTTTAATACAAAGCGAAATAGGATCCTAGAGACGATTAATAACTTACATTTTTTGCAAAAATATAAGGGAACACGAACAAAGCCGCGGGCAAAAATTACAATCACTTCAGAGACTATTGAATTCCGAGTGACGTCTTGTGAAATTAAACTATTTTATCGTGTGCATAAGTAATAACACACTTAATCGATTATAATTAACTATTGATCTTATCACATTTGGTACAGGCGATTGCGTTATATAAAATTAATTACTGCCATTTACAGAATATGTTCGGAATGTGAGTATTACTTAATTACAAGACCGAGGTTATGAGAGAAATTATTAACAAAATTGACGCTAATAATAATGATCTATTACATTTCGCCTGTTTCCGCTCCAGTGGGTAGACAGGAGTGTGTCTCTGTACATCGACTTATTTCTGGAGAAGTTTATTAAGCTTATATTTGTTCATCATCTGTGTAGTCTTTTCCCAACTAAATATATTAGGGTCGGCATCCAGTCATACCGGATTCAGCTGAATACCAGTATTTTACGTGGAGCGATCTGCTATTTTTATAAATTCGTCATTCCAACACGATCCCATTGTCATTCTGCTGAAAGTTCATAATTTGCTAAATTCATATTGGCCGGGCAATGGTCTCGAAATACTTTTAGGTAACCGAGCTATTAAAAGCAATGACTGCACAATGACGTTCTAATGGTAAGTCACTGATCAAAGGAACTGTCAAAATTTTAGCAGATTACCGCGTACGTTTGTCATTAATTAATTGTCATTATGTACAAGATTACCATTTTATACCATTTCTTTTAATGGATTGTCAGTGGTTGACCAGTGGATAGTCATAGTGACGCTTTTATATTATTAGATTACCAAACTTGTCAAAATCAACAATTTTATTATGAATCATTCTGACTCTATTGTAATAGCAGACTTGACCCCCTGTATCTCCAACCAACCAACTGTAACTGTACTTCTTGGTAACACTGGAGTCACATTTTCTCGGTAGTCGGGGGCTGCCATCACTGTCAGCAGAACTAGCTCATTTAATGGCAGCCCTGACGGATATTTTTGGGTTACATTATTTCTGTAAGTCGGGGTTTTTTTATTAATTATTTAATTCTTTTTCAATTATGTTTTTACTTTCAGAGAAGAGCCATCAATATGTACTCAATACTCAATACATTTATTGCTTCCACATGTGAACTTAGGTGGTAGGTACAAAAATATGATCATTGTGGACCTTGTCGGGCACAGCAAAGTAGGAGAGAGGAAGAGTGTACTATTTTAATGTATATAGCTTCCTTAGATTATTTGTAAATTAATTAATAATAAAAAATAAAAAGAACAAGCATGTGCTTACCTAATTTAAAATTTATCATGAAAATATTCATTTATATTGTAATAACATTTGGATATTAAGAATTGCTTTAATTGATTTGTGAATATATTATTTTTTTGTTGTTCTTTAATGTACATACATATGTGTAAACTTATTGACACGCTTGATAAATGGAATTTTTTGACGATACCGTCTTTAATACGAGTACTGGCCGCTGAGGCATATTGGTGATATGAAAGCAATTAAGATTGTGTACTACGAAGAATTTGCGTCAAGTATTCCATACTTTGATTGTACATAAACATTAATTGGTATTCGAAGATTATACAAACATAGATTCGAATCCGTTGTTTCAACTTGGGAAATTATTGGCAAACGATATTGTTATCGTCTATGTGATCTTGGTGTATTTGAATTGCTTTCAGAATTCAAACGAAAACTTCGCCAATTATTGGCTGAAACTTTGAGAATCGAGAAAGAACTTTAATTAAAACAATAATCTATTAAGGACTTTGTTTATTAAATAAATATTTTTAAAATGAACATTTACAAACGTAAATGATATGGTGCTTTCTCAAAGGGACAGGAACCTGTAATGTAACAAATACAACAGTGAATTTAATTTAAATTCAACCTACCATAAATATGTGCGTACCATGAGCTAATTTAGAAGTCTACCTCTGCTGGTAATACTTGGTTCTATAAGTAGTATACTTGGTGCATCGTCCTCACATATATGAAGTATTTTTTGTATATCAAATATTGTAAAACATTTATTTGAAAAACTTTTTACAAAAAAAATACAACCGACTTTTACACAAAAAATAAAAAAAGTGCAAAATAACTTTAATTTCGGAACTCGGTGTTGGTGGTTGCTTTTTCGTTTTTTGAACACCGACTTCCGAAATTAAAGTTATTTTGCACTTTTTTTATTTTTTGTGTAAAAGTCGGTTGTATTTTTTTTGTAAAAAGTTTTTTATTTTTCACTTTTTAGTGGTACCTACATCCCCTCCCCTCCCCCCACCTAAACGAACCAATCACATTGGTGTAAAAAAAAACGCACTGCTCCTTTGCAGAGTAAACTAAGAGGTCGTCAATGTAGGTAATATAGATATTTTTTTTAGATTTTTCGAAAACCGCTTGCTCGATTTCGATAAAATTTTCATGGGACCATTTGGGAAGTATACCCTTTCCAACAAAAAAAGAATTTTTCAAATCGGTTGACAAGCGACGGAGTTATGCGCGAACAAACATAAAAAAAAAAAAAATACAAACATCCGAATTGAGAACCTCCTCCTTTTTTAGAAGTCGGTTAAAAAGAGTAAGTTTCTTGTCCGTTCTTCTCCATAAGAATCTACCTCTGTGAATGGACGCTAGAGTCACTTAATTGTGATAACTTTTAATGATGACGTTCAAAAGTGCCGTTTAATGGCCTAATAATTGAAATAAACGTTTTGATTTTGCTTTTGACTTCGATACCTACAATTTGTCTTGTAACATAAATTATACCTACAATTTCAAAATAAATTATATTCTATTCTTGTAACATCAATGCTCACAATTTTTAAACGGTTTCTTCTGTTGTTGTTTTTTATTGTAAACTAGCTGCTGCCCGCGACTTCGTCCCCGTGGAATCCCCGATTTTAAAACATTCTTTATCGCTGCTCCGCTCCTATTGGCTTAAGCGTGATGATATATAGCCTAAAGCCTTCCTCGATAAATGGTCTATTCAACCCAAAATAAATTTTTCAATTCGAACCAGTAGTTCCTGAGATTAGCGCGTTCAAACAAACAAACAAACAAACTTTTCAGCTTTATAATATTAAGTATAGATAACAATGTTCAATTATTATGTCTGCGCTCAGTACAACGACCGCTTCGTAACACATCGTGAACACAACTAATTCAGCTGCACTATTTATTTAACAAGTTCTGTTGTACATTACAAGCACATGCTTGTCAGTCACCTCCACATCGCTACTCCTTCACACCAATCAATTGTCAAATTAAGATTAAAAAAAAATGCACCACGCAAACACGTGTCGGTATTGGTGTTGGGTTTTGCTTTGCCTTCCTGCATGTGCATAAAATCCTTACATTTGCCTTGTAATCTTGCATGTGCTAATATAGCGGGCGGGAGGGAGGTGCATACCTGCAACCCACTAATATTGGCGGAAATTAAAACTAGATATATTATTTTCATTTTCAAATTTGAATTCAGATTCGATTATGAGCAGAATACTACAATACTAGGCAGTATTGTAGTACTACCTGGCTGCCCAACGAGAGTCTCTTGAGATGTTGGTCGGGGCTCTTGGCAATTATGCCATTGGCCGTCACGATTATCGGCAAAATGACTGCTGTGTTCACATCCGATATGTCGACAACTTCGCGAGCCAATTCAAGGTGATTTGTTTGTTTATCTTCGTTTGTGTCATGAGGAAATGTTCTATCAACAATCATTGCGCGACGCTCTAATTAGTCTATTACCACTATGTCAGGCTTATTGGCAACAATAGTCCTGTCAGTGATAATAGACCGATCCCTAAAACCGTGCAATTGCCTTTTTGAGAACTGGGTCGGGCATTTCCTATAGTACGGTACTTCCGATTCCACAAGATTGTTAAAAATTTTACTATAATAGTATGACGACTCTATAAATTGATATTTACAAAAGTACAAACTGCTGACGTATTTATATCTTTTGGGCATTATTCATTAATTTGAAATTGAAAACAATATATCTAGTTTTAATTTCCGCCAATATTAGTGGGTCCCCAAACCACCCACACACAACAACACACCACACAACAACACACACACAACCCACTAATATTCGCGGAAATTAAAACTAGATATATTGTTTTCAATTTCAAATTAAAAATGGATTTCCGCAAAGTAACGCCTGACTCAATCAATTTCATTATTCATTACCAGATCTTTGATTTGCCGATGTTTTTGAAACTTACATGGCATCAAAGCGCTACGAATACGAGAACGAACTCAATTGATTTCAGAACCAAGTTATGTGTTTATGAAACTGTTTATATTTTTACGTAGACAATACTGACGACATTTATAATTCGTGGTCCAACACCTACAGAAACTACAGATCAATTAAAATTAAAATCAAAACCAGACTTATTCGCTAATTACAGGGAATTCATTCTTAATGAATATTAAAATTAATTTGTTGAACTAGTACATACTCATTGATTATATTTCTACTGTTTTACGTATTTATTCACCTATCTTTTATTTGTACCTATGTACGTGCAATTAAATTAAATGAAAGTGTCTGTTTAATATGTAACAGCTTTTTACTAAATGAATACGACTATTACTAAATGTCTGTACCTACTCGTAAATTCGTATATCAGATTTAAAAATGTTATTTTCGTATAAAGTTTTTTTTTTTGTTTTGCATGTTCCGGCTGATAAGTTCCGGCTGATAAGTTCCGGCCCAACAGTTAGGGTTATCACCCTAACTATTTTGAAGGGATTCTTATAACGTTATAGAGATAGTATAGCTAACGTTATAGACATGTACCACAAAATTGAAATTTGAGCTGTTTTACGAGTTTGACGATATAAATTAAATCGGGTATGACGACTTTCTTGTTTGATAAATGATGATAAATGATATTTATTTTGTAAGTAGGTTAAACATAACACTTTTACACGTCAAATATTTCTGGTCATTTTAAGCTAGATGAAGCCGGTGTTTCCTAGCCGACTATCCTGAGAAGAAATACCGAAACAAACTCAGAGGTCAGTTTCTTTTAAAGTCCATAGAATCCGTACTGGTCAAATCATATGAGAACCATGTTATTGTCTGAGGTAGCCTTTTTAGGAAATTGCCACACAGATTTGAGTGGACCTGTCCAGGCAGTACAAGCATTTGTCAGTTAACGTGTAGCTCAAACTTAAAACTTTAAGGAGCTCAACGATTTGACGAACAATACCAAAGTAAGGGTTTTTTCATGTCCAAATTACAGAGAAACGAAATCGGGTCTTTTTTTTTAAAACTACCTTTTTTTTTCCAAACATATTTATTTATTATATTTTGTACACCGGGGTTATCCCCGAAGTACAAAATGTTTGAAAAAGTTTGAAGTTTTATTGTTTTTTTTTTGTTATCAAAAAAACAATAAAACTTCAAACTAAAACACATATACAATGGGCGGCCTTACCGCATTCCGCGATCTCTTCCAGGCAACCTGCTAAAATAAGTATGTTGGTACCTACTCTTACTCGAAAATTGCCTTTTTATCATTTCATTTCATCGCTGATATCGCATTTACAGCGATAGAAAGGGCTCCCCGAGGAGCTATTTCAATTTCAAGCATTTGGAAATGTAGGCATTACGTGTGCCATTAAATTCATACCTGGGTCATAGGATTACCTATACCTACATATGTATGTATTCGTAGGATCAAGGCTGAGAGAGATCTAGGTTATTATTGCAAAGGGAATTTGATGTTGATTTAGGTACTATAGTTTTTTTTTGTGGGATCTTGATTAGCTCTCCATGGTTAACATTATTGAGCGACTAAATTTTAATATTTAAAATCTATATAAAAGAAAAAAAACACTTTACGTTTTTGAATATAATCTTTGTTAAGTAAAATTCTAACTAATACTGATACGAGCTTCGGGTTCGTAGCAATAAAAACGGCCGATTAAATAACCAAAAATAACACTTATTACAACTTTAAACTCACTAATTTTTAAACCAAAATAGCACTAATATATACATAAGTTATCAGTTGAAGATTTTTCACTCTTTTGTGGTACACCCGCGTACAAGGTATAAATTGGTGTATAACAATAAAAAAAAAAACATATAAACAAACATGTGATTTCAGATCATCATCAGATCTTCACCAAACTAAAAAGGGACCACCTTGAAATACTAAGGTACACTTCCAAACCATCGTACACAATTTTATTTTTTTCATTTTACATCGACAAGAGTGAATGAGAACATCATCAATGTAGTCGAAGCCACGCATTATTAGGGATAACTCAAATACTAATAGTATTTGAGTTATCCCTAATAATGCGTGGCTTATTTAGCGTCAGAAATCAATCAAATTTTTCTATGGGACCACACGACAAGCACCAGCTTCCGAATACAAAAAGAATCATCAAAATCCGGTCACCCAGTACAACGTTATGAGGTAACACAAAAAAAAACAAAATACAGTCGACTTGAGAACCTCCTCCATTTTTGGAACTCGGTTAAAAAGAGATGAGATTTCGGGTGTTACCCTTAGCGTCCCTCTCTCACTTGTCCATCACCTTCAGACACGGACTACGTAAGTCCATACTGTGCTATCTATCCCCTTCCCTCCGGACCTCTGTGTGGTACAGACGTGTTTTAAGTCAGCTATTTTTTGTCAAAATTTAATTTAAATAATTAAAATCAAACAATAAAAATTCGCGCAAGTACCAGGCGCACACAAGCAGTACGAAGTGAAGCAGTGTGCGACGAGTGCCACCTACATCAGCTATCTCTGCGCATCAACTGCGTGAGTAATTAGCTAAATAGCCAATAAGTTCAAAACCACTCCCTCGACGCTAATCACCTGCGCGCTAATTTGCACGTACGTGACGGTCACCGCCCATCAGCCGTAAGTGCGTGCGCGCTAGGAGAGTGGCTGTTGTCATTGGTTGTCAAGTACCAGGCGCACGCGTTCAAGTTTAAGTAAGAATGTCACTTCGACGAACTCCCCCGCAAGTTGCGACCTCCTCGAAACCTTTGCTCTCCCCATACCGCGGTGGCTCGGAACCAAGTATTCCCACCTGCGATTTTGATGAAGAAGATCCTGACGAACTCTCCAAAAATGTATGTATCCGCCTATCGAAACGTAAATTTGACCATGAATATAAAGTGGAGTGGCAATCTTTCAAAACCGAAATCATGGGTACATTAAAAACTTGGTCTGACACTCACAATAAGAAAATCGACCAAATACTTTCCAGTGTAAACGAGATACGGGAGGAATATCGCGAGCTACGGAAATCAGTTGAGTTTAACTCCGGCAAATTCGATGAAATAATCTCAAACATATCTAAACTGGAAAATGAACGACGCGATCAACAAAACTATATTCAAGCACTCGAAAGTAAATTGGAAAATATGGAGAGAAGTTTAAAATGCTCTACTATAGAGATTCGTAACATCCCTAAGAGCGAACACAAAGAGACCACCGCAGATCTGATTAACACAGTAAAAAGACTGGGAAAAATTGTCAACATAGACATTGAAACAATAGGGATCCGGGATGTTTTCCGAGTCAATACCAAATCTGACAGCTACAAACCTATCATCGTCGAACTTACCAGCAAACTTGCAAAGGAGAATATCATAGCTGCCGTGAAAAAGTTCAACCAAGATAATAAGAACAATAAATTAAACACTACCCATTTACAAATAAAAGGGCCCCTGACTCCGATATATGTAGCAGAAACCCTAACGACAAACACAAGAAAGCTTTTTTATTTGTGCAGGGAATTTGCCAAAGAACACAAGTATTCGTTCTGCTGGGTAACGCATGGTCGGATATTTCTACGGAAAGCTGAAGGGCAGGCTCAAATTCGAGTGGATAGTGAGTCTGAACTCAATAAACTTAAAAGACAATGACTATTTACTGTAATTGTTTTTAAGTACTGCATGCAAAGTTTTATATTACCTTTTTTAGTTTTAACTTTTCAATTATTTTGTTTACTGGTTCGAACCCCCTTTGTATTCTTTGTTTGAACATTCGCAGCATATATTGTAACTTTGATTTGCTGCTTTCCTTTATAGCAACCATCAATATATCAGTAGATGTCATAGTATTAACAGAGTGTTGGATCAAAAAGGGAGTAGCACCTCCTAACCTTATTGACTATAATGTGTACTACACTAAGAATACCTTAAACCAGAATGACGGTATAGTAGCATATGTTCGAACGGAAATCAGTGTAGTTGCCTCTGAACCAGGCATAGTGGAGGGTAATTGTTTGCAACTAGACACGGTCCGTCACAGTATAATTTGTTCTTATCGTCCTCCTAGTTACAAAAATCCCCAACCCTACCTTACATCACTTGACGAGATTCTTGGGAAGATTCGGAATAGGGACGTCGTTTTTACTGGGGACATTAATATCAACACGCTATCATGTGCTACAAACAACAGCTATGCAAATGAATATTTATGTATTATGGCATCGCACGGTCTAAAACAGGGCATATTATAACCAACTAGAGTAAACACCTGCTTAGACCATTTTATGGTAAGAACAAAGGAACGATGGCAAACAATAATCTTTCCAGAGCTAACAGACCATAGTCCTATTCTATTGTGTGTGAAGCACGCAGGGTTACCTAAAAGTAAACCTATGTATGTGAATACAAAACTAGACTATGCTACCGCACACCTAAAGCTCAAGGAAATAGACTGGTCTGCTTTTTATATGCTGGATGATGTTAACCTTGCCGCGGAATATTTGGTGGGGGCGATCCAGGGTATTATAAATAATTGTACAAGTACTTCATCCAAACCTAAAAGAAAAGCCCCACTAAAGCCATGGATTACTGTGGGCGTTGTACGATCGATCCGTAAAAGAGACAAGCTCCATCAAAAATCAAGAAAACAACCCAAAAACGAGCAATTGCGCCAAATATACATTAACTATAGGAATTCGTGCAATAAAATTATTAAAGCACTAAAATCACAATACTACATTTCAGAACTCAGAACTACAAATAAATAGTAATAATCTTAAAAAAACCTGGAGTATCATAAAAGATATCTGTAATATGAAAAAAAATAATGATTCACCTAAAGAATTACTGCTTATTGACAGCACACCAATTAAATCGTTGAATCAAGTAAATACGTACTTTACTAATATTGGTAGTGAGTTAGCCGCTGCAACTCTCTGCAAATTAAATAAAACTGAAGCCGAATTAGCCAGCATACCAGCTACAAACACAGCGCCAACCACCATGTCTTTTATGCCTACAGACGCAACAGAAATAGATAAGATTATTGCGTCTCTTAAAATAAATAGCGCACCTGGTTTTGATGGTATCTCTAGTAGGTTAATTAAGTTAGCTAAAGATGTACTGGCAGAACCTATTAGCCACCTTTGCAATCTAAGCTTGGGACTTGGCATGTTTCCTAGCATATTTAAAAAGGCAATTGTTTCACCTATACACAAGGCTGATGATAAGCAAATACCTTCTAACTATAGACCCATCTCGTTGCTCTCATGTTTATCAAAGGTTCTTGAGAAACTGGTGACAAAAAAACTGGTCAGCTACTTGGAAAAAAACAAGTTGTTGACCGACCGCCAATTTGGGTTTCGAAAAGGAATATCTACAAATGATGCCCTGCTGGAGCTGAAATCGATAATTACGAGGCATGTTGATGCAGGAGAGAAAGTAATCGGTGTTTTCCTCGACCTAAAAAAAGCATTTGACACTGTATCAATCCCTATACTTCTATCAAAGCTATGCAGTATGGGTGTAAGGGGACACGTTCTCCAGTGGTTCCAGGACTATCTGACGGGTAGGGAGCAGCGTGTCAGGGTAGATAACCACTTAAGTGACGCTGCGACTTGTACGTTTGGTATTCCGCAAGGAAGTACAACTGGCCCGGCTCTCTTTCTGACATATATAAACAGTCTTGCACAGATCCTCATTCCCAACGCTGAAACCATTATGTTCGCAGACGACACTGTCATCTTGTTTCATGGCCAAACATGGGAGCAGGTTCGGACAGTAACAGAAAGCGGTCTCGCGATTGTAACGAAGTGGCTTGAGGACAACCTGTTGTCATTAAATACATCCAAGACAAAATATTTATGTTTTACAAAGACTACTACCTCTCAACCAGACTCAAAGTTTAGTGTAAAATTCATGCTTTCCCATGTAACCGAAGTCCGCGAGGTAATGCTCATTGTACCTGTGATGTTTTAACAAGATCAAATGTTATAAAATATTTAGGCATTACAGTTGATAAGAACTTAAACTGGAGTCACCATATTTCGAGTCTAAGTGCTCGACTACGAAAATTAATTTATATTTTCAAACAACTAAGAAACGTTGCACCCAAAAAGCTTCTTATATCAACCTATAAAGCACTAGGCGAATGTGTGCTTAACTATTGCATCTGCTCATGGGGTGGCGCGTCTAAATCAATAATAATTGAACTAGAACGTGCGCAGCGTGTGCTCCTTAAAGTACTAATGTCCCTGTCGTACCGTCACCCCACAACGGATTTATACAATCGCACTGGTGTCCTATCGGTCTGTAAACTCTACGTAAGTCAAGTGCTTCGCAGACTCCACCGTACCACAATTCCACAGCTTCTACCAACCACCAAGAGACGCTTCATTTGTCCAGCACCTTCAGTGAAATCCACATTTGCAAAGCGACACTACAGCTCCACTGCACCACGTATATATAACAAACTCACTATCAAAAATGCACAAAATTTGAACAATCATAATTTCGGAAAGAGTGTACTAAATTGGCTCAGTAAATTGGACTACGAACAAACAGAAAATCTAGTCACCAGTAACCCAAACAAATAAAAAAGGACTTGCACTACTAACATATCCACACACACCGTAACTCTTACGAATACATACAAAACCACACCTTAATGCACAACACATCACCATACACAACACACCACACCACACGGGCAATCATATTTACATCTTTTTTTAATTATTATTATTTTTTTTAACAAATGTATGTGTTATCAAATTTAGTATTTTTCTTTTTTTTTGTGTTATGATACTTTTCAAATATTGTTTCTTTTTTTTTAATGTATTATTAGCACTGTACGTAGCACGTAAACAAATTGTATTACTTAATTAGGAAGGTAACTGTCTCCTGAGATACAGGTTAACTACCTAGTTCAGGAGGCAGAGCTTTTATGTAACAGTGACACTTGTTTGCAAATAAATGAATTTTATTATTATTATATTATCTAGCATTTGTTAATTATACGCAATCAATATTGTTTTTGAGCAGTGGTGGCCGAGGTAACGGCCCCGACTTACGAATTGTAGGTTACGGGTTCACACCCAGCCAGGCGCATTACTTTTGTGTAGTTTATTTCATCACCACTGCTCTCAAAACGGTGAAGGATAACATTGTAAGGAAACCGGCATGTCCTAGAACCAACAATTCGAAGACATGTGACATTCACCAACTCGCACTGGGCCCGCGTGGTGGATTATGGCCCATTCCCTCTCCCAGAGAGGAGACCTTTGTCCCAGCAGTGGGAACAATGAAAAACTGATTATGCTTATGCTAATATTGATCTTTACTGATACCGTTCGTTATTATTTACTGCATCTATCAACAACACTTTAAAAGGTTGTTTGTTTTTTTAACGTGGAGCGGCTGCCTACCAGACCTCAACAACCCATTAACTGGGTAACACGGTACTTTTTGGCATGACTGGAGTCAGATATACTGGCTTCAGACAATCTGTAACGACAAAGATCTACAAAAGACAGCCGGGATCAACGGCTTAGCGTGTTATCCGAGGCACGGAGGGAACTCGGTATGTTAAGATGTTCACCCATCCACAGAGCAGCCTTGGCAAGCGTTGCTTAACCTTGAAGATCGATCCGTGCGGGTTTTATTCTTTAGCCTTGAGCTCCTCTGCGGTGTAATTAAACTACATAATATTGTGTAGATGTTACAATCTTTTAATTCAAAATCTGCGTCTAAACATAAAAGGCGCACAAAGACAGTTAAAATTTTCAAACCTGCAACAATACTTAGCGTACCTCACCTTGAATATAACAAATTAAACGACGTTGATACGGTGGTCTCCGACGGACAGACCGGAAATGAAGGGTCCAGGAGAGTTGCATCCGGCGCCATATTGGATTGTCTCGCCCCCATGCCGGGAGAAAGGAAAGGCCTCGTTATGCAGGCTCATCGGAATGTAAAGCTATACATATATACAGGCTGTGCGCAAACTTGGACTAGATTGGATGTTGAAATTGTTATTCTGTTCCTGACGAATAGAATAGGGTATTTTACTGTAAAAATCTAATTAGTCCGTCTGATAGATTTACAAAAAATATTGGACACGTATTTTTTATTTTTTCACGTAAACAAAAAATGAAGACGATACAATGCGTTGAAAACTCTCGTGACGTCACGTCGCTGGTAAAAATTGTAGCAACGTAGTGACGTCACGTGAGTTTTCAACGCACTGTATCATCGACATTTTTTATTTACGTGAAAAAAGAAAAAATACGTGTCCAATATTTTTTGTAAATCTATCAGACGGACTAATTAGATTTTTACAGTAAAATACCCTATTCGTTTGAATTGGTAAATGAATGAAGTCGGAGGGTTTTAAATCGAAGGTCCTTTTGAGATACTGCGTTTAAAGAAATTAAAATACGTATTTTGATTTAATTTAAATATTCGGCGTTTAATATAAATAATGGATTTCTTTTTAAAACAAAAAAAAAACTTAAAAAGTTATTTCAATGGAAAGAAACTTAAGCGTTTTACATTTTATTTAACTAAAGTCTTTCGTAAAATTCATTCATCTTATTCTTAGTTAGCAATAGAACTATTTACTTGAATTAATTTGATTCAATTAGTTCTCCTCTAGAACTCAGAAAGGCATGATTATTATCAGAGGATGAGTTTAGAAATATAACAACCTGTATGTAAATAATTAAAAGGGTTTTTTGCATTACTTATATCATATTTAGACCTTTTTGAATTTACATATTCAAAGAAATTACAAAGAGGTTTATGGAAAGCAATAAAAATTTTATTACAAAACTCTATATTTTGTACCTTTTTTCACGGATGGAAGTTATCACATGACTTCTTCCGCTCTGCGCGGAGCGGAAGGGATTGCCAGACTTTTACTGACTAAAACCCACCCGTGTTCCTCCTGCCCTTTGCGTTCCAGGGCCGCGGTGTTTCGACAAATTCCGCAACTATAAACGGTACCTTTTCTTTCTGGATGGGAAATCATCAAATGACTTCTCCCGCTCTGGGCGGAGCGGAAGGGAGTGTCAGACTCTTACTGATTAAAACCCACCCGTGATCCTTCTTGTGCCCTTTGCGTTCCAGGGCCGCGCTGACTCTTTCAAACAAATTCCGCAGCCTTAGCAGGCACCCTATCGGGCGGTCTTTTAAGCTGACGGCTCTTAAGAGGCGCGCGTGGAACACGACGCACCGGCGACTCGGGCCTGGTTGCTATCGGACGGTGAGCCACCCATAACTCGCCATCCGAAGACCCGCGCCTTATATACCGAACGTTTATCAGCTATAAAGCAACTATATTGGCGATGACTTCTAGTCAAACTAGATTGCCTTACCAAAATACGTAAAGCATAAAATCCAGTCTTTAAATAAAAAAAAGATACTGACTAAGGCGTTGCTCTCAGCATATTACTGAACGTCTGACAATCGAGAATCGTGTAACCCACTTACAACATGGCGGATATCTATCTGATACCATCTTAGGCAGTCGCTCCATGAAAATACTGGTTCGGTGAGTATTTACTTCGAGGATCTGATTATTCGTAACGACTGTCAGGGATGTTTCAATGACAGTCGAGATGTATCTTCCATGCTTCGGAATGTATTGGATTCGAATTGTGCAGCTGACCAAATTACCACAAAGATTTTTTTTATTTTTTAATCTTTGTTTACTGCCACCCATGATTGATCTAGAAATGCGTTAATTCTTCACGAATTTTATTTTTATGGTTAGTAAAAAACGGACACCTTATAGGATCACTTCGCTGTCCGCCCGTCCATCTGTGTGTTTGTCAAGACCCTTTTTCTCAGGAATGCGTGGAGGTATTAAGCTGGAATTTTATTATATCAAATACTCAGGTCTAATGTCCCCTAGTGCTGTGGAAAAAATCAAACTTTTGAGCCCGTTTATTCTGCAAATTTCAACAAATTTTCGACACTCGCAAGGGAATCAAAATCTATAGGGTATTTCCTATGAACTCAGAATTTTGAAATTTAGTACAAAACAACATCTCATAGCACAGATAAAAGAAAAATTGCGAAAAACTTATCCCTAATAACGCGTGGCTTTGTTTACATTGATGACGTTCTCATTCCCTCTTGTCGATGTAAAATGAAAAAATGAAATTGTGTACGATGGTTTGGAAGAGCATCTTAGTATTTCAACGTGGTCCCTTTCTAGTTAGGTGAAGATCTGATGAAGAACAGAGATGATAGGAAACGGAACTTTTCAATAAATGGTAGCAAATGTTTCGGGATTGCTGAAATCGCATGTTTGTTTATTGTTTACACCAATGTGATGGGTACGTTTAGTTAGAGGGAGGAGTTTTCGAAAGTCAGTGTTCACAAAACGATGAAACAATAAAAAACACCGAGTTCTAAAATTTCAGTTATTTGATACTTTTTTTGTTTAGAAGGCGGTTGCTTTTTTGGCAAAAGTTTTTTTTTATTGTTACAAATTGAGAGTTCGTTAAGAGCACAGAAATTCTGCATATTATTTACGTATTTTTACTTCCGAGCAAATTCGTTCTGAAGTGCTTGAAAAAAGACTAAATGAATGCATGGCTAACGAAAATGCATATTCATAGTCGGGCAACGGGATAATTTCTGTTCTTTTTAAAATAAGCCGGGACTGGAAGAGACCTTAAACACGGACACAAGTCTAATTTGCATTTAAATGTACAGATTGTCTTTTGTTTTAAGTCACCCAAAAATAATAAAGTATATCTTCTATACTTATAATAAATCTGTAGAGAGGTAAATTCTGTACAAGGAATATACTTTCAAAATAACTATCAGGGGGTGATTAGTGATCGATACTGGTGCCAAAAATGCAATCAGTAAAATTTTTGTCTGTCTGTCTGTCTGTCTGTCTGTCTGTCTGTCTGTCTGTATGTTCTTTATAGAAACAAAAACTACTCGACCGATTTTAACGAAACTTGGTGCAATTATTCTTCATACTCCTGGGCAGGTTATAGTATACTTTTCATCACGCTACAATCAATAGGAGCAGAGCAGTGAAGGGAAATGTTGGGAAAACGGGAGAAGTTACTCCATTTTTTAAGTTTCCGTCGCGTGTGTAGCCTTATTGGTTAAAGTTACATAGAAATAATGTATGACGGAAATGTTCTACATAAAATTATCTAAAAAATATCCCGAAACAGCATATGTCTATCTTTTGTCAATTTTAAACCGATCGGGCTGAGAGTTTCAAAATCGGGGGTAAAGTAACTATTCCACGCGGACGAAGTCGCTGGCAGAAGCTAGTAATAAAATATTATTATATACTTTATTCTACACCTCATTATAAGAACAGGAAAAACATTTATAAAAACAAGTGTACGAGTACAATGGGCGGTCTTATCGCACAAGGCAATCTCTTACAGACAACCTGGGCCCCAAGTCTGCTATTTTTATAAATTTGTCATTCCAACACGATGCCATTGTCATTTTGCTAAAAGTTCGTAATCTGCTAAATTCATGATGGTCGATCATTGGTCGGTCAATGGTCTCGTAATACTTTTTGATAACCGACCTATTAAAAGCAATAACTGCAAATTCTTTTCAGGTATTGCGTTTATTCTGTTAATAATACATTTCAAAAGTTTATTAGTTTTTTTTTGGTTGAACGAGCGAATCTCAGGAAGTACTAGATCCCCACCGAATGTGTCTCCACGTTGTCGTCGTGGTGGGGCTTGAGCGTCCCAATGATCTTGCGAGCTTTCCCGGTAGAGCCACTCATGCCGGAAGGTCGCAAGTGAGGGATCAGACCAAGAGAGACACACGCTTGCTCGCTGCTCTCTGGTACGCGTCTGATCATCAGACGTGACTGAGAGAGCAGCGAGCAGGTGGAGAGGGGAGGTTAGAAGAGAGGGCCCTGAGAAGGGGCGGAGCGAAAAGGGACCACACCCTTAAAAGGAACAAAAAATGAAAAAAGACGCTTGCAAAATGAGTCCCCAGGTGGGTCCCGACTGCTCAGCGGTCGGGGAATCCCACCCCGCTTCGGCGGGCTGCCCTCCGTACTCTGGGGTGGGCACCAAACGTCTTCCGCTTGCCAGTGGCAACAAGAGCCGAGGAGGCTCCGAGTCATCGTCGTCATCCGGATCTGACTCCTTTAAGGAGCTGATGGCGTACGAGTTTGGAGAGGAGGGTTCGCCTGAGCGCCGGGGTGGTGCGGAGTCGGATTCCGGCTCCGCCCCAGACCTAGTAACGGTCAGCTCGGCGGGCTCTGGATCCGGAAGAGAGGGGGCTGCTGCGGAGAACGGCAAGTTCTTCCGCAAGCGGCCCAGACGGGAGGATACCGGGGGGTCGTCCTCCGAGGGCGAATTTGCCTCCGCCCGCAAAATCCCCACCGCAAGGCGGGGCAGGGGCTGTGAGGCAGGGAGGGGGCTGGCTCCCTCTACCCGGGAGGTGGAGAGTCGGGCCGGGAGGCTGGTGGAGGAGGGGCGTCGCCCTGGAGGGAGCGGTCGTAGGGCTCCCTCTACTCTTCCGCCTACTCTCGACTCCGACGACTCGGAGCCCCCGGGAGAGGTGCGTCCCACGGTTGAGGAGAAGAGGGCCAAGCTGGAGGAGGTCGTGGAGGCCGCGATCCGCGCTGTGGCCTTTAAGAGGAAGCAGTCCTCTAAGCGGGAGGCCATTAGCGCGGCCAAGGCCTCCATTATGGCGGCGGCGGCGGCCAACGTCGGCAGGTCCGAAGAGGCGACAGAGTTGCGGGCGGAGGTCGCCCGCCTCGCGGCCGTAACGGAGAGACTCATAGCGGAGAATGAGTCGCTCCGGAGGGACCTGGCTGACATGGCCAGAGCGGCCTCTGAGGGGCCGCAGGGGGGGCTGAGTCCGGCGGCGCTGGAGGGGAGCCAAGTGCTGAGCCAGGTGCGGAGCCTGGTGCGGCAGGAGCTGGCTCCCTTCCGGAAGCAGTTCTCCGTTTTGGAGGACATGGTCCGGCGTCCCCCGTTAGCGGCGGCACAGAGGCCCCCGGGACAGCAGAAGGCGGCTTCGTACGCAGCCGCGGTGGCTGCTGGCCCGGGAACGTCCGGCCAGGCGAAGGCCAAGGCGGGAGCCGCGCCAGCGCCTGTGGCGCCGGCGCCTGCGACGCCGGCGACGACCAAGTCGGCCCCGGCGAAGAGGGGAAGGAGGAAGGCTGGAGGGAGAGCGGCTAAAGCTGCTGCGTCAGTGGCGCCGCAGCCGCCCCCACCCCCAACCTCGGACCCTCCTGCGACCGGGGCCGGGTGGCAGGTTGCTGGAGAAAAGCGGCAGGCCAAAAAGGCGGCCAGGAGCAAGGCCAAGAGGCAGCGGCGGAAGGCCAACGCCATCGCGGCGAGGCTTCGCGCCCCGAAGTCCGCGGCTGTGGTTTTAACACTGCAGCCGGAAGCGGAACAGAGGGGTGTGACGTACCTCGCCCTGATGAAGCGGGCGAAGGAGGCGGTGAACCTCCGGGAGCTGGGCATCACTGGGGGCCTCGGGATCAGGAGAACCCTGACCGGTGCCCGGAAGCTCGAGCTCGCCGGAGCGGAGAGTGGCCCGTTCGCGGACGCCCTGGCCGAAAGGCTGAAGGAGGTCCTCCCCGCGGACGAGGTTCGAGTGTCCAGGCCGACTAAGTGCATTGACATGCGCATAGTGGGCCTGGACGACTCCGTGACGGAGGAGGAGGTTGTGGCCGCCGTCGCCAGGACTGGGGGGTGCTCTGCCGAGCTCGTCAAGGCGGGCACCCTCCGGCCTGAAAACACGGGCATGCAAACCCTTGTGGTGAGCTGCCCCGTGACGGCGGCCAGAACAGTGTCGGAGGGTCGAAGGCTCTTGGTGGGGTGGGTTTCTGCGCGGGTAAAACTGCTGGAACCCAGACCTCTGAGGTGCTACCGCTGCCATGTGGGCAACCACACGGGAGCTATGTGCCCCTCGGAGGTGGACCGCAGTGGACTTTGTTTCCGCTGTGGTCAGCCCGGTCATCGGGCCGGCTCGTGCGAGGCCACGCCGCACTGCAGTGCATGTGCGGCTGTTGGCAAGCCGGCCGAGCACTGGGCTGGGGGAAGGGCCTGCGCGCCATCCGCCCCGACCAAGGGCAAGAGGTCCGCCGCCGCCGCCGCCTCTGCCGCCGCCGCGGCTTCCGTCGCCGCTTCTGCCGCTTCTGCTGTGGGTGCTGCGACTCCCGGTACTCGGGAGGGGGCTGAAATGGAGTGCCAGTAATGGTCCCATTTCGGCCTCCTCCAGAGACAAGTCGGCCGCTGTGCTATTGCGCAGTGGCTGATGCCTGTGGACGGTGAGCGTGGGTGGCTCACCGTCCGATACCAGGCTGAGTCGACGACGCGTTGTGCTTCACGCGCGCCTCAAGGAGCCGTCAGCACCAGAGACGGGGCCCCATAGGGTCGGTGCCTGCTAGGGTTGCGGAATTTGTTCGAGAGAGTTGCCGCGGCCCTGGAACGCAAAGGGCACATGGAGGAGCACGGGTGGGTTTTAGTCAGTAAAAGTCTGACACTCCCTTCCGCTCCGCCCAGAGCGGGAGAAGTCATTTGATGATTTCCCATCCAAAAAAAAAAAAAAAAAAAAAAGGAAGTACTAGATCTAATTGAACAATTATTTGAATGTTGGATCGTCCATTTATCGAGAAAGGCTATAGGCATAAAGCATCACGCTACGACCAAGAGAAGCGAAGCATCAATGACAAATGTTGTAAAAATAATATTTTTTTCTCTTATGAGATGCAGACGAAATTACGCGGGTCAGCTAGTATTTGATAAGATTACAACAAAGGGTAGGATTTTGTGTAAAAACGTAATTAATTAGAAATATGAATAAGCCATAATTAAGATTCCAGCGTCACTTTATTTCAAAATTTTAACGCAGACCCCAGAGGCGTTGTGTAAATCCTTAATAAACGCGGAAATTAAGATAATGAAAGAAAAAAGATGATTAGAACATTTATTTTAAAACAATTTGGGAAACAACTCATAATGAATTCATCTCCTTTGACTAAATCAAGTTATTAATATTGATAAATGGACGTACGAAGGAAAGATAAGTTTTTAATTGACTAAAGAAAACTTTAAGCCTGTATCTCCTCCCTTATTTATTTTACAAAGTATTATTTATCGATTTATTTCAATATAGGACATTTTTATTTGTTGTTAATTTGAATTTAATTTTTATTTTATTGTATTTTATTTTACCTGATTTTATTGTATTGTATTAGTGTCAAATTTAATTCTAATTGTATCGTATTTTTGTTTGAATATTAATTGTATTGTATGTTTATATTACTGTATTTTACCACCGAACCAAAGAATTGACAATACAAACACCGTCGTTGTCATGTGCACCAGACCACTTATGAGATGTGATTTTTTAAATGTTGCATGTATGTGATGTGGCAGTACTAAATAAAAAAATAAAAAAAACAAAGTTAAGTAATTATTGCCGAGGTCGGTCCCTGGATGGGTGACCTACCATTACGCACCGAGATTCATTCGTGCCTTGAAAAGCACGTGAAGCCGTTTCTTCCGCAGTCATTTATAAAAATCTTAGGTATCGGTCGTTACCGTTGTTAGAAGCGGGCACTGGGGCGCACCGACAAGTATTTTGATATTGTTCCTGGTTTGGTTCATCACCAAATAATAACTAACTATAACCATAATTATGTATTGCGTTAACTTAGAAGCTTTTTTTTTTTTGTAAAATAATCTAATTCTTTACAAAATACAACCTAACAGATAATATATAAAATTTATTTATATATGTGTATAATGTATATAAATAACACATATAACCTCTAATAACACATATAATGATAACAATAGAAGATATTAGTTCTTATACCATAGCATTCAACAACGCCTGTCACTGATTGTTTAGCAATGTCCAATAATTCCCGATGTTATATCATAATCAGCCTTTTAACGTTCCCACTGCTGGGACACAGGCCTCCTCTCTAGGAGAGGGAATGGGCTGCTGTAATCCACCACGCGGGCCCAGTGCGGGTTGGTGAATGTCACATGTCTTCGAATTTTTGGTTCTAGGACATGCCGGTTTCCTCACGATGTTTTCCTTCACCGTTTTGAGAGCAGTGGTGAAGAAATGAATTACACAAAGTAATGCGCCTGGCTGGGTTTGAACCCGCGACCTACGATTCGTAAGTCGGGGCCGTTACCACTCGGCCACCACTGCTCCTTCGATATTATATATAAAATATATATATTATGTAAAAGCGGAGTAAAAAGGGGAAAGACTCATAGGGCATCGAAAAATTCGTCTTCATCGCTGTCAACAGGAAAAGTGCCCAGAACACTGGCCGCATTGCCACGTTGAATGGCAATGCTGATTCGTTGACCAAAATAAAGGCCAGTCTTCTAGTCACATGAAGAGTCAAGAGTATTTGATAATAAATTCAACTTGATACCTAAATGAGTTGCTGAGGAAAAGGCTCTTGACAAACTGTCAGACATAGGTACGAACAACGAAGTAATTCTTTAAGAGTCCTGTGGTGAAGAAGTGCTAATGCTATCATGATTCAGTGTGAGGGAAAGGGATAGTGCTATTCGTCTTGTGTAACTCCGTCTCTCTCTGACACAGGAATCATGATGGATTTAAGACGTCATGGTAGGGCTGCTGTTGATTTATTTTAATGTACGAACCCCTAAAAGGACACGAAACCCCTCGCCTGTTCTATGTTCTCATATTTTTCTTGTTTGGTCAAACATTATTTAATTAATTCGTTAGCAAAACATTCTCTCGAGTTCCGAGAGAAAGCTTGGAAGTTAATTAAATAATTACATTGGAGGCTTGGTTCTGGAAAGCCGTTTGGGCGAGTGACGGCTTAAGCAAATGTTTTTATGACAGAAAAAAAACTCATGAAGGTTTTAGGTACTTTAAGCCAGACATTTAAATTTAGGCACAGTACTTATTTACATAAGTACGACATAGTTAAAAGGAAGGATACTGAATTTATTTATTTAAACTTTATGTACAATATTGGTACATGGGTGGACTTAATGCAACATGATATTTTCTACCAGCCTTTGGGTTAAAAAGACTACACTGTGGTAGGTGTACAACAAATAAATAAAATTTAAACTAAAATTTTATGTCGGAACGAAAAAACTAATAATTAACTAAAAATACTGTTTTAAAATAAATTGACTTAAAATTATTATGACAATGACCAAACTAAGAATGCCAGGCTTTTGAGTAGTGTTTTCGGATTTTACGCTTAAAGATACCTAAGATAGATAAAACATTTATTCAGCGCAAGAAAGGGCCTCAAGTCTGCTATCACAATAGTGTCAGAATGGTCTTTCATTGATTTTATAATGGTTGATTTTAACAAGTATGGTAATCCGCTAATATAAAAGCGTCACTATGACTTTCCAATGGTCTACCACTAACATTCTTTGAGTTGGGCATACCATATAGCGTTGGCACTTATTTCGAAAACTGGCATCATACTTCAGCGATATGTGCTTACGCATTACCACATGAAGTACAAAGAGTTGCTTGACCGAGAGAACACCACATTCAGTAAATAGACTGACTGTAGGATATCTAAAGGGTTTGAAGGTCCATGAACTTTAGGAAGACCCTTTGGCGGCAGTCGTGAGCTTCCTGTGTTGTACGGAGTCCCACAGGGCAGTATCTTAGGACCCACCTCATTTATTGTATGTATTAACGATTTTACTGTGATGCGTGCCAAAATATTGGAATTAATAACAACATCGCATTTTATCACACAGTTGTACCCAAAAACCAAACTGCAGCTGTAAACCATTGGAGTGTGTAGATAAAATAAAATACCAAGGCATTACTTGCTCTCATGCTGCTGTGATGAGTCTGCGATGTTTGCGCACGCGCACACAGACGGCTTTCACACAATAAAATACATACATTCAATAATAGATATTAAAGAAGAAGAAAAATTACAGTGAGGAGTAATGCTTCTTCGCCATTTTTTAACGTTCTTTAAGCATAATTTTATCACAATTTGAGTAAAACTCGAGTAAAACCAAACAACATCCCAAAAAAATCAGCTCAGTGTTGGCACTCTGTGCTGATTTTTTTTATGTGACAATTTCACCAATACGTACAATAAATAATCACTTCTTCCTTAAATACAGTTCCACAGATTTAAACGTATAAATCACGTTAACATATAATATCAAAATCTTAGACCAAAACGGTAACTACTGAACGGGTTAGCAATTAAACTTCAAGATATACAGATTGAGTGTAAACATTAAATAGATAAGCAGGACAAGGGGTAATGTACTATTATATATATATAGTATAGTCTCTCTTCTTACATTAGTTCAACGAGTTTTGGGAAGATTTCCTAAACTTAGATTGTGTTAAACTTTGTATTTGGGTACTAAGAAACTACTGTTAGATTTTCCTAAACACGGTTGTTCGAATATTAAAACATCAAATTATATTATTTTATACTTAATATAATAAAGCTGAAGAGGAAGAATAACAGCCGCACAGGTCGATCTTCAAGGTTAAGCAACGCTTGCCAAGGTTGGTCTGTGGATGGATGACCATCTTAACATACTGAGTTTCCTCCGTGCCTTGGAAAGCATGTTAAGCCGTTGGTCCCGGCTGTCATTTGTAGATCTTTGGCAGTCGTTACGGATTGTCAGAAGCCAGAAAATCTGACACCAGTCTTGCCAAGAAGTACCGTGTTCCCCAGTTAATGGGTTGTGGAGGTCTGGTAAGCAGCCGCTTCACGACAAAAAGTGGTATTCAGCTGAATCCGGTAAGATTGGAAGCCAACCCCAATATACCTATAGTTGGAAAAAGGCTAGGCAGATGATATATGCTATGATGATAATAAAGCTGAAGAGTTTGTCTGTTTGAACGCTGTAATCTCTTGAATACCAGTCAGATTTGGAAATTATGTGTGTATATGATAGGCACATTTATTTGGAAGGTTATGCGCGAATTCGCGGCTATAAGCTAGTCTAATCAAAGTCAAATTAAAAATTCATTTATTCAAACTAGGCTAAGAGACAGCACTTTTTGAACGTCGAATTTTACATCAAGACAGTCCCCCCCAAAACGCCCATGCGATCTAGTGCTTTATCCAGGAAGAAGAAGTGTCGCAACAAACTCCCCAGCAACACATCTGTCCGTAACGTCTTATGATATTAATGGTATCTACGCTTTGGAACGTGCTGATAGCTTCACCTCTTTCGACTTGACAATTCAAAAGTGCCTGTAAAGGGTTTAATTGAAATAAATGCTTTGAATTTGAATTTGGTGTTAAAAAAGGTAAAAAAAAAACTCGTGTTCAAAGAAATCTTTGTCAAATTAAACTAAAAGCGACTGGAGTTTCTGAAAGAAGAGTGAAAGCTTCTTTTATGCTTAAAAAGGTCCCTAAAGGTGTTTTTTTTTCTTTTTTTTTGGATGGGAAATCATCAAATGGCCCCTCCCACCCTGGGCGGAGCGGTAGGGAGTGTCAGACTTTTACTGACTAAAACCTGTGATCCCTCTTGTGCCCTTTGCGTTCCAGGGCCGCGGTAACTCTTTCGAAAAAATTCCGCAACCCCTAAAGGTGCCCTGAAATCGCGAAAAGGGGCCGCGGTAGACCTCGAAGGAGATGACGGGACGACTTAGATGTCTTCCTTGGGACTTCGCAGGCAAAAAAAAACATTTAATGTGTTTGTGATTTCATTTTTTCCCTGCTTAATTATAACGGACCTATAGATAATTACGGTCAGTAATTTTAGGGATGGGATTGTTCGAAGAGGATCTATCGAATGAAATTACAACCCCGGAATGAAATTAGAAATTTCCTTCCAATCAGGAAATATCTATAAGCCTGCCCATTATCAAATAGATGTTAATAATTCATCTGAAAACTAAAGGGATGCCCATCATTATATTAATCTGTGAATTTTTATTGTTTAGTGTTTTGTTTATGTAAATTAGGGTAATTATTACTGTTGCGGGTTATAATAAGGCTAGAAAAATAGTGACATTCGTTACAACTAGCGCCATCTAGTATCGAGTAGCAGAACTAGTAGAGTCAAGAACCTTCGAGACCTAGAATTCTCGAAACCTAGTCAGCCGCGACCGATATGTAGGTACGCGAACTTTCTACAGCCGACGGTTATATATACACTATTTGGACGTCTGTTGGATTTTCAAAAAATATTCGACACGTATTTTTTCTTGTTTTACGTAAACGAAAAATGAAGACGAAACAGTGCGTTGAAAACTCGCATGACGTCACTACGTGGTACAATTTCTACCAGCGACGTGACGTCACCAGCCCCGACTCTTACGATTCTAAGAAGTTATTTACGATTTGAAATGACAAAAAATACGTGTCCAAAATTATCTGAAAATCCAACGCACGGACAAAATATAATTATGCTTTGAAGGGTTCACTGCAATAATGATGAAAGTCCATTTTTGTAAAAAAGTTAAGTGAGCACGTCTTTCAGCCAGTGAATATCTATAGTTGGTAATCTCGTTAACAAACTTGCCAATATTACTTACAATACCGATATTTTAGACAGTTCACGCTTGTACTAGATAAAAGACGGTACTGAATAAAGTCCTGGTTTTTAAAAACTTTAAATAATATATTTTTTACTTAGTTCTTAAATAAAGCTTGAGTTAAGAAACAACATAATATCAATAATCAAAACGTGCTGTAACTAATAATGAATTATATTCATACCTTTAAACACGACTTTCCTTTTCCAATTAATACAATTGAAACGCAATTATCTCAAAACGAGGTTACAAGGACATTTATCGTTATTGCAGTGGACCCTTCATTTGTAACTAGTAAAATACTCGATTACTAAGCGGATTACTAACTACCCAATCACTACGTAGATCCATTGCATAAAAGTTATTTTTGGAAGGACACACACACTAACCCGTTTTCTTCGCGGTGAAAAGGGTTTACAGGCATAAAGTGTCATTTGCAAATTAATCACGCAAAGCAAGCGTCTAATTTGTTTAAATTTCGCTTAGGCCCGGGTACATTTTGATTACAAGGGTTGTCAGTCCATCGCGTCATTAAGGCTGTTTGATCTAAACCTTATTTAGTTAGTACGTAATGACAGGCGGGCGCTGAATTCGTGTTTGGGGGAACGTAATGTGTAGTTCTGCTAGCTGTGGTTCTAAAGCCTAGCTTCTCTACAGTTAAAAAAAATCGTATCGAAATCGGCCTTGAGAGGTACTACGATGCCACAGACAGACATACACACACACAGACAGACAGACAGCGACGTCAAACTTATACCAACCCTCTTTTTACATAGGGGTTTAAAAAAAATACGTCTGCCATGTCAAAAATGTTTTTTGACAGACAGACAATCGAGTGATCCCATAATATATTCCGTTTTTCCATACACAGGTTCAGAACTCTAAAACCAGACCAACACACAACCCCACAACATAACGACCCACAGCTCGCCACATATTGCCCATCCAAAAACTCCAAATGAAATGTGGCCCAGCTTCAAAGAGTCAAAGAGTTGCCGATATTGCCAACTTGACCTCCGTCGGTAAACTTTTTATTTCTTCTGTGAGCTTTTCTGTGGCTGGTTTTGTACGTAGCTACAATTTGTACCTTATACCGGTGTGTATTGGCACTTTTGCCAAAAGAATTTGAGGAACATTTTTTTTATTTTCTAATTCCTTTTTTGTATGATATTTTATAAGTAGCTTAACGGTAACAAACTTGATTGCTCAATTTTGGGTATTGGGTTCACTGGTACATTGATTGGGAACAGATTTCCATCTGGAAATTCTCAGTAGCAGCCAGCTGAAGTTGTTCTCAGTTGATGGCAAAGGAGGGTACTTTGTTTATGACCCTATATTTTTTTTGTATCTACTCGTATGTATGTAAGTTTGTTCCTTTATGGCACTCTAGAAACCGAATTAGTAGACTGATTTTGATGGCGCTTACGTCAATCGATTTGTCTTAATAGTGCGAGTAGCACTAAAGACAAAATATGACAGCAGTGAAAATTCAATATGGTGACCATCAGATGTGAAAAATAAAAAAAATAAGTCGACAAACTATGTTAACTGAGGTATTGTTGAATCGCCCGGAGGACACGGTGGAGCATACGGTGGAGGTCTGTCCTACTTGGGTGAAGCAACGCCGTGTCCTCGTCGAGGAGGTCGGCGGCGGCGACCTTTTGCGTCTGGCCCTGGTTCAATCCATGATCCGGAGCGAGGAGGCATGGAAGGCGGTCACCTCTTTCTGCGAAGCAATAATGCTAGCGAAGGAGGAGGTGGACCGCGTGCGGGAGAGGGAAATCTCACGCTCCAGCCAGAAGACGAAGCTCCGGGCGTCTGGAAACGCAGGGCAATTTCCGGCTTCCGTAGGCCTGTGGATGGCGAGCTATGGGTGGCTCTTTTTGATTTGTTCGAAAGATTCACCGCGGCCCTAGAACGCTTAAGGCACGAGAAGGATCACGGGTGTGTTTTAATCAGAAAGAGTCTGATACTCCCTGCCGCTCCGCCTAGAGCGGGAGAAGTCATTTGATGATTTCCTATGCAAAAAAAAATAGGTATCGTTGAATAGGAAATAATTTTGAAAAACACATTGGGATTTCTTCAGATTTTTCATTTCTAAAGAAAGAGAAAAAGGTTAACTATCGAACTCCTCTTATTTTTTTCAGTATTATTTTTGAACAGACCGTTCTGAAATTGAAAAAAAGAACCGGCCAAGTGCGAATCGGACTTACGCATGAAGGGTTCCGTCCCATCGTCTTAACTTTTAATCCACTATAATGCCGTTAAAATCGAGCAAAAGACACGTTTCTGTATGGGACCCATAACATGCATTTTATAAAAAAAAAAACGTTACAGGTATTTCCCTTAAATTTTTAGTTTATTTTAACATTTGAATATTTTCCCGTCCATAAAAAGACGTACCTGAGGAAGTGGCCAAGTCGAACAATGAACAATTCATTAAAAAACCAAGTACCAATTCCCTCACAAATAAAAAAGGCTTAATCAATTTCACGTTCCAGGTGTTTAAAATTCAATTGACGCGTTCCATTTTAGGAAGCGGACTGTGAAGTGGCTCATTCAGCGAGTTCCACTTTTTCAGAATACAATTTGACTTTGAAATTTGTCAGATATGCATAGTGGGTACGGCTAAAGGGTTCCGTTAAAATTTCTACATCGACAGTAATATATGTTGGTTTTGATTTGATAATATGTTATATAGGATTTTAAAAAAATCGTTACTCAAATGTGCGAGAAAAGAGCTCATGGCTACATAATAACAGCCGCACGGGTCGATTTTCAAGGTGTACCAGTAAAAAATAAACAAACCAAATCCATAAATGAAAACTGGGTCCAACATATTAACGTACTTTCCAAGGCACGGAGGAGTATCACTATTTAAATTGTGGTCACCCCATCCACGGAAAGATTTTCGATAAATTCTATATTATTGAACTAGCGCTAATATGCTTATTGTTTACAGAGAGTAACCTGTGAAGCATATCAGCTTCAAAACATAATGTTGTAATGTGTGTGTTTCTAGTTTCGCTTCCTCGGAACCTATGCATATAAACGCTTAATTAATAAGTCAGTTCACGTGGGTAGTTGATGAGAGACGTAGGTAGTTTCAGTTCTCGGTAAGGTAAAGTTAGGTAGTAGGTAAGGTGTACCTGGAAAAAGGAATAGATAATGTTATGTACATTTCTGTGGGTTGGAATATGTTATTAATATAGTTAATTTTATACGGTGAGTTATTTAACGATAATATTACAAATGCAAGGTTTGTCTGTCCGTCAGATCGTTACCTCTTGAAGTTTGAATGCCAAAATGGAATTGGATGAAACTTGGCACACGGGCAGAATATGTCCTTGTCTAGGTCATATTTGCTTTGGTGGACTTTACATCTCGGGAGAAGTCATACGTCAAGTACATCGTTTAAGTACGCCAGTGTCACATAGAATGTGACAAAGGAGGCTCACACCCAAAGCCAACGTCACAGATGTGTGTGCGTGTGTTGGCGTAGTGATACGCCGATGCATTTATGCTCTGATGCTCAAAAGGTTACATCGTTTGTTTTTTTTTTTTTTAATATCCGATACTTCATGTTTGTGACATAAGACGACCCTTATATACTTTTGATATGAGGGTCGTTTTATATCGTTTTATATACTTACTATTTATTTTGTAACTACTATTTTCAAATAAATCATATTTTTTTTTACAAACATGCATGTTTCGATGATATAAAGACATGGGAAAGAGAGTATTTTAAGTTTTTGGAACAAAAGAGTTACCGCGGCCCTGGAAATCAAAGATTATTAGGACTGGAGAGGAAAAGATCATTTCATTATTTCCCACCCATAAAAAACGCCTCGTTAAACCTCTCGTTTCCGGCCCTGGTTCAATCCATCAAGGAGGAGGCAGACTGGGTCAGGGAGATCGAAACATCACGCTCCAGCCGGCGCATCGGTCGATGACGCCCCGGGCGTCCGAAAACGCAGGGCGATTCCCGGCTACCGTAGGCACGGGCCTGCGGATGGCGAGCTATGGATGGCTCGCCGTCCAATAACAACTAGGCCCGGGTCGACAGCGCGTCGTGTTCCACGCGCGCACTAAAGAGCTGTCAGCAAAGGCGGGGCCCTATAGTGTCAGTGCCTGCTAGGGTTCCGGAATTTGTTCGAAAGAATCACCGCGGCCGTGAAACGCAAAGGGCATTTGGAGGAACGCGGACGGGATTTAGTCAGTTAGAGTCTGACACTCCCTTCCGCTCCAACCAGAGCGGGAGAAGTCATTTGATTATTTACCATCCATAAAAAAGCCTCGTAAAGTCGTGAATGGGTTGTGGAGGTCAGGTAGGCAGTCGCTCCATGTGGAATACTAGTATTCAGTTGCACCCGGCTAGACTGAAAAGCGACACCAATATATTTTGAAAAAGGTAGATTGATTAAATATATAAGATACATAGATAAGATGCTGGTGGCGTACCACTAAAAAATGAAAAAGAAAAAAACTTAAAAAAAAATACAACCGACTGCAAAACGAAAAACCACAAAAAGTATGAAATAACTTTAATTTCGGAACTCGGTGTTCTTGCTTGTTTTTTCGTTTTTCAAACACCAACTTCCGAATTTTAATTGGACCACACAACAAGCAGCAGCTGTCGAATATAAAAAAAATCATCAAAATCGGGGGCTAAAACACACACAAAATAAAAACAGTCGACTTGAGAACCTCCTCCGTTTTTGGAAGTCGGTTAAAAAGCCTTGATACTCACTCGGGTGACCGAAATTCCAATCTTAAAGCTTAATCTTAACTTACTTCAGATCCCTGTTTATTTTCTAATTAGGGTTTGTTAAACAGTAAACAAAAGATTAAACGACAATTAATTATAACATGTTGGCAGCGGAGTTTCGGGATTTACGATTTACGCGGAGAAACACACAAACCATAATATATTAACTGTAATACGGTTCTGGGAATTACAAGTGAGACCATCTGTCGTGAGAGCTTGGTATGTAAATGTTGATAATTTCTAAGATAAACGTTGCCTTGCGTACAGATTAATATGAGTTACATAATTATTATGTAATACGTAATTAAAATTGATTGAGTCAGGCGTTACTTTGCAGAAATCCATTTTAAATTTGAAAATGAAAACAATATATCTAGTTTTAATTTCCGCGAATATTAGTGGGTTGCAGGTATGCACCTCCCTCCCGCCCGCTATATTATGCACATGCAAGATTACTGGGCAAATCTTGCATGTGCATAATATAGCGGGCGGGAGGGAGGTGCATACCTGCAACCCACTAATATTCGCGGAAATTAAAACTAGATATATTGTTTTCATTTTCAAATTTAATACGTAATTGTTTAGTTGGAAAACAGGTTAGTTTGTTTCTGTTACTGGAATATGTTAATCTTGGTTTATGGATACTGGAGATACATGAATTGACAGCCTGAAGCGTTAACCCCGTAACCTTTACCACAATAAACTAAACACTCAATGGCGAAAATTAGTTACAGCAAACAATATACTTGACAGATTAATGACTAGCACAGAGATTTCGACAAAACAAGTTCATAATGCGCTAAGAATGCCTGAATTTAAGTCCCTGTCTTTGCCATGTGTGTTGGGATTGGCTCCCAGTTCAAATGGTTGCAGATGAATAATAATCTTCACAATCCAGAAACTGGGTGTTACCCAGTTTTGGTACACAGACCTTGTCAAGACTTTTGTCAGATTTCTGACTATTTCTGAGTTCTGAATAATCCGCAACGTCTGTAAAAAATTTCTTAATGACAAAAGTCTCTGTATGTAATGGATGGTCCAACCCATCCAAGGACTAACCTTGGCGAGAGTTGCTTAACATCAAAAATCAATCCGTGAGTCTATAATTATTATTTAGCCACAAGCATCTCTGAACTTTTGAGGAGCTCATGGCTAAATTATAACAGTTGCACGGGTCGATCTTCAAGGTTAAGCACTCGCCGAGATTAGTCTGTAGATGGGTGACCATTTTAATATAACGAGACTCCTCCATGCCTCGGAGAGCACGATAAACCGTTGGTCCCAGCTGTCATTTGTAGATATTTGGCAGTCGTTACGAATTGTCAGAAGTCAGAAAATCTGACACCAGTCTTGCCAAGAAGTACCGTGTTATCCAGTTAATGGATTGTGGAGGTCTGGTAGGCAGCCGCTTCATGTAAAATTCTGGTATTCAGCTGAATCCAGGAACCCAATATAGTTGGGAAAAGGCTAGGCAGATGATGTCTGAACTAAAAGGACCTAATTAACTCAAGATCAAAGTTCATTTTTACTATAAACGCATCTGCAGAACATTTTGCTAGACAAGGCAGTGTTTGCGGCAAGCATGTCTGACGCGAAACATCGTTATAACTTAGTAATTAATAAAATAAGAGCTACACTAGCATGTGACGTTGCGGTGCGCATCGGGGGGTCGGCAGGGTTCTAACAACAATTGCAATTAGCGCAACCAAGTTACGAAGTTCTATGGTGGTGTTGTAGCGATAAAAATGTGGTTTGAAATTTCGTGTTTGGAGATATTTTGTGTCAAACAATGTATAAGCATAGCAAGGAAACATACGGACTAAAAAAAATGAGATCCGTATTCAGCAAACGGATGTGTTAATTGAAAAATGGGTTTGGGATTGGTCTCATTTTTTAAAGAAATATCCCACAATCATCATCTTTGCGGGGCGAACTTGGCCAGAGATCATCCAAGACTAAGGGATTTGGAAGGAGATAGAGACTTTTGCCCAGCAGTGGGCCACAAGCGTAGGCAAACAAAAAAAAAGTATATAGAAGGCACTTAAAAAAAAGAAATTCGTTCTAGATTTTATTCATTCTATTTTCTCATTGTTCTGGCGTGATTGATATCTATAAGCTAAAAAATACAAACGGCCGCACAGGTCGATCTTCAAGGTTAAACATTGCTTGTCCAGATCGGGCTGTTGATGGATGACCATTTTAACATACTGCGAAAGTATGTTAAGCCGTTAGTCACGGCTGTCATTGTCAAGCTAGAAAATCTGACACCAGTCTTACCAAGAAGTACCGTGTTACCCAGTTAATGTGTTGTGGAAGTCTGGTAGGCAGCCGCTCCTCGTAAAATACTGGAGATGATGATAATATCTATAAGCATGCTAAACTACCTCCACAGCTGCTGTGTTGATCAGAGGCAATTAAAAATGAAGCTATAAGTAAATGTGTTTTTGTTCGATTAAACCACAGACGGGCAGACTTGTCAAACCATGAAACCCTTTGTAATTTTACTAAGGAACCCAAATGGAAAGAACTGCCTGGACACAACATGCTCGTATTGTATCTTCAAAAATAACTAACGAAAAAAAAAACATGCTTCGGCTTCCAACAAAGAGAAAATGAAAAAACAAAAAGAGTTAATCAATTTAATTTCGGAAGTCGGTGTTTTTGGTTGTATCTCCGTTTTTTGACACCGACTTCCACAGTTAAAGTTATTTTATATTTTTTTTATTTAGAAGAAGGTTATATATTCTTTTCTTTTTTTTATAAGTAGTACGGCCCACAGTTAGTTTTACAGAATAGCTTAAACTTGCTATCTCTTCCCATCTTTTGTTTGTGTCTGGTGAACTGGTGGTTCGCATTGTAAGCGTAGTTACATCGTTCAAAGGAAGATAAGGAGAATACTTATTTTTAAACAATAATAACCGTTCATATTCTATTTTTTTTTAACAGAAACAGGAAATGAATTCGATAGTTGTTTCACATTATTAATTTTAGTTGTACCTACTCAAGTAATGACCACAAATATATTTTGTCATAAGGCGTCTCCACTTTGTCTCTGTCTTTTTGGACTTAAGCTACCTATTGTAGCTCACCTTTTTCCGATCACTGCTCATTAGACATTTTTACGAAAGAGGAAAATTTTAATTTATCACTTTCCAATATAATGCAGACATAAAAACAGTATAGTTTTGTTGGTTATTTTATTTATCAAGTGTAAATTAAGCAAATTCAGTGGTTTTGATCAACGGAAACACAGAATAACATTCAATTTACTACCACATTTTTCCAAACAAATTCTTACCCTGCATAAATTAAAGCCAGGCGGTTACAAACATATTCCTATTTTAAAATTCAAACTCAAAGGACTTCAAACTGAATCGATTTCGTTCCGAAGCGCGTCGATCTGCACCCGGCCGTGTAATCACGGAGGCCTTTTAATCTTTCACTACTTTGTCACACTGATTGCGACAGAATTACTGAACTTTAGAACTAGATAGGTCTAGGTTCTGTTGAGGGCTTTCGTTAATTTGTAAATAGAGACACTATTTGGAACTGATTGATATTGTGGGAAAGGTTCTATTGAAGTTAAGTGGAACGGAATAAATGTAAAAATACTTAGAGGGTAAAGCTCCTACGGCCACCTACTGTAAAGCCCTAAACACACATTGCCCCATACCCAGTTTTGATTGCGTACTTTTGTGAAACTTACGGGTATGTGTATTACGACATTTAAAGGTTAGTAGGACACTGTCAATCTGTCTAGCCTTTTTTATATTTCGACGTGCTTCCAGGGCCAGAAGTCTGCTATTACAATAGTGTCAGAATGGTCTATAATTGATTTCATAATGTTTGATTTTGACAAGTCTGGTAATCTAGGTACTAATATAAAAGTGTCACTATGACTTTCCAAAGGTCAAGCACTGACACTCCATTGAAAGAAATGGCATAGAATGGTAATCTCGTAAATAATGACAAATGAATGACAGACGTTTGCAGTAGTCTGCTAACATTTTGACACTGCCTTTGATCAGTGACCTGCCATTAGAACGTCATTGTGCAGTCATTGCTTTTAACAGCTCGGTTATCAAAAAGTATTACAAGACCATTGACCGAACAATGATCAACCATTATGAATTTAACAGATTACGAACTCTTAGCAAAATGAACAATAGATATGTTGGAATTTACAAAAATAACAGACTTAGGGCCCAGAGGGCTGGCCTTTTCTTTGGTCAACGAATCAGCATTGCCATTCACGGTGGCAATGCGGTCAGTGTTCTGGGCACTTTTCCCGTTGACAGCGATGTGGTCGAATTTTTCGATGCCCTATGAGTCTTTCCCCCTTTTTATTCTGATATATATATATATATTTTTTCTATATTATAGTTTATTTAGTTATGTTTTGTAAATAATAATTTTAAAAAATCTAGTAAGGTAAATAAGTTTTAGAGAAAATGAATAAAAAGTGAACAGAGTTCTTCCAAAGCTTTGTGTTCCAGGGCCGCGGTAACACTATCAAACAAATTCCGCAAATATATCAATGTATGGGAGAACATGTTTTCCAACTACGCAATTATCGTTCCATCAGAGTAATGAAAGAGTTTTCATAGTTTATAGACTAGGTAGGTAAAGTATACTCGGGAAAAATCGAGATATGATACCCGTAATAGGTCTTTTTTTTACATCTACATACGTGTTTGTACGGAACCCTCGATGCGCGAGTAAGACTCTCACTTGACCGAGATTTTTCAATTGTTATTATCTTATCATTGCAAAGCCAGACGAAGCGCTTCTAAACCTTTTATTGAAGCGATAAACTCACTGCTGTGAACGTCGTTATTTTTATTAGGTACACTTTAACGCTTATTTAACCAGTTCGATGCAAAGCCTGGTTGAACCACATTACAGTTTAAAGGTTCTTCGGCACTTTTTATGGATGTAAAATGTTTTTGAAACTTCTGAGGTCATTAACAGATAGGGCACTGAAGCTTAAGGATTAGAAAATATAAAGAGTGGGTTAAATCAGATTCTATGTAAGAGTATATAGCAGAAGCAAATTATAAGTAAGCTATCTAACTAAAAGATGGAATACTTTGTACAGAAGTGGAGGCGGACAGAGCAGAAACAAATTATATTATGAGTTAGCTATCTAACAAAAAGATAGAATACTTTGTACAGAAGTGGAGGCGGACAGAGCAGAAACAAATTATATTATGAGTTAGCTATCTAACAAAACTATGGCATACTTTGTACAGAAGTGAAAGCGGACAGGGCAGCAGCAATTTATGTTATGAGTTAGCTATCTAACAAAAATATGGCATACTTTGTACAGAAGTGAAGGCGGACAGGGCAGCAGCAAATTATATTATGAGTAAGCTATCTAACAAAAAGATGGAATACTTTGTACAGAAGTGAAGGCAGTGAAAGCAGCAGCAAATTACCTATATTATGAGTAAGCTATCAATTCTAGCGAAAAAGATGGAACACTTTGTACAAAAGTGAATCTAGGCGTTTCTAAGGTTACAATCAATTACAACTCATGAAAACATTCACGCAACGCACAATGAAATAAAACATTGGATAGCTCTTTCAAAATGAAATAGAGGTTTCTAATAAAGTTTTTTATTTAATGCAATAATTTTTGAGATATGTACTTCCGAATTCGTAAAAAATGTGTCCCCCCTCTAACTTTTAAACTATTAACTTGAAAATAGAACTTCATAGACACTACCAATGAAAATGTTAGTGTGAAAAAAAAATGGTTTAAAACATTACAGCTTATATATAAGACTAGCTGCTGCCCGCGACTTCGTCCCCGTGGAATCCCCGATTTTAAAACATTCATTATCGCTGCTCCGCTCCTATTGGCTTAAGCGTGATGATATATAGCCTAAAGCCTTCCTCGATAAATGGTCTATTCAACCCAAAAAGAATTTTTCAATTCGGACCAGTAGTTCCTGAGATTAGCGCGTTCAAACAAACAAACAAACAAACTCTTCAGCTTTATAATATTAGTATAGATTTTAACAGTGAACTACGGAACCCTTCATAATGCGTGGTCCGACACGCACTTGGCTGGTTTTTGTAAAATCGGTACACCCAGTACAAAGTTATGATGTAAGACACACAAAAACAATACAGTCGATTTACTAACCTCCTCCTTTTTAGGAAGTCGGTTAAAAACATACCTAATATCCCAGAGCATGTAAGATCTGTCTTATATTGTCAAGAGATTTGCTACAACAGACAATTTCGAAGAGATCTCCAGAGGGAGCCACTGTAGAATGAAAATTACACGCTGCGACGTCTCAAGGGTCATTGTCCATTTTAAATTGGTATTGTATTCAGGTTTTCAAGTCATATTTATGCCTTGATCTTCAAAATGTAACACAGACGGAATACCTAATTGTATATTGATGCAAATAGTATTTAGTTACATCTGACTAAATACTATTTGCATCAATATACAATTAGGTATTCTGAGACTAGACTGAGGCCTGTGTCCCAGCAGTGGGAACACTATAAGGCTGATTATGCTTATGCTATATTTTTAAGATCTTCAGACTATTTAAATGTCCAGATTTTGTTAGAATTATCTCATTGTCTCAAAACTATGTTAGTCATGAGGAGATATACAAATTCACACAGGGGTAGGCAGAACTACTCTTTACATAACATTACTTTTGCTACGTACCATCACATATATATTGTATATATGTATAGATAACTATACATATATGTATATAAAATTATAAAGAGGAAAGATTTAAACTACTGAACCAATTTGAAGCATTCTTTCACTGTTGGGAAGCTACACTATCCCCGGTTAACATAGGCTATATTTTATCCCCATATTCCCACGGGAACAGAAACTATGCGGGTCAAATCGCGGGACGCTGCTAGTATCTTACAATCAAATTCAAATTTAATATATTTATTCCTTTAAAAAATCAATATAATGCCATATGTACTCCTAATGTTAGTATTGTTGCGCGCCACAATCAAGTAAGGAAGATAGCGGCATTCGGTACCACTAGCGCCATCTAGTATCGAGTAGCAGAACTATTGAAGTCAAGGACCTTCGAGATTTTTCTATGCTAGAATACTCGGACCTTAGTCGGTCGCGACCGATATGTACGCGAACTTTCTGGAGTTCTACTCGGCGCTCTATATAAGGCCGGCGCATGTACCGACCGAGTCAGTATTGGATTTGCGATACAAGTGATAACTTCGAGAGCGATCTTCGACTGCGAACTCAAGTGATTAACAGTGCGATTGTGTTTTGTGATTAGTGAGTTTAAAGTGTATATTAGTGTTGACTTGTTGAGTAAATTAAAGTGTCATTTTTGGTTTAATTTAATCGGCTGATTTTATTGTAACGAACCCGAAGCTCGTAACAGTATTAAATCTCATTTGTCTACGTGGGTCTGAATCTGACCCAACTTGGTAAGCAGAGTTCAACCGGTCTAAGAACATATTCAAGATGCCACTGAAGGAGGTTGTAAATCCAACATTTGTAGATTTAGGATTAAAAAAAACAAACAGTTAAAAAAATAAAAGCAACTGTAAAGAACAATCAAAGGAACTGTCCCCCGAATGCAATTAAAAGATTATTATGTGTCTTGTTTTAATTTTTTAGTTCACATTTTGACATGCAAGGCGGGTTTTTTATTTTTTTGTTTTTTATTTCATACGTTTTTTGCTATTACTAAGCAAGCTTGAGACGATGATAATATACGTACTCGTAATTTTCATGAAAACAATTTTTTTTTTTGTTTTTATTTAAGAACCATGGCTCCCTCGTTTTAATTTTCAAATTTTCACTAGCCTATGTTATCCAGGATAACTCAACGCTTCTAATGATACCACATACATTGAACCCAGTTAAGCCGTTTAGAAGTTATGGTGGAATAAAGAAGCTCACAAACATTACATACTTACATATGTGTTAGCTTTATATGATAATGTCACTAAATATTGTTGATTAGTAGATTTAGTCTTTGATCATTTTATTGTTATGGCAACATTGGCAACTGAGTTTATAGAATCTTTTCTAAACGGAAAACGGTTGGTCAACTTGGTAAATTTAATATTTAAAGCTGTACTTCCGGAAGATGATCGGCACGCCACCTATCTGAAATTTTTAGTTAGAAATTACTATAAAAGCACGTGTTGTGCATTTTTAAAGTCCCCCCCGTCCCAGTCCGATCACGTTATTTGGCAAGCCGATCCCCTGGGTTGAGAAAGCTAAATATCTAGGCGTGATCCTCGATCGAAAGCTTACCTTCAGAGAGCACATTAAGACGGTGCGCAATCGTGCCGCATTCGCTCTCAGTAGGCTTCATTACATGCTGAACGCACGCAGCAAGTTATCCCTGAAAGGCAAACTACGCATTTTCACCACGTGCATACGTCCAATAATGACTTACGCGTGTGTAGCCTTCGCACACGCTAAGCCCCGCCAAATCCATAGGTTGCAGGTCATCCAAAACCGTTTTCTCCGAAAGGCTACGGGAGCCCCGTGGTACGTTAGAAATGAGCGTCTCCATGTCGACCTCCGTATCCCCATTCCCCACCATCAAACAATTCATGAAACGTATTTCCAAGCGTTTCATAGAGTCCGCTGAAAAGCACCAAAACCCCCTTATCGCATCGGCCACCCGATACACCCCCTCCCAGATCAGCAAGATCCGCCGACCGCGGCATACCCTTGTCGAGCCCGATGACCCCATCACCCTGACCCAAGAGAGTAGTAGGGAAACCAGCACTCTTAGAAAAAACAAACCCAGAACGCGTTCCGTATTCCGACCTCGCCGACGAGGTCCATCGCGACGCCCCCGTCAAAACCCTCCCCGACTTTTGCCTAACGAGCCAGCCCGCGCTGCTGAGCCATTAGCGTTAAATCCCCTAAATAATATCAATCAGACCCAGCCTGTCCCTTGCTGCCCCTCCTCAATGACCCCGCTAAGCCGAGGCCCGTGTCCCACAGGGGATGCCCTTAGCGAGCGGCCATTTAGTTTTAAGTAGTTTAAGCCCCGGCTGGGGGCCTTAGAATCTAAGGCAACCACGGGATTGCCCGGTTGAGCAGTAACCAGCCTTAATGTGCTGAACTGCGAGTAGTCCATTCAAAAAAAAAAAAAAAAAAAAAAAAAAAAAAAAAAAAAAAAAAACAAAAAAAAAAAATTTAAAGTCAGTTCCTTGTGAAATAAAGTACAATAACGATACTCTGCTCGTTTAACTATCGCCACCCTTCCTGATTCCTTATATCAGAAGTCGGATAATACCCAAAAGTGCAATTGGACTAAGCATTTATATAGTAAGTTAGTTTCTGGATATTTTTTTTTACATTAACGTGTATAAACTGGTGTGTACTGTGAATACTTCATTATAAAACTGTGCAGTAGGTTCGTGTGGTTAATCGAATCATGCCTAAACGCACTCGTGATGTACCTAGTGACTCTTCGTCGAGTGATAAAAGTGGTCATTCCTATCGTGAAAGACATTCAAAACGCCGAAGGAATAAAAGATCTTGCACAAGTACCCACAAAAATAAAAATAAAACGAAAAGAACGCGCCAAAATGTAGAGAAAAGCAGAAGTTCCAGTAGAACTACCTTCAATGACCTCAGGTCATGTGAAACTCCAACGGGGCAACCAGGAGGTTTGCCTGCTTCTGTGGCGGTCGAAGATTGCCGTTCCGTGCCTAATTCAGGACACGCAGAAGAAAATGGGAGCCGGGCTGCTGAGTCTGAACGAGACTCGGCGCCAGGACCTTCAAGAATTGCAGATGAAGGTATGGGGAGTAACCCACTGAATTTGAATCTGCCAGTTAATTTACATGATTTAGTGAGCTTTATTTCTTCTTGTGTGAAACCTGATCATTCTGCTTATTCTCCAGTAAAATGTGATAAAAATATAATTCCAGAATTTGACCCGTCTGTTAAAAATCAAAGAATAGATATCTGGCTTACTAAAGTCAACGAATGTGCTCATATTTATGGTTGGTCTGATCAACAAACGGCCCATTTTGCTTTGCCTCGATTAATAGGTCATGCTAAAAAATGGTATGAAGGACTTAAAACTATTAAATATACGTGGTCAGAATGGCAACATAATTTAAAACGTGCGTTTCCATCTGACACTAATTATGGTGCTTTGTTATTTGAAATGCTAGAACGGAAATATAGAATTGGTGATTCGCTCGACGATTATTATTACGATAAAATGATTTTATTGAATGCATGTGATATATCAGGCAAGAAGGCAGTAGATTGTGTCATTTACGGTCTTGAGGACCGCACCATTAGAGCTGGTGCATCTTCAGCACGTTTTTCTGAACCTGAAGATTTATTAAAATACCTTAAGGACATGTGTCGTGATCAAACAGATTTTATGACTAAAAATAAATCTAAACCTTCTGTGACTAATATTTCTTCAATAATTTGTAATAATTGCAAAAAAAGTGGTCATCGTGCAAACCAATGCAGGCAGTCTTATAATGCTTCTTTGTGTTTCAATTGTAAACAAACTGGCCATAGAGTTTCACAATGTACAAAACCAATAATTAAATGCGAAAATTGCCAAAAATACGGCCATAAAACTGAAGACTGCTTCTCAAATAAAAATAAAAGCCAAGATATTCAAAATAAACGGATTTTGATGACCACTACTACTGAGTTAGAAAATTCACAAAATAAATATTATAAAAATGCGTTTATTAATAATAATATGAATACGGTTCAATGTTTTATAGATTTTGGAAGCCAATGCTCTCTTATTAGAGATACGTTGGCATATCAAAACAATTTAGTCATTAGTCCTAATTCCTTGCCTGCCATTAAAGGGGTAGGGGAGACTCGCATTGTACCTATAGGTAAAACGGACATATCAGTAATTATAGATGGGGTAGAGGCATTGATTACGACTTATGTTGTTCCATCTGAACAACTACACGTGCCTTTATTAGTCGGACAGAATTTTACCGAATTACCGAATATTTTAGTTATAAAGACTAATAGTAGTCTTGAGATTTTAAAACAGGATGCGTTTTGTGCTGGGGTTTTACCTGGTATTGAGCATGAAAATAGTGGCATTATTAAACTATACGTTTCCGATTATACTGGAGCTAATACAGACTTAGTTAAATGTTATACGTCGACAGTAGAAGACTCTGTGATTTTTGTCTCAGGTAGCTACCGCTGCTATGGTCATTGTCAATATTGGATCAAGCAAGGGGTCTACAAGATATTAAGGAATAGTTGTGATATCCCTATAATAATTTTAAATAACACAACGTTGCATTTGAAAAAGCATATGCTTTTTATTAGAGCGTACAGAATAGGTTTTAACAGTAATATCAAGGAATTAAGTTGTCTTAGTTTACAATCTGATTATAGTCACATAGAAGCTTGCCAGGTTAATGTTAACTCAAAATTAACGGCAGAGCAAATGACTAAGGTACAAAGTTTAATATCAAAATATAGATCAAGTTTTGCTCAAAATCTATCAGAGTTGGGTTGCACTCATCTCGGAGAAATGGAAATAAACTTGACGGATAGCACCCCGGTTGTTTATAGACCATATAGGCTGAGTTATAAAGAAAGAGAGCTAGTTCAAGAAATGGTTAGGGATTTGTTAGTACATGACATTATCGAGGAGTCTTCTTCATGTTACGCTAGCCCAATCATACTTGTGCCAAAGAAAACCGGAGGGCACCGCTTGTGTGTAGACTACAGAGCTTTGAATGGCCGAACTGTTAAGGACCACTTCCCACTCCCATTGATAGAAGATCAGTTGGATCAGTTAAGTGGTTGTAAGTTCTTCACAACTTTAGATTTGATGAGTGGTTATTATCAAGTGCCTATAAAAAAGGAGAGCAGACACGTCACGGCTTTTGTTACGCCTGACGGTCTGTATCAATTTAAGAGGATGCCATTTGGTCTGGCCAATGCACCCTCGGTATTTCAAAGGATAATGAACCAAGCCCTTAAATTAAATTCTGATCAAGAATTTGGTAGCTTTGCATCGGAAAAACCGGCCATTTCTTATTTGGATGACCTGATAATACCTTCGAGAAGCTTTGAAGAAGGTATTAAAAAATTAGAAAAAACTTTTGAACTGCTTAATAAGTCCAAATTAACTCTAAATTTACATAAATGTTATTTTTTTCAAACTTCTATTGAATATTTGGGGTACGAAATTACGGAAGAAGGAATTAAACCAGGTAGGATTAAAATTGAGGCCGTTGCTAAATTTCCTACACCTCGAAATGTACATGAAGTTAGACAATTTATTGGTTTAGCTAGTTACTTCCGCAAGTTTATAGAGAAATTTTCAATAATAGCAAGGCCACTGACTTACAAAAAAAAACTGTCCATGGAGATGGGAGGACGAACAGATAGTTGCTTTTCAGTCTCTTAAAGATAAATTAACTGAACGTCCTTTGTTAACTTTGTATAATCCAAACTATATCACGGAACTTCATACTGATGCAAGCAAGATTGGATTGGCAGGTATGCTTTTGCAGAAAGAAAACAGTTGCGCTCCTTTAAGGCCAGTTGCCTACTTTAGTCGAAAAACTACAATTGATGAACAAAAGTTTCATGCCTATGATTTAGAAACGTTAGCAGTTGTTACTTCACTTCAGCGCTTTCGTGTTTATCTACTCGGATTAAAATTCACTATAGTCACGGACTGTAATGCCTTGAGATCCACTTTTTGTAAGCGAGACATTCTACCGCGAATTGCTCGATGGTGGCTGACTTTACAGGAGTATGACTGCACTATTATTTATCGCCCTAATCATAGTATGACTCATGTAGATGCATTAAGTAGAAACCCACAAGATTGCGATAAAAGTTACGATTTAGATTCTATGAGAATTTTGAATATTACACAAGACGATTGGCTACTCAGTATTCAACTAACCGATCCTAAAATATGTTTCATTAAAGACGTATTAAATGATGCAAAGTATGACGAGATTATTGATATAAAACAAAATTTTGTTTTAAAACGAAACCGTTTATTTAGAAAAGTTAATGGTGGAATAAAATGGGTAGTTCCAAAAGGGGCCAGATGGCAAATATGTAAACAAAATCATGATGATATCGGCCATTTTGCAGTTGATAAAACATTATCTAAAATTCAAAAAGATTTTTGGTTTCCAAAAATGAAAAAGTTCATTACTAAATATGTGAAGGCATGCTTGCATTGCGCATACGGTAAATTGCCTGCGGGCAAAAAGGAAGGCTTTTTACATCCAATACCTAAAAATGATATTCCATTTGAAACGGTTCACATTGATCACCTGGGCCCCTTTGTAAAAAGTTCAAGGGGTAATGCTTACTTGCTTGTAATAGTAGACGGGTTCACTAAATTCTGTATTTTAAAACCATTGCGAAATTTGAGATCAAGTTTAACTATTAATGCATTAGAAGATGTTTTTACAACATTTGGTTACCCTAAGCGTTTAATCTCTGATCAAGGTTCTTCATTCACCTCTGAAGAGTTCCGCAAGTTTTGCGAAAAAAAGCACGTTAAAACATGTACTGAATGCTGTCGCTTCCCCTCGTGCCAACGGCCAGGTGGAACGCTATAATCGGACAGTGCTAGGAGCTCTAGCGTCATATACTGATAAACTGGGAGAAAGTAAATGGGATACTGAGTTAGGAAATATTCAATGGGGGTTAAATAACACTCTAAATAAAGGAATTGGGAAAACTCCATCGGAAGCTCTGTTTGGTCGAAATTTAACGCATAGTGGTGAGAATATTATGAATGAAATATTTGTAGACACAAGGCAGTCAGATAGGCGAATTAGTGAAATAAGGACTGAAGTTAGCGAGCACATTTCGAAAGATCAATATAAACAGAAGACTATATTTGATAAGACACGAAAAGAGGCTAAGATATATGCAGTAGGAGACTTGGTAAAAATTCAGAAACAGATAAGTCATAATGAAGGTCAAAGTAAGAAACTATTACCTGTATATTCAGGGCCATACAAAATATCTAAAGTTTTAAATAATGATAGGTATGAAATCTCAAGTATACCTGGTGCTAACATTGGTAAAAAGCTATATTGTAATATTTGGGCTGTGGATCAGATACAGCCATGGATAAGCACAAGTATAAATGAATTGAGTTCAGAATCTGATTCTGAAAAAGAATGATCTAGTTGATTAGATAAGACTGATTCAAAGTAGTATTTGATATAGGAGAGATTATTTTTATTGTATTTTAACAATAAAATCGATACAATTGAACTTGATGATTTACTTTTATTCGTTTACAGTTGATCTGAAATTAACAAAATAAAGGTTAATGATTTTTTTTGATAGTGGAATAATGTAAATGTCTGAATGTAAATGAAATAATGATATTTTTTTTTGCATATTCATTTAAATAGAGAATAATAATAAATGATTGTAACTTAGAAGACAGAATGAAAATATTGGTTTAACTGAAATTTAAATACTTACTGGAAATGGAGATTATTGTAAGATGGAAGTCGTGAAGTGGTTGGCTGATAATCAATCGCCGACGAAGTCTCACGGTGCATCTCTCATCTCACTTAAAGCATAGGTCATGTATTGGAAGTCGTATAGTGGCTGGCAAGTGAGAGAGCTTGTCCAGTGAAGCTTGCGGTGCAATGTATGGCATGTGTAGAATCTGACAGAGTCACTTATTGGAAGTCGTATAGTGGCTGGCAAGTGAGAGAGCTTGTCCAGTGAAGCTTGCGGTGCAATGAGTGGTATACTGTGTGAAATGAGTGATAATGTATGCTAGTATTGAGTCGCTTATTGGAAGTCGTATAGTGGCTGGCAAGTGAGAGAACTTGGCCGGTGAAGCTTGCGGTGCAATAAGTGGTATACTGTGTAAAATGTATGTTAATGTATGCTAGTATTGAGTCGCTTGTTGGAAGTCGTATAGTGGCTGGTAAGTGAGAGAGCTTGACCAGTGAAGCTTGCGGTGCAATGAGTGGTATACTGTGTGAAATGTGTGTTAATGTATGCTAGTAATGAGTCACTTATTGGAAGTCGTATAGTGGCTGGCAAGTGAGAGAACTTGGCCGGTGAAGCTTGCGGTGCAATAAGTGGTATACTGTGTAGAATGTGTGTTAATGTATGCTAGTAATGAGTCGCTTATTGGAAGTCGTATAGTGACTGGCAAGTGAGAGAACTTGGCCGGTGAAGCTTGCGGTGCAATAAGTGGTATACTGTTTAAAATGTGTGCTAATGTATTCTAGTAATGAGTCGCTTATTGGAAGTCGTATAGTGGCTGGCAAGCGAGAGAACTTGGCCGGTGAAGCTTGCGGTGCAATAAGTGTTATACTGTGTGAAATGTGTGTTTATGTATTCTAAATGAGTCGATTATTGGAAGTTGTACAGTGGCTGGCAAGAGAGCTTGGCCAGTGTAGCAACTAGTTAAGGTGATGTTATGATTTATAGTTTGAGGACAAACTTAATGTCAGGAAGGCCGAATGTTAGCTTTATATGATAATGTCACTAAATATTGTTGATTAGTAGATTTAGTCTTTGATCATTTTATTGTTATGGCAACATTGGCAACTGAGTTTATAGAATCTTTTCTAAACGGAAAACGGTTGGTCAACTTGGTAAATTTAATATTTAAAGCTGTACTTCCGGAAGATGATCGGCACGCCACCTATCTGAAATTTTTAGTTAGAAATTACTATAAAAGCACGTGTTGTGCATTTTTAAAGTCAGTTCCTTGTGAAATAAAGTACAATAACGATACTCTGCTCGTTTAACTATCGCCACCCTTCCTGATTCCTTATATATGTACATACTTGAAACCTGAAAACATAACACTCCTTTTTTGGGCAGTCATGTAAAAAATGAACTGGAGAAGAACCTAAACCTAACTCATCATCTGCCTAGCCTTTTCCCAACTATATTGGGGTCGGCTTCCAGTCATACCAGATTCAGTTGAATACCAATATTTAACGTGGAGCGGCTGCCTACCAGACTTCCCCAACGTGAACCTAACTATGGTACTATAATTAAACCAAGGTATTATTTAATTTACGGAACATTCTGTTCTAAATTGGTTCAGGAAAATGATATTTGAGCTCGGCTATAAATCTGTATCTTAATTGCAATAAATACCACTATAGTTACTTGTAGCCGCATGTCCCAAATGAATAAAAAATGAGAATAATGATACTGCACTTTGAAATGGAATTCCAATATTAAATAAAAGTCCAAGTCATTTACAATTAAATTTTATTTGGCACTGAGTCAGTCGTTGTAAAATCAACCTTATGCTTAACATTTAAGACTCTAAATGGCACTTTATTCTTTAACATTAAAATTTATAAGGGCACAGTTTCACATATCACGTTTTGGTAAATAGATTTATGTACTTAAATAAAGTTTATTTGGACGTAAATGTAGTGCCATAAATAATATTAAGCGATGCAGTTAAGGCTATTTAACAATATCACTTAATATGTATGAAGACAGTGATTTTTCGGAATAGCATTATCATGAAAATCGTCTTTTTTATACTTTGCACCTATCTTTTGGAGCAGTATATGACTTCATTTATATGTATTTAACTAAACAAATTGGGAATTTGGCAATAGGCTCATCCCCCACAACATGGGACTGAAACATAACGCTGTAATGTGGGTATACAATATACAACTCTGCCTATCTCTTTGGGGAGTACAGTCGTGATATTTTCTCAGTCCCTGGTACACATAATCAGTTCGGTTTTATCAAGGAAATAAGAGGCCACTAGTCATTGTACACTACATTTATGAATGTTTGTCCTGTATTGTATACTTGTTGTTGAATAAAAAATAGGGTATTTACTGAAAAAAAAACCTAATTAATCCTTCAGATAGATTTCTAAAAAATATTGGACACATATTTTTTTGTATCAAAATATGAAGACGATACAGTTCGTTGAAAATTCATCTGACGTCACTACTCGTTACAATTTTTACCGAGCCGTGAGGTTACAAGCCCCCACTCCTGATCTTTGATGCTTTGTCTTCGTCAGTTTTTATAGATTTGATAAAGGGAAAAATACATTTCCAATATTTTCCTATAATCTAACTGACGGACTAAACATAGTAATTTATTTTTTAATCAGGAAACATCCCTAATCTGTAATTACATCTTCCCTATACGTGTCTTCGAGTTGTATGTTATAAATGAACAACAACTATCTAAGAAAATAGTATAAATTTAGTTACTGGCCGGTTTTTTTCTTCAAATTGTGTCATAAAATACTATATGGCATCTCTTTGGCAGGATTTCCAAATTGAGCTCCAATCAAAAATACACCTTCATCCATAGGCACAAGGTTAGAATTCACTAAGGCACGGTCTCCTCATGGGGGTGTCTTCACGGGCCTCGGTGGTGGAATGTAGTTCCAGGTGGTACCGTCTGTTGTACCAGAGAAGCGCCACGATGCAGACCAGGCACAGGATTATGAAGAATACCAGCATGAAGAGCAGGTATAGCTGGAAAAAAAAGAAGATGGAGTGGTAGTGACTGAAGAAGGATAACAGAAGAAGAAGTGAAATGAAAGAAAGAAAGAAAGAAAAACTGTTTATTTGCGCCAAGCATGACGCACACCAAAGAATTTAAAAATAAAGCTTAAAACTAAAACAAAAATAATAGTTAAAAGTTGGGAAGGTATGCGTCACATTTGCGCAAAACGGCTGTCGCTCAGCATAATGCTAGGACTCTTGTACGAGACAGAGTCGAAATGCGAATTATTATTCTTCATTTTATACACTAGCAGCGCCCCGCGGTTTTACCCGTGTAGTTCCCGTTCCCGTGAGAATACGGGGATAAATTATAGCCTATGTTACTCAGGGTGAATGTAGCTTTCTAATGGTGAAAGAATTTTTTAAATTGGGGCTGACGTTTTTGAGTTTATTCGTTACATACAAAAATACAAATCTTTCCTCTTTATAATATTAGTAAAGATGAATATGTATAAAAGGATAGCTTTGTATACCAAGGCGAGCTTAACCTAGGTTGGGAATAACACTTCTGAGTTTTGGTCTGAAAAATTGTTGGACCTTCTTACCACTGTACCTATATGAATTTAAATTTATGATGGCATTTAGTGATACTTTTTAATAATGGTGGTGTAAAAAGTGTAAAACTTTATCTTTTGAAAATGAAAATAATATATCTAGTTTTAATTTCCGCGAATATTAGTGGGTTGCAGGTATGCACCTCCCTCCCGCCCGCTTTATTATGCACATGCAAGATTACAAGGCAAATGCAAGGATTTTAAGCACATGCAGGAAGGCAAAGCAAAACCCAACACCATTACCGACACGTGTTTCGCCTCTCCACGAGGCATCCTCAGGGGACGTGTTTCGCGCCTGTTCAGCTATACTTGCTGACTTAATAAAATTGATTGAGTCAGGCGTTACTTTGCGGAAATCCATTTTAATTTTGAAAATGTAAATAATATATCTAGTTTTAATTTCCGCGAATATTAGTGGGTTGCAGGTATGCACCTAAAACCAAAAACCTAAAACTAGATATATTATTTTCATTTTCAAAATTAAAATGGATTTCCGCAAAGTAACGCCTGACTCAATCAATTTTATTAAGTCAGCAAGTATAGCTGAACAGGCGCGAAACACGTCCCCTGAGGATGCCTCGTGGAGAGGCGAAACACGTGTCGGTAATGGTGTTGGGTTTTGCTTTGCCTTCCTGCATGTGCTTAAAATCCTTGCATTTGCCTTGTAATCTTGCATGTGCATAATAAAGCGGGCGGGAGGGAGGTGCATACCTGCAACCCACTAATATTCGCGGAAATTAAAACTAGATATATTATTTTCATTTTCAAAATTAAAATGGATTTCCGCAAAGTAACGCCTGACTCAATCAATTTTAAAACTTTATCCTCTGATAAAATATTGTGAGTAGTTGGCTAATATGGTTTATATGTTTTGTGTCAGATAGAAATTGTTTTTAGTAACATAAAAATGATGCTGCTTATATTTACGACGAAAAACACTTAAGAATCATAATATACTACTAAAGAATAGTAGTGACAGTGAATGAAATATAAGAAAAAAACAAAATCATTCAACTCTTTTCACAAATTTCAATAAAATCAACATCCTCTTCATTAAACGTCCATGATGAAATTTATCAAGCTTTTATTACCGTCCGCTAAAAGGAAACTCGGGCCGTTTTTCAACTCTAGCAAAAAAAAACATCGTTCTATATTCAAAACGTCGTTAAAACCATAATAACAAACATGGGTACACTGTTTTCTTTTAATTATTGGAGATGCATCGCCAGTCAATCTATCAATGGATTTTGGGATGTTGTCAAAACATATCGAATGAGATTAATTATAAACAAATCTGTAGTAAACCTTTTGCTGAATCATGGACAAAGAAACAACACGATATCAAAAGTACACACAGTATGCAATCATACATAGGTAATGTAAAAAAAAATGACTTCAAAGCAATCTTTTGTCGTATTAAAAAAAAATAAAAAATAATTGAGGGCAAGTACACACGATGCATACTATAAAAATATACAAAACTGGTGATTTTTACAGATGGGAGAAATAAGCGTGTCATCTGCACGATTCCTATTTGAGCAGTGGTGCCAGCTCCAAATATGCTAGGAAAATTTTGGACACGCATTGATGCTCTTAAAAACGTGCGCTAAGGGAAATACTTCATCCGCCCAAAAACGGCAATCGCTCAGCGTAATGCTGGGACTCGCGCGCGAGACAGCCACGGCGCTAGTTTTTGCCGACAGCCGGCGTTGAAAAGATGATTCTTCAAAATCTGTTAACCACCGAAAAACCAGACAACACATATTTTGAAACTGGTTAAAAATATAAATTACTTTTACAATGATCTTTATTTCAGTCTCTGCGAATCCCACTGAATACCGCTGAATAAAATATTTCCCATTTCCCACTGAATAATTGGACTACGATCTCTCTGAGGCAGTATTATAAAAAACATCAGAGCATTCCATTTATATTAACTTCAAGTTTCCAGCTGAAAACGGAACAAATCTACTTCTGAAAAACGAAATAAAAACTAAGTTAAACCTACTACATTGTTGTCTAGTTTCATTTCTGCGTCCAAAGTTTAAATGATAATTATAAAGCTAATTTCGATAGTCAAACGGCTTTATCAAAGATCATAGAAATCGGTCCAGCTGTTTTTGAGTTATCAATGGTGTAACTAACTGGCTTTACTTGGTATTTATAAATTACTTGACAGTTGCCATTGAGCTGATACAGACACACTTTGGCTTGAGCTTCAACCCCAACTGTGATGTGCCAATAACGTCATGGTTCTGTTGTGAGAGAGAGATGGAGCTATATAGGACTGATAACACTATCCCATATTCATAACGGATTCCATTCCGTTCAATTCGAAAATTTTCATTGTTATAATGGACTTTTTATGGTAGGAAATCATCAAATGACTCCTTTCGCTGGGTGGAGTGGACGGGAGTGTCAGTTTTGACGTTGAACTACGCGAAATAAAAAAATCGGCCTATTGCGAATCGGACTCACGCACGATGAGTTCCGTATGTCGTTTTGTAGAAATAAAATTCTTTTCAATGGGGTTGACATATCCGTTTTGTTAATAATCCCAAAACAAATAAGGACAAAAAAAAAACTTTATCTTTCTTTTATCCATAAAAACGGAAAAAACAGGTTTGCTGTATAGCCCCCTTTTTTCCTGGAAGGGAAATCATCAAATAACTTATTTCGCTCTGGGCGGAGCGGACGGGATTGTCAAACTTTTATTGACTAAAACCCACCTGTGATCCTTCTAGTGCCCTTTGCGTTCCAGTGCCGCGGTGACTCTTTCGAACAAATTCCGCAACCTTAGCAGGCTCTGACCTTATGGGGCTCCGTCGTTTTTGCTGATAGCTCTTTGCTATCGGACGGCGAGCCACCCATAGCTCGCCATCCGCAGGCCCGCGCCTGCGGTGGCCGGGAATCGCCCTGCGCTGCACAACACGCGGGGCGTCTTCTTCTGTTGCAGTGGCTGGGGCGTGAGGTTTCCCTCTCCCGCAAGCGGTCTGCCTCCTCCTTCACTAGCATTACTGCTTCGCAGAAGGCGGTGACCGCTTCTCATGCCTCCTCACTCCGGATCATGGATTGAACCAAGGACGGACGCGAGAAGTCACCGCCGCCAATCGCCTCGTTGAGAACATTGCTCCACCCAAGCAGGGCAGACTTCTACCGTACGCTCTACTGTGTCCTCCGGGCGATCGACACAGTGGTATGGGAGCCCCCTTAAATATGTATTTCTTTCTGTTTTTTTAGTATTACTTGTTACAGCGGCAACAGAAATACATCATCTGTGAAAATTTCAACTGTATAACTATCAAGGTTTATGAACCTTGATAGTTATACTCCGTTCAACTACGTCCGTCTGTCGTCAGGCTGTATCTCATGAGATACAGCCTGACGACAGACGGACGGATAGCGGTGTCTTAGTAATACCCTTTGGGAACGATACCCAAAAAAGAAAACAAAATTACATAAACCGAAATCCCTAAACCACTTCAAGTTATAAAAGGCTTTACAAAACTAACAAAAGTCTCCAGTACAATATTTTCGTTTCATTACGAAATCTGCATATTATGGTAAAGCTCTTCCTGCCAAAGGCTTGAGAATAATATTAGCTTTGAGGAAAGATAAATGTTTGAGCTCATAGAACTAAGAGCAACAGAAGGATATATAAATATGTTTTCTTTGTAAATTAAGATGTGATTTGTGTTAACTTTTCACAGCGGTTCGAAGGTTTCTGAACTTGTTTTCTGAGCTCTGATTGTTGGTTGAAAATTAGGCACGATTTTTTGTACTTTTTAAGTTTGTTATGTCATCAGAGAAGGAACTTTATATACAGACGTTTTTTTATGAATGTGATATCATCAGAGATGACTTCTTCCTCTCTGGGTGGAGCAGAAGGAAGTGTCAGATTCTTACTTACTACTAACCCATCCATGTTTTTCCAAATGCGTTTCAGGGCCACAGTGACTCTTACGAACAAAATCCGCAACTCTGGATATTATGTATATAGGGTTGGAATTTCATGTCAATACATTTATATGATATCTTTGCACTCAAAATGGAGTTGGCAACATCTTCTTTTAGGGTCTATGGTTGATTCCTTTTTTTTGTTTTTATTTTTATGGGATATCAAAAAATATCTTCTCTCGCTCTGGACGGAGTGGAAGGTAGTATCAGACTCTTACTGACTAAAAGCCATCCGTAATCCTCCTTATGCCCTTGGCATTCCAGGGCCGCTGTGACTCTTTCGAACAAATTCCACAACCCTAGCAGGCACGGACACTATGGAGCCCCGTCCTCATTGCTGGCAGCTCTTTGAGGCGCTCGTGGACCACGACGCGCCGTCGACCTGGGCCTGGTTGTTATCGGACGGCGACCCACCCATAGCTCACCGTCCGCAGGCCCGCGCCAACGATGGCCGGAAATAGCTTTGCGTTTCCCGACGCCCGGGGCGTCTTCTTCTGTTGCGGCGGCTGGAGCGTGAGGTATCCCTTTCCCGCACCCGGTCCACCTCCTCCTTCGGCAGCATTATTGCTTCGCAGAAGGAGGCGACCGCGTCCCATGTCTTTTCGCTCCAGACCATGGATTAAACCAGGGCCAGACGCGAGAGGTCACTGCCGCCAATCGCCTCGATGAGGACACGGCGTTGCTCGGCCCAAGCAGGGCAGACCTCCACCGTATGCTCCACCATGTCCTCCGGGCGATCCACACAGTGTTGACACCCGGACGTGTCCTCCCGCTGAATCCGAAACAGGTACGAGTACCTTCCGAAACAGCCGTGTCCGGTGAGCACCTGCGTCAGGCGGAAGGTGAAGATTCCTGATCGACCCCTTACAATGTTCTGGCTTAGTAGGTGATTCTATTAATTCCAGCATCAATAGCATTAATATAGTCCCCCAACGTGCGGATCTATTGGAAATAAGGACACTGAAACGTCTGGACGATGTTCTGAACAAGGTGCACTCACATAAGTATCCGTTTTTTTACAAAACCCCATTTCGTTAAGTTGGGACTGTCAAATCCCGCCTAATCTAGTATTACATAACACTACAAGATAAATTCTTGGTTATAAAAACAAACATATAAATTAAATCAACTACAGTTACTAGTAGTTGGTAGAAGCACTAACGTAGTAGACAGTAATAAATTTCACATTTTAGTTGCCGCAAAAAAAAAATGCGCTTAGCTATATAAACACAGAATGTTTTAAATCTTAATTGTGTTTTGTCGTGACAGATGTTCTAAATTAAGACGCCATAAAAACGGTTTACCAAAAAAAAAACCATAGTAAAAATCACTATAAAATACCTACCCCAACCCTATACATTAAATTGTATCATCAAACCTAAGCTACCCCCTTTTACCATCATTTCAACAACACATCACATTTTGTCGCCACATGAATAAAACACGAAGAAATACAAAACGACCTATCAACACCACACATCAAATATCCAATGACCTATTTCACTTAGTCGGGTAAACACTGACGTCAGCGCACACAAAAACAACCACGACGCATGCGTAAACAAAAACAATTGAATTAGAAAAGCAGAAAAAAAGGATTTTGAACAGCGATTTTTTAGAACAATAATGAAAAGTTAATAGGTATTTTAATGGTTTAGTTCTTAGTAAGTTCAGTAAAATCTTACCCCAAAATAGGCAAATATGGGATACAAATGTGACATGGTGTCTATATAACCACCAATGGGATACTGAGCTATGGGGGACGGCAATCTGCCAACTGTTTACATAACTCCCTCTCAGAACAACCATCGATTGTATTTTATCTCGACAAACTTTTTATTTGCGTAACTATGTATATCATAGACGAAAGCAACGTAATGTGATTGAGATTAAGCGATGCCGAACTAGGTCAAGAACTGGATGGGTTGTTGGCGTCATTGTTTTTATGTCACTGTCTAGAGATAGGAAATCTATTATGATTGATTCCTTTATCTTGCAAAAATATTCTTTTGTCTGCCTAATGGGCTGTTGTTAAGATTATGCCGTGTCGTAAATTAGGACAAAAGGAATATTCTTTTGTTTAACGAGTACGTCAATATATGACGAGGTGACCCAGATATCAACGTACTAGTTTTCTCATCTGACACTTATTGGTGTGAGTTCAAGTGACAATTTTCTTCGTAATTTTTAAACAAATTGGTTATGCGTAGGTAATCCTTACTAATATTATAAATGTGAAAGCGTGGATGTTTGTTACGCTTTCACGCAAAACTACTCAACCGATCATCATGAAACTTTGTACACATATTCTTTGAGGTACCTATTTGAAGTAACATAGGATACTTTTTTTTAGGATAATTTCCGACATTAATGCGGGCGAAGCTGCGGGCAGCAGCTAGTTTTAAATAAAAGCCCCGAATAAAAAATTGATAATAGTTTTTTTATCTCTGTAGAGTAGTGGTGGCCGAGTGGTAACGGCCCCGACTTACGAATTCTAAATCGCGGGTTCAAGCTCAGCCGGGCGCATTACTTTGTGTAATTAATTTCTTCACCACTGCTCTCAAAACGTTGAAGGAAAACATCGTGAGGAAACCGGCATGTCCTAGAACCAAAAAATCGACGACATGTGTAATTCGCTAACCCGCACTGGGCCCGCGTGGTGGATTACGGCACATTCCCTCTCCTAGAGAGGAGGCCTGTGTCCCAGCAGTGGGAACATTAAAAGGCTGATTATGATTATGCTTTATCTATAGATTGCAGAAAAACTTTTAGTTATGATTTTAAAGTTATGTGAACGTTTTCAATTATTATGCATGTTATAACAAAATCGACTCGTTCCGGATCCGACATCGCACTTGGCTGGTCGTAATAGTAGTACATAGTAGATTAAACAAGGAAAAACAAGTAGTGTAGCGAAACAAACTGCTTGTTTTATTCGAAGCTAGTTTGTGTTATGCAAATTGAACGTACAATCATGATCATGTTGCAATTAAAATATAAAACTACGAAAGAGAGAAATCACAAAAGTTATTCCTTCAAATTAAATTGTGGGGATATTGTCAAGTTTACAAAAGTGCCCCGTTGGTCTATTCGTCACTGCTAGGGTTGCGGAATTTGTTCGAAAGAGTCACCGCAGCCCTGGAACGCAGTTGCGGAATTTGTTCAAAAGAGTCACCGCGGCCCTGGAACGCAAAGGGCACAAGCAGGAACACGGGTGGGTTTTAGTCAGTAAGAGTCTGACACTCCCTTCCGCTCCGCCCAGAGCGGGAGAAGCCATTTGATGATTTCCGACCCAGAAAAAAAAAATAGTCTATTCGTCAGAGATCGAAGAGGAGATCAGAAAAAACTCTGCATGGCTTTTCTAACACGAATTTCGAAGAAGCAGCCCGTAGTTTGGATAGTAGTAATGTGACAATACGGTGCTTCGGAAAGCAAATCTGAATCGCTCCTATGTGGAATCCACGTATCCCATCGTCGACTACATAATCGTTTTATATCAGGTGAGGTAGTGTTCAAACGAAAACCTATCAATGAAAAAAAAAACCGTCAATATTAAGACTTAACGCTAAAATTCTAGAATATTCCTCGGTTCTTGCAACCCGAATATTCCCCAAAATTCACGCCAGCGAGGGCTCGGGTATTAAATTAGTATTACCTGCTCGTGCTCACGTTATAAGCTGATATTCTATCAAACCAGCTGCTTTTGGTTAATTATATAGGGTGGCCAAATCAAATGTATATTTTTCTCAGGAAAACGGCAAACGTCGTATGATTATAAAATATCTTGAGAGATCGTAAACTTTCGATAAATAGTCAACTGAATATTTGGAATAATATTTTATGCAAAAAAAAAATGATTTTCTGTAATCTCTCGAAGTCATTTCGAGAAATTGTAGAATTAACAAAACGTGAAGTATTACAGTTTCATTCTTTTTCTGTCTGCAGGGTTTAAAAAATGAATTCGAACCTTACCTATCCTAAAGTTCCCTGTGCCCTATTTCCGCTACTTGGCTAGGCCAGAAAATCCGATAAATTGTAGAACCATACACTGATTTCTTGCCAATATGTCCTCAGTTTATATCGGTTCACAATTTCTCGGAATGACTTCGAGAGATTATTGATAATCAAATCCTGATTAGTAAAAAAGTATTCCAAATGTTCAGTTGACAGTTTACCGAGAGATTTTATAATCTTACGCATTTTACAATTATCTGATGACATAATTATACTAGTCAGTAATCTCAACCTTTTGTTGCCTGATAATACTATTTGATCGTGTTTTTCATAAAATTTTCGCAATATTTTTTAGGAGTTCTATTAACATAAGAATAAAATATTTTGCTTTTAGTATATACAATACACCACAATACTTCAGATTTGGGGTTTTTTAAAGAATTTAGAGGTTAATTGCAGCTTACGATTTATTGCCTTGAAATAGTTTTAAAAGAGAAAGAAAGACAAAGAGAATTCGTCCCAAACTTCCACTTGTGTATATTGTTTTATAGTTTCCTTTTTTTTCTTGGCATTGTCCTCACATATAGAAGCGACCAAGGAGGTAACCAAGGTTATGTAATACAGAACATGATTTAAAAGAGTGTCCGTGGAGTTTCTTGCACGTTCTTCTCCATAGAGATCTACGCTTTGGAACGCGCAGATAGCTTCACCTATTTCGACTTGACAATTCAAAAGTGCCTGTAAAGGGTTTAATTGAAATAAATGCTTTGAGCTTGCGCGTGCACGCGTCATAAAATGGAGTTCTTAAAACGGTAACACGTAGCACCTGCCATATGGGTTCTTTCAAGAAGAACAATGAAATTACTCCACCTAATTAGTCAATCGTAGCTGTTTAAGGGATCTTGCGTGCATCAGCAAATAACGTTATTCCCACCAACTATGTCTATTTTAGCTAATCTCATTTCGTTTTCTGAAATTGGTTCGGAATCGGAATTTAGTCTATCTTCAATCTGCTCAGGAATTTTTGATTTCAATTACTAAAATAAATACAGTCGTCCGAAACGAAATCGTGACTCTTAAACTTAAATAAAAAGACAAGAAAATAGCAAACATTTTTGGCCAAAAATTGAAATTTATGCGAAAAAAATTATATAAATCCGATTTGGCCACCCTATACTTGTAAAAATTGTGTTTCCTTACACTTGGTGTATAAGTTAATATTTACACAATATAATACATAGCTACACTCCATTCACAATAAGATTAGACATTGGAACAAAATTGTTTACAGTCCGTTCAACCGATTTTTACTTCTATTCCGTACGCATAAGGATGGCATTAAAAGCAAAAACGTGATTATGCAGCTGGCATGTCATGCCACCAACGCAATAGAAGTCAAAATTGGTTGAATGTACTGTAAAAAAGATTTATTTCAATGTCTAATCTTATTGTGAATGGGGTATAGATAGATATACTTTTTCAAAGTAACGTTTTATTTTTGTCAAATCTTTTTTGATTCGCTCGCTTGCTGTTTTCTTTTGCAAGTATTTCTTTAAATGTTCTTAAATTTCTTACGATGGTGTACTTTTTTATTCTTTTTGTTTGAAAGTTGTTTTATGTTTATCTTCGTGAGTAAATTTTAATAGCAGCCAGTACTTCTTTTAAACTTTACATTTATAAACGTCTTGCTCGTCGAATAACGAAACAAATGAACTGTATTTAAGAAGTCTGTGGCTTTAAAAATAGGGATGTTTCCTGGGTACAAAAATATGATTCTATTTAGTCCGTCACCTAAATTATCGAAAATGATCGGACACTTATTTTTTTTTTATCAAATCAATAAAAAATGACGAAGATAAAAAGCACTAATGATCAGGGGTGGGGGCTTGTGACGTCACGTCGTGGTAAAAACTGCAGCACGTAGTGACGTCACACGAGTTTTCAACGCACTGTATCGTCTTCATTTTTTGATACAAAAAATATGTGTTCAATATTTTTTAGAAATCTATCTGAAGGACCAATTAGATTTTATACCCTATTATATGCTAAAAAATATTATACGCACGATTTTTGGTACACTAACTCTTGACCGATCTTGCCTAGTGAATTGAATACTAATGGATCGAAAATCTGCGATGAAAAGCGAGCCCAGAACATACATACATTCTCACTCCTTGAAGCATTTTCCTTCTTCTGATATCTGAGTGCTTGCTTTCGCGTCAAAATCTTCGCAAGCATCACTACGAGTACATAGTATAAAACAAAGACGCTTTCTTTGTCCCTATATCCCTATGTGTGCTTAAATCTTTAAAACTACGCAACGGATTTTGATGCGGTTTTTTTAATAGATAGAGTGATTGAAGAGGAAGGTTTATATGTACAGTAGAGAGTACATTGCTTCCGTGCGAAGCCGGGGCGGGTCGCTAGCAAAATATAAATTAGATTTGTTACCTAGTAATAAAATGCCTTGAAACGTCCACAGATAAAACCAATTTACTTTGGCTTTGTTTTATGATGAAAAGTCGAACCCAAAATGGCGTCCATCGTAAATCATGCGGTTACTCGATGTTTACGAGTTCACGAGGCACGCACTGTTCTGTTTTATATTCTTTTATTTATAAGTAGATGGTACATAAAAGCAGTGCCACCTTTGAGCTTGGATATATGTTCTAGGTTTGCAAAATGCCTGGTTGTTATCGGACGGCAAGCCACCTATCGTTCACTATCCGCAGACAGGCCCGGGTCGACGCGTCGAATTCCACGCGTTAACATAGAAGACGGGTCCCACTAGAGTTAGTGCCTGCTAGGGTTGCGGAATTTGTTCACAGAAGTCGCCGCTGCCTTGAAACGCAAAGGACATTAGGAGGAACACAAGTGAGATTTAGTCTGCAAGAGTCTGACACTGCCTTTCGTTCCATCTATAGCGGAAGAAGGCACTTGATGATTTCCCATCCATAAAAAAGACGAAGCTGTGAAAGAGTTAGTATTTGAGATTTCCATTCATTTGTTGCGAGCCCACAAATCACTAGTAATCGTGGGTTCGAACCCATACTAAAACTTTATTTGCTTAAACTTTCTCAGTACTGCCCTCAAAACATCAGTAAGAAAACTCCAGGAATAAAAATGAAATGACATGAAAGATAGGATCGATAAATTGATTGTACTATTATTGTTGAATATTATTCGTTAGCATTAGCTTTGAAACATTTTTTAAACTTGAAAGACACCAATGCATCTGTGATGTGTCGATCAAGTATATATCTCAAGTTTTGGTACTTGACAGGAGCATCGCTAGTTATTTTTAGTCTTCGGCACCTATATGTACATATATTAAACTAACAGCGCCTCGCAGTTTCACCCGCAGAATAAGTTTCGATCGCGTGGGAATATCGGGGTAAAAATCCTATATGTTAATCTTGTTTGTAAGCTATCTGTGTGCCAAATTTCATCCAAATCCGTTCAGTAGTTTTTGCGTGAAAGAGTAACAAACATCCATCCATCCATTCATACTTACAAACTTTCGCGTTTATAATATTAGTAGCATTTTTAAAATACTCCTCAAACATCTCAGCCTAAGTTCCCAAATAAATTAAGCATTCATACTATACAACCATTGCCATTATTGCGCGCTACAATTAAGTAAGGAAGATAGCAGCATTCGGTACCACTAGCGCCATCTAGTATCGAGTAGCAGAACTAGTAAAGTCAAGAACCTTCGACAATTGTATATGCTACAACATTCTAGAATTATCGAACCCTAGTCAGTCGCGACCGATATGTACGCGTACTTTCTGGAACTTTTTACATTGGAAGGTTCTGGAACTACCCGGTGTCCTACACCGACCGAGTCTCCCCCCCAAATAATAATAACCTGACCCAGCCTGTCGCTGCCCTCCATCAATGACCCCGCTAAGCCGAGGCCCGTGTCCCACAGGGGATGCCCTTAGCGAGCGGTCATTTAGCTTAAGTAGTTTTAGCCCTGGCTGGGGGCCTTAAATTCATTTGAGGCCACCACATGAATAATCGGCTAAGCAGTAACCAGCCTTGGTTTGCTGAAATGCGAGTGGTCCAAACAAAAAAAAAAAACCGACCGAGTCAGTATTCGATTAGTGATACAAGTGATAAGTCCGAGAGCGATCTTCAACTGCGAACTTAAGTGATTAGTAGTACGAATATGTTTCATAATTAGTGAGTTTAAAGTATATATTAGTGTTCTGTAATTAAAGTGTAATTTTAGGGTATTTAATCGACTGGTTTTATTGTAAAGAACCCAAAGCTCGCAACACTATTTTTACCAGCTTCTCCTAGATATAAACCTCACATCGTAACGTCTATAAGACCTAGGTATCTGTCACAGACGCACAGCAGCGACAGACATCCACTACATTGTCTGAAGGGACATAAATTCCAATTTGAGTCGTGCTGATATTTACGACCGGCCTGGTGTCTTTCCAATTTGTATTATTTCTTGTTTCCACCGCAACTGACCTTGTTATATATATATATATATATATATATATATACACCACGAAGGTTGAGGAAATCGTGGAGTATGTTCGAGCGAAGACCAGCTGGACCTTAAGGGTAGAGAAGTTGGAGCCGCGCCATAACACGAATTTCAAGTCGTTCGTGGTGCGAGTTCCGACTCATCATGTTGAGACCTTCCTCAAGGAGGAGTTTTGGCCGAAGGGTGTCGTGTATCGGCGATTCCGCGGAAGACTATGCGACACCACGCAGCGTAACACGACGCCGACGCCTCGTGTAAATTAAATAGTGTAATGTTTTTGTTTTTATATAATTATGTATGATAGTCTCTAGATAGGTATATATGTTATGGGTCTTTGTTACACTTGGGTCTTAAAGTTATATTATTATATTGGAAAACATTATTTTGTCACCTAGAAATCTAGGAACGAATTTAGGCTACTATTTTTCATTCTTAATGGAAGAATCTGCTGAACATTATCTTTCTAATATTTTTTTAATGATTGTCATTAAAAATTTGCGGTCGCAGTTTGTTTTCAAAGCCATTGATTTTATACCATAATCCCGCTAGTGTCTCGGAAAGCAGTTTAAGTTGTTGGACTCCGTTGCTATACAAAAAGCAGCGAGGTACTAGTACAATTTAAAAACATATTAATCCTTCATTTACAATTGGGTAGTTGACCTAAAAATCTAATTAGTCCATCAGTTAGATTTAAAAAAAATATTGGACACTTATTTTTTATTTTTTCACATAAACAAAAACGAAGACGATACAGAGCGTTGAAAACTCGTGTGACGTCACTAAGTGCTACAGTTTTTACCACGGCGTGACGTCACAAGCTCCCTCTCCTGATCTTTGATGCTTTATATCTTCGTCAAGTTTTATAGATTTGAAAAAGCAAAAAAAAAACGTGTCCAATATTTTTCTATAATCTAACCGACGGACTAAATAGAATCATAATGTAACACAGGGTGATTTTCGGCCACCGTTTTCGGTCAACTCTGCGGGTGGCGAGCTATAAGTAGCTCGCCATTCGATAACAACCAAACCTGGGTTGACGGCGCGTTGTGTTCCGCGCGCGCCTCAAAGAGATGTCAGCAAAGAAGATGGCGCCCCACAGGGTCAGTGCCTGCTAGGATAGCCAATTTGTTCAAAAGAGTCATGGCGGCCCTGGAATGCAAAGGGAACTAGATGGATCACGGGTGGGTTTTAGTCAGTAAGAGTCTGACACTCCCTTCCGCTCCGTCCACAGTGGAAGAAGTCATTGGCGATTTCCCATCCTGAAAAAAACGACTCGAGTATATTTGTTGGACTCAGACAAATATTGGACTATACAAATACATATTAGGGATCTTAAAAGGATTCAGTATTTTCATTCGAAAATACGAACCCTAATAAACTGGTATCCAGTTGCATCAAGCGATGCAGGCATTCCCGTTTTGTGGAACTTGTATTCTAGCGACGTGAACAAAATAAAATGAAATTGAATAAAACATGTTTTGTTATTAGCTTGTAGCACACGAGAAACTTTTGTATACAATGTATGTATGTATACATGTCTATGTAGCAGGTTTTTCATAAAATTAGGGTTTTGATCAAAAATCGAGTTGCCCGTCTGAGTTGTGTTTTGTAACTGAAGGAGCGGGGAATGGGCGGGGTACCCTGAGAGAACGCAGGCGAAACAAAAGTGAGGAAAGTCCCTGAGTCCCTGTCAACGGAAATGTACATACATAATATATCAGATTGATCATAAACCCAAACTAGTTCAGGCTTTTGATCAAAATTCTGGATTGTGACAGGTTTATGATGACTTTGAATTTAAAATGTGTCTTTAATCAAAAGCCTAATTTTATGAAAAACCTGCGACATATATATGTATACTCAGGTATTTTCTCGTCTCGACTTGCTACAAGCTAATAATAAACTTGACTCACTTTGAGAAGAAAACTCTTTAACGCCTCAAACAAATTGAAATGAGACGACAAAGGTCGCATGAAACGTGTTCGTATTGAAGACCGCTAAATAATGTTTCTGAAAATATTATTAAAATGGGAATTGAGTTTTCTGCTTCTTTTTACTTGAAAATACCTATGCTTATTTATTTTTAGGAGGAAAACCTTCACACCTACTTAAAGTTAATTTGGTTATTGTGTTGGTTTTTCTTAAAATATTCTACCAAACAAAAAAACGGCCAAGTGCGAGTCGCCGAACTATATTATGTTTTTGAGGTTTGAGATATCTTTATTTCCCATAAGAATTAATTCACTTACATGAGAAATTTTAAACTGATAATCATAAAACATAATTGCACTTAAAGACTTACGTACAGTAACAATAGTAAACGTAGATACTTAATACAATAATAACAAAATATTTCGTAAGTTTCGGGTACTCGCTAAATAATATACCTACACTGCCAAAACTTAAACATACAAGGAGCACGCGCAACTGGAAGTGGCACGTACTAAGGTGCGCTTGATTTTGTAAGAATATGTAATTTGAGTTGTTTTTTAAATAGTGATATTGATTTTGTATTTTTAATGCTATTTGGTAATTTGTTATATAATGCTGCACCTTCGTACATGACAGTTTTTTTACCATAGTTAGTGCGTGGTGAGTATAATTGTATGTCATTTGCATTTCTGAGCCTGATTTTGTGTATTTGATTTTTTTTCGTAAAATTTATTTGGGTATGGATGTTTTTATTGAGTATTTCTCTTACTAAAATGCAAGTATTATATTGGTATATTTGAGATATATTCATAATCTTGGTTTCATTGTATATTCTTTGTGTTTCTGTGCTGTAATCATAGTGAAAAAGGGTAACTTATTTTGTGCTATTTGCAGTGTTTTGATATTTGTTTTGGCCGCAACACCCCATACTTCTATTAGGTAGTCCAAATGAGGTTTTACAAGAGTGTTATAGATGTTAAAGCGAATCTGACGTGGAAAACATTTGACGACACCCCGTAGGGCCCCCGAGAGAGAAGTTAATTTAGATTTAACCTTCTCCATATGTGGCTTCCAGGATAAGTGATTATCTAAAATCAATCCAAGTATTTTTCGTGGTCAACTTTCTTGATTGGTTGGTTATTAATGGTCAATTGCGAAGGGTGTGATATTTTTTTGTTTTTTGCAGCAAAAATGATATAGTTGGTTTTGGCTATATTTATAGTGAGTAGGTTACACTGAAACCACATATTTAAAAGGTGCAAATCATTCTGAGCGTCATTCATTACAGCATCAACGGAATGTCCAAAGTAAAATAAAGCTGTGTCGTCAGCGTACAACGATATATCGCCTTTTAGTCCAATTTCATGAACGTTATTGATATAAATAAGGAATAATAAGGGCCCTAATATTGATCCCTGCGGAATGCCAAAATTTACGGTTTTAGGACTACTTTGGGTTTCATTAATCTTAACCACTTGGCAACGATTTGTCAAGTAAGATTTAAACATATCAAGGGCACTACCAGTTGGGCACGCCGCCATTGCGGCGGTAAGTCCCCTCTTTGAGGAGTGGCTGGAGAGACGCCACGGCGTCCTCACCTTCCGCCTGACGCAGGTGCTCACCGGACACGGCTGTTTCGGGAGGTACCTGTGTCGGATCCAGCGGGAGGACACGTCCGGGTGTCATCACTGTGTGGATCGCCCGGAGGACACGGTGGAGCATACGGTGGAGGTCTGCCCTGCTTGGGCGGAGCAACGCCGTGTCCTCGTGGAGGCGATCGGCGGCGGCGACCTCTCGCGGCCGGCCCTGGTTCAAGCCATGGTCCGGAGCGAGGAGGCATGGGAAGCGGTCGCCTCCTTCTGCGAAGCAGTAATGCTAGCGAAGGAGGAGGCGGAGCGCGTGCGAGAGATGGAAGCCCCTCGCTCCAGCCGCCGCAACAGGAGAAGACGCCCCGGGCGTCGGGAAACGCAAGGCGATTCCCGGCCACCGTAGGCGCGGGCCTGCGGATGGCGAGCTATGGGTGGCTCGCCGTCCGATAGCAACCAGGCCCGAGTCGACGGCGCGTCGTGTTCCACGCGCGCCTCAAAGAGCCGTCAGCAAAGAAGACGGGGCCCCATAGGGTCAGTGCCTGCTAGGGTTGCGGAATTTGTTCGAAAGAGTCACCGCGGCCCTGGAACGTGTAGCTGCAAAACAAGCATACATCAACATGCGCGCGCACTAGCGGCTTGTGGAATACTGCCGGTGGGGCGCCGCGCAATCTTTTATACGTCAGCCCATAACCACAAACGTTTTCGTCCTACCGTCTTAATATTTGATTTATTTTATTTTATTAAACATGTAGGTAGCCACTAAATTAATGGCAAATATTTTTGTATATAATAGGTGAAGTTAAGCAATAAAGTATTCATATCGCAACCGTCTTTCACTCCAGTCACTACCAGGGACTCTTACCTCAACAGTGGTGACCCCGACGTGATCATTAAGGCTACGATGGCTACGACACAAGCAAATTTGAAGAAAGACGAGCATGAAGTTTCGGGTGTGTCTCTTTCTCTTCGCATCCCACCGATTTGGCGCGACAGACTGCGGTTATGGTTTGCGCAGTTTGAAGCAATAGTTTCCCCTCACAAGAAGGGTGACCAGGCAATGTACGAACTCGTCATCGGCCAGCTAGAGCGTCAAGATATCGACGAGATAGCCGACATAATCCTTCGACCGCCAGAAGACGATAAATACAAAACCTTGAAGAATCGACTACTACACGTGTACGAGGAATCAGAACAAAGACAAGTCCAGCGATTGTTGTCTGAAATGGAACTGGGCGATATGAAGCCATCACAACTACTGCGGCGAATGCAGAACCTCGCTGGTGCCAACATATCCGAGTCAGCTCTGCGTATCATGTGGACGAACCACTTGCCCCAATCAGTCCGCGCTGTCCTCGCAGTCAGCGACAACATCGCCAAGAAGTCCGACATAGACGATCTCGCGCAAATGGCTGATAAGATTCTAGAACATTCACTCCCACAAACTATCGCTGCCGTCGCCACCTGCTCAAGTCAAACAACGAGCCACGAAACGAACACTACTCAGAAACTGGCTGAGAAGATCGACTTGCTGACGCGTGAGATCGCCGAACTGAAGGCGAATCAATCACCGTATCGACGAAGACGACCATTCCGAAGATATCAATCCAGATCACGAACGCCATCCAGATCGCGCTCGAATCGCGATGACTCATCATTTCGAAATGAAAAGACCTGTTATTACCACCGGAAGTTCGGGAAACAAGCTCGACGCTGCACACGTCCTTGCAATTTTGAAGACTCAAAGGCGACAACGGAAAACTAAGATCTGCGTTGGCTGAGGCGGCAACCGGCGCAACAACACTTTCTCACCGCCTATTCATCACCGACCGGAACTCACGCCTGTCTTTTCTAATCGACACCGGCGCCAACATCTCTGTTATACCAAAGAAAGTCGGTATGAAAGCAAAACCTACAAGCTTTTGCCTATACGCTGCCAATAATACCACTATTCCGACTTACGGTGAGAAGACGCTTGAATTGGACCTCAAACTAAGAAGACCTTATCGATGGAAGTTTATCATAGCAGCGGTCAGCAAACCAATCATCGGCGCTGATTTTCTAAAATACCACCGCCTATTAGTGGATATTGCCGGTGAACGACTCATCGATAAAGTTACAAACTTATTCGTCAAGGCACCAACGTCATACTGCAGTGAGCCAACGGTACGGAGCATTGACATTGAACATCCGTATCATCAGCTTCTAGCCAAATTCCCTAATATTGCCCGACCGTCATCAATGAAAGAAACGCCGAAGCATCGCATCGAACATCATATTGAAACCACCGGTTCACCATTGTACTACAAGACTCGACCATTAGTACCGCACCTATATTCGACTGTGAAGAAAGAATTCGAAACCATGATGCAACAGGGTCTGTGCCGACCAAGCAAGAGCCCGTGGTCAAGCCCACTGCATGTGGTTCCCAAAAAAAATGGTGATATACGTGTATGTGGAGATTATAGAAGATTGAACTCAGTTACGAAGCCCGACCGCTATCCTGTTCCACGCGTTAAAGATTTTACATATCTCCTACACGGCAAAAAGTACTTCACTACATTAGACCTCTGCCGTGCATACCAACAACTTCCTGTGTATGGACCCGATATTGAAAAGACTGCAATAACAACACCATTCGGGTTATATGAATTTCCTCGCATGTGTCCCGGACTAAGGAACGCTGGACAAACATTCCAGCGATTTATTCATCAAGTACTCAGTGGATGCGACAGCACTTTTCCATTCATCGATGACGTCATCATTGCTTCTGAAGATAAGGAGAAGCACTATGAAGACTTACGTGCCGTCCTACAAAGATTAGGCGGCGAACACGGCAATTACTATTTATCAGCGAGTTCACTACAGATATCCGACATATAAGCGGAACAGATAACGTAGTAGCGGATGCCCTTTCACGTGTCGAGACAATCGACGTACCAACTCCAATCGACTACGTACAGCTAGCTGCAGCGCAAGAGCGAGATGACACAATACAAACACTTACCAAACAAAGCAACATTCAACTTAAAAAAATCTCGGTTCCCGGAACAATCAAGCCAATATACTGCGAAACATCAACAGCAAGCTTACGACCGTATTTGCCTAATGACTATCGTCACATCGCTTTCAAAGCCGTGCACAACATAAGTCATCCCGGCATCAGAACAACAAGAAAAATGATACAAGACAGATACTTCTGGCCATCTATGAACATTGATATTGGCAAATGGGCAAAGCAATGTACAGCGTGTCAACAATCAAAAATACAACGCCACACGCGCAGCAACATCGAAATGTTCCCGATTTGCGACCGTTTCCAACATATACATACATGTAGACATCGTGGGACCGTTACCGACGACAGCACACGGACACCGGTACCTGCTAACAATCATCGATCGCACGACACGCTGGCCCGAAGCTATCCCTATGCAAGAGATGACGTCAGAAACAGTAGCAAAACACGTCTATGAATCATGGGTATGCCGTTTTGGTTGCCCGACCACCATCACCACGGATCAAGGTCGACAGTTCGAGAGTCAGCTATTTAACGAACTCACAAAACTATTGGGCGCAGAGAAAACCCGTACTACTGCCTACCACCCGCAGAGTAATGGGATCGTCGAACGTTGGCATCGATCACTAAAGGCTGCACTCATGTCAAGACTCTCGGACAACAACAAGTGGTTGAATGAACTACCTACAGTGCTCATGGGACTTCGTGCTGTTGTTCGAGCCGACACCGAAACTAGCCCTGCTCAACTAACCTACGGACGACCACTACGTTTACCCGGCGACTTCATATCTCCATCTGCGAACAACGTCAGAATGAGTCACGACTACACGTAACAATTACATCGCATTATCACACGACTTACGCCGACATACCAGCCGCATAGCAACAAGCGCAATATGTTCGTGCACAATGATCTCCAAACATGCCATTCAGTGTTCCTGCGAGTAGACACCATCCGCAAGTCACTTCAACGACCGTACGAAGGGCCGTACCATGTCTTGGAAAGAAATGACAAGTATTTCAAAATACAGATGCCCGGTAGAACTGCAAACGTCTCCGTCGACCGCCTTAAACCTGCGTACACAAGTAACACCGACATCGAGCAACGCAGCGCGGACGTAAATTCAAGTTCAACAACAACATCTTCAACTACAGACACTAAGATAAACGACGAACGAAGAACCAGATCCGGAAGACTTGTAAAGCTGCCCGTACGCTTCGCTTGAGGGGGAGTCCTGTAGCTGCAACACAAGCATACATCAACATGCGCGCGCACCAGCGGCTTGTGGAATACTGCCGGTGGGGCGCCGCGCAATCTTTTATACGTCAGCCCATAACCACAAACGTTTTCGTCCTACCGTCTTAATATTTGATTTATTTTATTTTATTAAACATGTAGGTAGCCACTAAATTAATGGCAAATATTTTTGTATATAATAGGTGAAGTTAAGCAATAAAGTATTCATATCGCAACCGTCTTTCACTCCAGTCACTACCAGGGACTCTTACCTCAACAAACGCAAAGGGCACAAGCAGGAACACGGGTGGGTTTTAGTCAGTAAGAGTCTGACACTCCCTTCCGCTCCGCCCAGAGCGGGAGAAGTCATTTGATGATTTCCCATCCAAAAAAAAAAAAAAAAAAAGGGCACTACCAGTGACACCAATATCATTTAACTTCTTTATTAGCAGTTTATGACTTATAGTAATAATAATAATAATATAATAATAATAAGTTTATTGTTCTTCTCTCACATAGAAATATACAACAGTATAAAAAGAAAACAAACAAAACATTAACGATAATTGTTGTGATCTATGTGAGAGACTGGTTTCCGTACTAGGAGACCTGTATGACAGATAACCAGCCTCTCCAGACTCCGGACAATAGGTGACAGCTGTATTCACATCAGTGAGAAGTGATAATTAAGAGGGATTAAGCTAGGTGCAGTGAAATTGTTGCTGTTGTGGGGGTACAAAGTGGGTGAGAGGAACTAAATTGAATGAGTGAGTAATTGAGTATGTGTGCGTGAGCACGTGTGCGCAAGTGTGAGTGCGAGTGTGTGTGTGCGTGTTCGTGTCTGTGTTGGTGTGTGGGAGAGAGTGAGTGTCTGTGTGAGTGCGTGCTTGCGGGGTGAAGGAGGTGACAGCATATGCAGTTGGTTATGATGGTACAATAAGCAGATTTTCAGTGTCATCGTAGTTGAGGGACTTGAGCCAGGTAGTAATAACTTTCTTACAGTTAGCTCTTGTGAGAGAGTAAACTGTTAGCTTCTTATTTATCTTATTATATAGATGTCTACCAAGAAATTCAAAGAATTTGCGTGAGAAGGCAGTGCTACGATTAGTAAGTGTTGGGCAAACCCTGTGTTTGACCCTCTTGTTTACATTAAGTAAAGGATCATACCCTATTAGTGAATGCTGTTTTAGAGCTGAGCACAGAATATAAAGTTGTCTTACTGTCAGCACATCAGAGAGTAAGTACAGATCTTTAGTAGGAAAGAAGAAAGGTAACGACAGGCTTACTTTTAATACCGCTCTTTGAGCTCTTTCGAGTTTTATTAAGTTGGTTTTACAAGTGCCACCCCATACAGTAATACAATAGGTTAGAATGGATTGGCACAGGGCCATGTAAACCGTTTTAATGACCTTTTTATCTGCAATACGGCGTAGATTTTTAAAAATAAAAATTAGTTTTCGAGTTCTGGAAGATAGAAGGTCCAGGTGGTGTTTGAAGCTGAGAGTACTGTCAATCATGACACCCAGATACTTTATACTAAAAGCTACTTCTAATCGACTGCAGGAACAGGAGTGGGCAGATGAACAGTAATGGGCTTTGATGTAATAATTATCGTGAACTGTGGATGAGTTGTTTTTGATAGAGAATGGTACAAATTTAGTTTTGCTGACATTGAGAGTAAGGCCGTTGTTTTTGAGCCAAGTAGTTACAGTATTGAACCCAGATTGAGCGAGGCTGTAAACCTCATCCCAACTGTCGCCATGGAAGATCAACGCAGTGTCATCCGCAAATGTGACAATTTTGCCGTTTAGTAGTAGCAGATCACACAGGTCATTGATGAAGGTGAGGAAAAGCGTGGGCCCAACTACACTACCCTGAGGAACACCGTAGCAAATAGGTAAGTCATCACTAGTGAGTTCTCCAATTCTAACTCTCTGTTGCCTGTCAGCAAGGTAATCCCCAAATAGTTTGAGCTGTGTATCACGAATCCCCATACTTTGTAGCTTAGTCAGTAGGAGTGGAACAGAGACCGTGTCAAAAGCTTTAGCCAAATCCAGAAATATCGCTATCACTTTCTTTTTGTGGTCTAGTTTATTAACGACGTGATCAACTAATTCGTGAACCGCATCATTGGTCGAGATTCCAGCTCTAAAACCAAATTGAGATTTTGACAGCAATGATTTGGTCTCAAGATAGTTGGTTAGACGCTTGTTTATGAGCTTTTCAGCTACTTTAGAGAGAGTAGAAAGTATAGAGATAGGTCGGTAGTTATTGACACAGTCTCTGTCACCACTCTTGTAGATTGGGATTACTTCAGCAAGTTTAAATTCCTTCGGAAAAACACCACTGCGGAACATTAAGTTGAAGATGTACGTTAAGGGCGGTACAAGGATAGTGTGGTATCTTTTAAGAAAAGCTCCTGAGATATTGTCTCGTCCGACTGAATTGACTTTTTTTAGATTAAGGATACACTGACGCACCTCATCTTCATCAGTGGGAAGCAAAACGAAGGAGGAAGGACAGGAGTTAGTGTGTGGTGTGTAGAAAGATGGATTTCCGTCGTGAGTGTTTTCAACAAGGTTTTTGCCAATAGACACAAAGAAATTGTTTATTGCATTGACAGAGGTAGAAGGGTTTGGGGTGGATATAAGATCCATTGCATAGTGTCAAAGGCTTTTTTAGGTCTATGAAAATTCCTAATGCTATTTGTTTTTTGTCAATACTTAATTTAATCTTTGTTATTAGATCTATTGTTGCAGAAAGCGTATTGGATTTTGGCCTAAAGCCATATTGTTTTTTATAAAGAAAGTTTTGTGCCCTTAAATGTTCATCAAGACGATTGTATAAAACACGTTCAAAAATTTTTGATACCACCGGTAGGACCGAAATAGGCCGGTAATTTCCTGGATCTGATTTACTTCCACTTTTGTAAATAGGACTGACTTTAGCAATTTTTAGACTGTCGGGGAAAGTTCCAAGTTCTAAATTTTTATTAATGCATTTAGTTAGTTCTCCTAGTATCAAGTATTTTACGAATTTTACTGATTTTGTATTAATACTGTCTATACCGGAGCTAGTGTTCAGTTTAAGGTTATCAATTATTTTGGCAATTTCATCTACAGTGCATGGTTTCAGCTGTGAAAGTGTGTTAAGGTTTCCAGTTGCGTGAGCGCCGTTAGTATGCGTTAAATTGTTATGATACTGTTTGGGGATTTGACTAGCCAGAACTGATCCAATGGTTGAGAAAAAGTCATTAAAACACTCACAAATGTCAGTCTGATTAGTCAAAACCCCTGATGGCATCAGAAGTTTACTTGGTGCTGGTGACTCCCTGACTTTATTTCTTGAGAGATCATTAATAAGACTCCACATTTTTTTTGGGTTCCTCTTGCATTGCTCAAAAGCATGTTGATAGTAAGTGCATTTTGTTTGTTGTATAATTTGGCTAACTTCATTTCTTTGATTAGTAAATTTTGCATGTAGTAATTGATCATTTCGTTTTTTTTTTGTACATGTGCCATGACATGTTTCTTTCATTTATTAGATGTATGATAGTTTTATTTATCCAATCTTGCTTGGGTGGATTCAATACTTTAGTCTTTGTTATTTTACTGTTTTGGATACTGTAAAGCAACTTTTGTTCGAATAGTTCGTATAGGTCATCTTCGTTAGTATTTATACATTGTTTCATTGCATTATACAGCTTATCATAATTTATCGCTTCATATTTTACGATTTTAGGTGGTTCTGGTTGATGTTTTTTAACTTCCAAGTATATTTGATTATGATCCGACATAGCAGACGTAATAACAGCACAATGAAACTTGGTGTCAGCAAGGTTTGAACATACATGATCTATTATAGTCTTCGTTGTAGCAGTTTCTCGCGTACAATAATTTTTCTCGAGTTTATTTAGGATTCTATAACCACTGCTTTGTAGTTCATCTTTGTATTTTACCACTGTCTGATCCAAATTTAGCAAATTGATATTGAAATCCCCCATTATGATAACTCTTTTCCTCTTCTGCAATTGTTTGGAGTATGTTTCAAGGAAGTTGTTGATATTAGAACTGTCAGGTTTTCTATAGATGCCAGCTATGTCTAGGGAATACTTTTCAAGATGAATCCATAAATAATGATTGTCATTTTGTGATAGTTCTCCAATTAAGTGGTGTTTTAAGTTGTTATGAGCAAAAATTGATACTCCACCACCCCTTGTGCAGTGTCTGTAGTTGTAGTAGTGTGTGTATCCGGGAATTTGAAGTCTTTTAGCTTCGTCATCCGTTTTTATCCAAGTTTCTGAGAGTATAACAATGTGTATGGTACTACGAAAAGATTCCAGAACACACTTTAGTTCGTCTAATTTTCCGGGCTTCACGATGCTACGTACATTTGCATATAAGAATTTTATAGATTTATTGCTCGTGGTAATGTCGTTATAGTTTTCTGCTATTTGGTAGGTTATAATTTGGTCTTCAGGGTGAGAGTTTTGTTTTTTAGTATTTGTTAGTTTTTTGCGGACTTTTCAATTATTTTAGGCACACCTCTAACGTACTTGATTACTAAGTTTTTGTCACCATTTTCAGTTCGAAATTTAATTTCTTCTTTGAGATTTTTCATGTAAAGTTGTTGTTGGGGTGTCTGATCCGGGTATATTTTGATGTTGTTACAATTAATATCATTCTTGCAACGTAGGATAGAAATTGCTGTTTCCGATGATTGGAAGCATCCTTTTAGAGGGCATGTTTTGTTGGGATTATATTTTCCTAGACGGAAAAGTTTCTCTGGTAAGCAATCCATACCTGCCATTCTTAAAATTTTTATAGTTTCATTCATGTCACTATCTGTTCTTTCATCTTTATTTGCAGACACCGACTCCTTTATTCCCATGATTATGATGTTTTTGCTCCTTAGTTCACGTTCTTTGACTTCTGTCATAATAGATTCATATGCATCCGGTGTTATAAGTGATGAAGGAACAGACTTTGATTTATCCTTAATCGTATCAATTTCTGATTGTAGTTTTTTGAGCTTCTCTTCAGTTGCAATGGCTTTTACTTGTACCTCAGAAATGTTTGTTTTCAATACATTTTGCTCCAGAGCAAGGTTGTTTATAGTTATTTTTATATCATCCACTTTTTCCTTTATTGATGAGATATCCCCACAGACCTTATCCATGAATTCCTTTTGGTTGCTTGCAATTGTAGCCATCATTTGCAGAATTTGTTCTCGAAATTCACTTAGTTCTTCCTTAACGTTATCAGTAAACTTTCTCTTATTACGGAAAGTAACTTGATTTTTTCAGCTCACAATATGAAATCTATGAATTTCTTATATGTTGTCTTTATGTATGTGTTGGGAATAGGACCCAGCAAACACGCAGATAGCACACTTAGGCGGTGTGATCGAGCTACACGTCATCATCATCGGCGAGCGAGCGGAGGTGTGGCGCGGGGTTGCGGCCCGACCAGCGGCACTTGCTTTCTCGGAGACCACCGCGACGGACGGCACTCAAAATAAATAATAAATATCTATGTTTGTCCGGGACAGTAAGAGTCTGACACTCCATTCCGCTCCGCCCAAAGCGGGAGAAGTCATTTGATGATTTCCCATTCAGAAAAAAAAAGGCTCGCTTGTATAAAACAAGCTTGTTTTACAGGCTAGATACACCTGTGCCAGTCATTACTTATAGTCCAAAACTCTGACTTATCAGCCTTGCCCAGAGTTACCGTGTTACTCTGACACAGTATTCTGAAGGTCAGGAAAGCAGTCGATTCATGTGAAGTATAAAATCCAGTTTCACCAAGTGTTTTGAGGAAACAAAGTTCTATTTCAATCGCATCCACATACATTACTATCAAGTCCCGCGGCTCCGCTTTACCACACGCACGTACGAAGCTCTTGAGCCGTGAATGTGGGACGGACAAACAAGAACTCTGTGTCCTTAATAATATCGAGAATGGGTGCGCAAGGGCCCCTTTGCAAACAAGCTGCACTATAAATAACGATCGGTAATGATCTGGTTATGTTTACGTGGGAAGACTATGAATATGATTGCTTGAAGTGACGCATATTGTAAAGTACAATAAAATATAATTCATGAGTTGAGTTTTCTCGCAGCGAACCTTTTTATTTCTGGATGGGAAATCATCAAATGATTTATTCCGGCTCTGGGCGGAGCGAAAGGGAGTGTCACACTTTCACTGACTAAAACCTACTCGTGTTCCTCCTAGTAACCCTTTGCGTTCCGGGGCCGCGGTGACTCTTTCGAACAAATTCCGCAACCCTAGCAAGCGCTGACCCTATGGGGTCCCGTCTTCTTTGCTGACATGTCTATGAGGCGCGCGTGAAACACGACGCGCCGTCGACCCGGGCCTGGTTGTTATCGAGCGACAAGTCACCCATAGCATCCGCAGATCGCAGACTTGGTTTTCCTGGGTTCAATCGAATCGAGATTCAATCAAATGCGGTAGGACGTGAAGAAATATATAGTATTCGTATTGATTCATAACACGCTAAAATCAACAGCTTATTAACCAATTGAAGACGACCTACAAAAAACCCTGTTATCGGTTATCGCGACGGTTGAGTGGTCCTTACGAATGAATGAATTTCATATCAGCAGCCATATTCAAACATATTCAATATATAATATTATAAAGAGGAAAGATTTGTATTTTCATATTTTTGTATGCAACGAATAAACTCAAAAACTACAGGACCGATTTCAAAAATTCTTTCACCATTAGAAAGCTACGTTCACCCTGAGTAACATAGGTTATATTCTATCCCTGTAGTCCCACGGGAACGGGAACTACGCGGGTGAAACCGCGAGGCGCTGCTAGTATTTAATACTTTCGATTTGTTTATCTACGCCCACGTTTTCTCACTGATTATATAGTAGGTAGACCGTAACTGTTACTGTACCGTTGATGCTAGAGAACCCAATTCTGGGTTAAACTCGCCTTTGTTCAGCTATCATGTATTTATATTTTATTTATCTACTATATAAAAATAAGTCGGGTTTTCCTTCCTCACGCTATAACTCCAGAACGCACGAACCGATTTCCACGGTTTTGCATTCGTTGGAAAGGTCTCGGGCTCCGTGAGGCTTACAGTAAAGAAAATTCAGGAAAAATTTCAACAGAAAAGCGGGAAAACCTTTTTTTATTTTTTTATATATGGCAAAACAACGTTTGCTGGGTCAGCTAGTTTATTTATAATTTTTGGGAAAACAAACAGTAGCATACAAAATTTTGTCTTAAAATTAAATATTTTCCACAGATTACTTTAATGCATAAACAACCAAGCTGTCGTTTTTGTAGTTGGCAATCATTAAATTAATGGAAATAAAACTGAAGGTAGACAATATTCTATAAACAAATCATCATAATCATCTTCTTGCCATACCTGCATGTTACTTGTGGTCGGCACAAAATGTTTTTTTCTTCCATTCTGCCCTATCACTAACTCCCTTTTCTTTCATATCACTCCTCACAAAATCCATCCATCTTTTCTTTGGCCTACCTCTCCCTTTCCATCCATCCACATTTATATTCATAACCCTTAACAATATTATATAACAAAGAAGAAAATGTATTTGTGTGTACAATAAAGAAAAAGAAAAAACCGAAACTGTCGCGTTAGTCGTGTGACCACAAGAGTTATTTCCGAGCATGATTCTCGAAATCCTACGCTTGATTCCCGGTCAGAATAAGTGGTACTGGGTTTCACCATCTGGAACCTACTAAGTAGCTGCACGGAGTCTGATTGGTGATCGATTGGCTGATGAAAAATGGGAGTTCACCCATCCTTTTGCGTAATACAAAAGTTCTATGTTATGTTAGAAGCCATGTTCAAATATGTACGAACCAAATAAAAACATTCTGCCCCAACACAACAGAACTCGATAATTACACCCTTGTATGGCAAAAATTTAATTCCCACATTAAGCTATTTCAAGCAATAAATCAAAGAGCTTTGAATTATTGCCCCGAAAGTGTTTTGTAACGAATTTGTTGTATGCGCAGAACTCGAAATACGACGCGACGGCACCAACGGATCATGTACAAGTTAAAAGTCATTTGTGGCACACACTCATCACGAAATATTGAAAACCACTTGACACACTTGACACTTGACATATAAAGGCGAAATTTGGCACTGAGGTAGATTATGAATAGGATATGTCTGTGAGCAGTGATAGCCGAGTGGTAACGGCCCCAACTTTGGAATTGTAGGTCGCGGGTTCAAACCCAGCCAGGCGCATTACTTTGTGTAATTAATTTCATCACCACTGCTCTCAAAACGGTGAAGGAAAACATCGCGAGGAAACCGGCATGGCCTAGAACCAAAAATTCGAAGACATAAGACATTCACCAACCCGCACTGGGCCCGCGTGGCGGATTACGGCCCATTCCCTCTCCTACAGAGGAGGCCTGTGTCCCAGCAGTGGGAACATTAAAAGGCTGTGTGCGATAGTACACACGATGACGGCGTACGAACCAACGCTTGCCGTTTGATAAAACGTATAGGTGTCATAGCCATAATCAGTATTGTCACTTGCTGTGAATTTTATAAATAAAGGATGACATTGACATGCTTGGTTTTAGAGCGATATTTCATACAAATTCTTGGAAATTAAGCTTTATAAGTAGTTATTCTAATCAATCTTTATATGTAAGGTATAAAAAGTTGATTAAAAATGTTCTCAAAACTCACTTAAGAGAGAAATCGGGAGTTGTTATAGCAGCAATATGAGTAAAAATAAATCACTGAAAAAGTGAACTGTATACCTATGGTCGGGGGCTGCTGGGGCTAGCCCGCAAACGCAAAGGGCATTAGGAAGAACACGGATGGGTTTTAGTCAGTAAGAGTCAGACTCTCCCTTTCCAGAGCGGGAGAAGTCATTTGATGATTTCTCAACCTCAGAACAAAAAACTATCTATTATAGTTCATGAGATTCAGCCCTCTAACAGACATACGGTTGGATGGACAGCGATAACTTAGTAATAGGGTTCCGTTGGTTACCTTTCGCGTATGGAATCCTTAAGATGGCGTCTATGCTCTGTGGTCGTATGTTGTATGGATGTTTGTATGAGAGAGTGGGTGTGTGTGTGTGTGCAAATTGTGATTAACGACTTGCAAAGGCGTTGACAGATGTCCCACTTTTACAGTCAGAAGGCGTGGTGGGTGTTAAACGTCTCATTTTATGTGCTTTCTGATGTGATAAATTACTGAAAATTGTTGGCAGTGAATCAAATGGGAGCAAGAGATATGAGAAAATGTGAAGGCAGGCTATTTTTCAGTCAAAGGATGTTTTTGTTAGTTTTGATAAACATGGGGGTTTTTAATGACCTCGTATTTATCAGAAATTTTGATATTCAAGATCCCGTAATTTATCATACGTAGTCAAGGTTTGGTAAAACTCAAAGTCAAAGTCAATACTTTTATTTCAATTAGGCCATTAAACGGCACTTTTCAGTGGTTCATTTACCTACGTTAAAAATAATAAAGTGACTTTTAATGTCCGGATCTTGAACATTAAAAAAAAGAATTTTTTTTTGAAGAGGAGAGCAGTAGTGGCCTAATGGTAACGGCCCCGACTTACGATCAAATTCAGCCAGGCGCATTACGTTGTGTAATTAATTTCATCAGCACTGTTCTCAAAACGGTGAAGAAAAACATCGTGAGGAAACTGGCATGTCCTAGAACCATAAAATCGAAGACATGTGACATTCACCAACCCGCACTGGGCCCGCGTGGTGGATTACGGCCCATTCCCCTCTCCTAGAGAGAAGGCTTGTGCTAATTATGCTATATAATTTTTTCGAGATTTTGTGGCGAAACCAATAAAAATGTTTTTTTTTTTTTTATTTATCCATTTACATAACTTATAATATTAATACTGCTATCGAATTAAGATACAAAAAGATATCAGGACTGTGTGAGACAAAAAAATAAATAAGATTGCATTGCATAGGAAAACACGATTCTAACAAATATTTTTAGGGTTTCGTATCCCGATCTGTATCTCATGAACGTTATAAGTGCACACTCGCACTTGGTCGGTTTTACTTTAAAGCAAGAACGGAATTCAATTCTACAGGGATTTGAACGGGCGCACGTTTAACACCTGCGCGACATAAAGTTAAATAGAGAAAAATACTTCCCATATTATTCTTTGACTTTAAAATACAAAATATGGATGATGAAATTTTCTCAAAATCAAAAATCATTTATACAAAACTAGACTGAGAGCCAGCACTTTTTTAACATCAAATTTTACATGAAAACAGTTCCCCTAAACGCCCACCCGTCACCACTTCCTAGTGTTTTAGCTGGGCGCAACCAACTCCCCAGCAACACATCTGTCTATTGCGTTTTAAGAACTTGAATTTATACAATAGTAAGTCAAATACGGCAGAGGGAGAAAGAAATATCCAGCATGGAAATCATAAATCAATTCACTACAAAACATTACCTACAACTACATAATCATCAGATAAATAAAAAACAATATTATATGAACTAATACAGTAAAACCTATCATAAATAAACTTATAGAGAAAGAATAAGATAAATAAGACATTGTGTGACCAACTATTCTTATCGTCTAAATAATCATTAATAAAATAGTATGCCTTCGATAGTATGTCTTTAAGATGATGAAGAATTTCATAAAGACGATGATGATGATTGTTGTTTTCATGTGCGTCAGACGTAACTCAATTTCAAACCAATATTAATTATTCAATTACTTATCAAATTGATAACTAAATCGGTCTGGTCTAGACATATTTTTATAAACAGCATGAGTTGTAATTTGTTTGCATTAATATATTTTGATACACTAAAGTAGTAGGTAAGCAAAGTACTTGCTACGACGTAGCAAATGATTACGCAAGCTACGGAGGCTGCTACGCAAGTAACGTTTAATGCTACGCAAACTACAGAGGTGCTACGTAAGCTACGAAGGATGCTACACAAGCTACGTAGGATGCTACATAAGCTACGAAGGATGCTACGCATGCTACGGAGGCTGCTACGGAAGCCACTGAGGCTGCTACGAAGGCTACGGAGGTTGCTACGCAACCTGTGGTTGCTGCTACGAAAGCCGCGGAGGATGCTACGCAAGCTACGTTGAATGCTACGCAAACTACTGAGGTAAGCTATGAAGGATGCTACGCAGGCTACTTAGGATGCTATATAAGCTACGGAGGATGTTACGCAAGTTACGGAGGCTGCTTCGGAAGCCACGGAGGATGCTACGCAAGCTACTGAGGTTGCTACGCAAGCTACGGAGGTTACTACACAAGCTACGGAAGTTGCTACGCAAGCTGCGGAGGCTGCTACGGAAGCCACGGAGGATGCTACGCAAGCTACGGAGACATGTAAAAATTAAATTGTTCTCACGTAACTTCTAAACGTTTAAAAAAAAAACAGACAACACACACAGAGAGAATCATAAATACTTTTTAAACATGCAACCTTTATGAAATCTATAGTGTTTAACATGATTATTATTAAGAAGTATTACAAAAAATAAAAAATAAATGTTCGAAACAATAAAAACTCAAATCCGACATTTGCCAGTTTTATTCATAAAACATTTACATTATTCTTCTACGTTAAATTGAATGCATATTTACATTATGTGATATAAATTACTGTTAAATGCCCAGACCGCTATTTATAAACTAAATGAATATCTACGTCTACTAGACATGAACCAATTTGATCCATTAAGACATTGCATATAACTGGATTTGCTCACGAGGAACTACGCGAGACAGTAAGGCTATCTCACACTGACCAGGCGCTGTCGTTTCAGAAACGTCTGGACAGCACTTTACCGTAATTCGATGCATATTGCTGAGTGCATGTTAATTCGACTGACTGCTGTCTCTAAGATTGGATTTTATTGAATTAACTGGTATTAGGTATGTCTACTTTGTGGAGGACTAAGATAAATTCGCGAGCAAAGTTATTCTTGCCGCCGCAAGGGTCAATCATCAAGGTTAGGCAAAGCTTGCCGAGGTCGTGCTGAGGATGGGTGTATCTTAACATACTGAGACTCAACCGTATCTCGGAACGCAACTTAAAGCCAGTGGTCCCGGCTGTCATTTGAACGCACCCAGCATTCACAAATATGTAAACTCACATACACAAGACACCCAGACCCGGAACAACTATCTGTAGGCCATAAAAAGGCTTTTTTTCTAGATGGGAAATCATCAAATGACTTCTCTCGTTCTGGGCGGAGCGGAAGGGAGTGTCAGACTCTTACTGACTAAAACCCATCCGTGTTCCTCCTAGTGCCCTTTGCGTTCCATTGCCGCGGTGACTCTTTCGAACAAATCCCGCAACCCTAGCAGACACTGACCCTACGGGGCACCGTCTTACTAACTCTTACCACACTTAAAAATAGGCCTACGATGTCATTCAATTATTAATTAATTAAATATTAGAATTAGTTTCTATTCATTGAAGTATGAGAGAGCCTTTGACTTGAATGAAATATGTGTCGATAGAATAGAAAATAATAGATACTCTTTATTATGTACACCTCTCTCTCTCTCTCTATCTCTTTATTATGTGTTTATAAGTTACAGAGAATATAGATGAAGAAAACATTACATAGGGTGACACAATGGGCGGCCTTATCACTAAAAGCGTACTTTTCAAGACAACCTTTGGATGGATTTTAAAGCGCGAAGAGGAAAATACAGTACTGTAGGTAGTCTTAGGTGTACTAATTATATCGCACTGCTAACACAAAACTGTATCAACTTAAAATGAAGCTTTTTTCAGAAATGATGGAAAACTGATTACTCGTTTCCTGTAAACGATTGTAAAAAAGTGAATACTGTTTTAAAATTAGGGATAAAATTAAAGGGTTTCTATAATTATGAGTAATTTCTGAGATTGCGGGTTATCAAGTTATTTCCAAATTTCGAGTTAATACAGTATTGTGTGAGAAATAAAAAATATAAAAAGAATTCTTTTTAGTTGCGTAGTTATAAGTGATATAATTTTGACTTCCTACAATTCATTTTGATTTTATTTGAATGATTTTAGGCAAGGTATTTTGAGTTAGTATACTTTTCATTAGATCTGTTATTTTAGAGACTATAGTTAGGGCATAAATAAAGCAAGATAGAAGTCAAATATTGTATTTATCAAAAGAAACCATAAAAAATAATAATACAAAAACCATAATTATAATTATTAATCAGTCACTTTACAAATAGTCATCACTAATCTTATCAATCCAAAAATCATACAATGAATCTTTGTGAATTCAAAATGTTATACAAACATTTTGGACTTATATTCAAAAAACAAAATAACCATTTTTCAACAAAACAAGAACAAAAATCTTTTAATTACTTATTTAGCAGTCTTAAAACACAAGTTGCTGCAAAGCAACATAGAATACCGAATTGAAATAATATCTGTGTGTGTGTGTACATAAACTTTATAGTAATTTTCATCTTCATAAGAATTCTTATAGAAAAAAGTGATAGGATTTCCTTTTCAACACGGAGCACCTTAATATTATCATGCCATTTCAATTGGTTTCGATCCTCGTTTATGTTGAAATTACTGCCATATTATTTTTCTTGACCGTTTCATCGATGGAGGTCCTTTTGGTCGCCATATCTACCAGAAGACGCCCACGGTTCATGCTACAAATAAACAAAAAGTAATGTACCTACCTATTTACTTAGCGAAAATATTTTTTCGTCACCTAGGATGTTGTAACTCAAAATTATTTTGTAAATTATAGATAAATGTTTTATTTTGACTTTAACATAACTGATTGAACGTGCGGTTTTAAATACTATTAGTAATAGCAATTATATTACTGAAATATGAATAATTTATTCAAAAAACTTGGTAAAAAAAATTATTCATCAAAACTGCATTAAGTCTAAAATTACTAACTAAACCAACAAGAATGTCGTTATTCAAAATATCACTTGAAATCGATTCCTTATTAACCAACAATAATGTAACAACTCGAAATACACCAATTTGATAATTAGGTTTAAATCAACAATAACGTATTAAGTCGTAAAAATACATTTTTACATACCTGATTCAGCAATAACGCAGCAATTCAAAATAATGCGCTCTATTACGTAAAGGGACACGTCCTCACCACTCAAATTTTAACCGTAACTAAAGATGACGCAGTGTTGCGCGGGGTGTTATAACAGTCGGTAAATCATGAAGAGAGACTTATAACGCCATCTCGTAATTATTTTTTGCGCTATTTCAGTGACGGTTTTATTGACGCGTAGAAAATTAAATTTAACATAAGAAGAATGAGTTATCTCGAATTTGACTTTTTTTGAGTTGATACAGTCTTGTGTTAGCAGTGCGATATATATACAATAAATACATAATAAATAAATATATACAATAATAATGATGAAACAAAATGCATAGAACCCAAATAAAAACGATTAAAGAGAGAGGTTGTGATTTTTGACCATTGCTTTAAAAATGGACAAAGATTGAGCACGCCTTACCGACACAGGTAAGGCATTCTGTAACCGCACCGCTTGAACCGTAAAAGATTTGTCGTAAAAGCTGGTGGAATGAATTGGCATCTCTAGCCTCAAGTTACTTCTATTAATTGTGCACACCATAATTTACAAACACAGAAACGTAAAAAGCATTTCATACACACTGTGTAGTTTTATCGCCATCTTACGTGATGGAAATTTGTTATTTTATAAAGAAAATAATCCACTGTTATCTTTGTGTTGGTTTACAGTTTATTTAATTGTGCCTAAAGTTTTAATAAACAATTATTTCAACAATGAATACAGAAAATCTCAATTTACGAAAGCAAAATAACGCACAAAATTAAAATTAAAATTCGTAAAACTCAAGTACTGCATTTCTGCAAAAAGTAATTATTATTCACCATGTCATACCTTTCAAACCATTTCCTTGAAAAGCATCGTTTATATAAATTGAATTTTTCCCAAAACCCAGTTCATCATAAAAATTTTACTTACCCAGCAAACAGCATACATATAAGATATATATGTATTTATCTTTGATAAAACCTGTTTCATGTTCACCCTTTACTGGAATTACCGTTCGCATGAAATATACATAATATTCATATTAAATGTACAGTCAACGTGAAAATTAAGTGATGATTAAGCAAAGATATAAGTTTCATCATAAAATTCCTTGTTGTTCTTGTTACAGATATTAGTTTAATTAAATGTTAAACAAATATAGAAAGAAACATAATTTAAACTCTATTGTTACCCGGGTTTTTTTTTCTATCCAACCTACTACCACCTGTAGGATATTATTTTTCCCTTTCTACCCGGGAATAGCACTACCTATGAGTGGTCACACTATGTCTGGTCATATCACAATATGCTGTTAAAAAAATCATGGAGCAATCTAACTAGAAACCCATACCATCTATCGAGCGCCACAACAACCAGCTTTCCCAACAATGGTAAGTTCGGCTTTCACCGGATTCTAACCGATGCAATTAAACACTTTTTGTAACACTATAACTCTGTTTTCCGCATATTTAATCACAAAATCTTGCTTCTTCATCTTAAGATAAACAAACAAACAAGTAGAAGATACCAATGGTAAAATATTCACCGACTTATTATGCTGACTGTACTGTCAGAGAGTCAGAAATGTTTGTGATTACATTAACATGAAACTGTGTCTTTTATTATATTCGATCTCATGTTAGGGTTGCCGCCTCTTCAGTTTTATCCAACAGACAGTTTGATAGGGGCAAGCCAAATTCCTTCTTTTTTAAATAAGTTGCCTCACTCTAGGAATTTCTCCTGTGTCGTGGGTGCGTTTACAAATATCTCACTTATACAACCAGCCAGACCCAGAACAACTATCTGTAGGCCATACAAATATTTGCTCCGTGTGGGAATCGATCCCACGACACGTAGCGTAGCAGCCAATCGCTCAACCACTGCGACAACCGCGTCGTCACGACGTCAATATGAAACTGAGTCCTTTATTACATTCGATCTCATTTTAGGGTTGCCACCTCTTCAGTTTTATCCAACAGACAGTTTGATAGGGGCAAGCATAATAAAATTGGAAGATTAAAAATTCACGACGGTGACGGGTGGGTGCGCCGTTGAATATTTGCTGGTTTTTAAGTGTCGTCCTATCTTTTTATTGTTGGTGCACTAGTTTTCCTATATTAAAAACTAGCAGCGCCCCGCGGTTTCACCCGCGTAGCTCCCGTTCCCGTGGAAATACGGGGATAAATATAGCCTATGTTACTCAGGGTGAATGTAGCTTTATAATGGTGAAAGAATTTTTGAAAACGGTCCTGTAGTTTTTGAGTTTATTCGTTACATACAAAAATATAAAAATACCAGTCTTTCCTTTTTATAATATTAGTATAGATTTGTTAATAATTTAAAGGTTCCTGCAGAGAGAAAGACGAGATTGCTGATTTGTTTAGTAAAATTCTACGAGAAGCATGGTAAGAATGTTTTTCGTACAACAATAGGGATGTTTCCTGAGTAAAAAAAGTATAATTCTAATTAGTCCGTCAGTTAGATTATCGAAAAATATTGGACTCTATCAATCTCTTATTTTTACCACGACAAGAAGTTACAAGCCCTCACTCCTGATCTCTGATGCGTTTTATCTTCATCAATTTTTGTAGATTTGATAAAGCAAAAAATACATATTATTAATATTTTTCTATAATCTAACTGATGGACTAAATTTAATCTTGTTTTTTACTCAGGAAATATCCCTATTGTAATACTACGTGTATAACAATAATTGGGTCTTGTTGTTCCACGATATCAATCCAACGATCTTGAATTAAAAGAACATCGGAATTCACTTAAAAATAAGGAAGCTAGTCGGGTCACGGCCATCGACATTTTTATAATGGCCACGCCTCATGTAGCAGTGAATAGCTTTACATTAATTCAAATGACAGCTGTCATACTGAGTTGAAAGGGTAGTTGTGAAACAGAAAACCTTTCAGAACAAAATTTCCTTTCAAATGATATACCAAACACTGAAAAAATGTTTTTAGGAAAACTACAACTGTGAGCATCAATTTGGAATCTAAATGATTCCTATTTATTGCTTGCGATTTTGGGTTTTTGTTTCTTGAACTTAGATGAAGGTCATATAAAATCGGAATCCAGAAAACAACGCGAACGATTTCTGAAAAAACCCGCGCATCACTATTTAAATGGAAATGTACTGATTAGCTGTTGAAAACTCATTCAACCAATCACAGCAGTAAACGAGCGTTTGGCAATTTTTCATATTAATTTTGCAATAATATTCGCAGAAACTCGGCCTTAAGCATCCATATACTACATACACAGTTATTTTCTTGTTGCACACAGTAAAACAGGAAATTTACTTTAGTTTTCACCAAAAAACCTTCGCTGGAAAGCTTATAAAAATTCCACCTGAAATTTACCACAAAACATGCTTTCGCTTTTTCGGGAAAAGCCAGTAGGTATCGTGCATTTAAAGTAAGTGCCTCCATACCGGTAGTGTACCAGCATAATTCCACGTTTTGGGCATTATCAAAACCTGCGCAGAATGCTCGAGTTAAGCTTGTATGGTCGGAAGAAAAATATCCTGTTTACAGTTCTTAATTATATTTGGTAATATTCTATGACTTAATGAGGCCAATTTTTAAATGTTGAGTGTCTTTTCTACTTCAGCCTAAGTCAAAAGCAAAACGTTTATTTCAATTTGGCCACGGCACTTTTGAAAGTCATCGTTTACTTACAGTTAAAATAATATAGATACATTTGTATGTATATAAAAAAATGACTATTGTGTCCATTGCAAAGATTCTTACGAAGAAGGACGGACAAGAAACTCCATAGTTACTGTTTTCAAACAAAAGTTTAAAAAAATAAAAAAATGTAATTAGTATATGTAAATGAGGACTATGCACCTAGGTAGATTATAATAGCTGTAGCAACAAAGTTTTACCAGCACAGGTTAACTTATTAACTGTCTAAATAAATACATGCTACTCATATACATAATTATGTATATTTACAAATATGGAACCATTACTATTACATTCACGATCTATAAAATAAATTAGTATTTACTGAAACATCGACGGACATGAGAAATCAGTACTTTTCGCCCTACTCGAACATACCAATGCCGCCATGATTATGTTTTGAGAGAGATCCGGAGCTATATAGGCCGTATAACATTGTCCCTTTTTCACAACGGTATCATGATCATAGTTAGGGGCTTGATATCTGCAATCGCTTTGATGATGGGAACAAGTATTCTGATGAAGACCCATTATAATCTCTAAGAGTCTTTGGTCTATAAACTAATAATAATACAACATACAAGTAATCTGTTCTAAGATTACTTGACTATTTTTTAATTAACTTTAAGTTCTTGTGTCTTTAAGTTGTTTAACTATCGTGATGGAATACCTCAGTTGTAAGTATTTTAAAATCTATGATTAACAAAGACATCTCTAATAGAGTAGTTGACTAAAAAATATAATTAGCCCGTCAGATAGATTTCCAAAAAATATTGGACACGTATTTCTTCCTTTTTCACATAAACAAACAACGAAGAGGATACAGTGCGTTGAAAACTTGTGCGACGTCATTATGTGCTGTACAATTTTTATCATGGCGTGACGTAACAAGCCCCCACTTTGATGATGTGCCGATCTTTGATGCTCTATATCTTCTTCAACTTTTATAGATTTGAAAAAGCAAAAAATACCTGTCCATTTTTTTTCGATAATCTAACCAACGGACTAAATAGAAATATTGTTTTTTTACTCAGAAAATATCCCAATTGCTTGTGACATCAGTTGCAAGTCACACCATACTGAAAATATGCCATCCATCCGTCACGTGACTGCACTATTTTTCCACCCATTTTATAAATTTTCTCACATATCGTATAGTTACAAATATGTTTATTTCAATAGTATAAAAGTATATTATGTATTTTATGAGCAAGATTATTTTTAAACTTAAAACTTTTTTGCACACACTACTTTCTGAACTGTGGGTTAGCTTATCTTAATTTATACTTGCACATATTTTGGTTATGTTTGAATACGAAACTGTTATTGAGTATCAAGCTTAGAACCGGTCGTTTACTCGTAGTGATGTTTGGGAGTGCGTTTGTCCAGCAGTGGACTTTTTTGGTTGAAATGATGATATCTCGTGGCCATATTATAGAATTTGCCCATTTCATGAAATGATTGGCCTTGTATAAGTCTTTTTATTTACTATTTTAATATGGGGATAAAATATAGCCGATTTCACTCGGGGATAGTGAAGCTTGCGAATTGTGAAAGAATTTTTCAAATCGGTTTAGTGTTTTTGGAGACTATTAATTTTTTATTTTATTAAATACAAACAAACAATTAAATCTTTCGTCTTTCTAATATTAGTATAGATTTATAATACTAAGTTATGATTGTTAATTATTAATTTATTTTGTTATTTGTCCTGTGCGAGTTCCAAATAAACATAATTATTGGTTTCTTTTAAAAAAAACTACCAAATATAATAGCCAGAATATTTTATAAAATTAGGAATAATTCATTCATAATTTAGCCTAACGTCTTGTAATATCTAGACAAGTGTTTCAATAAAAAAGTTCCAACCCTAATTTGGTTAACAAATCTTAATAATTTCTAGCGAATCTGAAATTCAAAGTGAAGTCAAATATTTAATTTAGATTTTTTTTCGTGATGGATATTTATCTAAATTTTAATTAAGTGCTTTTTCAATGATACTTAATATAAAACTATTAAATAAAAGAAATTAAAAAATAAATAAATAAGATATAGCGTTGTTAATTTGTCCATATCGCTGTCTACTGTTAATGTACCCAAAAGACTTTTTTTTTTCTGGACGGAAATTCATCAAATGACTTCTCCCCCTCCGGGCGGAGCGGAAGGGAGTGTCAGACTTAGAACTTAGGACTCAGCAATAGGACGGCAATGAACCGTGTTATATAAAAAAAATATTATGCAACGGTACAAAAGAATCTTAGTGTAAACTATTTAATTTTTAAAGAATACTAGCTTGTATGCGGTTTGGCTCTCGCAGTCTGTAGCACAATAATCATGGATTTTTCTGAATGAATGAAATGTATATGACATTTCATAATAGTGCCGATTTCTATCGGAAAGAATAGTCATCACTTCCAGAAATGGCCTTTTACAAACATCGTATTTTTATATATACAATATACAAATGTATGTAAAAATAAATAACCTACCACTTTTGCACGTCTGAGCCTTCTAAGAACACAAATTTCAAGCAAATCACAAGAGCACAACGGTAGCTACAACTAGATAACAACTTACCGCTATCTCAAGACAAACAGGTATACCTCTAGGTCCCCTAGGTATACCTGTAAACATGTACATATGTTTCCTACACGTGTGTTCCAACATATTGTTTACCGTTGTCCTCGTGTTCTTCATTAAACTATGATAGTGCTTCAGACGTGTTTATTGTGAGTTAATATTGTTGCGCGCCAGAATTAAACAACGAAGATGGTTGCATTCGGTACTACTAGCGCCATCTAGTATCGAGTAGCAGACAGTGGCGTGCAGTGGTTTGAGTTAGGGTAGGCCAGAAAATAATGTCCAAAAAAAAACACACCACATTATTCAGGGTTGAAATTTGGTGTCTTTTATTTTTGGTTTTTTTTTTTTAAATAGGCAATTAAAAAAACCAAAAAAAAAACTCATTTCATTAAAATTCAACCCTGAATAATGTGGTTATTTTTTCAAAATTATTTGGACATTTTCTCTGGCCTACCCTAACTCGAACCACTGCACGCCACTGGTAGCAGAACTATTGAAGTCAAGGACCTTCGCGATTTTTCTATGCTAGAATTCTCGGACCTTAGTCGGTCGCGACCGATATGTACGCGAACTTTCCGGAGTTCTACTCGGCGCTCTATATAAGGCTCTACATGAGCCGACCGAGTCAGTATTGGATTTGCGATACAAGTGATAACTTCGAGAGCGATCTTCGACTGCGAACTCAAGTGATTAATAGTGCGATTGTGTTTTGTGATTAGTGAGTTATAGTGTAATTAGTGTGGTGTAAATTAAAGTGTCATCTTTGTTTATTTAATCGGCTGATTTTAATTGTAACGAACCCGAAGCTCGTAACAATTGGTGTCAGAAGAGTGGATTTAAAAGATGCCGATTCCACCAAAGGACGACACGGAGGGTATCCGTACCCGTAGTCAACGCCAGCAAGAAACGGACCAGAGGCGTTTTGGAAGTGCAACGCCGCAGGCTACGGAGAGACAGCTGGCGACCTTAGAGGCCGGCCCGTCCACCGCCGCTCCAGCATCATCATCAACACCAGACTTTGCTGCTCTGATGCTGATGCTGCAGGAGCAGGCCCGCCGCCAGGAGGAACAGGCCCGTCGTTTGGAAGAGCAGCTGCAGCGTGACAAGGAGGAGCAGGCAAATTAAGATTGTTAAAGATAAGGTGGTTCAGCACGAGAACCGCCTGACGGAAGCTGAATCACGAATCGACCAAATTAATCATCGAGTTGACAACGTGATAGTTGACGTGAGGAAAACGCTGGACAACCTTAAAATAGGAGATGGAATCGCAACCTCTGTAGCTACTACACCTTCTCTACGTGGATTCAAAGTGCCGCCGTTCGATGGAACATGTTCCTGGTCGGCATACAAAATGCAATTTGACGCTGTTATGAAGGCGAACGGGTGGAGTAAGGACCAGGCCATGACTGCTCTCACCCTAGGCCTCCGCGACCAGGCCCTCACTATCCTAGAAGCCCTCGGTAACGAGATCACTTACGAGCAGCTGGTTGAGGCACTGGAAGCTAGGTATGGCGACGCTCATCTGGAACACGTGTTTCGGGCGCAGCTGAAGGATCGCGTGCAACGCAGCGGTGAAAACCTGCAGCAGTGGGCCCTTGAGGTGGAGAAGCTTGTTAGAAAAGCATACCAGTCTGTACCTGCGCTCATTCAAGGGAACCTGGTGCAGGCATTCATTGACGGCATCCGCGACCTTGAAGTTAGAGCTGCCGTGAGGCTCGGGCACCACGAGAAACTTAAGGACGCGTTGGCCCATGCGCTAGAGGTGGAAGCTGTGCGGCAAGATCATCGTTCCCATCGCGTCAGGGAGGTTGCAGCGGCTACTGTTCGCGACCAGTCTAAAGGATACAGCCCTAGATGCTATGGCTGTGGGGAAAGGGGCCACCTACGGTCCAGTTGCCCTAAGCGAACTGTAGATAGGGAAGATAGTCGATCTCCAGAGGGTAGGGCGGTTAACAGCACCGCCCAGCAACTGCAGGGAAACGAGTAAAAGCCAGGACTGCGGGGCGGGTGCTGGCTGATGTTCAAAGAGCCCCAAGGATTTTGATCTCACAAACCCATGATGGGAACAGCCTAATCATCAAGGGCGAGGTAAACGGAACGCCATGTAAGCTGACAATAGACACTGGAGCCTCTCGCACGGTTGTCAGTTCCCAACTAGTAAGTCGGTTCCTTGGGTACTCCGCATACAACCGAGACCGCATAAATTTGGTGACGGCCACCGGTCAGCGCATACCCGTCCGTGGAGAGAAAGAGATGGAGTTGAAGCTAGGAAACAGGATCTATCTTCACAATGTTATCGTGGCTGATATAATGGACGATTGCATCCTGGGCCTAGACTTTATGAGGAAGAATTGTTGTGAGATCGACGTTAAGCAAGGAGTTTTGAAATGTGGACAAGAGGAACTTTTCATGGAAGGGGCATTACCAGGAAATGTGTACAGCCTAAAGAAGATTGTTCTTCCGCCGAGATCCGAAACGATTGTGCCGGTTAGTCTTCCTCGGAATTCTGGGCAGACTCATCGTTGTGTGCTTGTGGAAAGGGTAGACAATGACCTTCCTTGGAAAGTGGCCCGAACTTTGGTTAGAGCCACTGAAATTTCGGGGGTACGTGTGCTGAACGTTTGTAATAAGGAACAGATGATAGAAAAAGGCACACTGATTGGTACTTGCGAGGAAGTGGATTGGTTGCGTCGGTGCCAAAATCTATCGACTCGTATCGTCCTCAGCAAGGACGCCCAAACGAAAGTGACCACACTTTTAGATGACTGTCGCAGCGTTCTGTCTCAAAATGAAATGATCAAGGCGAAGAGAATGTTACTGAAGTACGCCAATGTTTTCTCTTCAAACGATGCTGACATCGGGAAGACTGATTTAGTTCAACACAAAATAAACACAGGAGATGAGTTGCCTATCCGTCAGCGGCCAAGGAGATTGCCAGTAGCACGTGAAAAGGAAGTGGAAACCATGATTGAGGGAATGGTGAAGGAAGGTGTCATAGAACCTTCATCAAGTCCATGGTGTTCGCCTGTTGTACTGGTAAGAAAGAAGGACGGCACCATGCGGTTTTGTGTTGACTATCGTCGTCTGAATGACGTTACAAAGAAGGACAGCTATCCGTTGCCAAGAATTGATGACACGCTGGATATGCTTACTGGAGTAAACTGGTTTAGCACGTTGGACCTTAAAAGTGGCTACTGGCAGGTCCAAATTGATCCTAAGGACAAGGAGAAAACTGCGTTCTCGACAGGAAAGGGTCTGTGGCAATTTAAAGTCATGCCGTTTGGTTTGTGCAACGCTCCGGCAACGTTTGAAAGGTTGATGGAACTAGTACTAACCGGGTTAATTGGCGATGCTTGTCTGGTCTACTTGGATGACATCATCATCGTAGGCCGTACGTTTGATGAACATCTGCAAAACTTGGAACGCGTGCTCATGAAGATCCAGAGTGCAAACCTCAAGTTAAGTCCGAAGAAGTGTTCATTCTTCAAACGGCAAGTTAGCTTTTTGGGATATGTAGTGTCGGAAGAAGGTATCCGCACGGATCCAGAGAAAATCGCCGCAGTCAAGGACTGGCCAATTCCAAAAGACAAGACGCAGGTCAGAGCATTTTTGGGTTTGTGCTCGTATTATCGGCGATTCGTCAAGAACTTTGCAGACATAGCCAAACCCCTGCACAAGCTAACCGAAGAGAAGCGACATTTCTGCGAGATGGATCGAACTACTTCAGGAATATGACTTTGTGATTGAACATCGCAGCGGGAAATCTCATGGCAACGCAGATGCTTTATCAAGAAGACCTTGCCCTGAAGACTGCAAGCATTGTACTCGGCAAGAGGGTAAAGAAGTCGTACCTGTGAGGATGATCAAGACAGATCTTAGTAACGAGTGGAAGGAAAACTTGGAACGTGCACAGCAGGATGATTTGGACATCAAGCCGATCCTGGAGTGGATGAAGGCCAGTGCTCCGAAGCCTACGTGGAGTGATGTCTCAGCGATGAGTTCAATCACAAAAAGCTATTGGGCCCAATGGGACAGCTTAGTGATTCAGGATGGAGTCCTGTGCCGTAAATGGGAAAATGCTCGGGGAGACAACTGTCATTTGCAAATGGTTGTCCCTAAAGCTAAAATACCGGATGTTCTACAGCTGTACCATAATGGTTGTTCAGGAGGCCATATGGGAGTTAAACGGACTCTACTGAAGATACGGGAACGGTTTTACTGGGTCCACTGTCGTGACGATGTTGAGGACTGGTGTCGCAAGTGTACAAGTTGTGCGGCTGTAAAAGGACCTCAGACTCGTAGCAGAGGTGCATTGAAATTGTACAATGTTGGTGCACCATGGGAAAGGATAGCGCTAGACGTTGCGGGACCGTTTCCGGAAAGTGAAAGTGGTAACAAGTATTTCATGGTGGTTATGGATTATTTCACTAAGTGGCCGGAAGTCTTCGCCATTCCAAACCAAGAAGCTTCAACAGTTGCGGATAAACTAGTTCATGAAGTCTTCTGTCGTTTTGGAGTACCCTTGGAGATTCACAGCGATCAAGGAAGGAATTTTGAGTCCCAAATATTCCAGGAAACTTGCCGAGTTATGGGTACTCATAAAACGAGGACAACTTCTTACCACCCACAATCGGATGGAATGGTGGAACGATTTAATCAGACATTGGAGAGATATCTGGCCAAAGTTGTGGAAAACCGGCAACGAGATTGGGACAAGCACATACAACCGTTTTTGCTGTCATACCGAAGTGCTGTTCATGAAAGCACGTCAGTGACACCAGCTTTCGCAAACTTTGGAAGAGAATTGCGGCTACCTGCAGACCTGATCACCGGAATACCACCTGATGCCCCACGCAGTATAACCGATTATGCGAATGACTTGCGAAACAAAATGAACGACATTCATGAGCATGTCAGACAATCGGGCCAGCAAATGTCTGAAAAGATGAAAACCCGCTATGACCGCAAAATGAACAATAAAGGGTTCGAGGAAGGTTCACTAGTGTGGTTGCACAATCCAGTTCGCAGCAAAGGGAAATCTCCTAAGCTTCAAGCTAAATGGGACGGACCGTACCGGATTGTGACGAAGATCAATGACGTGACCTACCGTATACAGAAAGGTACAAGAAGCGCTCCTAAGATCGTCCATGTTGATCGACTGGCGCGTTATTATGGCGCTGATAATGCTCGGGACGAGCACGTCTTAGGAGGGGGCAGTGTTGCGCGCCAGAATTAAACAACGAAGATGGTTGCATTCGGTACTACTAGCGCCATCTAGTATCGAGTAGCAGAACTATTGAAGTCAAGGACCTTCGCGATTTTTCTATGCTAGAATTCTCGGACCTTAGTCGGTCGCGACCGATATGTACGCGAACTTTCCGGAGTTCTACTCGGCGCTCTATATAAGGCCGGCACATGAGCCGACCGAGTCAGTATTGGATTTGCGATACAAGTGATAACTTCGAGAGCGATCTTCGACTGCGAACTCAAGTGATTAATAGTGCGATTGTGTTTTGTGATTAGTGAGTTATAGTGTAATTAGTGTGGTGTAAATTAAAGTGTCATCTTTGTTTATTTAATCGGCTGATTTTAATTGTAACGAACCCGAAGCTCGTAACAATATGAACATTGTAGGAGTATTAGAAAGAAAGAAAAAGAAAGAAAAAGCTTTTATTTACCACAAACGACAGTTATTGTTCTAAACTAAACCTTAAACTATAGTGTTAGTACCTACATCTTAATGTTGGGTCAGCAACTAGACAGCTGTTTTTTTTTTGTTTGATTATTTGAAAGTATTTTAACAAATAATAAAATTAGTGTGATTTAATTGTAATAGTTGCCCATGAATTAATGTCACAGGCCCTATATACTTGTTTGTTTTTCTGAAATCTTCCTCACTTAGAAAAATAAAACAATAATCTAGTTATTAAATTACGAATTTTGTTTTCAATATTTATAAACATTTATGCGCAATTCCACATTTAGGCGTACGATGATGACACATATTAAAATTAAATGAATGAGTAGAGAGAACTTCAGTTAGTGTATATATCTGTGCGCCAAATTTCATTCAAATCCCGTCAGTAGTTTTTGCGTGAAAGAGTAACAAACATCCATCCATCCATCCATAATAACAAACTTTCGCATTTATAATATTAGTAGGATGTACAAATGACAAAGAGATAACCCTTAATAAAGATAATTTGAAGGTTATCTGTTCACACTCAGCACAAGGTCAGTTTAGGTTCATTGAATACAACTGTGGTTTTCTCAAGAGCATTGAGAATCTGTTCCTTTAAACATTTACTTAGTCAGTCTTCGGAAAGAACGGCTTTTTTGAAAAAATCCTAACATGTCATCATCATCTGTCTAGCCTTTTCCCAACCATATTGGGGTCGGCTCTCAGTCAAGCCAGATTCAGCTGAATACCAGTATTTTACGTGAAGCGGCAGCCTACCAGACCTCCACAACCCATTATCTGGGGAACACGGTACTTCTTGGCAAGGCTGGTGTCAGATTTTCTGGTTTCTGACAATCCGTAACGACTGCCAAGGATCTCCAAATGATAGCCGGGACCAACTACTTAACGTGCTTTCCGAGGCACGGAGAAGTCTCGTTATGTTAAGATGGTCACCTATCCGCAGACCAACTTTGGCAAGCGTTGCCTAACGTTGAAGATCAACCCGTGCGCCTGTTATAATTAAGGCACGTGGTCCTCAAAAAAAAATCCTATCGTGTATCTAACAAAATTTTGTTTTTTATTTTTATTTGTTGTACACCTACCACGTTGTTGTCTTTTTAAGTTTAGTATACCTAAATAGTAATACTTGACACAAGCGTCATCGCGTCGGAAGACCGTAAATGTTCTATTCTCTTCACGTAGGAATCCCACGACGCGAAGACGACTCTTGTAGTCTAGGTTTAAAAATAAAAAGCATTGTATTGTTCTGAAACACATCATGCTTAGCTTTTATTCTGATTTTGTTTTATAAAATCAAATCAAAACCACAAGTTTCTTTTTTAAGTATGCCGAAAATCAGCACTTTTTGAACGTAAAATTGTACAATTTTCCTTCAAATCACCCAGCTTCGTAGTTTCTTTTTCCTAATTTGTAACCAAATATTAGTACTGAAAAAAACGGTTTTTTAATCGAACTAGACTTGAGTGTAACAGGTTTCATACGAATCATAGATCAACAGCTTTTCCTGTTAATAAGCAAATAGGTACCTAACTATTTTTACTTTTCATAATTTTAGCCTCAGTTTTTCAAAGACAATGGTCTATTTCCCTTTTTTTCGTTTAGTACTCTTGGAGCAAATGACCGCTGACAGATACGAGTGAACCTTTGTGATTTTTGTGACCCTAAAAAACATTTCTCTCACCCTTTTTTTGATTAAAAAAAGAATTATGCATCCAAAATACACGTACCATGATTGCAGAATTTGTGCCAAAGACCCACCGCGGCCCTGGAACGTAGGGCCTGCGGATGGCGAGCTATGGGTGGCTCGCCGTCCGATAGCAACCAGGCCCGAGTCGACGGCGCCGAGTGTTCCACGCGCGCCTCAAAAAGCCGTCGGCATCGAAGACGGGGCCCCATAGGGTCAGTGCCTGCTAGGGTTGCGGAATTCGTTCGAAAGAGTCATCGCGGCCCTGGAACGCAAAAGGCTCAAGAAGGATCACGGGTGTGTTTTAGTCAGTAAGAGTCTGACACTCCCTTCCGCTCCGCCCAGAGCGGGAGAAATCATTTGATGATTTCCCATCCAGAAAAAAAAGGCCCTGGAACGCAAAGGATATTTAGATGAACACTGATGGGTTTTAGTCAGTAACAGTCTGACACGCCCTCGTCATTGAAGTCATTTGATGATTTGTCATCGTCAAACACGAAGACCGCGTCATAGGAAGCTTGCACTAATGAGGACATAATGTATACCTTTTTATGAAAACGACACGTTGGTTGGAGAATGAGGTGCTTGCTGCACACGCCATCTTGACGATATGAACTAGAGGGATTAGTTTATGTTCACTGTTCACACCTTTAAATAATGACAAAGGGAATACTAAAGAAGGAATCTAAATCTAAACATATATAACTCAAAAGTGACTGACTGACTGATATAGTGATCTATCAATGCACAACCCAAACCACTGAACGGATCGGGCTGAAATTTGGCATGCAGGTAGATGTTATCACGTAGGCATCCGCTAAGAAAGAATTTTGATTAATTCTACCCCCAAGGGGATAAAATAGGGGATGAAACGTTGTATGAAACTTTGTCAATTTTAAACCGATCGGGCTGAGAGTTTCAAAATCGGGGGTAAAGTAACTATTCCACGCGGACGAAGTCGCGGACAGAAGCTAGTTTTATACATATTTAACCAGAATCGAGATTACGAGAAATATGGTAGAGACAACAAGACAGGGCAACAAGTCTGCTATTTTTATAAATTTGACATTCCAACACGATCCCATTGTCATTTTGCTAAAAGGTCGGATGCTGCTAAATTCATAATGGTCGATCATTGATCGGTCAACGGTCTCGTAATAATTATTCATAACCGAGCTATTAAAAGCAATGACTGCACAATGACGTTATAATGGTAGGTCACTGATCAAAGGAACTATCAACATGTTAGCAGACTACCGCATACGTCTGTCATTCATTTGCCATTATGTACAAGATTACCATTTTATGCCATTTCTTTCAATGGAGTGTCAGTGGCCAGTGCCATTGGAATGTCATAATGACGTTTTTATATTAGTAGATTACCAAACTTGTCAAAATCAAACATTAGAAATCAATGATAGACCATTCTGACACTATTGTAATAACAGACTTGATCCAGACTGGCAGGGATTTATGTTTTATCGACATTTAGCCGAACGATCCCCTTAAAAAAATGTTTATCTCTGCCTTTTTTTATAAATACAGAACTCAAGTCACACATTCCGCGTGAAACAAAACACTCTCGACGTCATAAGGAAGCTCGCTCTAATGAGGACATAATGTATTCCTTTTTATGAAGACGGTACATTGGTAGGACGTGGTGCTTTCTGCAGACGCCATCTAGTCATTATGGTGTCGTTTTATTTTGCCGTCACACTTGCAAAAAGGAAATATACTGACAAAGAGAATAAAAAGAAGGAAGCTGTGATTTAATGTTACTCGTTACTTTAATATTAAACTCAATGTTAACTAATATTATAAAAGTTATTTTATTATGTTTGGAAAACTAACAGCCAATCACAAGGCAAGCTTTTTTTTAAGGATGGGAAAACATCACAAGATTTCTTCCACTCTGAACGGAGCGGAAGGGAGTGTCAGACTCTTAAAACCCATCCATGTCCCTTGTAATGCCTTTTAAATTCGAGGGCCGCAGTGACACAAGTTCTCATAATTATATATACTAATCTATACTAATATTATAAAGAGGAAATATTTGTATTTTTATATTTTTGTATATAACGAATAAACTCAAAAACTACTGGACCGATTTCAAAAATTCTGTCACCATTAGAAAGTTTCATTTACCCTTAGTAATATAGGCTATATTTTATCCCCGTATTCCCACGGAAACGGGAACTACGCGGGTGAAACCGCGGGGCGCTGCTAGTACAGTATAAATGAACAAGTAAAACATTTTAGATTATATGTACCTACTTACACTAGAAATATGCTCATACAAAAATAATTTAAATGTTCATCAATAATAATTTGGCTAAAAAAAAAATGAAAATAAGATGAATGATGAGATAACAAGTACGGACGATTAAGTTCCTAAGTTAGAATTTGAATTACAATTATTCATATTAGTGAAAGATTGCAAAGTGTTTATTTGAGTTAATAAATACCAATGTTATAAACATCAATGTGAACCTCCCGGTACGCCGCATTAAACCCACGACTCGCTTTTATCTGATAAGGAGTTTTATGTGTAAGATGTTCTCACCATCGAATGCGGAATTTGTTCGAAAGTATCACCGCGGCCCTGGGACGCAAAGAGCATTAAGAGGAACACGGGTGGGTTTTAGTCAGTAAGAGTCTGACACTCCCTTCCGCTCCGCCCAGAGCGGCAATTCCAGCCCCAGAAACGCTTCGACATATTGTTTTAGGAACATACCTACATTGTTTAAGCAACAGTAAGTGATTGTAATTTAATATGAACTTTATACAATAGCAATAAGGCTCAAAATGACTCTACGTTTTAGTTAGAAAATGTTGTATGGGAAAAAGAAATGGGATTTTCCCGCTTTTCTGTTGAAATTTTTCCTGAATTTTCTTTGCTATAAACCTCACGGAGCCCGAGACCTTTCCAACGAATGCAAAACCGTGGAAATCGGTTCGTGCGTTCTGGAGTTATAGCGTCAGGAAGGAAAACCCGACTTATTTTTATATAGTAGATGAATCATTTTCCCTAAATGTTCCTTTGTTGTTTACCTGTCAAACATTTGTAAGTAAGATTCACGCGTTCCATAAACATGTCAAAGCATTTCTGGGGCTAGAATTGTGATGGAAGACTTACAAAGTACCAGGATACCAGAACCATAATTATTTAACATCAAACTATGATCCTTAGGAGATGAAAGAAAGAACACTGAGCCAGAAAGAATAAATGGCGCAGGCAGGTGAAACCGCGGTTGCTTTAAGTTTTCTATATTAAAAATTATTTCACCACTAGAAAGCTACATTTCAGCTGCGACGTTCTTTTATATATACAGAACATCACTACTACATACCCCTAAATATTGTTTTTATTTTATATGGTAAAACAACGTTTGCTGGAACAAACAACAAACAAATCATTTCTCCTTCCTATAATAAAGTTTAGATGATAAATGTTGAGCAAGACCCAACTGTCACAGCTTGGGCGACGGATGTCAACCATTGGTCCGCTGTTCTGCGCAATAATTATCACGTTTCCGGTTTGGATACCAACGTAGTGTTATGATCATCCACTTCCTCATTGTTTCAGTTTTTGTAATAGATACAACTGAACACGACACGGTTGGCGCAGTGGTTGAGCGTTCGGCTGCTGCGCTGCGTGTCGCGGGTTCTATTCCCGCACGGAACAAATGTTTTTTATGGCTACAGATAATTGTTCCGGGTCTGGGTGTCTTGTGTATGTGAGTTTTCATGTTTGTGAGCGCACCCACAATACAAATGTTAATCCTAGTTTGGGGCAACGTTTAAAAAATATATACATATTAAACGTCAGCAAAAAATACCCTAACTAGCTTCAACTCGCAGCTTCGTCCACGTTAAAGTAGCTCATAATAGTCTCCAGTTTCCTATGTAAATAATTATGTGTCAAAATTCATTAAAACTCAAACAAATTTACTTTCGCAATTAAAGTATTAACTGGCGTAGGTCCCGTTCCCGTGGGAATACGGGCGTTAAATATAACCTATGTTACTTGCTGATAGTGTCGCCTTCCATTGGTGAATGAATGTTAAAATCGGTCCAGTGGTTTAGGTGTGTAAGCGTGGCAAACAAACTCAAACTAAGAAAAAATCCCGCATGCAACATTTGTCATTAATGCTCCGCTCCCTTTGACCGTAGCGTGATGTTATATTTATATATGTGTATTGTAAAATGCGTAAGATTATAAAATATCCAAATGTTCAGTTGACAATTTATAGGTAGAGAGTTTACAATCTCTCAAGATATTTTATAATCTAACAAAGTGTGCCAATTTTCGGTGATATTATACTTGAAGCAGAAAATTAAAGCACATTGTGTATTTTATTGTTTTGTAATCTGTTTCTTAAACGTTTAATCCATCTAACTAAATATTTCTACCAAATTTATTTATAAAATTACAGATAGCATAATGTGTACTTTTCAATATTAATTGAAATAAAATACTATAGAAAAAATATAACGAAAAAACACAACTCTACTGTTTGATAAGTTTGTTAAATAAGGCAATGTGATTATACAATTCATTGAATTGTATTTCTATGAAATAAACTCGTAAATCTATGAAACATAATTTCAAACAAGTAAGTAGTCGTTGAAACAATAATATTGGAAATAAAAATACAAGGACTAAATTAAATAAAACATTTGCTGCGAAACGAAATTCTATGTTTCTGTCTACATTACAAGGGAATATCAGTCAAGGAATAACTGGTTCAAATTGAAAAAATATTTTAGTGTTGGAAAGTCCGTTTATCGAGGACACAGCCTTCCTCGATAAATGGATACTGGGTAATGGATGGGGGTTTTACTAAAATATTTTTTGAATTCAGCGCGTTCAGCCAAATAAAAAAACTCTTTAGCTTTATAATGTAACTAGCGGCCCGCCCCAGCTTCGCACGGGTGCAATGTAGATACTAATGTTTCCTCTACTATAATATGCATGTATTATACATATAAAGCTTCCTCTTGAATCAATCTATCTATTAAAAAACCGCATCTAAATCCGTTGCATAGTTTTAAAGATTTAAGCATACATAGGGATATAGGGACACAGAAAGCGACTTTGTTTTATACTACGGAGGTTTATAATATAAACCTCCGTAGTATAAAACAAAGTCGCTTACTATAATATGCATGTATTATACATATTATGTATAATACATGCATATTATAGTAGAGGAAACATTAGTATCTACATTGTTTCTGCGCGAAGCCGGGGCGGGTCGCTAGTCTACTATATTTGAATGGGGTAGTTGACTAAAAAAATCTAAACAGTCCGTCAGATAGGTTTCCAAAAAATATTGGACATGTATTTTTTATTTTTTCACGTAAACAAAAAACGATGACGGTACAGTGCGTTGAAAACTCGTGTGACATCAGTACGTGCTACAATTTTTACAACGCCGTGACGTCACAAACCCTTCCCACCTTTGGTGCCTTTTATCTTCGTCAATTTTTATTAATTTGATAAAGTAAAAAATTGTTTCAATGTTTTACTACTAAGATCATTTTTTTTTAACCCAGGAAACATACTTATAATTTTTATTGAAACATTAAAATTGGCAGTATTTTCAATTCATGTATGTATATCTGATTTTTTTTAATAGATGGGAAATAATCAAATAACTTCTTCCGCTCTGTGAAAGGAAATGACAGACTTATATTGACTGAAACCCATCCGTGTTCATCCTAATGCTCTTTGCGTTCCAGGGCCGCGGTGACTCTCTCGAACAAATTCCGCAACCCTAGCAGAACTGAAAACATTTAGTAAAAGTACAATGTCGAAGTTTCAGCATCGCCATGACACGCGTAATTTCATTTTACCTCGCAAAGATCTTCCTACGCGGAATTAAAGTCCTTCTCATTACGACATAAAGTCCTTATTCTGTCAGTCATACCATAGATTACTAAATAGGTCATACTTACAGTCCATGTCCAAAAAACAACCACAATTTTTACACACGAAATTTCCCGACGTAAAAACATTATATGAGTGAACATAACACCTCATATTTACGAGGACATGACCAACGGCCCATCACCCAGACCTTTACAAAAGATATCACATTCGTAAAAGTAAAAAGATACTTTTCCCAGGTATCATTTCCCAGATTTCCTGTCGTCCAAATAATATTTCATTAGAAACGTATTTTGTCACGACCATTCGTCCGGCCGATTTTTCTTTTCTTCCTCTCTTGAAAATCTCGCGTCGACAGTCGCTGATTAGAGGACGGAGCGAGCGGTCGTGTGTTTCGTACCCTCTACCCGAGTGTAGATACGTTCGAGAAATTCGAATTTTAAATTCCGAATTCTGTTTCGCGTGCGAGTTTATATTGTTTTGAAGTGTTCCAAATTCGAGTTGAAAGTGCAGTGTGTGTTCGTTTTTTTTTCTGACTTAAGTGGAAGTTTATTGCCGTTAACAACTTCAATAGGATGTAATGTAAGTAATTAAGCAACTTTTATTACTGGCCTAAAGTGGTGGCGTTTTCGTAAATTACCTTCGTTTGTACTTTTATTTTGAAAGTTTTAGCATATTTTATGGCAATTTTTGCTTCTAGGTTGTTATTTCCAGTCTAGGGCTCGCTGATTTGAAATTTTAATTCAGTGTTTATGATGTTCTGTTTGAACGTTAACTGTGTTATAAAACTTGTTATCTAAATAAGGTGAAAAGTTTATTAACTCAGCCGTTTCCCTATGGTATATTTAAAAATACGCAAGTACCTACCTACAGTTTGTGATTAAATTATAAATACATGCACAGCTATTATGCCAGTTTTCCTTTTTTAATAAATATGCAAAGGCAATGGCAAGACTAAAATCAATTTAATTTTATTGCAAACATAAGATTTGTAATTTGGATATTTAAATTAAAATATTTGAACTATGTAGGTTTAATGTTAAAATGTAAAATTTAATTTAATGTAAAATTTTATGTATTATTCAAATTAAGATTTTGATTGAAAATTATCAAGAAGAGTTTTATACGGATTAGTATTTCTGGCGAAATTCGCGATTGTGTTTTTTAAATTAAATTATTGTGCAGTCAGATCGAGATTAAATTCTGCGAAATTTATTTCTATTTTTGTTAACAATACGATTAAACGTACCCATCTTATAAATATAGTTTGAAATAGTCTGACAAAATATTGTATTTTTTTTCAATCAATATTAAGGACCCCACTAACTGAAAAAATTGAGTGTTCTCTTTTATTCAAACAGCCAGGGAACCCTGAAATGTTTCATCTATGTCAGTGTTTTTCCGTAAGGCGATCAATCCTAATAAAATAATCATTAGCGGAGTATTAATTGTCTGAAAGATCGCAATAAACTTCACCAGTGGGTAGAATATGTATATTAGAAGGAAATAAAGCGAAATTATAGAAAATTAGCAATGAACTAGTGTAAAAAAAACCTGGGAAAATATCCAAAATATACACTTTGGTTTTATTCCGTATATATATAATATTTTTTGTATCATGAAATTAATAATAATAAATAATAATAATTTATTAATTTAAAATACTAATAATTTATTAATTTAAAATACTACATAGGTCATTGGACCTATGTAGTATTTTAAATTAATAAATTATTACTAAAAATTACAAATAAAAAGGCAATATCACTTCCATATTCTGAACTTAGCTCTATTCAATTAGCACCCTTATTTGATTTTTAAGAATAGGCCAATCAAATTTGAACAAAAAAAAAAATCAATAACTACCAGGATTTCATTGACGCTAGCACGAATCCTTACTTAACAAGGAGGTGACATTTTAGCGCAAAATGGTTGCGAACCCATCTGTACGAGTCTCCATAAACATGCCAGATGCACTGCAGAAACATGGGAGCCGCCATAGCTTCCTAATGGCGTTATTGTATTGGACGCGCAAATTGTTGAGGGTTCTCCGAGAATATGTTGTCCACAAGCTGCTGCCATAGAAGTTTTGGCATGCGGCTCATTCATTTCGTACGAAGATTTAGAAAAACAAAATCGTCAGGATCGGGTTCTAACGCGAACCTATCAAATTGTTTTAACTGTATTGAATGATTATATTTTCAACAATCACAGTATGAATAGTATTGTATAGAAGTATATATATCATTTATTTTTGTATTAATTTAATATTAATCGCATTTCTGTTTTTTTTTTCATATTGCGTTACCACTATTATTCTCTCACCCAAAGGTTGACTGGTAGAAAATACCTAAGGCATTAAGTCCTCCTCTGTACATACATCTAAACGGATGTATGTATGTACAGAGCGTGAAGTATTAAATAAATAAACATTGGACTTTTATCTTTTTAATCTAATTCCAAAAAAGGAGGAGGTTCTCAATTCGACTGTATTTTTTTTAAATGTTTGTTACCTCATAACTTTGTACTGGGTGTACCGATTTTGATGATTCTTTTTATAATCGAAAGCTGGTGCCTGTCGTGTGGTCTTGATTGACTGATTTGATCTGACTATGATGTGTTTGAGTTATTCCTAGTAATGCGTGGCTTAGTCTATATTGATGATGTTCTCATTCCCTCTTGTCGATGTTAAATGAAAAAATAAAATTGTGTACGATGGTTTGCAATAGCATCTTAGTATTTCAACGTAATCTCTTTATAGTTTGGTGAAGATCTGATGAAGAACAAAGATTTGAAATTGAAAACAATATATCTAGTTTTAATTTCCGATTAAAACTAGACATATTGTTTTCAATTTCAAATTGAAATGGATTTCCGCAAAGTAACGCCTGACTCAATCAATTTTTTTTTTTTTTTAAGAACAAAGATGATAGAAAACGGAACTCTTCAGTAAATTATAGCAAATCTTTCGGGATTACCGAAATCGCATGTTTGTTTATTGTTTACACCAATGTGGTTGGTATGTTTACGCTCTTAATTTATCTCTCACTATTGTATAGATGCATTTTTAGCAGTGAGCTGCTAAGGCGTAATGTACATAAGGTCTTCACCTGTTTGTTAATGCCGTTTTTTTTCCTAAGAGTTGTTTTAAAACTACGCCAACAAAAAGCGGGTTAACAGTATACTATACATCGACGTCACAAAAGTTTAAAGCATCTACCGCACAACAAACATGGCAGTAATGACATAATCAACGTCAATTGACAGCTCAATAGCCGAACATAGCCGACTATAGCCGAATCACAATAGCCACAAAACGGAATTTAAATGATTTACAGTGTTATTTGAGTATCGCGGACGCTATTAGGACCAGACAAATACAGAGTCTGGTTGGATAAGTGGGACATACAAATACCTATTTGTGGTGACCTGATAATGGGGAAAATTAATTCATGTAGGATATATAAGTGTGTAGGGCTTATTGTAAACAGGCAGCTGTACAGACATGTAAAATACTGGTATTTTGTTGATTGGCTTATGGTGGAAGCCGAACCTAACAATATTAGGAAAAGGCAGGAATTTGTACTGGTTGTATTTTTTTTTGTCAGCAGTGCTATTCTGTAAGACTCACGTGCGAATACGATTCATATCTCATTTTCGATTACACTTCGTAATTCACCTGAAGTGAAAAGTATTTGATATTCTGACTGTCAAGTTAAATAACTTTTCACTTAAAAGTAGTTCGCTTCACCTATGTTCTCACTTAGTGGCGCTAGTGTAGTTTTCATCAAGTTACAGAAATACCAAATACAGTTTTCACCGCAGAATCAGAAGTGAGTACTAGAGTGAGTTCTTACAGAATAGCATTGCAGGACATATAACCATTACAAGTTTTGGATAGTTTTTAAAGAAAAAGAGTTAAAATAGTCAGCTCGGGATGACTTTTTGTTCCTTTTGAATAAAAATACTGAATACCAGCAGCACCTCGCGGTTTAACCGGCGTAGTTCCCGTTCCCGTAGGAACTCGTGAATAAAATATAATCTATGTCACCCGGGGATAGTGTAGCTTCCCAACAATGAAATATTATTTCAAATCAGTTCAGTAGTTTCGGAGCCTATTCAATACAAAGAAACAAACAATCAAATCTTTCCCCTTTATAATATTAGTATAGATTACAGATATACATAAACCCATCAGTAAGTAGGAATCGTTTTGAATTTAATAATACTAATACTAAATTAATGAAACCAGCCGGACTGGAATAACGTTCTATTAATTTCCAATTAAAAAAATATTGGCTATATAGGTATTTATTGAGGCTATCTATACAACCATTATAATGGCGGAACGGATTTGAATTTTAAAAAGGATACGTTTCCATCTAACCAGCTGGGATTGAGTTTTCATTTTTTCAATTCGAATTAAAAATGGTGGCCATTTATAAATCTAGTTTGTTATTTCAGAGGATATATAGCTTAGACTGTTTGGAATTAAGGGTGGACTGGTAATTATTGTTGAAGTTGTTCGAAAAATTATGTTGTAATTTCTCAAACAACTTCTGAACTAAAATATATATATTAAAAACTCAACAATAACAATAAGCCTTATTATACCTTTTGGTACTGCTTATAGTTGAGTTGAGTTTTATATTTTTCATTCGTTAAGGCACACAATACAGTTTGAAAAACGATTTTTTTGTAGTTTTGTGGATTTTCTCCCATAATCTACATATATTTATTTACTAACGTAAAGCGTCCAAACGTAATGTGTACCAAATTTTAACAGAATCGGTCCAGTCGATTCGGAGAAATTTGACTGTGATAGACGAACCGATATTACACCCTTCTGATACTATAAGGGTTCTGTTGCTTATGGAGTTTCGGAATCCTAAATAGGATTCCATTTTAAAATTAAAGAAGGTACCTTTGATTTCTTTTTTGTTATTGTCCATTACTTAAAGTTGCTGGGCAGTAATTTGATATTATAAATGTCGTGAGTAAATAAAATATTTATGTTTCCAAGCAAGTTGGTAGACTCGAAATAATAAACAAGAATAAATTTCTATAGAAGAGATTTCAGGAATAATATTTTACTGTGTAAGTAAATAATTTATTCTATAAATATGAGTAAAAAAACTACTTGGAAATAATCAGATAAAAGGTAGATTCAGCTCTATTTTACAAATAAGCATGCAAATATTATAATTTGACCGTAAAACAATATCAAAAGATAAAATGAATTGTTTAAAATCTAAACTAGGTTTAGATACGTGTTGTGAGTACCTATTTTTGTAGTAATACTAACCTATCCTACGCTACTTTTAATATTCAATGTCATTACTATTTTTTGCAATACTAAGTGCTGCTCGTGTTTATTTTAAAGCGTGTGAGTTTGCTGGTGTCATTCTGTTACGGCTGAATTTTATCAACGAAGTAGATATTAAACGGTTCAGCAATGCTCTTGGGATTTTTAACCGACTTCTAAAAAAGGAGGAGGTTCTCAATTCGGATGTTTGTATTTTTTTTTAATCTTTGTTCGCGCCTAACTCCGTCGCTAGCCAATCGATTTGAAAAATTATTTTTTTGTTGGAAAGGGTATACTTCCCAAATGGTCCCATAAAAAAATTATCGAAGCGGTTTTTTTGTTAATTTCAATAAATGATAGCAAATATGTCGGGATAGCTGAAATCGCATGTTTGTTTATTGTTTACACCAATTTATACCACGTACGCTGATTACACGTTAGCTAGGAGTGAACCACTAAAAAGTGAAAAACAAAAAACTTTTTACAAAAAATAAAACCGACTTCTACGCAAAAAAACCATAAAGTATAAAATAACTTTAATTTCGGAAGTCGGTGTGTTCAACAACAAAAAAGCAACCAAAAACACCGAGTTCCGAAATTAAAGTTATTTTATACTTTTTGGTTTTTTTGTTTAGAAGTCGGTTTTATTTTTTGTAAAAAGTTTTTTATTAAAGGCGGTTCCTAACCTTCATTTTATAAACCCATCTTTTTAGCTCATCGTGCTGTGCTGGCGCTGCCGCTGCAGCTACGGAGAACCTCAAGCGGCGGAAAAATAATATCCTTGTTGGTAGTTATGTATATTTCCGAGATGTTTGGGGTTGAAACTCTCTGGTCGTGGTTCGAGTGCTCATAACTTATTTGAAGATTTGTCGCGATGTGTAGTTGACACTTCGCGTGACCCAAGGGCTTTTACTTTGGACAAAGGATAAGCATTGCCATACAGCGTGCACAATGCTGCCAGTTGTCCCCTGGACTTTTTTTTTCATAATTATTTTTGTGCAATTGCAGCCTGAACTGCTGCCGGTTCAGGCTGCAGACTGAACTGCTGCAGGTTCAGGCTGCAGACTGAACTGCTGCAGGTTCAGGCTGCAATCTGACCTTTCTCTCTAATTGCAATAGTACCACAATTTTCAACCGACTTCCAAAAAAAGAGAAGGTTCTCAAGTCGACTGGTTTTTTTCTGTGTGTCATATGGTCGGATGTATTTCTTTGTAAAAAGTTTAATTTCTATATGTAAAATTCCGACGATATTACAGGTTTTAAATAAATCATTTTGTGGTTTACAGGTATTTTATAAAAATATTTAATCAAATAATTACTACCTATGTAAGTATACCAATAAAATATTCGTTTCGTAAAAATCCGAAATTCGTAGAATAAAATAAAAGTTAACAGACAATTATTTGCCCCCAGCTGTCACCCAAGACGAGACAAGACAAAAAATCTACATAAATGAAAATTGAGATTAAATTGAAAGGTTGTAAGGAATATTAATAAACACATCAAAAGTATCTAGGGATCAACATATATTTTTGCAATAACTTTTCTCCTGATTGATATTAATTAAAATTTTCTTTAAGGATTCATCAAATAAAGTGTTTTCGTTTGTCACAGTAACGATAAACCAAGTCACCTTTGCATTAATAAAGAAATTTGCCATTTTCCTAATAAAGGGATTTTTGACATTTGAACCACTAACATTAAAGTTCGAAAAAAAGACTGAAATAACAGTTTTCTTTAAAATTTTATTGGGTAACTTAAACAATTAATAATCCGTGTTTCTACCGCGAACACTAACAACACAAGAACATCGGTTTGGCATACTCAAAATGAGTTCATCCAAATCACGCTGTGGAATGGCCGCCCATGTTCGTTGCAACAACAAAAAAAGGTCTTCTTGCGACTGGATACCCTCCATATTCGGCAGAGCTCTTCTCTGTAGCATATCCCATGCATGCTCAATCGGGTTCAAGTCTGGCGACTGAGCAGGCCAGGGCAGGACATTGATGTTAGCTGCGGCGAGAGTCTGTCTTACAACTCTTGCGGTGTGCGGTCGTGCATTATCATGCATTAACTGAAATAAGGGACCGATTTGCACTTGTAGAGGAACGATGACGTCTGATACAATCGTCTCAGCATAAATTTGAGCGTTGAGGTTGCCTCTGATCCAAATCAACTCAGTTCTTCCGCCGATCCAAATACCCGCCCATACTATGATGGTTCCACCACTATAAGGATGGACTTCCTGGCAGGATTTTAATCGCTGTTGGCGTCCAGGGGTTCTCCAGTGTCGTATACGTCTTGTATCCGGTCTCATACCAAAACGAGACTCATCAGAAAAGCACACGAAACGCCATTGTTCTTCTGCCCAATTTCTGTGTTCAAGAGCCCATTGATATCGAATCCTACGATTGTGCATTGCTATAGGTGGTACCCGTAGCGGTCTTCGGGAATGAAGGTTCACTTCATGCAAGCGGTTTCTGACTGTTTGGTCGCTAATTAAGTTCCCTGAAGAGTGATGAAGCCTCACGGCTAACATCATGGCGGTTATTGTTGGAGCTCTTCGAGTTAAGATTTGAATGTATCGGTCTTGTCTCCGTGTGGTGCAGCGATACCGTCCTCCATGGCGCTCAGCCAAGGTAAGCGAAGAGCTCTGCCGAATATGGAGGGTATCCAGTCGCAAGAAGACCTTTTTTTGTTGTTGCAACGAACATGGGCGGCCATTCCACAGCGTGATTTGGATGAACTCATTTTGAGTATGCCAAACCGATGTTCTTGTGTTGTTAGTGTTCGCGGTAGAAACACGGATTATTAATTGTTTAAGTTACCCAATAAAATTTTAAAGAAAACTGTTATTTCAGTCTTTTTTTCGAACTTTAATGTTAGTGGTTCAAATGTCAAAAATCCCTTTATTAGGAAAATGGCAAATTTCTTTATTAATGCAAAGGTGACTTGGTTTATCGTTACTGTGACAAACGAAAACACTTTATTTGATGAATCCTTAAAGAAAATTTTAATTAATATCAATCAGGAGGAAAGTTATTGCAAAAATATATGTTGATCCCTAGATACTTTTGATGTGTTTATTTTGCTTAAAGAAAACGCTGGAACACTGAAAATATGAAACTGAATATTTCGGATCAGACCATTGATATCTTCATCAAATCATAAGGGAGAGACAATACGAGCAATGATTTAATATTGACTGTGCTCATTTAATACGAATATTCAGGAGTTATGAAATATTGAAGAATGAAAATTTTAGTCAGAATTTTATGTACGACTTATCGGTAAAAGGGAATTATTCTGAAAATATAAAAAGTTGACTATTGAGAAGAGATGAGCAAAGGAGATAGAGGAACTCGTGCCTCAATGAGCGACAGACGCTCGGATCGAATTCAAGGTTAAGCAGCGCTTGCCTAGGTTGGTCTGTTGGTGGGTGACCATCTTAACATACTGAGTTTCTTCCGTGCCTCAGAAACCACGTTAAGCAGTTGGTCCCTGCTGTCATTTGTAGATCTTTGGCAGTCTGACAGTCTGAAGCCAGTAAATCTGACTCCAGTCTTGGCAAGAAGTACCGTGTTACCCAGTTATTGGGTTGTGGAGGTCTGGTAGGCAGCCGCTTCTTGTTAAATATTGGTATTTAGCTGAATCTGGTATTACTGGAACCCAATATAGTTGGGAAAAGGCGAGACAGATTATGATCGAGAGGTCTTTTTTAAATTATTGTAGGGATATTGTTTTTACATTTGTTGCTGAAACTAAACATCAAAACATGCTGATGCAGTGGATTGAAATATCGTGTGACGTCTTGACTTGACTTGGTCTAAAATTGATTGAGTCAGGCGTTACTTTGCGGAAATCCATTTTAAATTTGAAAATGAAAATAATATATCTAGTTTAAAGCGGGCGGGCGGGTATTCTAGTTAGTATAAAGCGGGCGGGAGGGAGGTGCATACCTGCAACCCACTAATATTCGCGGAAATTAAAACTAGATATATTATTTTCATTTTCGAATTTTGACTTGGTCTAATTTTTATTTTTTTAACTAGAAACGGTTTTTAAAGCTTGATGTATTCCGGCTTTTGACAACCTATGTTACTATAGGAACGTAAAACCAATAGAATTTCACACTCCGTTTTCGGTGCTGGAACAAATCTAGACCGAACTAAAAAATCGATAGGTGAAACCTATTCTTAACTCATTCTAAATTCATGACCACCAGGTGGTTCAACCGACAGAATGACATCTACCAAATGGTATCCCTTTAATCCAAAGATTATCTAAATATCTATTGATTCCTTATTTACAATGCAGTTCCATGATTGTGTTGCGGAATATGTTCTTAAGAGTCACCGCGGCCATGGAACGCAAAGGGCACTAGAAGGAACACAGGTAGGTTTTAGTCAGTAAGAGTCTGACACTCTCTTCCGCTCCGCCCAGAGCGCGAGAAGTCATTTGATGATTTCGCATCCAGAAAAAAAAAATTAAATGGTTGTGTTGCGGAATTTGTTCTAAAGAGTTACCACGGCCCTGGAATCTAAATGGCACTAGGAGGAACACGGGTGGGTTCGTAAGAGTCTGACACTCCCTTTCGCTCCGCCCAGAGCAGAGGAAGTCATTTTCCCCATACAGAAAAAAAGATCCATGTCGTGAGGGTTTCCCTTCCTCCGTTCTAACGAAAACATTATGGTAGGTTGACTCCTGGATCGGAGACTTGGACTTGAAGGGGGGTACAGGAAGTACTTGGGAGCAATTTGGTACTAAACCACAAGATCAAGGTCACTTGGGCATTCGTAGTGTCAAATGACAATGTCAAAAGAAAAAGTCATAAAGGGGGGGGGGGGTAAAGTCATTTTATGTTCAAGTCGTTATTTTCCGAAATGACTAAACCGGTTTTAAAGAAACTTTACACGCATAAGCAAGATACATAGCTCTAAAAATTTAGTTGTAAACATTTTCGATTAATAGAGTTACAGTTAAATTAGACCCATTTTAAGTTTTCCATACAAACATAAATTTTCAGTTATCTTTTTTTAAGTAAGACATTTCGAAAATGTTTTTAACTAACTTTTTAGACCTATGTATCCTGCTTATACATATGTGTGAAGTTTCATTAAAATCGGTTCAGTCATTTCGCAAAATAGTGACTTGAAAATTGGTATGAAATATCATACGGCGTACACGCTCTTAAATACACTTCTTGAATATCACACTGTTTTGCTTCTGTAGTATGAACTAGCGTATTTAATTATATAAATACAGACATACATATAGGTACTTATTTCACAGGAAAATTGCACACTCTGTAAGATCGCAATAAATCTTTTTTACATTATAATTACTTGATTTGTTACGCAAAAAGTGCGTTATGTATAGAATAAATCCCATCCAATTTTAATAGATTAGAATATATCTGTGTTCCATTAAGGAGCGCAAATTTCACGCGATATTTTACAATCTGACGGCGTTTGCAATTTTCCGGTGACATAATATAAATCTTAAACCTTTCATGTTATGGAAAATCGTATCAACATCTGTTGTGGTGGTTTACTAATAAGTGGAGGAACAGACAAGCAGAGAACGACCTCCCCGACTTTTGCCTAACGAGCCAGCCCGCGGCGCTGAGCCATTAGCGTTAAATCCCATTAATAATACCAACCAAACCCAGCCTGTCCCTTGCTGCCCTCCCTCAATGACCCCGCTAAGCCGAGGCCCTTTGCGAGCGGTCGTTTAGTTTGTAAGTTTTTAGCCCTGGCTGGGGGCCTTAAATTCATTTGAGACCACCACAGGATTGTTTGGTTAAGCAGTAACCTAAGTGTGCTGAACTGGTAGTGACCCTTTAAAAAAGAAGTAGAGAAAGACATTGTTTTATACTATTTAGAAATTATCTTCCGCGTTTGGCTTCCCCAGAGTTTAAAGAGTTTTATCAACCTAAAAGTACTTCACAGGCATTACCCTAATTCTGAACATGGTCTACCCTTAAGCCAAGTTTCATAGTCGTCATCCAAATCCATTCAGCCGTGTAGACCTGAATTGGAAACAAAAATCGGTACAGAAAAAGATTTACTTTCTTTCTTCTTTACTATCTTCTATCTATACTTATAATAAATCTGTAGAGAGGTCAATTCTGTACAAGGAATATATTTTCAAAATAACTATCAGGGGGTGATTAGTTAGTGATCGATACTGGTGCCAAAAATGCAATCAGTAAAATTTTTGTCTGTCTGTCTGTCTTTCTGTCTGTCTGTCTGTCTGTCTGTCTGTCTGTCTGTCTGTCTGTCTGTCTGTCTGTCTGTCTGTCTGTCTGTCTGTCTGTCTGTCTGTATGTTCTTTATAGAAACAAAAACTACTCGACCGATTTTAACGAAACTTGGTGCAATTATTCTTCATACTCCTGGGCAGGTTATAGTATACTTTTCATCACGCTACAATCAATAGGAGCAGAGCAGTGAAGGAGAATGTTGGGAAAACGGAAGAAGTTACTCCATTTTTTAAGCTTCCGTCGCGTGTGTAGCCTTAATGGTTAAAGTTACATAGAAATCATGTATTACGGAAATGTTCTACATAAAATTATCTAAAAAATATCCCGAAACAGCATGTCTATCTTTTGTCAATTTTAAACCGATCGGGCTGAGAGTTTCAAAATCGGGGATAAAGTAACTATTCCACGCGGACGAAGTCGCTGGTAGTTTGTAATATTAGTGTCGTCAATTTACAAAATAAACACCATGTATAGTGTCATGACATTTCTAGCTATTATCTGATACCCCCAACCCCTCTTATAATAACTCCAGCCTTTTATGACCTACATCTGAGTTAGTAAAAGTGCTATACAAATACTTTAGGTCGCTCCTTCTATTACCCGATACAGGAGGGTGACACACTACTGGTTTATAGGATAAGTAGTGTGATATCTGCAATTTTATTAAGCTCTGATAAGGGTATCATTGTGATAAAATTGGATTCTTTGGCAATAATAGACGGCACATTTGCGAGTTTTCATTCGGACGAGGCAATCAAATTGAATCGCGAACAGACTTATATTTGTCACCGAAAAATTGTGGACGCCGTTGGATTGTAAAATAGCGCGTGGAATTGTAAACTGTTTTTTTTTTTTAATAAGACACTGGTATATTGGATTTGGATAGGATTTATTCTATACAAAACGTTTTTTACATAATATGTCGAGAAAATTTAATTTAATTAATATTTATTACAATATTATGGATTCTGTAATGTTCCGGTGATATATTCAAAACAATTTAGTCATGTTCTTCAAATAGAGGGCTTAGCCTTCTGTTTTATGTGGCCCTGGAACGCAAAGTAAATTTAGAGGAACATGGATGGGTTTTAGTCAGTAAGAGTCTGACACTCCCTTCTACTCCGTCCAGAGCGGGAGAAGTCATTTGATGATTTACCATCATCAAACACAAAGACCGCGTCATAGGAAGCTCGCACTAATGAGTACATAATGTATACCTTTTTATGGAAACGACGGTTCGAGGACGTGGCGCTTGCTACACACGCCATCTTGACGTTATGAACAAGTGGGATTAGTTTAGGTTCACTGTCATATATTATCTGAAAAATGCCAAGAGATGATTTTGATGATTTCCCATCTATAAAAAAAAACATAGGTTATAGATATTATTTGGGTGGAAGTTGATAAACCATCACCAAACTGAAATGTACAGCTTTCGTTAATTTTTTTTTAGTAGTTTTTTTTGTTTACTATTTTGTTTGTTTTGTTCGAGTCCCAAATAAACATTTTTTTTTCTATCTTTCAAAGAACATATACTTCCTGACACTTGTTACTAGCCACCATGACACATAATGATACAATATGGTGACAAATTAAACGACATACGACTTACCTCGTGTTAAGTTCGTGTTAACACACATAAACTCACACGTTCTCCCTCGGGTGCACGTTGGCGTAAACTTAGATCTGCCAAGTGCTACGATCCCTACATTTAATATCTTACGTATCTATTTATATGTACGACAAATGCTTGCACTGTCTGGACAGGTCCACTCAAATCTGTATGGCGCTTTCCTCAAAAGGCTACCTCAGATATTAACCTACATGGTTCTCATATGACTTGACCAGTATGGATTGTATGGACTTTAAAAGAGACTTTGACATCTGAGTTTGTTTCGGTGTTTTTTCTCAGGGTAGTCGGCTAGGCAACACCGGCTTCATCTAGCGTAAAATGACAAGAAATATTGTGCGCGTAAAAGTGTTATGTTTAACCTACTTACAAAATAAATATCATTTATCATAATACACCAGCATTACACCTCTGCTTTAACTAAAGGAAACCTTTGGAGAACATGATATGGTTATGAAATTCAGTACATTAATAATAATAAATACATTTGCCCGTTTGCGTCTGTTTGTAACTTCAAAATTTCTATTCTTACTGAGCGCATTATTATGAAAGCGTAATACGATACTTATAAAAAAAAAACACTTTTTTTGTCTGACTGTTTCCGCCGTCTTGTCTCCGCAACTGCTGGACTGGTTTTGATAGGATTTTCACTGGCAGATAGTTGATATTACAAGGAGTGAGAGACTCAAGCTACTGTTATTTTTGGAGTTATTTAATGAGAACAGCGTGTTTCGCACAAAAAATAAAATAAACTCATGCAATTCCAATAGACGCAGACGAAGTCGCAGGCAACATCTAGTTATTAATATAATCAATCTTCCGATCTTAGTTCTCTGAATGAAGATGGAAACCTTATCATAACATAATTTAGAAAAACAACGCAGTGACTCAGAAAAACAACGCAGTGACTCAGAAAAAGATTCAAACTGAATAGGTATTATGAAAATATAACACCCAGTTATCAATTTTCTAGTTCCGGAAACGTACACTATTAGGTCGTAGGTTAAACCTATAATGGAAAAACCCGATTATTCACGCAAACAGATTTGTATTAGCTATATTGGTCTGTTGGTCTAGTGGTTAGTGGCCCTGACTGCTAAGCCGGAGGTCGTGGGTTCGATTCCCACCCAGGACAAACTTTGTGTGATGAGCATGATTGTTTGTTCTGTGTCTGGGTGTGATTTATCTATAATATGTATGTATTTATAAATTATATAAGTATGTATATCAGTTGTCTGGTTACCATAACACAAGCTCTGCTTAGCTTGGGATCAGATAGCCGTGTGTGAGTTGTCCCAAGATATTTATTTATTTATTTATATTATGTGGGCCTGTGGACGGTGAGCGATTGGAGGCCCGGGTCGATGGCGCGTCGTTCCACGCGCTCCTCAAAGAGATGTCAACAAAGAAGACGGGGCCCATAGGGTCAGTGCCTGCTAGGGTTGCGGCATATGATCGAAAGTGTCACCGCGGCCCTGTCCGGTTAAGCAGTAACCAGTCATAGTGTGCTGAACTACGAATGGTCCCCTACAAAAAAAACCGCGGCCTTGGAACGCAAAAGGCATTAGTGGTGGGTTTTAGTCAGCAGAGTCTGACACTCAATTCCACTGCGCCTAGAGCGGAAATAGTCATTTGATAATTTTCCGTTCATAAAAAGTATGTTATTAGATATAGAATACAACGATCACTCTAGTTTTAACAACGAGGTAGGCAGGGAAATTTTAATTCATAAGTTCATATTGTATTGATTGCTACTCTTTTTTTTCTGCATGGGAAATCATCAAATGAATTCTCCAGCTCTGGGCGGAGCGGAAGAAAGTACCTATCAGACCCTTACTAAGACCCACTCGTGTTTCTCCTAATGACCTTTGCGTTCCAGGGCCGCAGTGATTCTTACGAACAAATTCCGCAACCCTAGCAGGCATTGACCGTATGGTCCCGTCTTCAGTGCCAGCATCTCTTTGAGGTGCGCGCGGCGTGATGCTGGTAGTCACAATTAACACATCCTGTGGCCGTATTACGAAGTGCCAATGCTATCATGATTCGTGTGAGGGAAAGAGATAGTGCTATTCGTCTTGTGTAACTCCGTCTCTCTCTGACACAGGAATCATGATGGATTTAAGACGCCATAATAGGGCTGCTGGTAACAACTGTCTGTAGCAGAACTATGTATATGTTAAAGCACCATATTTAACGCCAAAATCCATGAACTTGTGGTCTAAGATTATAATCTCAACTTCATCTTAAATTGAAAGCTTCGTCCCCATTAGCTGAAACTTTCATTGGTACGCGTGTTCACGCAAAACCGATCGTAATCCTAGTCTAAACATAATTTGATCGCGTTTTACGATATACCTCATAACTAGGGTTGCCAACTCATAAGATAAATCTATACTAATAGGTATTTACTAGTTGATCCGGAAAACGTTCTTTTGTCATTTATTTTTTTTATCAAATAAACTAATAATTAGCTGAAATACACTCAACGAGCATTTTAGTAATGTCAGTAAAAATAATTATCCAATAAATTACCAGAAGAAATAAAAAAGAATAAAAATGTAATATATTTAGAAATAAACTAACACAATAATGCTATTAAATATAATTTTCGATTTTTTTCATGCTAAATTAAAAGAATAATTAAAATGGGTACCAAAAATAATAAATAAAACCAAAATATTAGTGAGTAGTACAAAAACTTTTAAATATTTTTGTTTTAAATCTAAATATATAAAACTCAAAAGGGACTGACTGACTGACATAGTGATCTATCAACGCACAGCCCAAACCACTGAACGGATCGAGCTGAAATTTGGCAAGCAGGTAGATGTTATGACGTAGGCATCCGCTAAGAAAGGATTATGATTAATTCTACCCCCAAGGGGATAAAATAGGAATGTGAATGAAACTTTGTCAATTTTAAACCGATCGGGCTGAGAGTTTCAAAATCGGGGGTAAAGTAACTATTCCACGCGGACGAAGTCGCGGGCAGAAAATAGTAATAATATAATAGCATAAAATGTATGCTTAGATTTACGACAGGCAGACAGCGGGAAGCGACTTTTTTATACTATGTAGTCATATATATTATGTATTGTAATCATATGGCCTTCAGCTGCCTGACATAAGGGATTAAGGATTATAATATCTCCCCCCTTCTCCCCCTTCTCCCCTTTTTACTCTGTTTGTACATTTATACTCGTATATATTTCTAGTGCAATTACTAATAGTTCAAATAAATGGAAATAAAAGGATTAAATAAAATATTAGGAAACAATAGTTTTGCCGTTGCTGTTTTTTTTTTTTTTAATAAATTAATCAGCTTCTAGACAGTGACGGCTGTCACTTCTGTGCTCACCAGTTAGCGCTCCTGGCGAGTGAAGTTCTTAAGCATAGCATTAAAATTGTTATGACGCGCACACAAACAAAGTTTGAAGTAAAATAATTTATCATGCCGTAAAAGTGCGATTAAATATACAAAGCGCAATGTAGCGCAGTCTGGTGTTCTTCGAGAACAAGAAGTATATATTAAGGTCAGCGAAAACGTCTCTAATTCTATCATTTTTAATCAGTCATAGTTAAATATTCTCAGGAAAAAAAAAATAGTCAATAACTAGTCTCTTAAGCCCACAAAGAGTGAAGTTTAATTTTTCGAAGATTTAATTCATATTACTTGTGGATTTCTTCGAAAGAATCGCCGCAGCTCTGGAACGCAGCGGGCATGAGAAAACACGGATGGATTTTAGTCAGTAAGTGTCTGATACCGGGGTTCTGCTCTGCCCAGAGCGGAAGAAGTCATTTGATGATTTCCCATCCTTTAAAAATCCTTCACTCCAGTGAAGCTATGGTTTTCTTTTACTGCTTCTTTTTAAATACGATCAAAAATATAAATTAGTGAAATATTGAAATGGCAGGATTTTATCCCAATTAATTACAAATTAGAGTCGAAATAAATAAAGTATATAAACAAACTCAATTCCTCTGCTAGGTTATTAAATACACCCACGTAAAATAGAGTACAATACTCTAAATTGGAGTACAATAATCTACATTAAAGTACTATTAGAATACGGCTAGCAACCCTGCTTATAACCGAGGTCGGCTATTGATGGAATATTAATGCAGAATAAGGGGTACGCGCCATCTTTGTTCACGCGTTAAATAAGTTTAATTTAAAGTGACAGGGTGGAAAGGCTGTTTATTGTGTGCTTCTGACGCATTCCAGATGACGTCCATTATACTCATCGTCATTTAAGTCGAAAGACGCTCGATGCTGGTCACTGGCATCTTCAAAATGTCGCCACGACAAGAGAATCTGTGTCACTTACAACCAGCGGAAACCTGCAACTATTACCAGGTCCCCAAGTCTGCTATTTTTATAAATTTGTCATTCCAACACGATCCGATTGTCATTTTGCTAAAAGTTCGTAATCTACTAAATTCATAATGGTCGATCATTGGTCTTTCAATGGTCTCGTAGTACTTTTTGATAACCGGGCTATTAAAAGAAATGACTGCACAATGACGTTCTAAAGGTAGGTCACTGATCAAAGGAACTGTAAAAATTTTAGCAGATTACCGCATAAGTTGTGTATTCATATTTAATTATGTACGAGATTACCATTCTATGCTATTTCTTTGAACGGAGTGTCAGTGGTTGACCATTGGAAAGTCATAGTGACGCTTTTATATTAGTAGATTACCAAACTTGTCAAAATCAACCATTATGAAATCAATGATACACCATTCTGACACTATTGTAATAGCTCTTGAGACCCAGGTCATCAGTTCACCTCTTCGGTAGCCTTCCAATGCTAAATTTGTCACACAGTCGCCTTTTAAAAATATTTCTGGTCCATCGACCATCGATTCTGCGAGCAATGTGCCCTGCCCACTGCCACTTTGTTTGGCGATTCTACCGGCTGTGTCGGTAATCTTGGTCCTCCTGGGTATCTTGATTGGTGTCTCCTTTCCTAACCTAACCTTTTCCACTGTCCTTGCAGTTAGTTTTGAGAGTCCATAGTTTTGCGAGCATAGGAGTTTCTTAAATGATAAAGGGGATAGGCACATTTATTTGTACAGCCAAAGTGTGAAACTCTGCCGATGTATGTTTTTGTGACCCCCTGTAAAGTCTCTAATGCAAGAGTGATCAGTTCCTTTGCTATGATGTATAAGATTAAGAGTGAGCTATGCAGGATGAAAACCAATACTTACGCCTTGTTTATAGAAGATTCTAGATGGCAATGACGCTACATAGTACGAGGGTCGTCCACTCTTACTTTACAGGCTGAGAATAAGCAACTTCTGAGCTCGCTCTGTATCACGTAGATCTTCTGGATTGCTATTCGTCAGGCGAGAGCTACCTCATCTCAAAGAAAAATACGGTTAAATATTTTCTTGGCTTATATAAGGAACGATTTATCATCGCGTTTGCTTATGGCATATGTATAAGGGATTTTGGTGAATTAATACACCCAAATCCCTATTTTCTTTCCCGTTCAGGTTTCTTCTTGATGTTTTCCTTTACGGTACCCAAGTCTGTTTGTGGCATAGTTGAGTAGTTTAGGAAAAAGTCGCTCTGTTTCCCAAATGCTTTGTCTTTCACGAGATAGATAAAATTTTGCATCAACGCTAAGTAATGCTCACATTCGGAGAAGAAATTGAAACGATTGGCTGTTGAAAATTCATTTAATAAATTAGCTGCTACGAATGTGCTTTTACACTTAAATATCTTATCACTAATTAGCGTCCAAGGCCACCTCCACCCGACATCACTGACCGAAACCCCTTTTGAATAAGAATTCCTATTGGTTCTATACTGGTGACACATCTTTGTAAAGTTAGTCCATATCCAAGGCCAGTCCACAAAAGCCATTGCTGTTATTTAAGCTGTTGTTCGCCTTCCATTGCGAGTTCTACAGGCTAACAAACGAGTAATGGCCCATTGTGGCGCTCAGTGTCTCGAACAGAGCAATTTGTCGTCACTTAACTGCAATAACTTTCTTCCTGACTCTACCGGCTACCAGCACGAATTAAATGTTTGCAGTTTGATGTAAATACTACAGATTTATGATACAAAAATAGCCGTCCAACCAAGATTTAGTTGAGATTCCTTTAAGAGTAGACTGGCATGTTTGTCTACTGCCCAGCCAAAAAAAAAAAAAGACCCAGTAGGTACCTTATGGTACCTACTGGGTCTTTTTTTTTTTTTTGGATGGGAAATCATCAAATGACCCCTCCCGCCCTGGGTGGAGCGGTAGGGAGTGTCAGACTTTTACTGACTAAAACCCACCCGTGATCCTTCTTGTGCCCTATGCGTTCCAGGGCCGCGGTAACTCTTTCGAACAAATTCCGCAACCTACCTACTGGGTCTGATTCCTGTGTCATGCAATATGTTATTGGGTTTTTGGAGGATCGAACGTCCGTTTCATAAAATGGAATCCTTATGGGGATTACTCGTGTATGCTTCACAGCTCATTAGCTCCGAATCTACTTGACCGATTCAGTTGAATTTGGTATACTCGTAAATATGACCTTATTTGATCCAACCAAATCACAAAACCGTAACTGGGTTACTAGGGGGACACGGCAAACAATGCCGTGTGACATAACAAATGAAAGGGCTTTTTATAAGGGACTCAAACATATTTTTTCTATACGTATAGATTACGTTACTAGGACCTTTGAGTGACAAACACATTGTTTGTTAAAGACTCACCTACATATATAAGAACATTTTTACTACGTTTTATCTTCATTTCCAAACATTCAAAAGGATTCAAAACATTTTATTAAATACGCATCGGTTATCCCCACTTTACAACAAGTCACAGTTCGGTAAATATCGCGTTCTAATTCAACGTGGATTTTGAATACGAGCGTGAATGTCTTCGCGTCTGTTTATTGGTGCAAGGATTTCAAATCCTCGGGATTAAGATTCAGGTATTTGGCATTTCGTATGGGAGGAACGTTCAGTATTGGTTACAATGTTTTCATCTTGAATTTCGAATTTCAAATATCTGTGTTCATTGAGTCGTTACGTACATACGTACATAATTCCGTTTTAATTTCGTAACGTGTATGTTTATGTGTATTTTTGGAGAGCGTGTTTTTTGTGTACCCATATTTTGTATTTTGATATGTAATAAAGTTGAAGGAAATAAAACATATTTACATTGCGTACATAGATACACAGTGAAGGAACAAAAAAAGGAAACTTAATTTTAATTACAATAACACTATGTGCGGCGGTTACACCCAATTGGTCCAGTATCAGCAGAATGCTAGAAAGATTTTCAACTGAATCTTATGTTTAGTGGTGCAAGAAGGTTTCTAAGGGTTGACTTTATGGGCTATCTAATGAGTTCGGCATGTTATTAGGAAGTAAAATAAAACATAATGGGTGTATAAGTAAAACCAGTAAAAAGGCACAAAGAGTAAAATAAATGAAAAAAAATTAACGGAGCGTCTCGCGGAAAAATCATTAGCTTTTCGCGATCACAAGTCCACTAAAGTTTTGGCGGGAATCGCTGGCGGGGTATAGTAAGGAGTTAGTAATGCCATGCTAAAGTGGTAAATTATAACGATAGCAGCTTTGACAGACGTTACAAAGTCAGAAGCCGGAAACTCAGACAACAGTCTTAACAAGAGATATAGTGTTAACCTATAGAGTGAGTAATTCTTGCGGCCTACCCAAATGTCCTTACTTTGGTATTGTTCGTCAAACCGTTCAGCTCCTTAAAGTTTTAAGTTTCACACGGTATCTGACAAATGCTTGCACTGTCTGGACAGGTCCACTCAAATCTGTGTGGCACTTTCCTCAAAAGGCTACCTATGACAATAACCTACATGGTTCTCATATGATTTGACCAGTACGGATTGTATGGACTTTAAAAGAGACTTTGACCTCTGAGTTTGTTTCGGTGTTTCTTCTCAGGGTAGTCAGCTAGGAAACACCGGCCTCATCTAGCTTAAAATGACAAAAAATATTGGACGTGTAAAAGTGTTACGTTTAACCTACTTACAAAATAAATATCATTTATCATAACTGTTGCGGAATTTATTCGAAAGAATCACCGCGGCCCTAAAACGGATACGTATGGAACATGGGTGTGTTTTAGTTAGTAAGAGTCTGACACTTCCTTCCGTACCATCCAGAGTGGAACATGTAATTTGATGATACCCGTAAAAAATGGGGTGTGGCTGCGTTATGGACACGGCTGCGTGTTAACGTGTAACGGGTAATATTTTCATAATTTCAAGCCCCCAGCGGTCGATGTACGTGCACCGTCGTTGATCCGCTCGGCCGAATTCATTCTTTTACGTCTCTGGCACTGTTTTACTCGTATAGTGTGTTATTGATACCATTTGAATGCTCTTGAAGAGTTTTTTTCCAACAATTTAAGATCTCTGCATTTGGGTTTGGTTTTTTCATGCTTATAATAGGCTGACATTTATTTTTATTTTATTTATTTTAACGCTGCGTATGTATATTCACTAGAATTGTTTTACACTAATTCTTTATATGTTGTTGAAAAGAACTGATTATTGAAACTTAAACGAAGGTGGTAGCTTCTCCGACACAAAAGTTATACTAAATGGAAATCTGGAAACGCAGTAAAATGACCTAAAAATTGCTGAGCCACCCCCTCTGCCATACGCGATGCGTCACACTCCGCTCTTAGCTTACCGAATTATTTTTGTTTTAGCTATCCAGTGCTGTAATTTAATTTTGGATAGAGATGATAGACACATAGCTACTACACTAAACAGTATTGCCCAATTTTTTATCATTAGTTTTTTGAACTGCCACGTCAAAACCATACCACCAAAACTAACCAAAGCATGCCAACTTGAGCATAACTGTTAAATGAAGGTCAGAGATAATCGGTATGCAGCTGCATCTGGACATACTAGATCCACCCACACATTTATACAAAAACGCTAGGCAGGTATCATCAGCTGCCTATCGTTTTTTTTATATAAATGTGTGCTTAGTAAAATAACAGGGGATCCTATGATATGATGATACTGGTATTTGAGAGAGAGACGGAGCTATACACGACGCTATCTGTTTTCCACAACAAAATTACGATGGCATTGGTACGACATAGTATAGGTCCCTGATCAACAACAATAGTTACAGACTGCCTTTTTTTTGGATCGGTAATCATCAAATGACTTCTCCCGCTGTGGGCGGAGCGGAAGGGAGTGTCAGACTCTTACTGACTAAAACCCACCCGTGATCCTTCTTGTGCCCTTTGCGTTCCAGGGCCGCGGTGACTCTTTCGAACAAATTCCTGCACCCTAGCAGGCACTGACCCTATGGGGCCCCGTCTTCTTTGCTGACGGCTCATTGAGGCGCGCGTGGAACACGACGCGCCGTCGACTTGGGCCTGGTTGCTACACACTGCCTAAGTTGTGAACCAAATAAAAGATGAAAGGTTCGATTTTCACAAGGAAAAACCATTCAAAAATCTATGTGAAAAATAGAAAACAAATAAACTGACGACTGCCTAAAGAAAAGCGAAATAAATCCTGTTATACGTAATCCTGTTGTGCTTTGTCATATATAAGTAAAAGAAAAGAAATAAAACTAGTGACACAGTTGCCATGACTACCCACATTTTTGCTCTGCTCAATGAGGGTTTTCAGGAAAATTAACGCCACCAGTTGCCACATATTTCTTTTGGTTTTGCCATTTGTTTAATTTGAAAAAAAAAATATATATATTTGATTTGTTTAAAGGGTAGAAAGGGGTAATAAAGTTTTTAGGGAAGGACATTGCTGCTTGCTTCAATTTACTTGGAAATTTATATGAACGTATAAAGTTGTGTAATTGAAGCGGATTAACGATGTTTTCATAATCAATCCCCAACGATATGTAGGGCACAACAGTTGTGTTGATCCTTAGACCAACAACGACACAAAAATATCTAATTATCATAAATCGTTTCGATTGATTTTGAAAATCCAACCGCTACAGTCTATTCCCCATAGTGAGGCGTTAATATTTTTGAATTACTTACTAAATCCCCGCGGATGAAGTCGAGAGCTAAGATTTTTGCAACTAGATTTAAAAAATATAATATCCTTTTGTCTCTTCACCTCCCTCGGCTGATTGGTAGAGAATGCCTAGGGCATTAAGTCCGCTTTTGTATCTACATACCTGCCTATCCTTTTCCCAACCATACATGTTGGTGCCAGCTTCCAGTAAAACAGGACTCGGCTCAGTAATGATCTACACTGATATATAAAGTTGAAGAGTTTACCCAATTAGAAAAGATATTTCAGTGTTAGCCCATTTATCGAGAAAGGGTATATTAACACGCTAAGACCAATAGGAGCGGAGCAGTCATGATAAATGTGACACAAACGAAGTTGCGTGGATAATATTATAAAGATGTTTTTTTGCTAACGGTTTTCAACTGGTGGAAACGATTTTTTCACCAATGGAAAGCAACATTATCAGGAAGTAACATAGGCTATAGTTTATTCCCGTATTCCCATGGGAAAGAAAACTGTGGGCGTGAAACCACGGGGCGCTGATAGTACTTTATATAGAGCGACTTATACCTGTTATAGCATCACAACGCAATAACAGGATAGAACAGTACACCTTGGCAAGACTAGTGACAGTTCTTATTTTCTGGCTTCTGACTTCCCAGAAGAGCTGTCAAAGATGTTCACACGCTGTACATCAAACCATACCGTGACTGCCGTGCAGGCAGCGGTCGGCGCGGCGCGACGTGCGGGACGCAGGGGAGTCGGCACTGGCCATTGGACCATCCGACACGACCGCGCTCGGACATACACATCTTTGATGTTTACTTAGTTGCTAATATTGTAAAACCACCGAATAAACTTACACCTAATAGGTACAGTCCGCTTGCTTTACTTTAACCTGGGCCTACACAAAAGATGTTCAAGTAAGGTTGCGGCATTAGTTTGAAAGAGTCACTGCGGCCCTGGAACGCAAAGGGCACAAGAAGGATCACGGGTGGGTTTTAGTCAGTAAAAATCTGACACTCCCTTCCGCTCCGCCCAGGGCGGGAGGGGTCATTTGATGATTTCCCATCCAGAAAAAAAAAGCCCTGGAACGCAAAGGGAACTAGGAGGATCACGGGTGGGTTTTAGTCAGTAAAAGTCTGACACTCCCTTCCGCTCCGCCCAGGGCGGGAGGGATCATTTGATGTTTTCCCATCCAGAAAAAAAAGCCCTCGAACGCAAAGGGCACAAGAAAGATCACGGGTGGGTTTTAGTCAGTAAAAGTCTGACACTCCCTTCCGCTCCGCCCAGAGCGGGGGAAGTAATTTGATGATTTCCCATCCAGAAAAAAAAAAGCCCTGGAACGCAAAGGGAACTAGGAGGATCACGGGTGGGTTTTAGTCAGTAAGAGTCTGACACTCCCTTCCACTCAGCCCAGAGCGGGAGATGTCATTTGATGATTTCCCATCCAGAAAAAAAAAAGATGTTCAAGTGACAGCCAAGAACATTGGCTTAACGTGATTTCCGAGGCACTTTATGAGACATGAATTCAAATAAATTGCCTTTCTAGTCACTCTCTGTTTAATTCACTCATTACATCATCGTAGCTAACCGCGGGATCCTGCCTGCACACGATATTTCTTCTCCGAGATATCTTATGGGTGGATTATGTACTTTGCTCGCGTTTCATTCAATCCTCGTTAATTTATGCGTTGTTGAAATGGAGGGAAATTCCTTGGTGTTACTTGTATCTTGTGCTAAATGGAAGATAATATCTATACTAATATTATAAAGCTGAAGAGTTTGTTTGTTTGTTTGTTTGAACGCGCTAATCTCAGGAACTACTGGTCCGATTTGAAAAAATCTTTCAGTGTTAGATAGCCCATTTATCGAGGAAGGCTATAGGCTATATATCATCACTCTACGACAATAGGAGCGGCGCAGCGATAAATAATGTTTTAAAATCGGGGATTCCACGGGGACGAAGTCGCGGGCAGCAGCTAGTATTGAATAAAACAGAGTTTGTTTGGAATTCAAGTCCCTAACATCGTTTTGGCATGCTCCAAAAAGTAAGCAGAGGTGTATTGTATTTCACTATGCTTTCTGGCAATGAGGATAAAACTTAATTTTTATTCTGTCTTAGGTCGAACTATAGGCTGAGCAGTAGCGGCTGCTTCCAATATACCAAAATAATTCAAATTCATTTTAAAATCTTTTTTTTTTCTGGATGAGAAATCATCAAGTGACTCCCGCTCTGGGCGGAGCGGAAGGGAGTGTCAGACTCTTATTGACTAAAACCCTATCGTGTTCAGTTAAAAATTCTTACAGCAGTTATTTTGCAGCAAAGAAAACTCAATAAATGTGTGTTATTTTTTAACAGATTTAAAATAAAATGAGGATCTCAAGGCTCTGTATTTTTTTTGTGTGTTACCTCATAACTTTTTACTGGGTATACCGATTTTTATGATTATTTTTTATATCCGAAAGCTCCATTCAATTCCATGTAAAATGAAAAAATAAAACTATACGATGGTTTGAAAGAGCATCATAGTATTTCGACGTGGGGAATATTTCACAATATAAAAATTGAATTGTCGGCAAACTGCGATTTAATGCACTTCGTTCCGGTGTTCAATTCGGTTTATCGGTTTTTGCGAATGTATTTTATTGTCCTTTTTACATTTAAAATTCTGACATTAATTTGCATAGGGACGGCCACAACTGCCAAAATAGCTCTAATACAATGGTAGGGTTATAATATATTATTCGAAAACATGCAAGTATTGTTGTCATTTTATTTATTTTAGTTTATATATTTTGTATCGGTGGATGTGTTCGTTACATAAATATTATTTAAAAAAAATACGAAAACAAAACCGAAGTCCAAAAAAGAAAAAAGATTTTGTATTTTTTTTTTCACTTTTGGTCGGTGGATTGTTATAAACTGGTAAACAATAATCAAAATATAAATTTCTAGATGGGACATCAACCAAATGACTTCTCCCGCTCTGGGTGGATCAGAACTCTTACTGACTAAAACCCACCCGTAATCCCTCTTGTGCCCTTTGCGTTCCAGGGCCATGGTGACTCTTTCGAACAAATTCCGCAACCCTAGCAGGTACTGACCCTATGGGGCTCCGTTTTCTTTGCTGACAGCTCTTTGAGGCGCGTGTGGAACACGATGCACCGTCGGCCCGGGCCTGGTTGCTTTATGATGGCGAGTCACCCATAGCTCGCCATACGCAGGCCCGCGCCTACGGTGGCCGGGAATCACCCTGCGTTTGCGGACGTGGCGGCGAAAAGAGAGAATGAGAACATCATCAGTCATAGCCACGCATTATCAGGGTTAACTCAAATACTAGTCGTCAGATTCCTAGTGTGGGGAACCGTTTTTTTTTTTAAAAAAAGAAAGAAAGATCTCAATCAAATTTAAATGGGACTACATAACAAGCACCAGCTTTCGAATAAAAAATAAAAAGAATCATCTATATCGGTATACTTAATAAAAAGTTATGAGGTAGGTAAGACACACATACAAAAAAAAATACAATCGACTTAAGAACCTCCTCCTTTTTTCGACGTAGGTTTTCTGTACATTCAACTGTGTCACACTAGAGCCACTTTAACTATAAACTAGCGACTCGCCCCGGCTTCGCACGGGTGCAATGTAGACACTAATGTTTCCTCTACTATAACAAAAACTACCTCTTCAATCACTATCTATTTAAAACATCAAAATCCGTTGCGTAGTTTTAAAGATTTAAGCATACATGGGAATATAGGGACAGAGAAAGCGACTTTTTTTATACTATACTAGCTGCTGCCCGCGACTTCGTCCCCGTGGAATCCCCGATTTTAAAACATTCTTTATCACTGCTCCGTCCTATTGGCTTAAGCGTGATGATATATAGCCTAAAGCCTTCCTCGATAAACGGTCTATTCTACCCAAAAAGAATTTTTCAATTCGAACCAGTAGTTCCTGAGATTAGCGCATTCAAACAAACAAACAAACAAACTCTTCAGCTTTATAATATTAGAATAGATTTATACTATATAGTGATGATGACGTTCAAAAGTGCCGCTTAATGGCCTACTTGAAATAAACGTTTTGACTTTGTTTTCCTTCAGGTACTGTTATTACCAACACGATCATCGCTTTAACTTTAATTAAAACCGTTCATTTATTTTACAAAAAGATACAAACTTAAATGTTTATCTTTTGATTCAACCAAGTACCTTTATCTCGGGGTGGATAATCCTGGTTTTATCCGGAGACACCGCTTTGTGTTGCTAATTCCGTCCTGTCTTAGCCACAGTTGGTAATATTTCCTTTTGTTATATTATTCTACCGTTTCAGGAGTGCCGCTTAAAGATAAAAAAACACTGTATTTTTTAATTTGAACCTGTATTTCGTTATGAGATCTCTTTTGGATCAAAAGTTCAAAATGTTCTGTTATTTTTCCATTTAATTTATTTATCTAAAACTGTTCAAACCATCGGACTAAACACAACAACAAACACAGAGTAAAAGAGTAGAATAAGGAATTTCTGATCATCATATAAAATGATATACTATACAGACATAGCTTAGCAAAAGCATAATCAGCCTTTTAATGTTCCCACTGCTGCGACACAGGGCTCCTCTCTATGAGAGGGAATGGGCCGTAATCCACCACGCGGGCCCAGTGCGGGTTGGTGAATGTCACATATCTTCGAATTGTTGTTTCTACGACATGCCGGTTTCCTCACGATGTTTTCCTTCATCGTCCTGAGAGCAATGGTGATGAAATTAATTACACAAGGTAATGCGCCTGTCTGGGTTAGAACCCGCGACCTACAATTTGAAAGGGTACAAGACAAGAATTGTAACAAATATCGCGAGATTGTTACGCAAAATACGTACACCAGACGTCGACACCAGATAAATGTGGAATAAAGGTCATTGCCCTTTCCTTAATATCCCTTTCGTAGGTAAATGGACAAAAAAAATGAATCGCTTTCCATTACTAGTAAATATAATGGATCACGATGGATGTCTATTCATTAAAGCATTAAGTCATTATTTCTGTTTTAAGAATTAAGGTTGTCAATAAAATGTAGGTGGGACAACGACCGTTATTCCACATTTATCTGATGTGGACCATAGTTTCTATAATTTATTAAATTCCTTCTGTCCCTAACGGGTATTTTGAAAGAAAAATAAGTGTATTTGTGAAAAATTACATTTTTATTGGAAAAAGGCTAAATACGGGTGGCTTAGCGTCCACTGTATCAAAAGAAATAAGAAACAAATCATCATATTTTTGTCCCTTGAGAAAAAGAAAGATAGAACGATATATTTTTTCGCCCTAAGAAACGGTAAAAGGGGATTGTTTGATATAATAACGCAGTGGAAATAAATTACTTGTTCAATTGCTTAGCAAAGTCGAGGTCAAGCCGTTTAGTTACCTGGAAAAAGAAAAGGTCACCTTCAACTTTGATGATTGTTGCAAAATTAAGCAAGCTTAAAGGCTGCCTCAGACACGACGATGCGACAACGCTGCGACTATTCGGGATCATAGCTTTTTTCTCGACGGATATAGGCACATGCGCGTATTGACAAAAGAATACAATTGGTTGAACAATAATATTCATAAAAGATAACATCACAGCGATGTTATAATTTTGCGATCCATTTGATTGTAGTACCTCACCTACTTCTTAAAATTTTAATGCGAATGCATACGTTTCTCAAATGACTGAATACGATTCGTTCCCCTAGAAACTCATAAAAAGAATTGCAATTTGGAAAGCAATACCAATCTACATAAAAGTTAACTCCTTCTAAAGACAAGTACATGGTGGTCATTTAACACAGAAATGGCTGTGTTAAACGCGTTGTCGCATTGTCGCGTGGTCGGGATGTCTTCGGAAACCATACGCTAATTTTTATATCAGCAGTAGATAGGTGATTTCTCCAGACTGCATAAATCTAGATTCACGAAATGGTCTCATACACTAGACGGAGCACCACCTAAATCAAAAACATCTAACATAATACTTCGCCACCGTATAATGTGACCTTTATGACGGGTAAAATAGAATATAATGCCCAACCGGTCGCAGGTGAAGACAGTTTTATGTCGTTCTTGAAATGAATATAAAGTGATATTGCATGTCACATCTAACTTTTAACAGGGACAGCTGAATTTATTGAAACATGAAAGACCTGGGAAATTCTTATGCTAGTCAGTGTAAGACGCTAAACAATAGGGATGTTGCCTGAGTAAAAAATATATGATTAGTCTGTCAGTTAGATTATAGAAAAATATTGGACACATATTTTTTCCTTTATCAAATCTATAAAAACTGACGAAGATAAAAAGCATCAAAACTCAGGAGTGGGAGCGTGTGACGTCGAGGCCCGGTAAAATTGTAGTGAGTAGTGACGTCACACGAGTTTTTTACGCACTGTATCGTCTTCATTTTTTATTTATGTGAAAAAGAAAAAATACGTGTCCAATATTTTTTGAAAATCTATTATTGGTACAAATCACAATCATTTATTCATTTGCAAACATAGGTAATTGCTACTGTTATTAATTTATTTATAATAAATGCTCCATATTCTACCATCACATCATGGTCATCAAATTACATTAAATTTCAAATTAAAATAATAAAATATTGAAATGAAAAATGCAAAAAAAATATAACAATATTTGTATGTAGGTATGTATGATTGTATATTTTCCCTCTCCGTTTGTCTTCCATTTATGTTGCACCTGCCATGTTGTCTCTGCACTACCCTAAGGTCGACAACGGGTAGAAAATACCTAAGGCATTAAGTCCGCCTTTGTACAGTTTTTTTACTACTGCATAAAGTTTTAATAAATAAACAATAGTGTAAATGGAACAATGATGTCAAACAGAACAAAATTAACTTGGATATTAAACAAAGTACTTACCTCTTGACAGTGAATTACATCAAATTTCAAGCTCGTTCCATCATCAGACCCTAGACGTCAGGCAATGCGCCACCGTTACCTGGTGGACATCCCACCCACACGCAGAAAACGTTTTGGGAACACATTCATTGTTCGTGCAGCTAAGGAGTGGAATTCCCTGCCAGAGTCTGTGTTTCCTGATAACTGCATCGCTTACCATTACGTGAGATAGTGGTCAAACGCTGCCTATAAATAGTAAAAAAAGAAAAAAAAGTTTTGACTTCTACGGTATTTTTTATTATTATTTTGTACTAGCTGCTGCCCGCAGCTTCGCCCGCGTGAATGTCGGAAATTATCCCAAGAGAACATAATCCCGGGATAAAAAGTATCCTATGTTACTTCTAGTACCTCCCAGAATATGTGTACAAAGTTTCATGATGATTCGTCAAGTAGTTTTTGCGTGAAAGCGTTACAAACATCCACGCTTTAACATTTATAATATTAGTAACGATAGATGTCATAATACAGTAACTTTTACTGTAATTCAAACCAAATCCACAACTAAACCTGAAAACTAAAATAACCCCAAAACTACGAACAAAAGCTTTAAGAACTCAAAAAATGCAAACAAAAAGAAAGTATTTCAGTCACCCAAATCCGGAATATACGACTACTAATATAAGATTTCCTATGCATCATTATGTACCTAACTTACCAAGAAATATCATAATAAATCTGGCTTTTCAGCACCCATTCGTTCTTAATACCGTTTTTGCTTCCAAAGAGTTTTCTGAGGATCCGCCCTTATTCGTTCATTCGACAGTAGCTGAGTATTTGTAACAGTGGTTCCCAATCTGTAGTCCGTGGACTACTGGTGGTCCACAAGGCCTAAAATATGGTCGGCGAAAGATTTAAAATTTAAATCTTTTCACTTCAAAAAGAACCAGTTTACAAAAAAAAAACAAAGTTTTTTTTTTCACTATTTAGTGGCTTTTAATGGCTTTCTATGAAAATGCTCTTTACTTTTGATTATTAAAAATAGTAATTATCCATAGGTACAACATAAGTTTAATTTGGTATTAATATATTATGTAGTTTAATTTTTCTTTTTAATTTCTGGTCCCTGCATGAGGCAAATAAATCAAAGGTCCTGGGTCAAATAAAGTTTGGGAACCAGTAATTTATAAGGACCGAAGGGCCTCTTGACCGCAAGGGTCCTTGAGAGGGTCAGGCCATTGTTGGTTACACAAGCATGCATACTGTGGTCTCGTTTTATGGGTGTCGGGAACTCCGATATGTTGTTTAGTAATGTTTTTTACGGTTTTCAGAAACTGTTAAGAGTCGTTAAGGTACATTTATCATTTTAGATACCTATTTTTTTCTTGGATGGGAATTCATCAAACGACTTCTCCCGCTCTGGGTGGAGTGTAAGGGAGTATCAGACTCTTAATGACTAAAACCCATCCGTGTTCTCCCTAGTTTCAAGAGCGGGAGAAGTCATATTATTATGATGATTTCCCATCCAGAAGAAAAAGCACATTTTATATGAAAATTTTATATTTATGATGATTGAGACTAAGAGACTTCTAAAAGTAAAAAAGCCATTTTAGCCACCCGATATAGTGGTGATAGTAAATTCTATGAATTAAGTACACTTCCTATTCTATAATTCAAATTACACATAATAGCGAAGCTTGGTTAATAATGTACCGTCTCGTATCTTCTACATGTTTATTGCATACTAGCAGCGCCCCGCAGTTCCGCCCACGTAGTACCTGGTTCCGCGGGAATATGCGGATAAAATATAGCCTATATCACTCGGGGATAGTGTATCTTCCCAACAGTGAAAGAATTTTTCAAATCGATTCGTTGGTTTCGGAGCCTATTCAATACAAACAAACAATCAAATCTTTCCTCTTTATAATATTAGTATAAATCAAAAGATCATCAACAGCCTGTTGCAGTCCACTGCTGGACATAGGCCTCTCCAATTGCACGCCACTTAGATCTATTTTCGGCTTCTCGCATCCAGTTTCTGCCAGCCGTCCTGCGCAAATCGTCACTCCACCGTGCCTGAGGACGTCCTACACTACGTTTGCCGAGACGCGGTCTCCACTCTAAAACTCGTTTACCCCAACGGTTGTCGGTTCTACGACTAATATGGCCAGCCCACTGCCACTTCAGCTTACTAATCCGGTGGGCTATATCAATTACCTTGCTTCTCTGACGGATCACCTCATTTCTGATGCGATCCCTCAGAGACACACCGAGCATAGCCCTTTCCATAGCCCGCTGAGCGACTTTGAGCTTATGGACCATACGAGCCGTCAGTGTCCACGTTTCGGCTCCGTATGCCATGACGGGTAGGACGCACTGATTGAAGACTTTCGTCTTTAGGCACTGTGGGATCGACGATGTAAAGACTCGACGTAGCTTCCCAAATGCTGCCCAACCCAACTGAATTCTTCTGTTCACCTCGCCCTCAAAGTTGTTTCTACCTAACTGCAGTGACTGCCCGAGGTACACATATTTTTGAACAACTTCGAGAACGGCACCGTGAATCGCAATCGGTTCCGGTAGAACATGTTCGTTGAACATGACCTTGGTTTTATCCAAGTTCATCCGTAGGCCGATGCGTACAGAAGAGTCAGCCAGGTCATTCAGCATCTGTTGTAGGTCCTGCAGTGTTTCTGCCATAATGACGATATCGTCTGCAAATCGCAAGTGAGAGATGTACTCGCCATTGATGTTAATGCCACGTTCTTTCCAGTTCAGCGTCTTGAACATATCCTCCATTGCATTAGTGAACAATTTCGGGGAAATAACATCCCCTTGTCTCACTCCTCGATGCAACGGTATGGGACTTGTTTGCTGATTCTGTACTTGAACGGACATGGTGGCGGCCTCGTAGAGACATCTCATCACTTGGATGTATCGCCAGTCTACTTGGCAGCGCTGCAGGGACTCCAGAACAGACCAGATTTCAACCGAGTCAAAGGCCTTTTCATAGTCCACAAATGCTAGACACAGGGGCTGATTATACTCTTCGGTCTTCTGTATAATCTGCCGCACTGTGTGAATGTGGTCTATGGTGCCGTATCCGCTCCGAAATCCAGCCTGCTCCGGTGGTTGGAATTCGTCGAGTCTTCGCGCAAGACGGTTCGTGATCACTCTTGAGAACAGCTTATAGACGTGGCTTAGAAGGGATATGGGTCGATAGTTCTTCAACAAGGTCTTGTCTCCTTTTTTGAAGAACAAGACGACCACACTTCTACTCCACGCCTCTGGAGTTCTCCCTTCAAAAAGGACAGCGTTGAACAGCTTCTGGAGCTCCTTCAGTACGGGGTTACCCCCAGCTTTCAGCAGCTCTGTGGTAACGCCATCTTCTCCAGGGGCTTTTCCATTTTTAAGCTGCCCAAGAGCGATCTCGATTTCACCAGTACTGACTTCTGGCAGGTCTTCGGTGAAATGGCGTGTCAATGTGGCTCTAGGACCCTCATTTTCGGGATCAGGACGAGATGCATGCGATGCGTATAACCGGCTATAGAAGTCCTCCACTTCCGAAAGGACTGCTGGCTTCGAAGAAACGACTTCTCCACTTGCTGTGGTCAACTTTGTCAGGTGGCTTCTTCCAAGAGATTGTACGAACACCTTTGACCCCCGGTTCTGCTCGATTGCTCTTTCAACCGAAAGAGCATTGAAGCGCCGGAGGTCGCGTCGTACGTGCTTGTTGATCTCTCGGTTTAGAAACCGCTTTGCCGACGAAGTGACAGGTGGGTTTTCACGTCGTTCCTTCATTAGGCCTAAAGTCTCTTCTGAAAGCTTAGACTTCTTGCCCTTACGCTGCATATCACAGAATCTTGTTCCTTCTTCCCTGAGGATCCGAGTCACATTTTCGAGGTTCTGGTTTACGTCTGTTGTGGTTTCCACGGCAGCGAATCGGTTTTCCAGGTTTGCCTGGAACGTTTCAGATCCAGCCATGGTCTGGAGCAGAGTTGGTCGGAGTCTGGACTTCATCAGAAGGACACGTTCGGCCTTGAAGTTAATATTCAGAGTGCCTCGGACAAGTCGGTGATCGCTACCGGTATTGAACCTGTTGATCACGGAGACGTCTCTGAATATATGCCTCTTGTCCGTCATGATGAAGTCGATCTCATTTTTGGTCATAGTGTCGGGGCTTTGCCACGTCCACTTCCTTTGGGGCTGTTTCTTGAAGAAGGAGTTCATCAAGAACAACCCCTCTCGTTCGAGGAAGTTGACGAGCATTTGCCCCCTATGATTTCTGCTTCCAAATCCATGGTGTCCTACTACCGATTCGCAGCAATTCTGTACTCCCACTTTGGCGTTAAAGTCCCCCATGACAACGGTGTACTGTGTCTTTGCGGTGGAGTGGAGGGCTCTCGATATGTCATCGAACATATCCTCCACTTCGTCGTCCGAGTGTGTCGAGGTCGGTGCGCATACTTGCACTACCTTGAGGCTATACCTCTCGGTGAGCTTCACAATAAGGTACGCTACCCTGTTCGACACACTTGACATTTCCACAACGTTGTCAGATAGGGACTTGTTTACCAGAAACCCAACGCCGCCTTGAGATTGCTGGTCTCCCTCTCGGAAGTACATTAGGTGACCCGATTCCAGGGTTATGGTGTCCTCCCCCTTTCTTCGGACTTCACTCAACCCTAGTATGTGCCACCTAATTTTCCCAAGTTCCACCTCGAGTTGCGCCAGATGCGAGTCAAGCCGTAGCGTGCGTCCGTTGTACGTCGCCAGGGTCAGTTTATTGTTGTGGTGGCCTCCCGTAGCCCGGAGATTCTTGGCACCCCCCGCCCCGCCGTTACCGTGGTCGCCACCATGACCAGGAATAGCGGGACCACCGGGAACTGGGGGCCGTGGCTTTTTGTTCTTCTGCATTTGGAGGTATTTGCCCATAATCGCCACGCTGGGCAGGCGGGTTGGCGATCGCAGGGGGCGTAGCTTCTCGCACCGGTGACGCTGCTGCCCATCACCGGCCTGTTACATTTAGCTACGCCTATTTGATGGATATACCGCCATCGGTCGGTCGCCAGAGCCTCGTTCGTCATTCAGCAGGATGCACCACGTGCAGGTGAGGTTGGCTTGGGGCGAAGGATGGTAGTTCGCCCCTTACATCCCTCATCTCTCTCTCTCAATCAAAAGATACAAATACGAATTTAATAGGACAGTTTATGAACAAACTCGAGGTCAACGTACAATAAAGGTTTCTTAGTGCAAACCTCAGTGCGATAGAGTTTTGATTCCAATACTCAATATATTTATTTGCATTCTATAATGTTATATTGAGTGTACATAAAATATACATAGTTTTCGGCAATTGTGGACCAACAAGTATAGCAAGATAGGATAGAGGGCTATTATTTATTTGAAAAAAAGTAAAATGTTTTTCTATAACTCACTTCGATTTTGATTCTATTTAATATTTTTTGTATTCATTTTTATTTATTTACCATTGAAATATTCATTAATATTATAATAGCATTTTTCGGAAAAGCATTGAAAATACATATAAAGTGTGTTCAAGAATGAGTTCACCAATTGATACGAAATCATATTTTATCCTATTCATCATTCTTCCCCAATCTCCTTCCCACGAACACTTCCCAAACAATTCTTATTTTATCATTCCTTAAAAGACAGATGGAAAAATAAATACCAAAGGAGCAATCACCAATTTCTTTTCTATTTTTCCTTCCGCCTTCCGGGGTATTTCATGGCAAATCCTTTTAAAACACGGTTTTAGGAACACATTTATTCTCTAAGCGTTTCTTATCGGATACTGTCACGGCAATAGGAACATTAGGAGCGGATATATGCCATTAGAACTGTCGATTACTATCTCTGGGATAGTTAGATAGAACAGTCTGTTATCTTTTAGGACGTCGTGTTAGGTGTTTAGGCCTTAATAAATGTTATGGCGCGTCTCGGCAAACGTAGTGTAGGACGTCCTCAGGCACGGTGGAGTGACGATTTGCGCAGGACGGCTGGCAGAAACTGGATGCGAGGAGCCGAAAATAGATCTAAGTGGCGTGCAATTGGAGAGGCCTATGTCCAGCAGTGGACTGCAACAGGCTGTTGATGGAAATGTTATGGGACCTGCTCAGTTAGGTACAGGCTGTGATTTGGAGATCTTTGGCAGTCGTTTGAAGTATCAGATGCCAGAAAATCTGACTCCAATCTTGTCAAGAAGTTCCGTGTTACCTAGTTAATGGGTTACAGAGGTCTGATAGGCAGCCGCTCCATATTAAATACTGGTATTCAGATGAATCCGATTTGACTGGGCATGGCATCTGCCTAGCCCAGTATAGTTGGGAAAAGGCTAGGTAGATAATGATGAGCTTAGTTAGGTACAGATATGGGGACAAAATATTTAAGTGAATTAGGGCAGACTTTCGCGATAATTGTGTGTGGTCTATGCAAACCACAGTGGCATTTTAGGAAAAAAAAGAATTGCGTGTGCGTAAAACTTATTCCATTGCGCTGTTAGAAACAAGAAAAAATAATGTTATTTGCAACTTATTAACGAAAAATAACAAAATAAAATATAATATATTTTATAGTACTAGTATCAAAGTAATAGGTAATAAGCTTACATGTAACTTAAAAAAGACCTGCGAAAAACCAAAATGGCACCTGTTTTAACATGAGCTGCTGTGGTGTATAAGAAACAAACTTTCTTAACAGGTTCTAAATAAAATAAAATATCAGATAACTTATGATAAGAGGTATCATAATTATAAACATAATCAATCAGCCTTTTAACGTTCCCACTGCTGGGACACAGGCCTCTTCTCTAGGAGAGGGAATGGGCCGTAATCCACCACGCGGGCCCAGTGCGGTTTGGTGAATGTCACGTGTCTTCGAATGTTTGGTTCTAAGACATGCCGGTTTCCTCAAGATGTCTTCCTTCGCGGTTTTGAGAGCAGTGGTGATGAAATTAATTACACAAAGTAATGGTTTAAACCCGCGACCTACAATTCGTAAGTCGGGGCCGTTACCACTCGGCCATCACTGCTTCACAATAGAGATAGGAAGTAAACTATATTTTAATTATTATATAGAGATCTGATCCGATTTTCTCAATTCTAAAACATGGACACGTATCAATCTAGATTGCAACTGTAAAAATATTCATGGAACGAACTCCATAAACATTCGAGCACGCGGCATATATCCGCGCTTGTTACCAGTCGTAAGACGAAGCTGCGAGTTGCGGCTGGTACAGGGATGTTACAGATGTGGTTTCATCGTAATCGAAGGAAGAATCGGAGTTTTGAAAATCGATTTGTCGGAATCGGAAACGGAATTGAAGTTGAAGGCGGAGGAGGTGGCAGAAGACAAACATTTTAAGCGAATGTACGCCGTATGGCATAACATTCAAATTTTCAAGTCATTATTTTGCGAAATGACTGAACCGATTTTTATGAATCATCACACATATATAAGCAGGATGTATAGGTCTAGAAGTTAGATAAAAATATTTTCGAAATGTCTTATTTAAAAAAAGATAACTGGTTTATGTTTGTATGGAAAATTTAAAATGGGTCTTCATTAAAATCGGTTAGTAATTTCGGAAAGTAAGGACTTGAAAATTTGTATGGAATGCCGTTTGGAGTATACGCTCTTAAGGTCAAGCGTAATAAATAACATACATAGTTCAGTCATACTTTTTAATTTAAATTTAAATTAATAAACCTACATAACATATTGTCGTGTATTGGTTTATTAATTTGAATTTATATTTTGGTATTGTATTGTAGGTATGTATAATTCAAAATTGATCGCGTTTCTGTTTTTTTTTATATTTTCCCTACCACTATTATTCTCCGCATCACCCAAAGGTTGACTGGTAGAAAATACCTAAAACATTAAGTCCGCCTCTTCACATCTGTGTACATAAAAGTATTAAATAAATAAACATACACACATTTAAACAACACGTTGAAAATTATTATTTTCAACGTGTTGTTGAAATTTTTTATAATAATTATATTTTCAATAACAGCTGGCAAATCAAATAAGTAAATTGACTTCAAAAGTAGTGAATTATGCTTCGACCTCCGAGGCGAAGTCGAAATCCAAGGTGCAATATCAGTTGTTGCGGCACAAGAAGGATCACGGGTGGGGTTTAGTCAGTCAGAGTCTGACACTTCCTTCCGCTCCGCCCAGAGCGGGAGAAGCCATTTGATGATTTCCCATCCAGAAAAAAAAAGTGCAATATCAGTTGTGAAACCGTTCAAAAGAGTCACCGCGGTCCTGGAACGTAAAGGGCATTTGAAGGAACACGGATGGGTTTTAGTCAGTAAGAGTCTGACACTCCCTCCCGCTGCGCCCAAAGCGACAGAATTCATTCGACGATTTAAAGGTGCCAAATTATTTAGAAGGGATTCTTCGGAAACAAACCTTTGTAATATCTACCCCAGTAACACACCTACGGATGGATGCAGCGGCATGCAAGCACCTTTTTTAGGTCATTAAGTCATCAAATGACTTCTTCCGTTCTAGGCAGAGCGGAAGAGAGCATCAGACTTTTACTGACAAAAACCATGCGTGTTCCTCCTAGTGCCCTTAGCATTCCAGGGCCACGGTGACTCCTCCGAACAAACTCCACAACCCTGGCAGGAATATCAATAACTATGAGTTGCGAGGCGTACCTTTGAATACATCTCGACTTATTTGAGTTACGTAAGCTGTGCCATGTGGCGCAGTGGTTTTACTGTTATTGCCTTCAGGGCTTGATCACGAGTAGGGCCGGGGTTTATTTCTGAACTATATATTTTATTGGTAGGTCGTATTTAAGTTGTTATGTAAATTTATGTGGGTTTGACCTTACCTACCGTTATAAAAACGTTAATAAACGTTATACATTGTTAAATAAGGGCCAATTGGAAATTGTACCAATTCCTTATACAATTAAGTACAAAAGTATGTATGTAGGAGAATGTTGAAATTGTTTCATACCGTTACGATAGTCTTGGAATTTCTTACTAAGAATTGAATAATGTGAAAATATAGCATTTTTGCGTTTCATAAATTTTCAGTAAAACTTTGCAGTTTGAATTCATATAATTATTGAATCTTTAATTAGGAAGAGTCTCCGCGGCCCTGGAACGCAAAGGGCATAAGAAGAAACACGTGTGGGTTTTAGTCAGTAAGAGTCTGACACTCTCTTCCGCTCCGCCCAGAGCAGGAGAAGTCATTTGATGATTTCCCATCCAAAAAAAAAAAGAACGGCTGGCAGAAACTGGATGCGAGAAGCCGAAAATAGATCTAAGTGGCGTGCAATTGGAGAGGCCTATGTCCAGCAGTGGACTGCAATAGGCTGATGATGATGATGACGTTTCCTCACATGATTTGTACGTATAATGGAAACGGCGACACTCTGAAACTATGAAATCTTAGTGGCTATGACCATAAATGTTTATTTATACGCCTAATTGGTACTTTACGGCTGCGCTAATTCAGGAAGTTTAAGGTGCGGACAGAATGCTTCTGTTTTGTTTATAAATTTATGTTCAGGTTTATTAAAAAAATAACCATATCATCTGCCTAGCCTTTTCCCAACTATATTGGGGTCGGCTCCTAGTCAACCAGATTGAAAGAAGAAAAACGATTAAAACAGTAAAGTTTGACTGAAACTCCCAAACAGGGTTAAGACGTCGAAAGATAAGTCTGCAAAACAAAGAAACTTAAGAATACATTTTGACAAAAAACTTTAAATAGATGTTACCGGCTCTATTCCATCTGTGAACATGATGTACGGAGAGTGAGACCTAATGGTAACGTCAATCATCGGTCGTGGGTTAGAACCCAGTCATCGAGTTTAAATTGTACTAGTAGCGCCCCGCGGTTTCACCCGCTTTGTTCCCGTTCCTGTGGCAATACGGCAATAAAATATAGCCTATGACACTCCACAATAACGTAGCTTTCTATTGGTGAAATAATTTTGAAAATCAGTTCAGTAGATCCAGGGATTACCCCTTACAACGTCACAAAGTCACAAACGTTACCTCTTTATAATATTAGTATAGATAAAATAGTTCATGATGCTGTTGTTTCGATGTTCCTGGTGAGGGTCGCGGGTAGCTGATGGATGGGAGATGCACAGGACCGGTTATTGTGGTGACTCTTGTTGAGGCCTATGTCCAGCAGTGGAAGTATTAGGTACGCCTGATGATGATGAAAACAGCTCATCACTGCTATCAAAACTGTGAAGGATAAAATCAAAATCAAAAGTCATTTATTCAAACTAGGCTGAGCGACAGCACTTTTTGAACGTCAAATCTATACTTATAATAAATCTGTAGAGAGGTCAATTCTGTACAAGGAATATATTTTCAAAATAACTATCAGGGGGTGATTAGTGATCGATACTGGTGCCAAAAATGCAATCAGTAAAATTTTTGTCTGTCTGTCTGTCTTTCTGTCTGTCTGTCTGTCTGTCTGTCTGTATGTTCTTTATAGAAACAAAAACTACTCGACCGATTTTAACGAAACTTGGTGCAATTATTCTTCATACTCCTGGGCAGGTTATAGTATACTTTTCATCACGCTACAGTCAATAGGAGCAGAGCAGTGAAGGAAAATGTTGGGAAAACGGAAGAAGTTACTCCATTTTTTAAGCTTCCGTCGCGTGTGTAGCCTTAATGGTTAAAATTACATAGAAATCATGTATTACTGAAATGTTCTACATAAAATTATCTAAAAAATATCCCGAAACAGCATGTCTATCTTTTGTCAATTTTAAACCGATCGGGCTGAGAGTTTCAAAATCGGGGGTAAAGTAACTATTCCACGCGGACGAAGTCGCTGGCAGAAGCTAGTTTTACATAAAGACAGTCCCCCAAAACGCCCACCCGTCACCACTTTCTAGTGTTTTAGCTGGGAAGAAGAAGTGGCGCAACAAACTCCCCTTGATAACATCGGAAGGCAACCGGGATTTCTTAGAATAAAATTAATTTAACTTGTGATATCGGACTTGTGATCGGCGGATTACTCATGGGTTGTCGCAGCGGTGACCCACAGATATTTGTTTGTGTTGTTAGTTTTTTATTTTGTTCAGTACAGTTTTTGAGTTATGGATACTTAGACGATGGAACACGCTTGCCTAGCAGTAACATGTTTACTCTTGACTAAAAGATCCCAAAGTTGTAGCTATCGGGAAACACAGACACGGAAAGGGAATTCCACTCCGAAGCTGTAGTTCTTGAAATAAAGCTGTAGTTTCAGTAGTTTTTGAAAGAGTAACAAATATCCATCCATTCATCCGAACAAACTTACACGTCCTAACTAATATTGTAACTGCATAAGTCAGTTTCTTTGCTACGTTTTCACACCTAAATCTGTGAACCGTTTTCCATGAAATTTGATGTAGAGATAGACTAGATCCTGAAGACTTTTATAAGCTACCAGCTTTTGCCTGCGAGTTCGTCCGCGTAGAATAGTTACTAACCCTCCGATTTTAAAACATTCTTCATTGGAGCTCTGCTTCTATTGGTCTAAGGTAAAGATGATATATATTTCTCCCTTCCTCGATAAATGGACTATCTAACAGTGAAGAATTTTTCAAATCGGGCCAGTAGTTCTTGAGATCAGCGCGTTCAAGCAAACAAACGCACAAACTCTTCACCTTTATATATTAGTATAGATAACCTAGATTTATTTTTCATTTTATTATTCTTTAATTTATATAATTAACACGAGCGAAGCCGTGGGCAAAATATAATTTATAATCTAAATATATATAACTCAAAAGTGACTGACTGACTGACATAGTGATCTATCAACGCACAGCCCAAACCACTGAACGGATCGGGCTGAAATTTGGCATGCAGGTAGATGTTATGACGTAGGTATCCGCTAAGAAAGGATTTTGATTAATTCTACCCCCAAGGGGATAAAATAGGGGATAAAAGTTTGTATGAAACTTTGTCAATTTTAAACCGATCGGACTGAGAGTTTCAAAATCAGGGGTAAAGCAACTATTCCACGCGGACGAAATCGCGGGCAGAAGCTAGTATAATATAAGTAGGAATAGGAAAGATTGTTCTAGTTTGAAATCCACTCCGCAAGTACGCAAAATCAATCAAATCGATACTCACCTTAACAAATCCAAAATATCAACTGCTTAACATTCCGTTCGGCTCATAAACTGTCAAGTGCAGCATACGCCAGCATAATGTTATAACTGGATTGGTGCCAGTGATATGTCATTTAGTGCCACACGGCTTTGTGGCAAAACTAACACTGTATGACTGACGCTGAAATACCAGCTGTTTGCTCAGTTTTGTGTCAATTTTGAATAGAATAGAATAGAAAACATTTATTCGACAGAGACACGCACACAACAGCAACAAAACACAAAGTAAAAAAATGCTAACCATTTTTTATGTTTTGGGTTTCATAATTTAAAACAATAATTATATGCGGTGTTGAATTAGGAATAAGTGTTAAACAACACTTATTCCTAATTCAACGCTTCAAAATCTCTTCGTTTTCGTGTGCATGTCTTTGAGATAAGTGGACTCTTGGCATTGCCATGTTGCAATGCAATAGTGTAAACAATAAACGGACACAACGATTTCAGCAATCCCGCGCCATATGCTACCATTTCTTGAAGAGTTCCGTTGCTTATCTCGAGAGTTCTTCATCAGATCTTCACCAAACTGAAATGAGAAATCCTTTGACAAAAAATCAAACAAAAAAAAAAAAAAACATTAGTCAAAACTCAAAGCATTTATTTCAATTAAACCCTTAACAGGCACTTTTTAATTGTCAAGGTCGAAAGAGGTGAAGCTATCTGCACGTTCCAAAGCGTAGATCTCTATGGAGAAGTACGTGCAAGAAACTCCACGGACACTCTTTTAAATCAATAAATTCTTACAAAGTTGTGGATACATTGTTCTTCTTGATGTTATTCCTATATGTGAAAAAAGGTAATCTTCACTCTCCTAGCCTATAAAATTTACAGTCGACTAATTATGTGCTGATGTCACAACAAACTCGATCTACTCTCGGACCGCACACGGCTAAAAGATACGACTTATATTTTATTTTAACCATTAATGTTGTTGAACAGCTATATTATGTTTTAAAATTAACATATTAGGCATTATAGAAGTAACATCACTATAGTACAACTATTACAACTTATTTATCAACAGAATAAACGCTTGAATAAAAATAGTAAGCAGTAGTTCAGATCAAGTTATTACAATCTTATATTGGACTAACATCGCCCGGCGGTTTCACCCGCATAGTTCCCTTTCCCGTGGGAATATGGGATATTCCCACGGGATATAATATAGTCTATGTTCATCGGAGACAGTGTAGCTTCCCAACAGTGAAATAATTTTTCAAATCGCTCAAGTAGTTTCGGAGCCTATACAATGCAAACAAACAAAAAAAAATCTTTCATCTTAATAATAATTATTAGTGTAGACAATAGAAATCAAATCTATTTTTTTACTATTTGTTGTTATAGCGGCAACAGAAATACATCTGTGACAAATTCAACTGCGTAACTATCACGGTTCATGAGATATAGTCTCGTGACAGATGCACGGATGGACAGCGGAGTCTTAATAATAGGGTCCCGTTCTACCCTTCGTGTAAGGAAACCCTAATTACATGTATGTACTTACCCTATAACATCACCATCGCCCCAGAGGCAATATTATATTACTATTAAGAAGTAACATTGTATTTAATTGTAAGCAAACTGTTATTAATAAGTCAACTAGCGACCCGCCCAGGCTTCGCACGGGTGCATTGCTGTAAAAAGTAAAGGATAAAAAATAGTTATTGTAGATTACCCCCAAAAAATAGACATGTACTATTGCAGACTTTTTTGTAGACCCTTTTAAGGGTTAAGCCAGCGTTTGCAATGTAAGCGCAAAAAAATGTGATTATTTACGACATCACATTAAAAACCTCTAAAATTATCATGTCTCTCTACTATGTTATGCATTTATTATACATATAAACCTTCTTCTTGAATCAGTCTATCTATTAAAATAAACCGCATCAAAATGCGTTGCGAAGTTTTAAAGTACAAAGCACACATAGGCAAAGACAGACAGCGGGAAGCAACTTTGTTTTGTACCACGTAGTGATATTTCTTCCAACACTGCACGAGTTGAAACTGTGTTCTGTATATATCCTTACTAGCAGCGCCCCGCGGTTTCACCCGCGTAGTTTCCGTTCCCGTAGAAATACGGGGATAAAATATAGCCTATGTTACTCAGGGTGAATGTAACTTTCTAATGGTGAAAGATTTTTTGAAATCGGTCCAATAGTTTTTGAGTTTATTCGTTACATACAAAAACTTTTCCTCTTTATAATATACTAGCTGCTGCACGCAGCTTCGCCCGCGTGAATGTCGGAAATTATCCCAAGGGAACATAATCCCGGGATAAAAAAGTATCCTATGTTACTTCTAATACCTCCAAAAATATGTGTACAATTTCATGATGATCGGTTGAGTAGTTTTTGCGTGAAAGCGTAACAAACGTCCACGCTTTCAAATTTATAATATTAGTAAGGATAGTATAGATGTCGGAGTCACATATATCAACTTGTAAATTGGATGTAAATCTCTGCTCTAATAACATGTCGTTGAGTGCAATTCTCTGCCACTCATGTCATCATGTCTATGTATTTCATCTTGCATGCCTTGATCTTATGTATGCATGTATGAGCTTGTCAGTGTATAATGTGTAATATCTAGGATTGTGTGCGTATTCTGATGAGGAGGTTGGATTTAGGAGTCTATAGTATCGTTATTTTGCGATAGAAGAGAAAGTATATATTATCTATATCAGTATAGATTACTTTGGTTATATTGGAAGGGAAAACACCTAGATGATGTATAGTATAGAATTTGGAAGTATGACGCGTAGAAGCGAGTTTTAAGCAGCAGGTGCTTCAGCACTGAAATGAGGATCCATCTCTTCATTAATATCCTCAAATATTGACACCATTTCTTGGTTTTGCTTGGGGTTTCCTTGCGCAAACTTAAGTGACAGTGAACAGCTGGTCGATGGGATTAAAAGACTCTGGAGTGGCGACCGCGTTTCGAAAGACGCAGTGCTAATAGGCCTTCCATAAGATGGCCGTTGACCTGCTGAAGGCCGAAGGAATCCACTTGATGGGACACGCACAGAACTTTATTCAGCAGTGAATGGCATGTGAATGCCACCACCAGCAATGAGCAGTGGTGGCCGAGTGGTAAGAGCAGTGGTGGCCGAGTGGTAACGGCCCCGACTTACGAATTGTAGATCGCGGGTTCAAACCCAGACAGGCTCATTACTTTGTGTATTTAAATTCATCACCACTGCTCTCAAAACGGTGAAGGAAAACATCGTGAGGAAACCGGCATGTCCTAGAACCAAAAAAAAATTCGAAGACATGTAACATTCACCAACCCGCACTGGGCCCGCGTGGTGGATTACGGCCCATTCCCTCTCCTAGAGAGGATGCCTGTGTCCCAGCAGTGGGAACGTTAAAAGGCTGATTATTGAATGGCATGAGCTAAAATAATGAAGATGACAGCATTAATTCAAAACCTATTTATATCCAAGTTCAAATCCAATATGAACTCATCTATTTTAAGAAACACGCTTGACTGGTAACGGTCCGAAGCTGTCGCACGGTAGATTATAGTTATGAGCTACGAGACGTTTGTTGTTTGTGCCAGGAGTGATCTGTCACGGTCATTCTCGCCTTTCTCTAGAAACGTTGACATATTATCAAGCTAGGATTTCGTTGGTCATAGTTTGATTGTGAAGATTTCGTGTTTGTGTATGCGAGGAATCTGAACCTTTAAATCATCTTAAATAATCTTTTTGACTCAGTATTGAGTATAACATAGTCCTCAGCTGGACATAAGTAAATCCCAAAAGATATATAGATAAAGATAAAATATCTTAGTGATTTGATTTTCATTTTGCCTTCAATGTGATGTCTGTGTTTTTAGGGTTCCGTATTTCAAAAGGAAAATACGGAACCCTTATAGGATTACTTTGTTGTCCGTCCATCTGATTGTCAAGACCCTTTACTCTATATCATAAACTATATACTCAGGTCTACTAGGGTTGCGGAATTGTTGTTGTATGAAATTGACCAAGTAATATCATCTTATACTGCAAGTACAGGAAAAAATCTGAAAATCAAAGCACAGGGAAACTTGTCCGTTTTTTTTTTTTAATTTATTAAATAATGTAGGTAATCATAATCATCTGCTTACCTTTATTCTATGTTTCTTGGGGCCGTGTCAACACGTTTCATTCTGTCATTTCGTTCAAACAACCATCAACGTATAACTCTCTTTTTTCTTTTTTATCATTTTTCACCCGATATGGGTTTTTTCTGAGTAAAAAAATATGATCCCATTTAGTCCGTCACTTAGATTATATTATAAAAAAATATTGGACAAGTATTTTATGCTTTATCAAATCTATAAAAATGACGAAGATAAAAAGCATCAAAGATCAGGAATGGGGGCTTGTGACGTCACGTCGTGGTAAAAATTGTAGCGAGTAGTGATGTCACACGAGTATTCAACGCACTGTATCGTCTTCCTTTTTTATTTATGTGAAAACAGAAAAAATACGAGTCCAATATTTATTGGAAATCTATCAGACGGACTAATTAGTTTTTTGTATCCAACTACCCTCTTTATCATCTTTTTTATGGCCTCCCTCCTCTCCATCCATCCACATTTATATTCATAGCTACCAAGAAAACTATAGTCTTTAACTTAGATAAAATATTTGGGTATAAAATGATCTATTTAGTTCAAGTATAAGTATATTTTATTTACCCTCGTCCGTGCGTCACTGCGGGGTGCCAACTGAAAACCAGTGCTGAGTGTCTGACGCCCAGCAAATGCTGAGGTGGTAACCCTTTCGGTTCGGACACGCTCGGAACATTCTTTACTTTTCTTCTCCTTTAATTTGTGTTTGTAACCGTTGTGCTGTGTCTGTACTGAATAAAAGTTTTTCTATTCTATTCTATTCAATCCCATCCCATCTCTTGTTGTTTCGCTCAATCGATCCTTGATAAGAAATACACTTCATCAGTTACTGAGAACCAATAGATAATATTCTGTCGACAGATCTTGTCTTATTTCTGAATGAAGCCCACGACCCAAACATCGGTCCGTACATTAATTTATTTCTGTACCAATAAGAGACCACCCACGCGACAAACGTAAAGGTCAAAGCTCAACCAAGTATTTATTACAACTGTAAAGTAATTAAATTCAAATGATCTGTTAACTTCACATCAAAGGGGCAACCTTTTGAAGTGAAGCCTTAAGTTTACTAGACTGAAAGAAAATTCCAAACAAATGAAATAGTTAAACAAATTATTTAACTAGAACGTACCGGTACAGAACAAGATATTTTAATTTGGACTCATTGTTATCGTAGCTCGTGCAGTCAAGCACTAGTTTATAACAAGTTAAAAAAAAAATTATCCTCAAAAAGCAACCGATACGGATATTTAAAAAACATAATCAGCCTTTTAATGTTCCCACTGCTGAGACACAGGCCTCTCTAGGAGAGGGAATGGGACGTAATCCACCACGCGAGCCCAGTGCTGGTTGGTGAATGTCACATGTCTTCGATTTTTTTGTTTTAGGATATGCCAGTTTCCTCACGATGTTTTCCTTCGCCGTTTTGAGAGCATTGGTGATGGAGTTAAATATATAAAGTAATGCGCCGGGCTGGGTTTGAACCCGCGACCTACAATTCGTATGTAGGGGCCGTTACCACTCGGCTACCACTGCTCTCTTTTCATATTGCGACCACTGCTATTTAAAAAACGGCTCACTGAATTTTTGATGCAAAAATGTTATTATTCACTTATTCAGTAAACGTCTTTTTGCACGATGATCATTTGTGATATTTTATTATGTTGAGCTTTGAGGATGTTATCCAAGTGATTGTTTTCATACTAACTAATTTTGTATGCTGAAAGGCAGGACGTACAAGAATTCCAAGACTTGCATACGTAAGACCTCAACTGTATTACCTTCATTCAAAGTTAAATTTTTTTAAGAAAATCTAATAATTAGTCCGTCAGATAGATTTCCAAAAATATTGGACAAGTATTTTTTCTTTTTTCACGTTAACAAAAAAAAACGAAAACGATACAGTGCGTTGAAAACTCGTGTGACGTCACTTCATGCTACATTTTTTACCACGACGTGGCGTCACAAGCCCCCACTCATGATCTTTGAAGCTTTTTATCTTCGTCAATTTTTATGCTAAAGCAAAAAATAAGTGTCCAATATTTTCGATAATCTAACTGACGGAATAAACAGAATCATATTTTTATTTCTCAGGAAACTTACCTATTCTATTTCTATAACGCTCTCTGAGGTCGGTTTATTGATTGGTGAGCATCCATTACATACCGAGATTCCCTATGCCTCAGAAAGTATCCATTCAAACTAAAACCGACCTCAATATAGAGTGGAAATCTTGGCAGATTAATTGTGGTCGTGCTGGCGAAGCAGTGAGGGTAGCGGGGGACAAACGTGTAGGTTGCGGGTTCGATTTTAGGTTGGCGCTCAAACATTCAAGACATGTGGCATTTTTAATTCAATTTGTAATGAAGAGGTGGTTAACAGCTCTCTCCCTCTCAAAGAGGAAACATGTGTTCCACTGCATCATCATCTGCCTGCCTTTTCCCAACTATATTGGGTCGGCTTCCAGTCATACCGGATTCAGCTAAATACTAGTATTTAACGTGGAGTGGCTGCCTACCAGACCTCCACAACCCATTAACTGGGGAACACGGTACTTCTTGGCAAGACTGGTGTCAGATTTTCTGGCTTCTGACAATCCGTAACGACTGCCAAAGATCTACAAATAACAGCCGGGACCAACGGCTTAACGTGCTTTCCGAGGCACGGAGGAAACTAGGTATGTTAAGATGGTCACCCATCCACAGACCCACATTGGCAAGCGTTGCTTAACCTTGAAGATCGACCAGAGCGGCTGTTATTTTTTAGCTACGAGCTCCTCGTGAGTTCCCGTGAAAAGTATTTATTATTTAAGCTTATTATTTATATAGGTCTGCAAAAGTACAATGGTAGTGTAATGCCTTAGGCTAGACCAGTCAACTAAGAGTAATGAGCTACCATAATTTTAGTATCAGCACAATAGGGATGATTTTTCAGTACAAAATTATGATTATATTTATTTTAGTCCGTCAGTTAGATTATCGAAAAATATTGGACCCGTATTTTTTGCTTTATCATATCAATAAAAAACATGACAAAGATAAAAAAGCGTCAAAGATCAGGAGTGGGAGGCTATGACGTTACGCCGTGGTAAAAAGTGTTCTCAAAGGTGACGTCACAGAATTTTGTAAAGCACGGTGTGTATTTTTTGTTGTGTCCATTATTTTGGAAATCTATCTGACGGATTAATAAGAGTTTTTTAGCCATCTACCTTCTAGTGGATATGGTGTTGTGCGGAAGCATGGTATAATCCTTATTATCATATCCTTTATTCTTGGTCAGCGCAGCGTGTCTTCTCCCATACATCTGAATCTTCATCTCAAAATTCCCTTTTTATCTGACCCTACCATACGCCACACATTCTGTTCACTGAGAGATGAATATAAAGGTCAGAGATATTCGCTGACTTTGCATCCGTGCCACGGTCGTGCTCTGAATTGAACCCGGTATGGTCAGCATATTATGTATTCCTTAAACATCTTAAATTAACTCCTGTGTTTTTTTTTTCTCCAAAGAATTGTACTTAATTTCAATAAGAGCACAATCTATACATATAATAAAATCATAGACTCGATGTATCTTTACATTGAGCATTTTTGCATAAAAATAACTGAGAAACGTTAGAGAAAGATTACACTATGCAATTTTTGCCTGTTTGTATGTATGTTTGTGGAAGCATCACCCGACAACCACTGATTGAATTCGAAATCTAGATGCTTAGACATATTGAATGTTATTCGTAGTTTTTCTAGCTTTTATTTCATAAAGCTAGTTAGTATAAGATAATATTCAGGTGCAAAATCATTCATAATTTTCAGCATGAATGCATGTTTAGAGTCCCTTGATTTTATAACAAGCTATGTTTTGCTCGCGTCTTTTCTCGCGTTAAAGTAGCCGATAACTATATATCCTCATACAAATAATCTCTCATTCCTCAAAATCGTAACAAATAAATAGTATATAGAGAGCATAGTTAGGACTTACTGACCCTACCAGTAATTTTGCAATAAAATCTTCACTCATAACCATTTTATTTAAAACTAGCTTCTGCCCGCGACTTCGTCCGCGTGGTACAGTTACTAACCCCCCGATTTTGAAACATTCTTCATTGGTGCTCTGCTCCTATTGGTCTTAGCATGATGATATATATCCTTAGCCATCCTCGATAAATGGGCTATCTAACACTGAATTTTTCAAATTAGACCATTACTTCCTGAGATTAGCGCGTTCAAGCAAACAAACTCTTCAGCTTTATATTACTAGTGACCTGCCCCGGCTTCGCACGGGTGCAATGCTGATACTAAATCTCTACTATATTATGCATGTATTATACATAAAAACCTTCCTCTTGAATCACGTAGTTGCGTGGTTTTATAGATCTAAACATACATAGGGACAGACAGACAGTGGGAAGCGACTTTGTTTTGTAGTGAAGTAAAGATTCAATTAAATGACTTTCAAAAGAATTGTGTGAATTTTGCGAATGCTACCTTTGAGTTCTATTTCTGTAACAATAATGTCTGTATGTTGAACCCATGTGCTGAAATATTAAATGTTTTCAACCTGAAGAAGGTTTTAAATCCTTCGCTCGACAGGAGGCTTTCGAAATTGACACCTACAAGCTTTGTAAATAAAGACTTTCTTTAAATCATTCTCATTTTGCTTGTTGAAACGAAAATTGGATGCTTAAATTTTAGTTTGAGTTTCTTTGTTTTTAATTTATGTTTTTTTTTATCAAGCCATGTGTCTTTAAAATTATGTATACATAAATACGACGTCAGACAGTTTTGAATTTATTTCATCATCTGCCTAGCCTTTGCCCAACTATATTGGGGTCGGCTTCCAGTCATACCGGATTCAGTTGAATGCCAGTATTTAACGTGGAGCGGCTGTCTACCAGACCTTCATAACCCAATAACTGCACACAACGTGCAACACGGTACTTCTTGGCAAGACTGCTGTCAGATTTTTCTGGCTACTGACAATCCGTAGCGACTGTCAAAGATCTACAAATGACAGCTGGGACCCCGTTGGTCCCGGCTGTCATTACTTTTACACTTAACGTGCTTTCCGAGGCACGGAGGAAATTCGATATGTTAAGATGGTCATCCATCCACAGACCAACCTTGGCAAGCGTTGTTTAACCTTGTAGATCGACCTGTGCGGCTGTTATTCTTTAGCCACGAGCTCCTAACAGTTTTGAATTTATTTATGATCGCAAAAACTAATAATATTCATAGATTTTTATGTTTAAAGTAAGTCTTTTGAAAAAGTATTTTAATAGACTTTGAATAATAAGTAGGTAAACACGTACCTAGAGACTTTATAAAAATACGGCATAGTTATAAATTCTTTTCCATAAAATATTGGACACGTATTTTTTCTTTTTTTACGTGAATAAAAAAAGAAACGCGTGACGTGCTACTATATTTACCAGCGACGTGACGTCACCAGCCCCCACTCTTGAACTTTGATGTATTTTATCTTCATAATTTTGTATGATTTGAAATGACAAAAAATACGTGTCAAATATTTTTTGAAAATCCAACGGACGGACTAAATAGAATTATGATTTTTATTTGTAACAAAATACCCAATTGTGTGTATTTTTTTGTATAATTGATAGGCTTATTAACCATAATCTGATGGAAATCTATGATTTAGATGTAAAGATGCCGACATATTCCACCAGCTTTTACGACAAATCTTTTACGTCATCATTTTGTTTCATAATTATTATACTAATATTATAAAGAGGAAAGATTTTTATTTTTGTATGTAACGAATAAACTCAAAAACTACTAGACCGATTTAAAAAGTTCTTTCACCATTAGATAGCTACATTCACCTTGAGTAACATAGGCTATATTTTATTGCCGTATTCCCACGGGAACGGGAACTACGCGGGTGAAACCGCGGGGTGCTGCTAGTCATCTACATTTTCTGTAACTTATATGGTGTACATAATAAAGAGTATTCTATTCTATGATGAGCACCGTTGTCTGAAAGTAACCTATAAATTCGTGATGAACACCAGTCCTTAGCAGTAGACACACTGAAACTATTCCCGTTTTCAGTATATGGGTGGGATCTCCATCTTTAATTAATACTAGCTGCTGCCCGCGACTTCGTCCCCGTGGAATCCCCGATTTTAAAACATTCTTTATAGCTGCCCCGCTCCTATTGGCTTAAGCGTAATGATATATAGCCTAAAGCCTTCCTCGATAAATGGTCTTTTCAACCCAAAAATAATTTTTCAATTCGAACCAGTAGTTCCTGAGATTAGCGCTTTCAAACAAACAAACAAACAAACTCTTCAGCTTTATAATATTAGTATAGATTATAAAGAGGCAAGATATTTTTGTTTGTTCGTACCGAATAAGCTTCGAAACTACTTGACCGATTTTAACCAATTTTTAACCAGTGAAAAGCTACATTATCAGCAAGTAATATAGGCTATATTTTATCCTCGTATTCCCATGGGAACAGGAGCAGTACGGATAAAACCGCCGGGCGTTGCTATTCATGTACAAATACATTACAATAGGTTTTCAAAGGGTTTCTTAAAATAGAAATAGATTAAAGTTTGCTCCACTTCTGCTCTTTACTGGTACTCACTTTTAAAAGTAATTAGAGTGAAATGTTTTATTGTAGGCAGCTAAGTTGTTTGTTCATTACGTAGATTTGTTTAATTGTACTTTAGTGTTGAAACTCTGAAACCAATTGACATTTATCTAGTTAACTAATCTTGTCAACTTTACCTACTTACTAAGCACTAATATTTGTCGTGTATTTTTGTCCATAGTAGTAACTCTAAAATATATTGTTTTCGTCAAAAGAAATAGAACACACACACAGATTTATGTACATATATTTAGGTTCTATTAATAGCTGACAGCGTTCGGGACGAATTTTTTATGCTATTTTTTTTTTTCATTATTAGTTAAGTTTATTTTTTAATAGAAAATAATACTCTTTATTATGTACACCATATAAGTTACAGAAAATATAGATGAAAAAAAAACATTACATAGGGTGACACAATGAAAAAACAACCTATATTATTACTGTTATTCATCACCTCAAAACCTACATTTAAATGAATTAAAAGTATTGGATATATGCCGCCCGACATGGGCTCTAAAAACATCAGAAGCTAGTACACAGCTCCTGTGGAGAAGAACCGACAAAACTCCACCGCTTCTCTTTAAAAAAAAAAAAATAATATTTTCAATGTTTCTTTAACAGGTATTGAGAGGCCAGAGTTGACCGGACACCAGACTATCAAGTAAGTAAATAGCAAAATTTTGAGTTAGCTCAAATGGTCCAATTATTCGTCCGTTTAAAAATCCAGTCCACATGTTTACTTTGAATTGGTATTGGGATCGGTCTTCACGCATTTGTTGACCGGACACCAGACTTTTAAGTAAGTAAATAGCAAAATTTTAATTAATATATGCGTTTTTGTCGTCTAAAATGTTCTCAAATACTATTACAGAAAAATGAATAAAAAAAAAACAATGTTAAACACGTGTCACGATCATATTACACTTACAAATCTGAATAGATTTCATATCTACAAACTCAATAGGTACTCAAGTTAGACGCATGGAGAGTAAGAGAATGTGTGTGGTGTGTATATGGGTGTGTGGGTGTGTGTGTGTGTGTATCTCTTAGCAATGTAGCAGCTGATTGACCTGAACTCAAGATGCATCTCACGTCGCCAGACGAATTCCATTGGTGCTCTGGATAGAATGCTTGCATAACACCATTCAAGTTTGATGTATCCTACATTCAAGTAATTTCCTCCACTTCACTAAGCCTCCCTAAATCAAATCGTCAATGGAACAATTTTGTATTGAAATTAATTTCCTCAACTTGAGAGCGAGTAGAATTATCCTTTGTTAACACTAAAAAAGTTACATAATAGTTTAACAAGAAGTATTAATTTTAAAGGTACAATAGCTGGCTTATCGCTAACGGCGATATCTATCAGGCAACTTTCGGATGGGTTGAAAGATCTTAAATTATAAAAAGTGCGAGTACGACTTGTGGACGAAGGGTTCCGTACCATTATATATATAAATGGCAAAAAATTACGTGTGTTGTATGAGAGCCCCCCTAAATATTTATAGTGTTCTGTTTTTTTAGTATTTGTTGTTGTAGCGGTTACAGAAATACATCATGTGTGAAATTTTCAACTTTCTAAATATTACGGTTCATGAGATAAAGCCTAGTGACAGATTTGTAATTAAAACATAAAAAATAGTTTTTATTTAAAAACCGTAATTAAATCTCGGAAACAAACTGCGACTTTATACGGAACCATCGGTGGACTCGCACAGTCACTCGCAGTCTGTTAAAAATATATTTAATTGTTCTAGTCAAGTAAAACAAGCCACTTTCCTGTTGAAATAAAACAAGTTAGTTGTTCTTGAAGTTCTTTTAACGTATTTTGTTAGTTAGTGGTGTTCAATTGTTTGAGTGGGTTGAAATCAACGATGTTGTTTGTTTGTTTACTTTTTCAAAATATTATAATAAAATAACTATCGTGTTGGCAAGAAATGATTCTTTCTTTCATTTATTTTTATAGCAGATAAAGGTATATAGGTGGAGAGCAGTGGTGGCCGGGTGGTAACGGCCCCGACTTACGAATTGTAGGTGGCGGGTTCAAACCCAGCCAGGTGCATTACTTTGTGTAATTAATTTTATCACCACTGCTCTCAATACGGCGAAGGAAAACATCGTGAGGAAACCGGCATGTCCTAGAACCAAAATTTCGAAGACATGCGACATTCACCAACCCGCACTGGGCCCGCGTGCTGGATTACGGCCCGTTCCCTATCACTTCTCCCAGCAATGGGAACGTTAAAAGGCTGATTATGATTATGTAAAGGTATATCTAGATTTTCAGTTTTATTAAATAAGGCCACGAATAAAATAAGCAAATATAGGTGCGGTTTGACTTTATTCCGATACTAGGCCCAACTAGTCACTACGTCTAAATAATTATATCAAGTTATTTAATTTCTATTTCGTTACTCATTTTCATAGTAGGACTATTATTTCAAACTAGGCTTTAAATTTAATCTTGTTTAGACCACAATAGAGGAGGATCCCAATAGTTTTCAAATTTAGTTTTCGAGTCTCTTGTAAAGTTTCCAATTAAATTGAAAGTTGACAAAGCGTTTTGTATAAATAGGTGCTTGTAGGTATTTTGGTCCAGTCCTGAAGGACTTATTTTGTTGCTTAGTCTTCAAGTGGAGTATGGAACTTTGTTTAGTCAGTTTTAGTTTAGCCATAGTTATTTGAAGTCCTGCCTTTTTTTTTTGGATGGGAAATCATCAAATGACTTCTCCCGCTCTGGGCGGAGCGGAAGGGAGTGTCAGAATCTTACTGACTAAAACCCACCCGTGATCTTTATTGTGCCCTTTGCGTTCCAGGGCCGCGGTGACTCCTTCGAAAAAAATCCGCAACCCTAGCAGGCACTGACCCTATGGGGCCCCGTCTTCTTTGCTGACGGCTCTTTGAGGCTCGCGTGGAACACTCGGCGCCGTCGACTCGGGCCTGGTTGCTATCGGACGGCGAGCCACCCATAGCTCGCCATCCGCAGGCCCGATTTGAAGTTATGCCTAAGGAAGAGAGGCTGAGAGGCGTGCGCAAGTGTTAAGAGCGTATACGCCGTATGGCATTTCATACAAATTTTCCAGTCCTTATTTTCCAAAATAACTAAACCGATTTTAATGAAATTTTACACACAGAAGCAGGATACATAGGTCTAAAAAGTAAGTTGAAAACATTTTCGATAAATAGTGTTACAGTTAAAGCAGATCCGTTTTAAATTTTCCATACAAACATAAATTTCTGTTATCTTTTTCGAAAATGTTTTAACTAACTTTTTAGATCTATGTATCCTGCTCATATGTGTGAAGTTTCATTAAAATCGGTTCAGTCATTTTGCAAAATAGTGACTTGAAAATTTGTATGAAATGCCATACGGCGTACACACGCTCTTAAGTTGGGCGCGAAGTATCAAATGTATCGGTGCCGCTGTTTGCAACTGTAAGCTACAATAATTTAAGTTTTAAGCGTTCTTTCATATTATAAGTCCCAACGATATTGATTTCTTTATATTCTTATAGGATAAAACACACCCTATGAACTGAGTCATTAACCGTTCTCGTAACGCGGTAAACAGCGCGGCGTTGCACGGCTAATAGGGCACACGAGCAGTACGGCTGTTATGCTCATGTGCCCTATTAGCTCGAATTAATTAGGGTACGTCAACGCATCGTGTGACTTCGCCCTAAGGCCTCGCACAGAGTTCGATATACAAATTACACATATATAGATACTTAATATTTTTTTTTATTTACTGATATTGTAAGGAGGAAAGATTTTTTTTTTGTTGGATTGTACCGAATATATTCCGATACTACAGGGCCTCAAGTCTGCTATTAAAATAGTGTCAGAATGGTTTATCATTGATTTCATAATGGTTGATTTTGACAAGTTTGGTAATCTACTAATATAAAAGCGTCATTATGACTTTCATAGAATGGTGATCTCATAATAAATAATATATATAATATATAATACCTACATAATAAATTTTGACAGTTCCATTGATCAGTGACCATTAGAACGTCATTGTGCAGTCATTGCTTTTAATAGCTTTGTTATCAAAAAGTATTACGAGACATTATTAATTTAGCAGATTACGAACTTTTAGCAAAATGACAATGGGATCGTGTTGGAATAACAATTCCGGTCAAGTTCAAGGTACGATTTTAACAATTTTTTCACCAATAGAAAGCTATTTGATCAGCGAGTAACATAGGCTATTATTTAAATATTTTATCCCAACATTCTTACAGAAACGGGAACGACGCAGGTGAAACCGCGGGACGCTGCTTGTAAATGACATGTAATAATGTCCACTAACATTAGATGAACTATTAGTTCAACTTCGAAAATGTACCTTTTGGCCCGCTAAATAAGCTAAATCGTATCAACAAACATCCAAATAAAACGCAACTCTAGTACGAATACGCGATCATTGCGATAATAATTATATTCGGAAAACGGATAACTCATAAAGCGAATCTCACGATCGGGTTGCAATAAAAATGAATGCTAGTTATCAAATAAATCAAGAAATAAAATCTATATGGGATCATGAATATTTTAACTAATACACTTATTTTAGATGACTACTATTTGTATATTATTGTATAATATTCTTTATAATATGTACTGTCACTATAATTTTTATATAACCGAAAGGTCCTACATAAAAAATCTATTTACAAAATAAAACAACTGAGTTGTAAACAAAAAAAAAAACACAAAAATTAGGTATAAAATAATTTTAATTTCAGAACTCGGTGTTTTTGGTTGTTTCTTCGTTTTTTGAACACCGACTTCTGAATCAAATTTAAATGGGACCACACGACCACGAACCACCAACTTTCGAATATAAATAGAATCATCAAAATCGGGTCACCCAGTACAAAGTTATGACGTAACACACAAAAAAAAATACAGTTGACTTGAGAACCTCCTCCATTTTTGGAAGCCGGTTAGAATTTTTACCGCCCACCGTAATCTTTAACGAATGTATGTAGTTCACTAACCAGTGGGATGTGGATAATGAAACAAGACTAGTGACGTCATTACGTAGGAGAGGACTGCCAACGTGCTTACAACTTCAGACTTTGATTTAAAGTACATTCATAATATAGGTTTCATTCGCTTTCGACTCACTGATGCCCCTCAAGTCAAAGGCAAAAAACTATAAGTCCGTTATAAAAACTGTCCTACTGTATGGATCAGAATGTTGGGCTGTGAAAAAGATGACTGAAAATAGATTGTATGTAGCAGAGATTAGGGTTGCGGAATTTATTCGAAAGAGTCCCCGCGGCCCTGGAACGCAAAGGGCACAAGAAGGATCACGGGTGGGTTTTAGTCAGTAAGAGTCTGACACTCCTTTCCGCTCCGCCCAGAGCGGGAGAAGTCATTTGATTATTTCCCATTCAGAAAAAAAAAAATGTAGCAGAGATGTGTGTAACGAGGATGGATAAAATGAGAAATGGGTACATTAGAGGTAGTTTAAAAGTGGCGACAGTGACGGAAAAATTGAAAGGGAACCGCTTGTCTTGGTATGATCATGTGAAAAGGAGGGATGAAACACATGTAACTAAAAGGGTTATGAATATTAATGTGGATGGATGGAGAGGGAGATGGTGGCCAAAGAAACGATAGATGGATTGTGTGAGGAGTGATATGAAAGAAAATGGAATGGTAGCGTGACGGCTGACAGGACAGAATGGAAGAAAAAAACGTGTTGCGCCGACCCCAAGTAATATGGGATAAGGGCATGGGATGACGACCTTGAACAAATTAATACGCGCATGATATTCTGTGTATTCAAAATATTTTCTTCTAATGAAAGCTGTAAAACATGACACCATTTTATATTTGATATATTATTCAGCATGTTTTTGTTATAATTTGATGCTGCCAAAGAATCAAAGTTATTGAGTTTATTGTTTTCCATTGCATAAACGTTACCAGCTCTTAACAATCCCACTGAGGGTCACAGGTCCATATTCTTGAAGTTTGAACCAAATCACACCCTTAAAATTAAAGGAACCTAACTGAAAAATTGTAATTTTTGGCAAATGAATAAGAATTAAATTTTCTAATTAATCTTTAAAAAGTGTTGGGTAAAAATTCAATATCTCCCGAGATTTAATGTATAAGCTGTGCTTTCCCAATTATATTTTGGAATCTTTTTCATCACTGGGTTTTAGAGTATGTTTTTTACGTTCAGTTTATAGCAAAAAAGGAACAGAAATTTTGAGAGCAACCCCTTTCTTTCTGAGAGTGTGAAATATGAATTTTTGAATCAATCACAACTATGAAAGGAGCAGATTATTTTTGAAACGGTAGTACGTAGTTTTTTAATCATAGCTCACCACTCTCGTTCACCTTACCTTTCAAACAAAACAAACTAAAACAAAACTCGGTTGCTACAAACGAAGAAGCACTTCATACTTATATAACCACTCTTTTTGGTTAAGAAACTCGCAAAAACAGTAAGTCTTTTGTTTGAAATATCTCTTAGAATAATAATTCAAACATATTCACTTTATGAGCATGACTTAAGTACTTTCTTTATGTTAAAACTCCAACATACGATATTGTACTAGGTATTCAAAGTACTCATAAAACTCAAGACACAAAGCAATACCTACTCAAACCACTTGCACACAAAGTCTATTATTATTTGACAATCATGTTTTTCATAACATCACGAAAACTTACTCGAGTATGATTCCTTTATAAACATTATTATGATGTTCTGGAGAGCTCTAGTATCATGAAAATATCTTCAAAAGATACCTACCTATTCGAGTAGTTTAAAAAAAACCATTCTTATGTCACATTTTTGTAAAACACTAAATTGAAAAATTGCGTAGTTGAAGTAGATATTATATTTTATGCTCAAGAAAAACTTCTATTTTTCCAAAGATGAATTGTATTTTTTCAACATCTGAATAAAATTAAATGCTTCATTTAACATGTATCACAAAATATTGCTGCTTTGTCTCCTATATTTTTCCATTGTTTTCTTTTCGCGTCGATGTATGAAATGTTTGTCCGTGGAGTATCTTGCACGTTCTTCTCCATAGAGATCTACGCTTTGGAACGTGCAGATAGCTTCACCTCTTTCGACTTGACAATTCTAAAGAGCCTGTAAAGGGTTTAATTGAAATAAATGCTTTGAATTTGTGTAAAGTTCTTGCGAACAAATACGATATTTTGAATTAAATATTATTAGGAAGCTATAAAAAAGTAGATGTAAGAGAATGAGGTTGTAATACAAGTCTTTGGGAATGCTGGGAGGGTTAGCAGTGAGGTGGGGTCGAGTGGGTGAATCTAACCACAATCAAAAACCACCCACTGCAATAATGAGGAAAGTCCATTTTTGTAAAAATTCTAAGTAAGCACGTCATTCAGCCACTGGATATCTGTAGTTGGTATTCTCGTTAACAAACTCGGCAATATTAACTAAAATCCCGATAGTTTAGACAGTGCACGCTTATATTAGATAAAAGGTACTCAATAAAGTCCTGGTTTTTAAAAATAACTCTAAATTACATATTTTTTACTTAGTTTTTAAATAAAGCTTGAGTAAAGGAACAATATAATATCAAATAAAAAAATGTGCTGTAACAAATAATGTATTATGTTCATACCTTTAAACACGACTTTCCTGTTCCCATTAATAAAATACAATTGAAACGCAATGAATCTCAAAACGAGGTAACGAGGACATTTATCGTTATTGCAGTGGACCCTTCAAAGTAGATAATTTTGCGAGTACAATATAATGTATGTAGAGTAAAAGCCACACTTTTTGAAATTACTTTATATCTCTCAATACAAAAAGCAAACTATTTTATTTGTAAAACGGACTGATACTTCGGTTTATTATCTTCAAATTTGTGAAAGTAAAACAAACCTTTGATATTACGAGTACTATATTAGCAACGCGGACCTCTAAATTTTGTGATATCTATCCCATTTAAGGAATTGTGGCCTGATCCATATAACACTTCAATAGGGATGTTTCCTGAGGAATAAAAATATGATCCTATTTAGTCCGTCAGTTAGATTATCGAAAAATATTAGACACGTATTTTTTGCTTTATGAAATCTCTAAAAATTGACGAAGATAAAAGGCTTCAAAGATCATGAGTGGGGGCTTGTGACATCACGACGTGGTAAAAAACGTCGCACGAAGTGACGTCACACGAGTTTTCAACTCACTATATCGTCTTCGATTTTGTTTACGTCAAAAAACTAAAAATACGTGTCCAATATTTGTGGGGAGTCTATCTTACGGACTAATTTGATTTTTTTAGGCAACTACTCTATTGTCTATCACGGTACATGAGATACAGCCTGGTTATAGACGGATAGACAGAAAGACGGCCGAACAGCGGAGTCTTAGTATAATAATAAGGTCCGTTTCACGTTGATTGTGCCTTAAAATAAAAATAATAATCTATCATAAGAATTATCAACAAATGAAAATTGTTACGACAGGTTGATTTTTTCGCGATTTCAAGGGTATTTTTTTTTAAGTGGATTTGCTCTTGACTCTAGTCTAGGTCATAGATGACAGAGACAAAGTCGACGATGGAATGAGCTCACCCAGAAGAAGCCTGTTCACTCTAACTTTGAAGAGATTAGAGTTGAATGCGTTCGGAAACACAGACGCAGGCAGAGAGTTCCACTCCTTTGCTGTGCGCATTATAAAAGATGATTGAAAACGCTTGGTGGTGCACAAATGAGAGTTGTTCATAATAATGAGTTGAACATTTTACTTTATACTTTGTTTTGTTTAAACTTGAAGTGCATATGTGCCTTAACATCCAAAAATGTTAGCAAAAATTTTTCCTTCTAATATATAAACTGCCCTTTTTCCAAACAAGTCTACCGACTTGTTTTTAAGAAACATCTATAGGTCTTAAACAAACAAGAAATGGGAACATGAGGGACACACATAACAATAGCAGACGTACAAAATGATATTCTGTAAAAGTTTATGGTGTCATAAAATTAGGTACTTTATGACGAACCCCCTAAAAATAATGAGTAGGTTACAAAGACTGGGACATAAAAATATTTGTTTGTGACTATTACTTCGATGGTGATTCAGAAGGACGTGTTCATATTGAAGCCTGATATTCTGTATTTAATACACAGAAAAAAAAACAATTTCAAAAATAATAAAGCATTAGCATCCGTGAAAAATGTCTTGGAACTTTTTACCCACGATGGAACGGAGACAGTGTATGCGTTTGGGGTGAGAGGATGTTTGTTTGTTTGTGCAAACTAATGTTCCCATTTATCTCCAGTACTACTAGTCCGATTTTCATGCAGTTTTTAGTGACGGGTTCGGATTTTATTGATGCATGTTCTTAGATAAGTGTTACGGTGACAACTTAACAGGGGGCGCAGTGCGGTCAAGGGGGCAAACCAATGTTGCCATTTATCTTCAAAACTACTATTCCAATTTTGATGCAGTTTTCAGTGATGGGTCAAAGTTTGATTGATGCATATTCTTAGATATTTGTTACGGTGACAACTCACGAGGGGGCGCTGCAGTAAACATATGTTTTTGCAAAAAACAATACTACTCCGATTTTGATATACAGTCGGTGATAGCAATTAACTGACCCCCTAAAAATTAAACGAATTTGAACCTTTTGCTCGTTAGCAGTAAGATAACTGGTTCAACGTCTACGATCAATAAAATAGTTATTCGAATTTGATCTTTAATACGCAGTGTTAAGGTAGGTATGATCTTGAATATTATTTTAACTTGTAATATAATACGTAATTTCGATCACGTTAAATATGTTTCGAGTGGTCTAGTGGTGACTGTAGTGACTGACATTTCGAGGCTGTGTGTTCGTAACCAGCGTGATCGACGCGTTTGTTTCTGTTTTGTAAATTTAAGTTTTAAATAATAAATTATAATATAGTTTAAGTTATAAATAATAAATTATAACTTTAGCAACAAAAAAAAAAACGATCAGAAATAAAAAACCAAAATGATGGTAAAAACGATTATATTTTATAAAAAAATATTATAAGAATATCATAAATGATATTGATTACGACACGAAGATGATAATATTTACCTACTTACTAATAACGTTGTTAACTGCACTGAGTTTAATGTAGTGAATAAGCATGTTATAATACGTATATTTAGAAATATAGGTATGTGTTTCTATTTCATAACAATAACATCACCACATTAAATATCATTTAACTAAATAAAACGGCATTATACGTTGAAGTTCTACCTACTTATAATATATCAATTTGTTTTGTGAGTAGTTATTTTAGTTATAAGGTTTTGACAAAAAACTAGGTATTCGAAATACTTCGTTAGAAATTATAACAATAGTTAATTTAACACACACACTGACATACGTTAGTATTGTTTGTGACCAACACTGGTTACTCAAGTCATTTATAATTATGCTTTTAATAGCGCAGTGGAGCACCATTTTTTTCTATTACTTGTTGCAAGCGGTCCCGCATACCGCGCACCATATTCAACAACAATTACTTCCTCTCATGAATGGTTTTGGTCCAGGACGATCTTTTTGAATATTAAAACCACACGTCAAACGTTTTAGCCACAATCTGACTGTATTTCTCTGAAACAACACAATAAGCATAATTTTAGTAACGAATAGGTAAACATAATTTTATTTATCGATTAAGTTTGCAAAT